>CM076572.1:509878534-510478534 GCA_034641835.2 Pinus albicaulis | reverse complement strand
CGCGAGCAATGGCTTGTTCCTCGGTTACACATGTCCCCATAGAAATGTCCTGTGAAATATTATTGACAAAGTAGGTAGTGAACCAATGAGTCAGAAGCTGATCAGGATTTCAAACTTGATCAGATGATGACGACGTCTCCATTTGTGAATGTGATCTGAAATATGAGTAGCTTTGTCCTATTTCAGAGATGTCAGGAGATGCGTCTCGGCTTCGTAACGAACTAGTAACTGGAAATGAGTCAGGAATTCCATAGCTAGAGTATTAAAATCTTGAAAAATACCTAGGGACAGTTCTATGTACCTTTTAGCAGTAGCACCGGTGAGAGTGCACTATAAAATACGCAGAAGAATTGAGTCATCCACCCAATAATTCGAAGAACACCATAAATCGTATGTCATGACGTGTGCTTGGGGGTCTTCTCCAGATTTTCCCTCAAACTTAGGACAATCACAAGGCACCTTCGTTAGAACTGGAGGCTAATATGGATTATGAATAATCGGATCATTGGTCAATTTGGACACATCCGGTAACTCCAACGTGGCGAGAAAAGGTAATTGAGGGTTAAAAGGCATGTTAGGTCCCTGATAAGGACCTGTACCTGTACTCCATCCTGGTTGAGCATAATTCTGCCCCCATTGGTTCTGTCCTGGAGGATTCTGACCATAGGTATTATAATCCAGATAATTGGGTTGATATGGTGGCTGAAAACTAGGATACGGGGTTTGATAACGAGGATACTGATTCTGAGTATACATGGGTCTTGATTGAGCAGTGTAAGGATTTTGCTGCAGAGTATAAGTATAGCCTGGCTATTGAGGGTAATAACCAGAACCTTGAGGCGGGTTGTAAACTAGTCGAGACTGACCTTGAGGGTAATAACAACCTTGGGGTCGAATGGGCTGCTGGTAAGTGCGGCCCTGCTGAGTCGAATAAGTCGGGTGCACAGGTGGATTCGGCTATGGCATAGAACAGATCGGCGACTGAGCAGGGTTAACAGGTTGTGCAGGTTGTTTTGGTTGAATAGGTTTACCTGGCTGATGAGGGGCACTAGGTTGCCCCGACTAAGCAGGTTGTCCTGATGGCGGGAGTGGGCCAGGTTGTGCCTGATAACCAGGTTGACCTGGGACAGGACCATAAGATGGCCCTGGCTGTGCAACATTTTGAACAATGGGAAAATGAGGTTGCTGAGGTTGCACCAAAGGTTGAGAAGGATAGGTTTTCCCCCTAGGACCATATGAAGATCCATGTTAATAGACCGAGTGCCCTATCGGTCCTTGAGGTTACCCTGGTCGGACCACAGGATGAGGCTGTAGAGGTTGACCTTTGAGGATTGTAAGAATGCCCTTGCGGGCCATAAAATAATCCCTGTTGGACTAAAGGTTGTCCCTGTAAAGGTTTCCCTTGCGGGTCATATGCATACCCTATCTGGGATGAAGGTTATCCCTGGAAGGGTTGTCCTTGTCGGCCAGAAGCATATCCTTGCTGAAAAAAAGTTTTTCCCTGAAAGGGTTGTCCTTGTTGGTTAGAAGGTTGCACAAGCAGGGTAGGTATAAAACCGTTAATATACTGATAAGCCTTAGAAGCAGGAAAAACAATGGGGTTTCCATGTTCATCATATTGAAATGGAAATGAATAGATCGGGGTACCATCCACTCCATAATGAGAAAGGTAAGGACGATCAAGATCCTGAGATGACTAATCAACCTGGGAGATCGGTAGCTGTAAATTCATTTGATACTCCTTGGGAGAAAGGTTCTCAGGAATGGAAGTAGCTATATAAAAGTATTCAAGAACTGACGAGGTCACAGTTGACTGAGTGGTGAAAATAGGCATAGACGTAGCCATGCAGACAGTAGGTCTAACAGGTACCGGTGTGACAAAAGGATATGTCATGAGAGGTGTCGATGGTGACGTCCTTAACAAGGGAATGGTCAGTTCCGTGGACGGAGTCGATATTCCCATCGAGGCAATAGCAGCCATGACCTGACTTAAAGACCTATATCCAGCTGGGAGTGATGGACCAGGTGAAGACAGAACATATGGTTCAGGGATGTCTTCAGGAAAAATCTGGTAGTCTTCACCAGAAGAAGGAATTCCCTCACTATGAATAGGACTGGATGAGTCCATATCTGACTCTACCGTAAGATCTTCTAAAAGACGACGAGGACTAGTAGGTATGATAGCAGCCAAAAATGGTGATCCCGATGTAAGAGGAGGGAAGTGTTCCCCAACTACAAATCCGAAACAAGCATTGGACAATGGCCAATTGAACTCAACTAGTCCTCCATAGGGAAGCTCAGATATTTTCGGTCCCCCAAAGGGAAGCTTGGATATAATGGGATGCTGATGCTCAGCGAAGGACTGAGAGAGTTCTGATGAATCATCTGTATAAGGGCTACCAGTAGATGAAACTAATGGTTCCGCCACGGTGACTATAGCAAAAAGAGGAAGAGATCCAAAACCAAGACACACGGGAAAAAACCAAGGCAAACAAAACCAGGCCGAAAAAATCAATCTCTAAATGGGCGTGTGATCGTAGGTGATTAATTTTACCACATTGAAACAAGAATTTTTACTATTTCATGTTTTAGGAGTCTAGAAATGAGTAAAAGATGACTCTATCACTTTCAGTTTGGAAACAATCTGTTGGAGAGGTAAATCCCCTGTACGGATAGAGGTAATCCCTACTAGCCCAGATTGGGTCTAACAACAATCGGTCATGCAGTGACACAGGTCTCTAGCTACAAAAATGAAAAAACATAACGATTTTCCTACCTCAGGTCCTATGCAATGGTCGTTGAAGAAAGGATGATGCTTCCCATCCTCCGCTTTGGTAGATCACGATCCTTCCGCTTAACACATCCGAACACCTACACACATGCGAAGAAACACAATGATACACAACATAGAATCTAAATCTTGTAACCATACATCAGTCAGAGAGGATGTAATTCATTTCATCAAAGACAAAGACACATGAATGAGACCATAATCAAAATCGCTTATCATTAATAATAAAAAAGGAAAGATACAACCCAAAGCTCTGACGTTGGACCTTCCTTCAGTGGGGCTGACAGTGGAGCACGTCTCAATGAAGCTCGTCGGAAATGGGACAAGGCTTTCTCTCTTCGTCTTGGCTCTCAAAGGCTGTTTGGTGATAGTCTCCTTGCTACTGATTCAGATCTTGCTTCTAGCTTACTGAGGGAAAATGGCAAGCTTATATAGATGGTGGAAGGGGAGTTTGGATCCCTACAGTTGTGGGATTGGCCCTATCCTCAAGGAAGCTTCCATGATAGGTGGAAAACCACCTCCCATACATGGAGATCTGGAGCCAAACCTCCCAAATCATTTTAGAGACTCATTCAGGAGTTTTTTGGAATCAAACTTCCACCATTTATTTTTTTTTAAAAATCCTTATTAAGCTTGGTGGGAGCAAGACACTAGGACAGAGCGTTAGTTGGTGCACCCTCTTTGGTGGATTTTCCCCATTGGCGTGAGGGCTAAACTAGCTGGTCACACGAAATCCAAAAGATCATTTTTTAGTGTTTTTCAAAGGAAACTTTCTTTAGAGGAATGATTTTCCTTGTCAAAGGGGATGCCATGAAAGTGGTTCACGTTATGTCACTGCTCACAGGTCATGGAAAAGGCCCTCCAATGTGCAGGACGGGGAATTATAGGGATGGTGACAAATTACTGTGTAACAGATGCCCCATAAATCATGAGGCCTGAGAGAGAGAGAGGGGTGAAATGATTTATGAGAACATGCCCAACTAAAAACACTACCGTCGGAAAACTTGCATAGACAAGTACAACTGATATCTCAAATACATGATATGTGGTATGGGTGCAACCATCCATAATAGAGTATACAATAATTAGGATCCAAGGTATGGATGCAACCATCCAGTAAGGATCATTAAATAGACTCAGGTATGGTCGCAACTATCCAATTCATGAGTCATGTAACCAATCATAATAATCCACAAAATCCACAGCCTAGATTCCAACAGAAAAAACCCAGGGTCTTGCGCTCCATATTGACTCAAACCGAGTACAATTCCTAGCATGTGAATAAGTGGGCTAAAGTCGAACATGCAAGAACATCATCTTATTACCAGCCAATGATGAAAGTCGTTAACAGATGCGAGAGGAACCACCAATAATGATGATGGCCCTCAAGGTACTATAGGTACAATCCACATAATGTGAACAGTGAGCTGGTGTCGAAAACCCACAGAATCATTTGATCGAAGGTCAATGATGAAAACCTTGTGTTGAATGCGAAGATCCTACCATTGAGGCATGCAGGATCCAAGGTACCTAGAGAGAGTCTCTAGATCATCTTCCTGGATAATGAGTTGAAGTCAACAGGAAGTGACCTTGATCGAAGGTGGGCCATAATGTTTCCCACATCGTCAACACGAGATAGAGGAACATAATGTTTGTGAATCAGGATCATATGAGAATCAGAGGAGGGTTGAAAACTACAGAGGTCAAATTATCTTGAACATATCGGTGGCACGACACTGGATTTGGAAGTATTTGACATCAAAAGATATGAGGTCATGATGATGAGGCAAAGAACAGATGAGAGGTCAAAAAGGATAACCCAAACCCATGGAGGCAAGCAGAAAATGAGATGAGATGTCCCCAACCCGACACGAATGTAGACAAGTGCCATGTTCAAGAGCGACACACTGTTGACACGACGATGATACTGGTTTCATTTTTTACCCACCATTTCTGGCAGGTACCCCAATTATTTTTGAAAACAATATTGAAGGGGATAGCATATCCTTGCAATATAAGTTTTTCCTTCGGACAAATCCAACCTAGTACATTTAACAAGCCCTAGGAAGGAGGAACTCGAGTATCGTCATTACGATGGAATCCGATGTCATCAGATTTTAACGAGTCTGACAAAGGAAGAACTTGACGTGTTTTCATGTTTAGAGAGTTTGAAAAGACAACGGAAAAGTAAACTCAAACAGTCCCTTTTTGTAGATAGTTCCTCAGATCTGAAAAGGTAGAAAACTGTGTCTAAGAAAACCTCCTAGTCGCGATAGGCTAGGGTATTCCTTTTTCGTAAATAATCTATCCCAGCTCGAAAAATGGGTAAACGTATACTGGGTAGATGTTATTTCGAAGCCAATTTAACGATATCAAAACGACAAGTGACTCGACAATCTTTTCATGTTTAGAGAGTCAGAAAAGAGCTGAAAGATGACTCCAGTAGGGACTTTTTCGTGTTTTTACCGAGTCCGAAAAAGTATAAAATACAATTGGCATCGTCAGCCTAGTTGCGTGAAAACCTGTTGTTGCACAAGAAAGTAAGCGTAAAACCCATTTTTCGACAAAGTATAATAAAATAATGGAAAAATAAGCTTCAAAACCTAATTTGATCTTGAGAAGTTATAAATATGACAAAAATAGTAAAAACGTATTTACTTTTATTTTTTACCTCTTGTGGAGAGCAATAGTGAGTTTTTCTTGTGCGAACTTGTAGCGACAATTGTAGACAATCCGGTGCATCAATTGAGTTCTCATTTTTTCCAGGTTCCCTTAGCCATGTTTAAATCCATTTTTTATATGATTCCACTATGATTTTGGATCCCCGAGGGGATATTTTCAATTTTAGGGCTTACCCAATTGGCACGGGTATCGGGCATGGACTCGTGCCAATTTGATTCTTTTTGCAAAGGGGTCATGCCAATTTGCGTGACTGTTAGCAAAACAGTCGTGCCAATGGCGCAACCTAAATTTCCGCTCAATTTTTACAAAAAATGAACCAATCAACTAGATTTTTGAGTGTTCAAGGGATCTAATGAAGTGTTTGTGACCATTTTGGTGCAGGTGCAAAGCCACAATGGTGATCAAATGGAAAGAAAGGGAGCATAGTGAAGAAGATGAAATGGCCATGGGGAACGAGAAATGCATGAATTCTCTCCAGGATTGCAGCTTAAAAAAGTTCTTCTTGACACCATGTCTCAGGGTACAACCTGAATTGCTGCAGTACTTAATCAGTATCTGGGACGAGAACGAAGAGAAGTTCAGGCTTCAAGACCAAGTGTTGGAGCTTGAAGTATCTAAAATTTACTTCATAACTAGATTGTCTCATAGAGGTCCAGTCCCGATCTTGACTGGTACTAGGCCATCTGGTGAAAAAATGTCAATGGTAATGGAAAGAGTGTGCCTAGGTGCACAAACCGGATCAGGTAGCGGGAAGGTTGACATCCATATAGTTCCCGATCTAGCACTCAGGGTGGTGCTCCTTACCATTATGTGGGCTGTGGGGTCACGGGCGCCGCATGAGGCTACTAAAACACAGCTCCTCCTAGCATCAGAATGCATGAACCCGACACTATTCGATTGGGCCACTGCCGTGACAATGAATATCAAGCGGCAGTTGACGAAGTGTAAGAAGAATAAACTAAAGCAGTTTGGGTATGGATCTATCTTGGTATCATTCATCCTCGAATGGTTACCAATTTTCCAGGGCCAGGGGGCGATAGTCACCGAGCCACTGTTAAGGGAGCCAAGGATGGCTCGATGGGCAGCACTGATGCCCAGAGCAGGAGGGGGCCAACAAATGTCATGGAGGCCCGAGTTCTTCGTATGGCTTCGGTGACAGCTGATCGTCATAGAGGACTAGCCCTATGCTAGAACTAAATTCACGGGAGACCCAAATCTTCCACTCCCGAAGGGAGAAGACTGGGATGAGGAGCTGGGTAAGACTCTTTTTGATTTTATGTATTTTATGATTTTTTTTGGTATACATGCACGTTCTAACAAACAATCCTATGTGTATGTAGATGTTGGCCTAGAGAGGCCCGTTGGGATGTTGCTGAACACATGGAGGACCCCTCTTGCTTATGACCCTCAAGGTGAGGGTGGCGAGGGGCGTGAGCTAGTTCAGAACTTGGAGGGAATCTCCCATGGGATCCCAGATTATGCTCGCCTAGCCGATGTCCCATTGGATTATCAGAGGCACACTGTGGTGGTGCTTAGTCGCCTTCATCGTTTACTGAGGCAATTGGTGTGGGCAGTGATATGCTACCATGAGCACCACGCTGATTAGTCATCTAGGCTTTTCATTTGCACATTTTTGAGAGACATGTTGTCTTCGAATATTGTTAAAATCGACATGTATATTTTTTGGATTTTATGTGATGCACACAAACTGCAAACATTTCGACATATATGTATATATATCTATTTCTGGATGGATATTTTCACATATGATGATGTTTTTACAAGTTGCGTAAATGTCTATCTAAAACCATGTTAGCTACTGCATTTGTTAACGCATTCATGTGTCTGGGTATATGTTGATATGTAATATAATCAAAATTTATTTCCAGTAAACGAATACGTAGATACAGTCGTAAAATGGATGGGTTCCTAACTGAATAATGACCATTGAGTTGTAACACTACAAGCTGTGAGTCCAGATATACAAGTAATGCATGAATACCGAGGTTAACAACCTCGTTTAACAATTCCAAAACGAAACTATACTCTGCGACATTATTTGTGGTAGGCCCTAGACAAACACCTTGTAAATTGAATAACTCATTAGCAGGATTGTAGATTACCCAGGCTTCTGAGGACAGATTCTTGGTACTACGGGAGGCACCATCTACGAAACTGACAAAAGGAGTAATAGACATATGCACAATCAGGAAGACCCAATCAACAGAAAGACGCTTACAAAGCACACCACACCAGACATGCACAAAAAATTAAATCACTCACTTATGTACACACACACACAAGAATAATTCAAGCGTAGTACTTCTTGAGGTACAGCCCATTTTTAGGCTGCACCAGAGGAATACCTTCATAATAGATTAGCTCATAGGCCCCATTTTTTAATACTCGCTTTATGATATAGGGCCGATGCCACATGGGCTGGAATTTTCCCGCTCCAAGTTTATCATGTGCTTGGTCATATAAGAGGATGAGGTCCCCCTCGATGAAAGAATGTGGAGAAACTGTTGAATCAAAATGAGCTTTAACCCGCTTTTTCTGTGCCTCAATAACCAAAGCAGCCAAGCGGCGGGTTTCATCTAGTCATTCCAGATACAAGAGACGTTCTTCCTCCAGGGAAGTGTCGGGCAATAATTCCATAGCCAACTTCAGCGAAGGAATTTCACATTCAACCGGAAGAGTCGCTTCCAGACCGTACACCAGCTGAAAAGGCGTGTATCTGGTTGTGCTTTTTATAGACGTTTGATAGGCCTAGAGAGCTGAGAACAATTGGAGATGCCATTTGGATTTGTGAATACCAATTGTTCGTTGAAGCATTGTGACCAATACTTTTTTCACGTCCTCAACCTGGCCATTCGCGTGAGGGTAGTATGGTGTTGAGCTATCATGATGAAAGCCCAACTTCCATGAAAGCTCTACCATCATGTAGTCTTGAAAATGAGTGCCATGATCGGTGACAATGGCTTGAGGAACTCTGAAACACGTGATTACATGGTTGAATATGAATTGAGCAGTTGTCTTACTATCAGCAGCTAATGTAGGCATCGCCTTGGCCCACTTAGTGAAGTATTCCACGGAAACGATTATATAAGCATGCCCCCCAGATGAGTGAGGGTTACATGTCATAAAATCTATGCCCCATTTTGCAAAAGGGCCTACGGTAATGACTGGATGCAAAGGTAAGGGTGGTGCATGCATCTTGCGCTGAAATACCTATCACACATGACATTTTCAAACTACAACAATACAGTCTTTGAATATAGACGGCCAAAAGTAACCTGCACGCAGAATCTTCTGGGCGGTGGCATATCCAGACATGTGACTGCCACAGGTGCCACTGTGATAGTCATTTAGGACTTTCTCAACTTCTTTCAAGGTCAAACATCGGCGAAGTATAGAATCAACTCCGACATGATATAAGGTATCTCTGATAATGCGATATGGTTGAGATTGATGCCGAACGCGACGTCGAGCATCCTTCGTCAACTCAAACTGGAAAGTGGATGTCTGAAGGTACACGATTATGTCACGATACCATGGGTCATGAGTGCTGATAAGAAAGAGCATTTCATCTGGGATATGATCCTTGGATTGGGCTGGAACAGAGTTTGTTGGGAGAGAGTAGACAAGATCAGAAAAAACCAATGATTTCATCGATTTGGCAGTGGTGAAATCCAAATCGAACTCCTGAAGGATGAAAATCCATTTGGAGTACTTTCCCCCCAGAAATTTTCGAGACAATATGTATGTCATGGGGTTGCATTTAGAAATCACGGTTACCGTATGCAACAGGATGTAATGGCAAAACCGCTAAACAGCCTGGACCACAGCAAGCGCCAACTTCTCGACTTGAGCATAGTGCGTTTTAGTGTCGAGAAGATTCTGAGACAGATAGTAAACTACATGTTCATTTACGTCGTCGTCATCATGTACTAGAACCATGGCTATCATTCTGAAAGCGGCAGCCAAAATAAAGGGTAAAATCGTGATGATAGTCAGGAGGACATATTAACGAATCGTTGACGAGAAAAATTTTAAGTTTATCGAAGGATTGTTGGGAAATCTTGTCCCAATGGAAGGGAATGTCCTGTTTCAAAAGTCACGTAAACCCTTTGGCCACTTCTACATAGTTCGGAATAAAGCGACGTAATAAGTTGGCTTTCCCTTGTAGAATCTGAAGTTGATGCAACGAGGAAGGGGATGGGAGGTTAACGATGGCCTTGAACTTGAGAGGGTTAAGGTGAATTCTGTCTTTGGAGATGATGAATCCCAAAAGACGAACAGAATCCATGCAGAAGATGCACTTGTGAGGATTAAGCCTAATATTGTAATGTCTACAGTGGAGGAAAATATGGCGGAGGTGTTCAGGATGGTCCTCGCAGCGAGCTGAGTGAGCCAGCAAATCGTCCAGATATGGCTGGACAATGTGACGTATGTCATGAAAATCATAGGACATAGTGCGCTGGAAGGTGGATCTAGAATTTTTTAAGCTGAACGGGAACTTATTTTAAGTGAAAATGCCCCACAGATAGATAAAGGTGGTCTTATGTTGATCATCGGGTAAAATATTAATTTGATTGTAACCCGAGACGCCATCCATGAGGGAATAAATCTCACTCCCCGCGCAGTCAGTGATGATCTAATCTATAAAGGGAGTGGGGTAATTTTCCTTAGGACAATCCCGATTGATGTCTCGATAGTAAACACAAAACCATATAGTGCCCTGCTTCTTATCTACAGGGACGATATTAGAAACCCATTCTGTGAAGGGAATTAGATATATGAAGCCCGCGTTAAGAAGTTTCTCAACTTTTTCCTTTATAGCTACGGCTTTTCGGGGATGCACTGGGTGCAGACGTTGATGCACGGGCTTCGCACCTGGATAGGTTTTAATTTCATGCATGAATATACTGGGATTGATCCCAGGCATCTCTTCATAGGACCATGCAAAAACATCTCTAAATTCGCGAAAAAGTTTTGTGTATACTTGTATCTCTTCGGGAGAACAAGTAACTCCCACGTGAATGTTCTCGACGATCCCCAGTTTGACAGAGATGTCAATAGGCATGGTTTGTGTGATGTTACTCAGATTTCCCTCTGAAATAACCTCATGAGTTAATATCAGTGTTTGAAGAGGCGGAGTGGGAACCTAAGATGCGAAGCGATCTAGACAATTAGACATTGCCCCCAGGCTGGTCATGAAGGAGGAACGATGATGTCCATCACTCCATGGTAGATCTTCAAGAGACATTATTTCAACGATAGCTTCATCAGAGGGGAAGAATTCTCTTAAAGGATCGGGCGAATCTGCATCGCCGAGCCAAGGGGATTGAGAATAAACATCTAGAGATATGGTCAAAGGAGCATGTTGAAAAGGAGGAGGATCTGATGCAGCGAAGATTTCGCAATAATTGATCTCAAATAGAGTCAAGGGCATCGATTCTCCAAAATAGGTCACCTGTTCAGGCGAAGGGATGATCCAAGGGTTGTCTAACCTAGAGATCATGTTAACTTAAACATTGTGCGGTGGTGGCATGGGAAAAATACCCATGAGAACAGGGTCCTTAAAAATACCGGGTCCTACACTATCGGGGGATTTGGATTTGATCCATGTAAGGTATGTTGTTCTCAGAGGATGAGGTGAAGAAAAACAACTGATCAACAGAGATAATCTTTCCCTCATGAGGAAACTTCAGAAGTCGGAAGAGGGTGGATAGAACGCATAGCATGGCGTGAGTCCAGTTGCGACAAAGAAGAAGATTGTAGTTGAGCTTGGCATCAACCACTTCTACTTCTATGTTGACTGTCTTACCCTGTAACGTGATTGGTAAAATCTTGAGAACACCTAGGGGTTTTGATTCCCTACCATCAAATGCCTCTAGGGCATTGGGGGATGAAGTGAGGGCTAGAGAGCCAATGGCCTTCCAGCAGGCAGATGACATAACACAGGTGGAAGCACCTTCGTCCATAATGGATCTGTGAATTTTTAGGCCATTGATACCAACGTGTATAACGAGAGCGATTTGATGTGGAAGCCGGGGGAAAATTTTTTCCAGGTCGAAGGTGAGAAGACTAGAATCAACAGGCTCAATTCCACCGATTGTAGACAACATAGCTTTCCGTTGTAATGGGAAACTTTGAAGCACTTCCAACACAGAAATTTGTTGGTCGCTTTAATTGTTTTAACAATTCAAGCTCCACATAAATTTTCAACCCGAGGAAGTTTTTTTATTCCAAAGACAATCACACACTGGATATGCTCAATTCCAAAAGAAAAAATAATGTTGTAGTAAAAAGCCACAAAATTATTAATCATACAAATCTAATTATTCATACCCTATTTAATCAAGGCTGAACTTACTTATGTTATAGTAGAAGTAATTCCTCTATTGCAGTTTTTAAGAATCTAAATAAAAGGAAATCATTCTGCAGGAAAGGAAACCAATCAACCATAACAGGGAATAGGACCCTATTCCTTTAAATAGGAACTTCAGCACCTGCTGCCTGAGACTAATCACTCTGTAGAAAAGATCAACTCAAGAGAACAGGACCCTATTCACATGAACAAGAACCTTCAGCACCTGTCTCCTATTTCTAATCACACTGCAGGGAAAAGAAAGGCAATTAATGGGAACAGGACCCTATTCCTTTGTACAGGAATCTTCAGCACCTGCTTCCCAGCATCAATCATACATTCAAACAAATAATAGAAATAGATCTCTCAACTTCTTAAGAATGAATGTACTAAACACATGCAACGTTAAAGGAAACAGAATGCTCAATAAACTACAGAACTGTGTAACTGGTGTTTCAGCAAATAGAATTAAAGTAAAGTGCGAATATCATAAAGAAATATAGCAAACTATAGGAATAGTCGGGTGAATCTTGTGAGGAAGGCGGGCCCTTTCCTTCTCACAAGATTCCCCAGAGAAAGGATAAAATTGAAGCGCTCAAAAGGAACTTTTATTCATCTGTCAAAAGAAATGATACATTACAAATGGAGTCTAGCTCCTCTCCTCTCAAACACAATGTTCTCCTGTAGTTTTTGAACTCATTTCTAATGATGATGTCTCCTCTTTTTAAAGAGGAGACATCTCTTACAATTACATTCGAGCAAATATATGTTTATCCCAAATCTGTTCTTCCTTCCTAAAACAGGGCTATTCTATTCTTCCATAAGAAGATATTGTTACAATAGATACAAAAAGAGTACTATCTTCAGAATAATCCGTGTAACCACTTCCTTTATCATCTTCATGTTGTTTCCATTGTTCCAAAAAATACTCTTCCAGAATCGCAAATTACGGGTAGTGACAGAATTTGCGTGCCTGCTGGCTATTTCAGCAACGGAGTCGATTGTTTCAGCAACGAAGTTTGACTGTTTCAGCAACGGACGATTGTTCCAGCACAACACATAATTTATCTGCGATATTTTAGACTTATGTTAGCAACAATATACTTCGATTAATGAGGAAATATAAGAAGTAATATGGACTTATATGTAAACAGATTAAACATATAGTAAAGAAGAGGATTTTATATACCTTTGGATAAAGTGAATGAAAATGATGATGGAATCCTTTTTAAACATGGTTATAAAGGTAAGGTGGTGTCAAAATATATAGTAAAAAATGGTACATAGTGAGGTCGTAACATCCCCCCCAGCTGAAAGGGTTGCATGTCCTCAGGCAACTCCTAGTCCGAGTCAGAGTCTGAGTACTGACTCTGTGCATGCAAGTTGCTCAAGAAGTAGTTGGAGAAGGTGGCTTCTGCCGGAGCTCGGAATCCTCGATTGTTCTGTAATTGTTGCCATGCTACAGCTTCATCTCTGTCAGCCAATTGATAGTGACACTGGTATTTTTCTGTAGGCATCCATAGAATTGGAAAATGAAAATGGTAACCAATCCAGTTTTCTCGACAATGCCGAATAAATCTGATGTAATTAGGTACCCTGGAAAGTGCAGCTTGAAGATTATCAGGGCTGAAAGGGTGATACTCTTGTCTTTCCTTACATGACTGATGCCAAAACATAGTGTTGGCATTCAATGTAGCAGCCTCCTTTACTCTGATTAGCTGTAGACACTTTAAAAGTGTTGAAGCATGCAGTTGTTGTATGTACTTGTGCATTCCTGGCTTCTGCAAGAATCGGTGATATTGTGCTACAAACATGGCAGGATTTAGAGGTTTCGGTCTAATCCAAAGGAGCCTATTCTCCTCATTATTCCTACTTGCAATAAACACAGTTTTCCAGGTGATTTGATTGGCCAGGAATGAAACAAATGCCCTTATTTGTACATCACCTACAATTGGAGTGAGATTGAATTTTCTATTCTCAGGCATGGCCTTGTTATGGAGATAAAGTTCACACAACAAATGTTGGTCACTTTCAGGGGCCTCAGCAAAATTCTTAACAAATTGTTCCGCAGTAAGAAATTCATGAGGTCTGCCATCCTTTATCGCCTTCAATTGAAAATAAACCAAACGTTCAGAGAGGAAGTGAGAATAATTCACGGAGGGTTTTTGGGTAGCCATCAATTTTTGCACTAATGAAAACATCAAAACCAAATTTTCCTTTGATTCCTTGACTTCTTTCTTGGAATCCCTGAGCTGTTGCAATGTCTGTTCCCAAATATCCCAGTTGGCATACATGTGATTCTGCCATGCCAACTTATGCTGCTGCAATATTTTATCTTGATCTACAACATATTGTTTCTTCCAGTTGTTCATAAGATCTAATTGTTTCCATGGTAGGGTCTGTGTCCCGGCATTAGAAGTAGTGGGTTGGGGCATTGTCTGAGTGGCTGAGATGACTAACTCAGGGCTGGATATCTGTGGTTGGGGCATTGTCTGAGTGGCTGAGCTGACTAGCACAGGGCGAGATATCTGTGGTTGGGGCATTGTCTGAGTGGCTGAGCTGACTAGCACAGGGCGAGATATCTGTGGTTTAGTTTATTTTTCCAGACTTTTTGAGGGCCCTACTAGTTCTTGTGGAGCAGTAGGATGTTCTTCTTTAATTTGAGCTGATGTAGATGCCTCAGATACCTGAATTTTGACTACTTTGTATCCTGCCTGTTGGTAAATATTACCACACTCATGGCACATGTATTCTCTGCATGGATCCTTATTTTGTGCTGATGCTGTGTGTGCTAGCATGTAGAGATTCAATTCTCTATCAAAGGCTTCTCTTTCCATGATTAATTCATTCTTATAGGCATCTAGTTCTGACTTCAAAAACTCATTTTCCTCCAAAAAAGATGCCATAGTGTGTGAACCCTGTGTGCTGGTTGATTCTGCTGGGGTTTTCTGCTGATCCACAGCTGTAGCTGGTTCTTGTGGAGCAGCTACAGCTGGTTTTCCTGTATTATCATGCTTGGTGTATGATTCTTGTACCACAGTGGCTGGTTCTTGTGTTTCAGCCTCTGGGTAAGTGACTGGTTCTTGTGTGGCAGTCACTGTTTGAGCCATAAATGATGTCATGCTATCCCGGGCCACTGGTTCTTGTGTGACAGTGCCACCGGACGAGACGGGTTGGGGAATTTGGAATGTTGGTGAGGATTGAAGTTTTAACAGGGTAGTGGTGGGGTCAGGGGAAATGGGAGTAACTTCTGTTTCAACAGTCATTTTCATTTTCCTTTTTGGTAGGAAAGCAAAGAAGTCAGTGTCTTTCCTTTTCTTTGTAGAAGAAGATTCTTTTCTAGGGGAAGGGCTTTCAGAAGAAGTGAAAATTTGGGATGTGGCCCTTGTTTGTCATTTTGAGACAGAGACTGTTGGGGTTCGTCTCTTTCTTTTATGAGGAGGTGGAGATGGGGGTGTTGGAGAGTCATTGCTAGGGATAGGAATAGTGGGAAGGTGTGACTCTACTAAGTGGGAAAAAATTGGGGGTAGGTCAACTGGTTCTGAGGATAAAATTACTGGGGGGTCTGGGATATCGTCCAGTTGCCTTTCATAAGAACTCTCAGGAGTTTCTTGGGAATTTCCGGCTTGTTGGGGAATTTCGGCTTGCTGGGGAACTTCGGCTTGCTGGGGAATGAGGGGTGGATTATTCAGAGGGGGGTTTTGCTGAGCAAAAACTCTCTGAATTAATAATTTACATAAACGATGATGAGTAAGGGATAACAATGGGAATTTAACCTGTTTGCAATAATATGACATGTTTTTGATACAACCAAGCAGATAATAGGGAATATTGACTAATCGACCATTCCTCAAATGATTCATTAAAACGAAGTCGTGTTGGTAGACTACCTGGTAACGCCCTTCGCATGTCAAATAGTGCTTGATGAATTCAGCTACTGTTGGCCATGGTCGAGGTAATGAATGCAGACTTATACCGTGGCCTTTAAGTTCAACCGGTTCATCTGGAAGAAGAAAATCTTTCTGTGCATTTAAAATAACTTGTTTCCTGCTGAACCAACGAGCCCCTATAACTGGAAAACCTGAAACTTGTGCTATATCCTCCTCTGTGACTGAAATTTGGACCCCTTGAACCACTGAATAATTCCCCTAAAGATTTTGTGCGAACTCTAAAACTTGCTGCTGATCAAATTCTCCTAACCTTTCGAAGTATGTTGTCCATCCTGCTTGTTGAAAAATTTGGTAGGCCTCCGGGAACAATTGAAGAAGAGTTATCGAACCAGGCTCGTGTCTGATAGCCGACCCTCCCATAGCTACTAGCTTGAGTCACATGCAGAGGCGCAGAGAACAGAAACACAGGCTTTGGTCAAGCTAATTGTTGCAACAGAGGATATGGAGTCTCAATGACGGCGGAAATGAATATGAAGAATGACGGAGGATTGGATGATGTGAAATGATGATTCAGTTTTCAAAATTCCCCCCCTACGTATGATGCAATGATGTTTAAGCGTGTGGAGATTGTAGTCATTATGAGCAAGATCCTCTCTTTAAAATATTATTTAACTGCATTACATAAAAACCACATACCTTATATTTTTACCTTTGTCTTTAAAATTCAAAGTATAGAGTGCTTCATAATGGCTTGATATTAATGGAAGAATCTGTAGATTTCTCTAAAATGTAGAACAGGAGCATATCAGGATCTGCTCAGTACTGAATAATATTCACTCAAAGGATTTGAAAAGTAAAAGTGAAGAACTGAAAAGCTTGTATAGCAGAGGAAATAAATGGTGTTTTAATGATGAAAAGATAAATGACAGGTTGCTAAAATAGGCGTTTCAGCAACGGAAAAATGAATGACATGTTGCTGAAACTGGTGTTTCAGCAAAGGGAAAAATCAGGAAAATGGGATATAATGACTTGGATTTAAGACAAGTGGGGGAAGTATTTGATAAGGGATAATTTTAGAAGTGAGGGACAGGAAATACTAGCTGAAGGATGATATTTCAGGAATGGTAGAAGTGGGAAAAAGGGAAAAACGGAAATAATGTAGAAATGAGATAAAAGGGATATTGCTAGGAAATGGGTTAAAATGAAGGGAACAAGCTTCTGTGGTTGAAGCTTTAGATCTTCTTGTGATGAATCTGTCCTCCTTAATGAGCTTTTCTAGAATCTGCAAAATTCAATTGTAATATGCCAACCCTTGACAGGGATTATTAGTTTTAAATCTAATCTAATACTAAAAATACAGTGCAGAAAATTAAATGCTGTGAGGAGCAGAAGAATCTCCTAGAAAAAGATAGTGTGTATCAATCATGCAAGCAGTCTTGAAATCCTCTTTAGAAATAGGGCGCTGGTACAAACGAAGCCTATGACCATTGACTAGTAGAGGTGTTTTAGAATCATCAATTGTTAGAAGTCTTACTGTTCCATTAGGAAAAACAGCATCTACTTCATATGGTCCAAGCCAACGTGTACGTAGCTTACCCTGAAAATTTTCAAACTGAGAGTCATACAATAAGGCCCAATTACCTTTTTGGAACTGCTTGTGTTTGATAATTTTATCATGCCACTTCATTCTCTGTTGTTGAATCATGGTTGTTTGGTGAATGGCATCTAATCTCTTTTCATCCAATTCAAGAAGCTACTGCAACCTAGCTGTCTGCACATCAGTAAAATCAAGATTAATAGCTAAATAAGTTCTTATAGTTTTAATTTCAAATTCCATAGGAAAAACAACATTTTTACCATAAACCAATTCATAGGGAGAAAAACCTGTAGTGTTTCTCCAAGTAGTTCTGTAAGCCCATAGTGCTTCAGGGAGCCTTTGAGACCAATCCTTCCAGTTGTCCTTCACTGTTTTAGTTAGAATGGCTTCTAATACTTTATTTGTGCTTTCCGCTAGCCCATTGGCCTGGGGGTGGTATGGTGTAGTCATTCTATGATGAATATGATATTTCTGAAGGGTAGACTTAAAACCATGAGAATTGAATGGAGGTCCTCCATCTGTAACTAGCTCTCTAGGAATTCCAAATCTAGTGAAGATTTATTCAAATAAGAAAGCTACGACAGCCTCTTCATTGGCTCTAATAAGTGCTTTGGCCTCCACCCATTTAGTCATATAGTCTGTAGAGACTAATATATAAGTTCTTTGATTGGATGGAGGATTAATGGGTCCTATGAAATCCAAGGCCCATCTTTCAAATGGTTCAGAAACTACCTGGGGGTTTAATGGCATTTAATCTCTATGATTGGGTTGACCCATTCTCTGGCAGATGTCACAAGCCCTCACATATTTCTTTGCATCCTTAAATAATGAGGGCCAATAGTAACCCATCCTCAAAATTTTGTGTGCTGTTCTTTTATCAGCAAAATGCCCTCCACAAGGGCCATCATGACAAGCTTTCAGTATGTCATACACTTCATCTTCCCTAATGCATCTTCGGATTTCCTGATCAAGCCCTGTGTAGAAAAGATACCCACTTATCCAGCTATACTTGGCACTTTGTTGAACAATTCTTCTCTTTTCTCTGTATGACAGGTGTGATGGTAATTTTCCTGCAACCAAATAATTGGCAATATCTGCATACCATGGAGAGTGAGCAGAAACTGCAAAAAAATACTCATCAGGAAAAGAATCATCTACTGGAATATTATTATCAGTTTTTAACCGTGAAAGGAAATCAGCCACCACATTTTCTTCACTAGGCCGATCTACAATTGTGATATCAAATTCCTACAGTAATAATAACCATCTGGCAACTCTAGCATTTGTAACAGATTTGTTCATTAAATACTTAATAGCCGAGTGATCAGTGTGGACAAAAGTAGAATAACCAGTGATATAATGTCGAAATTTATTAATGGCATAAATTACTGCAAGAAACTCCTTTTCGGTAACTGTATAATTAAGCTCAGCAGGGGTCATATTCTTACTGATAAAGTAGATAGCATAAGGAAGATGATTTTCTTCTTGTCCCAAGACAGCTCCAATTGCAGTGTTTGAAGCATCATAAGATATATGAAAAGGGAGGGCCCAATCAGGTCCCCTCAAAATAGGAGCAGTAGATAACTGATGCTTGAGTTCTACAAAGGCTTTCTGACAAGAATTAGTCCACTTAAATTCAGCATTTTTCATAAGCAACACAAATAATGGAGAAGATATCTTAGAAAAATCTTTAATAAATCTTCTGTAATATCCAGCATGTCCTAGAAAACTTCTCACATCAGTTTGTGTTTTAGGAACAGGAAGATTCTGAATGACCAATATTTTAGATGGATCTACCTAAATACCTTGAGATGAAATAAAATGCCCAAGCACTACTCCTTCACTCATCATCGTATGCCATTTTTCAGTACTTAGGGAGAGGTGAGCTTGTATACATCGTTTAAGTACCTTCTCAAGATTTTGTAATACATCTTCAAAAGACACACCATAAGGAGTAAAATCATCCATAAATATTTCCATAGAGTCATTCAGCATATCAGAAAATATTCCTATAACAGCCCTCTGAAAAGTTGCTGGTGCATTACATACCCCAAATGGAAGAACTCTATAAGCAAAAGTTCCCCAAGGGATAGTGAAAGTGGTCTTGTCCTGGTCTTGGGGTGCAATTCTAATCTGATTATACCCACTGAATCCATCTAGAAAATAAAATAATTTCTTCCCTGCCAGACTATCCAACACCTGATAATCAACACATACTCTCCATTTCTTGTTTTTCTTAGGGACAATTACCAATGGGGAAACCCATTCATGTCAGATATTGGGTATATAAATCCTGCACTAAGCAATTTCTGAAGTTCTTCTTTAACAATTTCTCATAAATTAGGGTTCATTCGTCTTTGGGGTTGACAGACTAGTCGGCATCCCTCTTTAATGTAAATTCGGTGAGTACATAGTTCAGAAGAGATCCCTTTCATATCTGTGTAATACCATGCAAATGCTTCCTTATTTTCATGTAATAACTTCATTAACTACTGTGTTTCAGCAACTGTTAGATTAGGATTTATGTTTAATGTCTTGCCAGGTTCAATTTCAACTATTATACTTTTAGATGAGATGGTGGTTAATGTCTGAGATAAGTCTTCAGATTCAATCTTTTCTTGGGTATCTGTTTCAAAAATTGCAGTCAATTGATTGTGTGTTTCAGCAATTACAGAGGAAGGTTCACAAATAAAATTATTAATTATTTCATCCTCTGTATTGTCTTTAAGAGTTAAGGCTTGTCCAATAGTTAGAATGGGATGAACAGCATTATCATCATAATCCATCCACATAGAATCTTAATTATAAATTATGGGTGTAGCATGAGGATAAAGAGTAAGCTGTTTGGTTTCATAACCATTAGAAATTTTCATTGAACCAGATCTACAACTGATAAAGGCATCAGCTGTGGCCAGCCATGGCCTCCCCAGAATTAAAGGATGTCCCCCCAGCTTTTTTTTAGTCTGCAATACAACAAAATCAGCTGGGTAATTCCAGGATTCAACTGAGATAAGTAGATCTTCAACAACTCCTTCAGGTTTAATTGTAGAACGGTCAGCCAACTCTAGAATGGTAGGTGTATCTTTGATTGTGTTATTCAGCTGTAACAATTATGAAGTTTCAAGAGTCATTATGTTTAATGCAGCACCTAAATCTACCAGAACTTGAAGAATCATTGTTTTACCAATTTGAACTGTCACGGTAGGATGGCCGGGGTCACCATATTTCACAGGAGGGGTTTTTCCGGACATTAATGCAGATAAATCACCCATCACATGTACTGTAAGGGGATCTTTAGTTTTCCTACCAGGTTTCTTAACACAAATATCCCTTATTGTTCTGGCACAAATTGGTACATCTCTTAATGCTTGTAAAAGTGGAATTTTAACATACAAGTTTTGCAATTCCCCTAAAAGATTAAAAGCAGGTGTTTCAGGCGTTCTAGTTAAAACCAAACGCTCGGGGAATGGTGGTTCTGTTATTTCAATATTCTTGTTAGAGGGTGGTTGTGCTTTCTTATGTTTCTCAGTTTCCTCTTTATCAGAATCAGAAGAAGTTATGTCATCAATAATAGGCTCTACTATTTTCCTGGATCTTAAATGAATATCATTACATTGCATAGTAGGAAATATAGACTGATTCTGAATATCAATGACTTGCACAAATTTATTATTGGGGTTAGGATTTGGTTGCATAGGTAGCTAGGGTCTCATTTGGTTATTTGGTGGAGCATTTGATGGCAGAGGAAGTGGTTGTTGTAATTGAGGAAATTGATTTGGATACGGGAGTTGTTGGCTTCTCCAATTTGAATTCCAAGGGTTAAAAGAAGATGGCTGCTGTGGGGCCCAAGGAGTCCACATTGTAGGATCAACAAAGGGAGGGTTATTTGTTTGTTGCATGGGTGGGAAATTCATTTGATTAAAGGGTGGGTATTTCATTTGATTAAAGGGAGGGTAATTTGTTTGATTGAAAGCAGAATAATTATTCCAACGATTAAATGGCATACTAGAGTTCATACCTTGTCCTTTTGGTTGCCATTGTCTTCTTTGAGTTAGCAAGTAAACTGCTTCAGCTTCTTCTTCCATTGGTTGTAATGCTGCCTTTATTCCTGGTGGAGATCGACATTGTTGTGTTTCATGATCTTTCTCACAAAGGGTGCAGATTGGTATTTTGTCCAATGGGCACTCCCTTAGTGGATGTTTGTCTCTGCACTTCGGGCAAAATACAGCCAGAGTTGCTTCTGCTTCAGCCTGCTTCTTCTTAACCTGCAAAGTGTCAATTTGTGAAGCAAAGGAACTTAACATCTCAGTTTTAAATTCTTCAAGTAAATTACCTATTTCCGCTCTTGTTGCTCCCCCACTGGCTGATTTCGGCACTCTTGAATAGGTGGGATCTCTATTACTTACTCTGTTCCTTGCAGCTCCCCTTGAACACCTCTTACAAAGTTCAACAATCTCATCATATGATTATTTAGATATATCTCCCTTTCCAAGCATGTTTAACATGTCTAAACAATCATCCCTTAATCCTCTAAGTAATATTGTTTTACGAATTTCCTTACTTATATTCGGATGATCAGATCTCTGTATATTGTACTGCAGCCTTTCTACACAGTCCTCCAGATTCTCGTCCGGCTTTTGTGCCATATTGAATAGTTCGTCCTTATTTTCTCTCGTCCGGCAGTAGTCTTGATATTTAAGCAAAAATTTCTGTTTCATCTGTTCCCATGTTGTGATTACCTGACTCCCAAGACTCATGAACCATCTTAAAGCATTTCCTTTTAATGTTGCTGGAAACAGTTTCAACTTTTGAGCATTAGTAACATAATCATAACTTCTGCATAATATATCAATTTCAAAAATAAATTCATTCGGATCTTCAGAGGATAAACCATGGAAGTTAGGTAAAGCTGACAATGGAATGTTCTTCATAGGAGTTGTTCCTCTAGGGAGATCACTGATAGGAAATCCCAAGGTAGAGAGAGAATTTTCATCCTTTCCTTCTCCTTCAGGATCTACATGTCCTCCACCAAATAAGTATTCATTTTTTCCTTCCATTTGTTGTTCTCCTACTGCACTTGCTTGATCGTCAAGATCTTCTACTGGCTCCTCAATGTTTTCCACTGGTCGTCCAATACTCTCTATTATTTCCTCAACGTGCTCTGCTGATTTGCTAGCACTTTCTTCTGACTCTCCAGCACTGACTGTTGGTTCTTTAATCATCGGCTCCTCTATATTTTTAGGACCCACAACTTCCTCTATTTTGTAATCTGATTGAGGGGAGTGCTAAATTTTTGGTCTTCGAGAACTTAATCTCTTTGATGATTCAGCCTTTGATACAATCTCGTCAATGAAAGTCTTTCTTCCTCCCCTTCCTTTGCCTTTTCCACCTGTGGGGTTAGATTTCTTCTGGTTTCCGCGTCCTCTCATACAATCTACACATCTAGAAAGAAAATATTAATGCTTTTGAAATCTATAATTGCCTTCCCCGGCAACGGTGCCAAAATGTTGGTCGCTTTAATTGTTTTAACAATTCAAGCTCCACATAAATTGTCAACCTGAGGAAGTCTGTTTATTCCAAAGACAATCACACACTGGATATGCTCAATTCCAAAAGAAAAAATAACGTTGTAGTAAAAAGCCACACAATTATTAATCATACAAATATAATTATTCACACCCTGTTTAATCAAGGCTGAAGTTACTTATGTTATAGTAGAAGTAATTCCTCTATTGCAGTTTTTAAGAATCCAAATAAAAGGAAATCATTCTGCAGGAAAGGAAACCAATCAACCATAACATGGAACAGGACCCTATTCCTTTAAATAGGAACTTCAACAACTGCTTCCTGACACTAATCACTCTGTAGAAAATATCAACTCAAGAGAACAGGACCCTATTCCCATGAACAGGAACCTTCAGCACCTGTCTCCTGTTTCTAATCACATTGCAGGGAAAAGAAAGGCAATTAATGGGAACAGGACCCTATTCCTTTGTACAGGAATCTTCAGCACCTGATTCCCAGCATCAATCATACATTAAAAAAAATAACAGAAATAGATCTCTCAACTTCTTAAGAATGAATGTACTAAACACATGCAGCGTTAAAGGAAACGGAATGCTCAATAAACTACAGAACTATGTAACTGGTGTTTCAGCAAACAGAATTAAAGTAAAGTGCGAATATCATAAAGAAATCTAGCAAAATACAGGAACAGTCGGGCGAATCTTGTGAGGAAGGCAGGCCCTTTCCTTCTCACAATATTCCCCAGAGAAAGGATTAAATTGAAGCTTTCAAAAGGAACTTTTATTCATCTGTCAAAAGAAATGATACATTACAAATGGAGTCTAGCTCCTGTCCTCTCAAACACAATGTTCTCCTGTAGTTTTTGAACTCCTTTCTAATGATGATGTCTCCTCTTTTTAAAGAGGAGACATCTCTTACAATTACATTAGAGCAAATCTACGTTTATCCCAATTCTATTCTTCTTTCTTAAAACAGGGCTATTATGTTCTTCCATAAAAAGATATTGTTACAACAGATACAAAAAGAGTACTATCTTCAGGATAATCCGTGTAACCACGTCTTCATGTTGTTGCCATTGTTCCAAAAAATACTCTTCCAGAATCGCAAATTATGGGTAGTGACGGAATCTGCGTGCCTGCTGGCTGTTTCAGCAACAGAGTCGACTATTTCAGCAACGGAGTCGACTGTTTCAGCAACGAAGTTTGACTGTTTCAGCGACGGACGATTGTTCCAGCACAACACATAATTTATCTGCGATCTTTTAGACTTATGTTAGCAACAATCTACTTCGATTAATGAGGAAATATAAGAGTAATATGGAATTATATGTAAACAGATTAAACATATAGTAAAGAAGAGGATTTTATATACCTTTGGATAAAGTGAATGAAAATGATGATGGAATCCTTTTTAAACATGGTTATAAAGGTAAGGTGGTGTCAAAATATATAGTAAAAAATGGTACATATTGAGGTCCTAACAACATTACAGAAGGCGCCTGTGCTAAATCCTCAACAATGTTGTAATGCTGAGCAGCACGAGCATTTGGATTATAGGAATATTTTCACAAAACACCTTTGGAAGGTGGCCTTACAATGGGTTTAGTGTTGGGCTTTTCAATTTCTAAAGGACCAGAGACAGGTGGGGGAGGCGGGCCATCAACGAATTCCTTCCCAGCTGCCTGGCATGATCCAGCATAATCCTTCGAACGAGTAGCAATCGAAACAGGTGCAACACCATTCATCATGAAAACTTTGGACCCAAATGGTGTAGATGGTGAAGGCTACAAAACTATCTGGGTCTACTGAGATGGAAACGGTTCTTTGAGAACTATCAGAGTCCCTTTAGAGCCTTTTAGAAGTTGACTAACCTCAGATCGTCAGGGAAAATCTTTGGTGTAGTGGTCTTCGTCGCAGATCAGGCAGGGGTACTTCAGTTTGCATTGGGAACCATCGTCAACATGAGGTTTGGAGGAATCTAGTTTTTGGGCATCATGTTTGGATTTTCATTTTCCATTCTTCTTCCCTTTGGAGGTCTTTTCCATAGGATTGGCCTGAACAGAATTGACCTCCGTGATCTTACTAGAATCTGGAGGGGCGGGAAGAGCAAAATTGCTGGAAGAAATCAACTTCTGCTTCCCATTAGATGACTTACAAGAAGTCTGAGAAAAAGAACCAATAACACCATCCATTGATGGGGTAGCTGGTGCTTTAGAGGTCCATGGCCACGGGGCATCAGTCAAGATATCATATAGCGTGCTAGACTGAGAGTACACCAAATCAAGGTACTGGGCACGAGCGATGGTTTGTTCTCCGGTTACACATGCCCCCATAGAAATATCTTGAGCGATATTGTTAACAAAGGAGGTAGTGAACCAATGAGTTAGAAGCTGATCAGGAATATCAAACTTGATCAGTCGACGACGACGTCGCCACTTATGAATATGATCATATATGTGAGTGGCTTTATCCTGCTTCAGAGAAGTCAGGAGATGCATCCTGGCTTCGTAATGAACCAATAACTGAAACTGTGTCAAAAAAGCCATAGCAAGAGTATTAACATCTTGAAAGATACCGCGAGATATTTCTATGTACCACTTAGTAGCAGCACCGGTAAGAGTGCGCTGGAAAATATGTAGACGAATCGAATCATCCACCCAAGAGTTCGAATAACACCACAGATGGTAGGTCATGACATGAGCTTGGGGGTCTTCTCCACCTTTACCCTCAAATTTAGGACAGTCACCAGGCACCTTGGTTGAAATCGAAGGCCAATATGGATTATGAAGAATCAGATCATTGGTCAATTTAGATACATCCGGCAATTCCAACATGGCAAGGAAAGGCAACTGAGGATTGAAAGGCATGCTAGGCCCCTAATAAGGAACTGTACCTGTACTCCACCCTGGTTGAGAATACATTTTCTCCCATTAGTTCTGTCCCAGAGGATTCTGACGATAGGGGGTGTAAGTCGTATAATTAGGTTGATACGGTTGCTGATAACCAGTGTAAGGGGGTTGATAACTAGGGTACTGACCCTGATTATATGTAGGCCCCATTTGGGCAGTATATGGATTTGAATATTGAGTATAGGTATAGCCTGGTTGTTGAAGGTAATAACCAGAACCTTGGGGCCGGTTGTAAATTGGTCAAGAATGACCTTGAAGGTAATAATCGCCTTGGGGTCGAGCAGGCTGTTGGTAAGTGGGACCTTGCTGAGCCTGATAAGTTGGGCACACAGCCAGATTCGACTACAACATAGAATAAATCAGCTGTTAAGCGGGGTTGATTGGATGTGCAGGCTGTCCTGGTTGAACAAGTTGACTTGGTTGAGTGGGTTGCCCTAGTTGAACAGGTTGGCCCTGTTAGGAATTTGTAATAAGCAAGATTGGCAAAGTCCGATCATAGAAACAACATCGTTTCAACCAAATTTCGGATTCTAGGATCTAGCCCTCCTGAATCTGGAGAGGGATCTCTCCAATATGTAGAAAGATGGATTTGTCTTTGAAATTTGGGGTAATAATATTAGGCTAGTTATGAAGGCCAAGGGTTTGTTTTGTTTTTGGATAGTTGAGAATGAATATTGTTTGAGGTGGAAAGTCCTAAGTGAAAAGAGTTTCAAAGGTGAGAAGTTGCAAGAAATCAGAGTAAACTTCGGCCAAAAGATAGATAATTGCAGGTTTTAGTCCATTGGGCTATGGAGCCATAATAGGGTTTACTTGGAACATCAAGAAGCAAGAGTGGTCTATGGGGCAATTCATCTATGTCTAAGGATCTCTTTGAAGATTGATTTATGGAATGGAATGATACAATTAAGAAAGGAAATTTAAATAGATGCATAACAAATAGTAGCACAGGATCTGATAAGTACTTTTAAACTAGTCATCCTTTGAAAAACACTTAAGAAGACATAAAAGAAAACTAGGATCTGGTAAGTGCTTTTTAAACTAGCCAGCCTTTAATATACTTTCAATAGAAAACATTTTACAACAAAGGGAAACTTGAAGGAAACTTTTGGAGTAGAAACTAGCGGGCCGGGATTCACCACAAATCCTCTCCTAGCTCTGCTTTATTTGGTTACTTTCAAGATCAACACAAAGGTAACACAGAATGGCCTAAGATCTGGTAAGTACTTCTAAACTAGCCAGCTTTTAACACATTCCAAGGGAAATATTCAGACAGCCTTTGGAAATAAAACTAGGACCAGGGCACACCATATCTTCCATAGTTCATCTCTATTTAACTAATACTGAACATAAAATTCGAGAATAATATTCAGCTAAGGCAATAAGATGAGGGAACGCTTGCATTCCTATGCTTTAAACTGAATTAAATCATTCATAAATAACACAGATTGGAAGAAAACATATATATAAAGATTTTCAGTCAGAGAAGGTTATTGCTGTACAATAGATCCTAACTCTATGCATGTTTTTCTTTATAAGAGAATATGAAACAAAATGAAAATAGAAACAAAATAACAAGTTACAATTAGAGAAAAATCACCGTCAACATAGACAAGGATCCCATAAATCAACTTGTATTGATGCTCCAAACCAGTTACAACTTTAAGTCCAATGCTTTAGATCAGCAATCATCTACTCATCTCAGCCTAATTTATCTATTACAAGCAGAGCTCCAAGTGCTAGTGAACACTATCTACAGTCAGAATTTTAAGCTCAGATGTATTTCAAAGTTCTACAACCAACAATTTCTCATCTTCTATAGAAGTATTTATAGAAGGATGAGGAGGTTAGATCTGATCAAACATCTATTTAAGGCAATTAATATAGATTCAAGACTTCTTGGCCTTTTTAGGGGCTCGATGAAGAATTTTACAGGTGTTTCACTATATTAACTGTTTTACAATTAATATCAAAGCTCAGTGGGAGCTTTATTTGACTTCGAGGCTCTGCGTAATGTTTTGAGTAACTCTGCAGATATTTATGCATTTATTTCCTTGCAGAAGTAACTCCCTGGCTGCACCGAGGCAAAAAATATGATTCTGAAATAAGTTCAGCCTCTGTTTGAATGCTTTGGGGCAACAGGTTGCTCTGTGGTAGCTGAGGAATCAATTCGCCTCAAATGTGATGGTGGAGGCCTTTCTGCTTGTTAAACACTCATGATGTTTCTTTTAATTGTGTTTTAATCCAGGGAATAGGCTTTTGATAATTATTCTTAGCTGTAATTCCCCATATATGTCTTTAATATTCTTCTCTGCTGCACTCTGTTCTTCAAAAATTATACTCTTTAACTGTGATTTGAATAAAACAGTGTCTTGTCGATGTGCAGGGCTGCGTAGGGCTCTTTATGGTATCGGCTCCCATGGAGCGTCGAATAAACGTGGAGTGGAGCCCTTTTGGTCACTTTCCCTTTGACAACCAAAGGCAAAAAGATCAGAACCTTTGGCTTTCTTTTCCTTTTTAATATGGAAAAAAACCTTCGAAACCTTAAAAATAAGCAAAATTTTATGAAATCTTGCAGAAATAGGTTAAACTGCATTGGAGGCATCGGGGAGAAGCATGGCCATTGAATGAAAGCATCCAACGGTGGAGATCTGTGCAGGAAGGAAAAAAGGAGAGCGGGAGAAGAATAAAGGAGAGTGATTTTGGACCGTCTGATCCAGACACGTGGATGGTCCAGATTCAATCAGCAGATCACAATCGGGGGAACGCAATCGGGGATAGGGAGCGAATGGAGCGATTGAATCATGCGATGCGATAAAGTGCATGTCTTCGATCTATAGATTAGATCAACAGTGGAGAATAAATCAGGGGATGGGAAATCGGCGGAACAGCAAATGGACGCGATGCAATGGAAAATTTCGATGCGATGGAGCGCTGGTCGCTTGATCAGTTTTCGATCAACGACTGGGATTTGTTTAGAACAGATCGGCGGAGAAAACCTTTATAATATGAAAAATCAAACATTTGGGAATAAAATAAATTTTTTATGCTTTAGGGAGAAGAATATATATATATATATATATATATATATATATATATATATATATATATATATATATATATATATATAAGGCAAATAGGCGCTCGACTGCAGGGCCTTTGGATTTTACGAAACGTGATATGGCGAGGGCGTATTGAAACAAGGGCCAATCGCAATCAGGCCATCGGGCCTGGGTTTTTTTAATCTACCCATTGTAACATTTGTGATGCGATTGGCACCCGGGACCTTTAACACTTGGTCCCGGGGATAGTCATATGAAATGAAAAGGCGGGGGAAGTTTATATGTATAAGGCGTGATCGCATCGAAAAGTTTGATGCATCCTTTTCAATCGACCCATTGTGTTTTCTCCGATTGCGATTGTGCGATCGGTCTTTCAATCTACCCATTAAAATATTTCAACACGTGACTTGGGTTTTTAAGTTAAAAACTTTGGAAAAGTGGGTTTTAAGACTTTACAAAGGAAAAGAATGATCGGGAATGAAATATCACAAGGTTTAAGCGTCAAGGCAGGCTTTATGGTTTAATCGCATCGAAACTTTTGATGCTGTATTTTCGATCAACCCATTGGATTTCTCCGATTGCGATTGCACGATTGGTCTTTCAATCTACCCATTAAAATATTCAGCACGTGCTTTTTGTTTTTAGAACAAAAGTTAGGATAAATGGGTTTTTCGACTTTGCAAAGGAAAAAACGGATCAGGGAAGAAAAATAGAAGGTATTAAGCACCGGAGGCGGGCCCACAGGATATATATATATATAAAATGATGTGATCAGGAGTTTTATAACACAAGGATGATCACATCACAATTTTTAAACACAACAACAAAACCTGCACACTTGAATCTTTCCGATGCGATTAGCGCTCGGGGTAATAACTCTTGGTTTTTCAAAAGAAACATGAGATCTGGAGTTATATCAAAGGGAGTTGATTGCATCAGGATTTTTGTATAACAAAACATATGCGTTCGTTTGATTTATTCCGATGCGGTAAGCGCCGATGGGACTAGTGCCTTGTTCTGGGGAAGGGGCATGTGGGGGAAGTGGTTAGGACTTAGCCCAAGGGGCTTAAGTCCATAGGAATAAAAATTTGTTTTTTATGAAATTTTCAGAGTTTTCAATGGTTTTTAGAGGTTTCGGGAAAGCTAAAGAATGGGTCTTTAACCTTATAAAAGTGATTTTCATGAGGGGAAGAAAAGAAATCATGAAAACAAAGGGGTTTTTATGGATAAAGGGGAGAAAATGAAGGTAATTTTAGAAGAGGGGGAGAGGAAAAATGGTGGTTTTACAGTAGTTTCTTCTCATGAACTTTAGCAGAATTCCTAAGTATAAAATGGGAACAACAATGAAGATTTTGGACAAAGGCATGAGGCCTTCAAAAGTCTTCAAGAGCCAACAATTTTTAGCAATAATTTTTTTTCTTTGAAGGCTCAAAAATTCTTAGCCACCTTTTGCTATAAAAAAATTTATAGGTGGCTAACAGTGGCTCCATCTTCTAGATGGTGCCTTCTTAAAGGCATCAAAAACTTCGTGACTTGCATTCTCTCGGGAGGCTGATCGATTGCCTCATCCATTGTTCTCTCGGGGATGTTCCGATCACTTTGTCTCTTCCTTCGGGTTTCTCGTTCCTTTGCTGGGATGATCTTCATTCGAAACATATTAGCAGCCATGAAAAAAAAACAATGGATTTTTCATCTACAAGCTTTCTACCTACCCAATCCTATTGCTCTAGCATTTTTTATTCATTAGAGTGCACTTGGATTGGCAAACTCTTTTCACAACATTTTATTCTTTTGAAAGCAGGAAATCTAATCTATTTCTACTCCTTATTTCTCCCTGAACTCATATTAAATAGTTGAGTTCAGATTATTCTCTACCTAATCTACCATCTGTTGGGATTAATCTGTCCAACAGATTTTATTCTCTAATTTCTACAACAGAAATTAAAAAACAAACCCAAGCCAAGATTGCTTGTTTGACTTTGTTGTGATTTATGGCATAAAAACAAGTCTATAGACATTTATTTTCAAGTAGAAAATTAAACCAAAATGGAATATTTAGGATCCGAAAATTTAAGGCACTTCCTTCAACTTTTCGTAGCTTTGTTTTGACTTTGTTTGAGTTTCTGTTTTTTCTTTTTCTCTCCGGTTCAGCTTTTGAGTTAATTAGAACCGAATTTTTACATCTTCTTGACTCGGAAAAATAAAACAGATTTGAGTCATCTCTCTTTTGGAAACTTAGGTTCAAATTTTGAACATGTTTGAACCTTTCATTTCTATCTTAATCTATCTACTAATAAACCAAGATTAAACAGTTTGGCAAATCGAATTCACTATCATATCAGCAGAAAATTTAAAGGCTAATTAGTCATGATTAGGCAGTTTGACTAACTAGAAGTGTGTTTTTCAGTAGTGGCATTTAAGCTTGCACACTTTCAGAATTTGTTTCTCTTTTTGGTATGGGGCTATACCTTTATTGTTTTCACAATCTGCCCTCTTTTCTTTCTTTCATTGTTTTTGTATTTTTGTATTTTTTATTTTTCTTCAAAGCAGAAAACAACAACTACCTACATGCTCAGAACTGAGCTTTATTGACATTCCTACCTAACCTATTCTAAACATGGAGTATTTAAATTTATCATACGATACAAAAATGCCAATGCAGCCAACTGAGTAATGTCAAGAAGAAGTAGAAACTTTGGCTGCTTGTCAGAGGTACCCATAGAACATATTGAAGATTAACCTTCAATATCAAGGCTATCATAGAAGGTGACAGCTTTTCATGTCTCTGGCTCTTGCAAAGGGTCATTGTTTGATAATTTGAGCCAGTTGGGATTTCCACACACTCTTCCATAGGATCAACTAAGAAAAGATGAAGATTCTCTTCTTTTTGGTCCTCCACAATTGGTAGATTATCTAATTCCAAGACATCAGCTTTGAAGAGCATATCTTCATAAATTTGTTTGGAAGCATCATCATCCTTAACCTGCATAATAGCAAACAATGAAATATCTTCTTTCTCTAAATTTATGTTTGCTTCTTATATAAATTCAGGTTCTTTAAATGGCAGATTGATATCAATGATAGGAGAAGTTTCTTCTTGAAAAGAGGGTATATCCATAGTAGGATAGTCTTCTATCTGTTTCTCTCCCTTTTCTTCATCATCATTTGAGGTAGAGGACTCATCATATTTGGCAGTGTTGTCCTCTTGTAGCCCTGGTATTCTTGGATTCAGTGGGTTGAACTCTGTGAAGAGGTTATTATATTCTTGAGTGGGGGTGTATTCAATGGTATCCTCTTGCTCAAAAATTTCTTCATTATTCTTCTCTTCACCTTCTGAGTTGAAAGGCTGTTGATTCTCAATAAAGTGAAAGCTTTTTATGATGGATCGAAAAGGATGATTGTGGCTTTCAAGCTGATGATGGTGAAACTCATAACACCAATCAAAAACTGGTTGCCCTACATGATTAGTTTCTTCTTGGAAATCATCTTCATCATAAAACTGATTGAAGTTTGAAAATTTATCAGAATAAACATTTTCATCAGTCAAACATATTGGGATATCAGTAGGTCCTTCTTGATTCTAATCCACAAAAGAACCTTCTAAATCTGTACAACAAAGCTCTCTATGTAAATGGGCAAGAGTGTTTGTTTTGCAAAAAGTTTCAGAGACTGACTGTCTATAAATAGTATGATCTATTTCCTTCTCTGTCAAAGGGGAAGATGTTTCCATGTCCCTTTGAACAGAAGTAAAGCAGTTCTCTGTCTCTTGTGAAGACTGATTTTGAGGCTGAATGTCTTCTTGAGCCTCAGCTACAAGCGATGATGAATCAATATTTAAGTTTTCAGGGATATCTTGAGGAATGTTCTTTATTTCTTGGGTCATCTCTTCCTCAACTGATCCATCTATGTTCTTAAAATTTTTCAATAGCATATTAAACTCATGAATGGTTGTTAAAAGATCTTCAGGATGCATCTCTTCCAAAGCTTCCTCATTATCTATAATGTGTTGGGTGATGTTTTGTGATGGACCATAATATATTGCACCCAATGATAATGATGTAGTGTTTTCTACTTTATAGTTCTCATAGAACACATATTCAAGGTCTCTTAAAGAAAACAAACTACTAGATCTTAAGCATTCATACCAATCCCTAGCTTTTCCTTCTAATGTTAACATGAAAATTTTCATTAGCGAGTCTTCATGCCATTCAACTTTCAACCTCCATACATGTATATGAAATTTGATGAGATGTAACGAGGGTCATCAACTTTTTCACCCTCAAAAACAGCGAGGTTGTCATCCCAATTCTGCAGGGCATATTATGTGGAAACCCAGGGATATGATCTCTACTCATTGGGGCATATCTTCGTTGTATTCTTGGAATCATTTTGTAAATAAGGAAAGAGGTCAATGTGTCTGGTCCATCCATTCAGGGGCTTCTACCAGTGGAGTCATTTGGTCTTTTGGGAGTTTCAGAGTGTGGAGTCGCCAGGTGGAATATTTTTAGCTCCTAAGGAGGTAAAATGTTTTAATGGTTACACCACCATGTGTTTCTTGTAGAGCTGCAAGGTTTTCAGGAACTGAATTATCTCTCAAGGGTGATCTGAAAATAGTTGATAATTTAATCCTAGGAAACTTCCTAAGGAGAGATTTCTGGGTTATCAACTATTTCGGGTGGATCAGGGTCAGGATAGGCTCTAGTGTGAATCTTTCTAGGAGCCACTATGTTGTGTTTTTTAGACCCAAATAAACAAGACAAGTTCAACTAGGTATGACAATATTTAAGAGGTTAACTAGTCTTTTCTGAAATTTTTAATCCCTCTGAGTCATCTAAGCCGAGTTTGAATGACCACAGTAAGGGTTCTTCCCCGGTGGAGTCTTAAAGATGCGGTTGAGGATTGTGGAGTCGCCAAGTGAAAATTTTAGCTCCTTTCGAGAGGTAAAAGGTTTTATGGTCCACCACCATGTTTATTGAATACCAATCTAACCGAGAGATTAGGTCTTTTGAGTGCCTAAGGGTGTGTAAGATAAAATGCACTTAAGTCCCAAGTGGAGTCGCCGGAAATGTTAGGAATCTAATGTTAAGATAGGCAAATTCGATCCATGAGAAACAACATCGTTTTCAGCCAAATTTGGGATTCTAGGATCTAGCCCTCCTAAATTCGGAGAGGGATACATCCAAATATGTACAAGATGGATTTGTATTTGAAGTTTTGGGTAATGATATTAGTCTAGTTATGAAGACCAAGGGTTTTGTCTATTTTTGGATGATTGAGCATGATTACTGTTTGAGATGGAAAGTCCTAAGTGCAAACAGTTTCAAAGGTGAGAAGTTGCAAGCAGATAGAACAAGCTTTGGCCAGGAAGGTAGATAACTGTAGGCTTTAGTCCATTGGGCTATGGAGTCACAATAGGGTTTAATTGAAACAATTAGGTTCAAGAGTGGTCTATGGGGCAAGTCCTCTATGTCTAAGGATCTCTTTAAAGTTTTATTTATGGAATGGAATGAGACAAAAGAAAGGGAATTAGACAAATGAAGAACAAAGAGCAGCCCAGGATCTGGTAAGTACTTTTAAACTAGCCAGCCTTTGACAAACAATTGAGAAGAACATAAAAGCAAACTAGGATCTGGTAAGTACTTTTAAACTAGCCAACCTTTGATACACTTTCAATAGAAAAAATTTTAAAACAAAGGGGAAACTTTAAGGCAACTTTTGGAGTAGAAACTAGCGGGCCGGGCTCACCACAAATCCTCTCCTAGCTCTTCTTTAGTTGGTTGCTTTCAAGACCAACACAAAGGTAACACAGAATGGCCTAAGATCTGGTAAGTACTTCTAAACTAGCCAGCTTTTAACACATTCCAAGGGAAATATTCAGACAGCCTTTGGAAATAAAACTAGGACCAGGGCACACCATATCTTCCATAGTTCATCTCTATTTCACTAATACTGAACATAACATTCAAGAATAATATTCAGATAAGGAAATAAGACGAGGGAACACCAACATTCCTATGCTTTAAACTGAATTAAATCATTCCTAAATAACACAGATTGGAAGAAAAAATATATATAAAGATTTTTAGTCAGAGAAGGTTACTGTTGTACAGTAGATCCTAACTCTATGCATTCTTTTCTTTATAAGAGAATATGAAACACAATGAAAATAGAAACAAAATAACAAGTTAAAATTAGAGAAACATCACTGTCAACATAGACCAAGATCCCATAAATCAACTTGTATTGATGCTCCAAACCAGTTGCAACTTTAATTCCAATGCTTTATGTCAACAATCATCTACTCATCTCAGCCTAATTTATCTATTACAAGCAGAGCTCCAAGAGCTAGTGAACACTATCTACAGTCAGAAGTTTAAGCTTAGATGTATTTCAAATTTCTACAACCAACAGTTTATCATCTTCTACAGAAGTATTTATAGAAAGAAGGATGAGGAGGTTAGATCTGATAAAAGATCTCTTTAAGGCAATTAATACAGATTCAAGACTTCTTGGCCTTTTGAGGGGCTCGATGAAGAATTTTACAGGTGTTTCACTGTATTAACCATTTTATAATTAATATCAAAGCTCAGTGGGAGCTTTATTTGACTTCGAGGCTCTGCGTAATGTTTGGAGTAGCTCTGCAAATATTTTTGTATTTATTTCCTTGCAGAAGTAACTCCCTGGCTACGTTGAGGCAAAAAATCTAATTCTGCAATAAGTTCAGCCTCTGTTTGAATGCTTTGAGGCAACATGTGGCTCTATGGTAGCTGAGGAATCAATTTGCCTCAAATGTGACGGTGGAGGCCTTTCTGCCTGTTAAACACTCATGATGTTTCTTTTAATTATGTTTTAATCCAGGGAATAGGCTTTTGATAATTATTCTAGTCGTAATTCCCCAGATCTTTCTTTAATCTTCTTCTCTACTGTGCTCTGTTCTTCAAAACTTATACTCTTTAATTTTTCTTTGAATAAAACAATGTCTTGTCGATGTGCAGGGCCCCGCAGGGCTCTTTATGGTATCAGCTCCCATGGAGCGTCGAATAAACGTGGAGTGGAGCCCTTTTGGTCACTTTCCCTTTGAGAACCAAAGGTCGAAATATCAGAACCTTTGGCTTTCTTTTCCTTTTGTAATATGGAAAAAAACCTTCGGAACCTGCAAAATAAGAAAAATGTTATGAAATCCTGCGGAAATAGGTTAAACTGCGTTGGATGCGTCGGGGAGAAGCGTGGTCATTGGATGAAAGCATCCAACGGTGGAGATCTGCACAGAAAGGAAAAAGGGAGAGCGGGAGAAGAATAAAGGAGAGTGATTTTGGACCGTCTGATCTGGACACGTGGACAGTCCGGATTCAATCGACAGATCGCAATCGGGGGTAGGGAGTGAATGGAGTGATTGAATCATGTGATGTGATAAAGCGTAGGCCATCGATCTATAGATTAGATCGATGGGGGAGAATAAATCGGGGGATGGGCAATCGGCGGAACTAAAAATGGACGTGATGCAATGGAAAACTCCGATGCGATGGAGCGCTGGCCACTTGATCGGCTTTCGATCAACGGCTGGGATTTGTTTAGAACAGATCGGCGGAGAAAACCTTTATAATATAAAAATTCAAAAATTTGGGAATAAAACAAAGGGTTTATGCTTTGGGGAGCGGAAAATATATATATAAGGCAAATAGGTGCCCGACTGCGGGGCCTTTGGATTTTATGAAACGTGATATGGTGGGGGCGTATTGAAACAAGGGCCAATCGCGATCAGGCCATCAGGTCTGGGTTTTTTTAATCTACCCATTGTAACATTTGTGATGCGATTGGCGCTCGGGACCTTTAACACTTGGTCCCGGGGATAGTCATATGAAATGAAAAGGTGGGGGAAGTTTATATGTATAAGGCGTGATCGCATCATAAAGTTTGATGCGGCCTTTTCAATCGACCCATTGCGTTTTCTCCGATTGCGATTGTGCGATTGGTCTTTCAATCTACCCATTAAAATATTTCAACACGTGACTTGGGTTTTTAAGTTAAAAACTTTGGAAAAGTGGGTTTTAAGATTTTACAAAGGAAAAGAACGATCGGGAATGAAATATCACATGGTTTAATCGCCGAGGTAGGCTTTATGGTTTAATCGCATCGGAACTTTTGATGCGGTCTTTTCGATCAACCCATTGGATTTCTCCAATTGAGATTGCACAATTGGTATTTCAATATACCCATTAAAATATTCAACACGTTCTTTTGGTTTTTAGACCAAAAGTTAGGATAAATGGGTTTTTCAACTTTGCAAAGGAAAAAACGGATCAAGGAAGAAAAATAGAAGGTATTAAGCGCTGGAGGCGGGCCCATAGGATATATATATATAAAAATGATGCGATCGGAAGTTTTATAACAAAAGGATGATCACATCGCAATTTTTAAACACAGCAAAAAAACCTGCACAATTGAATCTTTCCGATGCGATTAGTGCTCGGGGTAATAACTCTTGGTTTTTGAAAAGAAACATGAGATCTAGAGTTATATCAAAGGGAGCTGATCGCATCGGGATTTTTGTATAACAAAACATATGCACTCGTTTGATTTATTCCGGTGCGATAAGCACCGATGGGACTAGTGCCTTGTTCCAGGGAAGGGGCATGTGGGGGAAGTGGTTAAGACTTAGCCCAAGGGGCTTAAGTCCATAGGAATAAAACTTTGTTTTTTATGAAATTTTCAGAGTTTTCAATGGTTTTTATAGGTTTCGGTAAAGCTAAAGAATGGGTCTTTTACCTTATAAAATTGATTTTCATGAGGGGAAGAAAATAAATCATGAAAACAAAGGGGTTTTTATGGAGAAAAGGGGAGAAAATGAAGGTAAGTTTAGAAGAGGGGGAGAGGAAAAATGGTGGTTTTATAGCAGTTTATTCTCATGAATTTTAGCAGAATTTCTAAGTATAAAATGGGAACAACAATGAAGATTTTGGACAGAGGCATGAGGCCTTCAAAAGTCTTCAAGAGCCAACAATTTTTAGCAATAAAATTTTTTCTTTAAAGGCTCAAAAATTCTTAGCTACCTTTTGCTATAACAAATTTTATAGGTGGCTAACAGGCCCAACTGAATAGCTTGTCCTAGTTGAACAGGTTGACCTGGCTGGTGAAGGACACCAGGTTGCCCTGGCTGAGCTGGTTGGCCTGATGGTAAGATAGGGCCAGGTTGTGCCTGATAAACAAGTTGACTTGTGATAGGACCATAAGATGGCCCTGGCTGTGCAACATTCGGACCGATGGAAAACTGAGGTTGCTGAGGTTGCACCATAGGTTGAGAAGGGTGGATTTTCCCCCCAAGATCGTACAACGGTCCAGGTTGATACCCCGGTTGGTTTGTGGGTCCTTGAGGTTTCCCTAGTTGGACCACAGAGTGAGGTTGTAAAGTTTGACCCTAAGGGTTGTAGAATTGCCCTTGCGGACCATACAACAACCCCTGCTAGCCTGAAGGATGGCCCTGTAAGGGTTGTCCTTGCAGGTCATGCAAATAACTAGGTTGGCCTGAAGGTTGACCCTGGAAGGGTTGTCCTTTTGCGTTGGAAGATTGCCCAGCCTAGGAAGATAGAAAACCATGAACATACTGATAAGCCTCTGGAGCAGGAAATTTTAGAGGGTTACCCTGCTTATCATACTGATATGAAAAACATAGATGGGGGTACCATCTGGTCCATAATGGGAAAAATAAGGACAGTTGGGATCTTGGGAGGACTGACCAACCTCTGAGTTTGACGGCTGTAATGAAAACCGATACTCCTCAGCAGAGATGTTTTGTGAAATAGTGGATGCTATGTAAATGTCTTTAGGAAGTGACGAGGTCCTAGTGGATTGAGTATTGACAGCAGGTGTAGACGCAGCTACGTAGATAGTAGGCCTAACAGGTACTGATGTGACATGTGGAGATGAAGTGAGAGGTGTCGATGGCGACATCCCTAACAAAGGAATAACCGGCCTCGTGGATAGAGTCGATATTCCCATAGAGGCCACAGCGGCCATGACCTGACTTAAGGACCTATATCCTGTTGGAAGCGAAGGACTAGGTGAAGACATGATAGAAGACTCGGGGTTTTTTCTATAAAAAGCTGGTAATCTTCACCAGATGTAGGAATTTACTCACTAGGAGAAGGACTAGGTGAGTCCATATCTGACCCTGCCTCTAGATCTTCTAAAAGATGGCGAAAACTAGGTGGTATAATGGCAATGAAGAAAGGGAATCTCGATGTAAGAGGAGGGAAATATTCCCCTACTCCAAATCCAAACCAAGCGTTGGATAAGGGCCAATTTAACTCAACTGGTCCACCAAATGGAAGCTCATATACGACCGGTCCCCCGTCAAGAAACTTGGATACAATAGGCTGCTAAGGTTCAGCAGAGGACTCAGAGACCTTTGATGAATCGTCAGTGTAAGGACTACTAGTAGAAGAAACTGAGGGTTTCGCCATTGTGACAATAACGAAAAGAGGAAGAGATCAAAATAAAGACACAGGAGAAAAACCAAGGCAAACAATCAAACGACTGACAAACAATCTCTTAAAGTGCGTGTGATCGTAGGTGATTAATTTTACCACATTAAAACTTGAAAATTTTACCATTTCATGTTTTAAGAGTCGAGAAATGAGTAAAATATGACTCTATCTCTTTCAATTTGGAAACAAGCGTGAAAGGACAAGCGCTTGATGATATTTTCAAATTTAACGAGTTAGAAAAGATCGAAATGACCACTCTAGTAATCTAGACAGATGGGTGTACCAGATATCTGTGAACTTCCATATACACCTTGGTTAAAAAATGAAGGAGAAATGAACCAAGTACTTTACGTATGTGCAGGTAATCTCCCCGAATGCTGTGTCCGGTGTATCACGGGTATAAGGCAACAGACTCGGCTTCCTACAGATAAAGGATAGCAACCTATTGGGGTCTCCCTTTATATACACGACGGTACGAGGAGCACAAGTCTGTACTAGTGCTATCTAAAGCCAAAAGGCAAACGATAGCTACTAGGTTTAACGATGCCGAAACATGTCACTATCCTAGACCTCTAAATGTTTCGTTAATGTTTCAATGTTGCCTTAAGGTAAATTGAATAAATTTTAGAGTTGATCTTCAATTATGTTTCAATTTCAGGCCCTACAGAATTTTATGTCTCAAAAATCCTCTAAATGCACACTACATGCCACAATATATCACTTTTTTCGATGAAGAGCTAACTACGGGAAGGTTGAGAGCTTTTCAAACAATAAAAAAATGATCACAAAACAACCACTACTGTCTCTAATGCGCGCTAATGAAACTAAAATTTTTTCCTTCGGAGTTATATAACACTAATAATGCAGAAAAGCTTTCAATTTTCACTAACTAATCAAAATCAAAAAGAATATTTTTTTGTGTTTTCAATGTTTTAGAGAAAAATGCACCAAATGAAATGAAAAATTAATAAAGAGACCAATTTGAGAAATGATAGCGAAAGAGTAGAAACAAGCAAGTTCACTCAATGCAAAACACACAATCAGAGCTCAAACTAGTAGAGAAATCCCTCAAATCAAAGAGGAATCCCAAAAGACTCATACAAACCGTGTGATATAGGCTCGAAATGAGACGAAGAAAAAATTGAATGAAAAAGAGAGAAATCACTCAAAAACCGCAATGAAACAATGGAAACCAACCAAATGAATGCAAGGAAGCAAAAACAAAGTTGACTGAACAAGCGAAAACCAAAAACTGCCATGGGAGGCTCAACACACAATAGCAACTAGATGCCATAGGGCTAGAATGTAAAGCTGATAGTAGAAGGAAAACAACCAGAGGATAGAGGTCAAACACAGTCAACAAGAACTTCAAGGCACTCAGGGAGTTGAAAAAGTGACACCAAAACTAAAAATCAGACTCAGAGGGTTCAAACAAGTAAACCCTTGCACCAAAACAGGGTTGGCGCGGGGGCCTAACTAGCAACAAGCACCAACTGGCATGACTATCAGGCTAAAAAGTGCGCCAATCGAGTTTACTAAGGACAGGAATAAACAAGAGAAAGAAGAGAGTAGATCAGGTATGGTGGGGGCTAAACATAGGTTTTACACCATAAAGAGACAGACCAGAAGAAAAAATCAAGCAGACACAAGCCAAAAACAATAGAAAGAGACAAGAAAAACTCCAATCAATTCCCCAACGGAGTCGCCAGTTTGTTGGAGAGGTAAATCTCGTCTGCGGATAGAGGTGATCCCTACTAGCCTAGATCGAGTCTAGCAACAATCGGTCACACAGTGACGTAGGTCTCTAGCTACAAAAACGACAAAACATAACGAATTGCCTACCTCAGGTCCTACGCAATGGTCGTCGAAGAAAGGATCACGCTTCCCGTCCTTCGCTTTGGCAGATCACGATCCTTCTGCTTAACACATCCGAACACCTACACACATGCGAAGAAACACAACGATACACAACATAGAATCTAAATCTTGTAACCATACATCAGTCAGAGAGGATGTAATTCATTGCATCAAAGATAAAGACACATGAATGAGACCATAATAAAAGTCGCTTATCATTAATAATAACAAAGGAAAGATACAACCCAAAGCTTTGATGTTGGACCTTCCTTCGGTGGGGCTGATAGTGGAGCACGTCTCAAGGAAGCTCGTTGGAAATGGGACAAGGCTCTGTCTCTTTAGCTTGGCTCTCAAAAGCTGTCTAGTGATAGTCTCCTTGCTACTGATTTGGCTCTTGCTTCTAGCTTGCTGAGGGAAAATGGCAAGATTATATAAATGGTGTAAGGGGAGTTAGGATACCTACAATTGTGGGATTGGCCCTATCCTCAAGGAAGCTTCCATGATAGGTGGAAAACCACCTCCCATACATGGAGATCTGGAGCCAAACCTCCCAACTCATTTTAGAGACTCATTTAGGAGTTTGTTGGAGTTTATTTTTTTAAAACAATCCTTATTAAGCTTGGCACGAGCAAGACACTAGGATAGAGCTCCAGTTGGCGCGCCCTCTTTGGTGTATTTTCCCCATTTGCATGAGGGCTGAGGCTGGTCACGCCAAAGCCAAAAGATCAGTTTTTAGGGTTTTTCAAAGGAAACTTTCTTTAGAGGAATGATTGTCCTTGTCAAGGGGGATGCCATGAAAGTGGTTTCAGGTTATTTCACTGCTCACAGGTCACAGAAAAGGCCCTCCAATGTGCGGGACAGGGAATTGCAGGGACGGTGACAAATTACTATGTAACACAAGCATGAAAGGACAAGCGCTTGATGATATTTTCAAATTTAGGGAGTCAGTAAATATCAAAATGACTGCTCTGGTAATCTAGGTAAATGGGTGTACCAGATATCCGTGAACTTCCATACACCTTGGTAAAAATGAAAGAGAAATCAACCAAGGACTTAACATACGTGCAGGTAATCTCTATGAATGTTGTGTCCAGTGTATCACGGGTAAAAGGTGGCAGACTTAGCTTCCTATGGATAAAGGATTTGCAACCTAATGGGGTCTCCCTTTATATACATGACGGTACGAGGAGCACAAGTTCGTACTAGCGTTGTCTATAGCCAGATGGCGAGCAACAAATATTAGGCTTAAAGACGTCGAAACACGTCTCTACCTTAGTGTTGCACAACATTTTGTCACCATCGCTACAATCCCTCATTCCGTACATTGGAGGACTATTCCTGCGACCTATGAACAGTAAAATGTCTTGAAAACACCTTCATGGCATCCTCTTGCATAAGGACAAACATTCTCCTAAAAAACCCTAAAAACAAATGTTTTAGCCTTGGTGCAACTAGCCAATTCATCCCTCACGCCAATGAGGGAAATCCACACTAGAGGGCGTGCCAACTGGCGCTCTGTCCCTGTGTTTCACTCACGCAAAGCTTATTAAGGGATATATTTTTTAAAATAAATGGTGGAAGTATGATTCTAAAAAACTCCAGAATGAATCATCAAAAGAAGTTGAGTGGTTTGGCTCTGGCTCTCCATGTATAGGAAGTGGTTTTCCACCTCTCATGGAACCTTCCTAAGAGATAGGACCTATCCCATGATTATAGGGATCCCAACTTCCCTTCCTCCATCTATAAAATCTTGCCCTCTCTATTTTGCTAGGTAGCTGAACTGGTAGGAAGGAAACTATAGTCGGGAAACTATTGAGAGCAGAGCCAAAGAGAACCCTGTAAGAGAGAGAGCTTTGTCCAGATTCCCAATAGGCTTTGTTGAGACACGCTCCGCTGGAAGCCCCGCCGAAGGAAGATCATAACATCAGAGCACTTGGTTGTAATCTCCCTTTTGTTATTTATAATATAAGTGAATCTGATTTTGGTTCCATTATTGTGTTTACTCTTTCATGTGATGCAATTAATTATATCCTCTTTAACTGATATATGGTTACATGCTTTAAGTATTACGTTGTATGTCGTTGTTTCTCTACGAGTGTACAGGTGTCCGGACGCGGCGAACAGAAGTACTGTCTTCTGTCAAGATAGGGATGAGGAGCACCACTTCTTCATCGACAACAACAACGTGAGATTTGAGGTAGGCTACTTATCGTGGTCTTTGTCTTTCTTGTAACTAGGAACCAATGTCATTGTGTGATTCGATTGTTGCTAGACCCAATCTAGGGCTAGTGGGATCGCCTCTGTCCACAGAGGGGATTTACCTCCTCAATAATTTGGTGACTCCGCTAGGGATTTAGTGGGAGTTATTCCTTCCTCCTTTGGGTTCTTTCTTGGTTTTTGATTGATTTATCTACATTTCTGGTTCACCTTCCTTGGTGTTAAACCCTTGTTCATCCCCTAGAAGACCGGATCCAGTCTCTTTTGGTCATTTTTCTTTATTTTTCTAGGGTAAAATTGATTGGCGTGGTTTTTCTCCTGACATTCCCGCCAGTTGGCGCTAGTTGCTATTTAGGCCCCCATGTCAATGCTTTTTTGGCATAGATTACAGCCAAATAGGCACGCCAACACTGCTTGGTGTTAGGGTTTTCTTACTTTTGGGTTCTCTGAGTTTGAGTTTTGGTCCTGGTGTCATTTTTCTGATTGATTGAGTGCCTTGAAGTCATTTTTTACTATTTTTGGCCCTTTTCCTCTGGTTTTTTTCCCTTTACTATCAGTTTTTCATTCTAGCCCTGGGGCTTCTAGGTGCTTCAATGTGCTGAGCCTCCCATGGGAGTTTTGGGTCTTTGCTTGCCGACTCAATTTTGTTTTTGCTTCTCTGCATTCGTCTTGTTCCATCTCATTGAATCATTGCGTTAATTGAGTGATTGTCCTTTCTTTCATTCAATTTCTCTTTTTGTTACTCCAAGCCTAGGTTACATGGTTTGATTGAGTCCCTTTCCAGATTCTTCACCACTTTGAGGGATTTCTTCATCGATTTGATTCTCAATCGTATGCATTTGAATTGAGAGAACTTGTTTTCTTCAGCTCTCTCTTTATCATTTCTCAAATTGGTGTTTTCATTAGTTTTTCATTCATTTAGTGCATTTTCTCCAATATAATGAAAACACAAAAAAAAATCTTTTGCGTTTTGATTGGCTTAGTGAAAATTGAAAGCTCTTTCGCATTGCTCATGTTATATAACTCCAAAAAGAAGTTTTCTACTTTCATTATCTTGCATTGGAAACAATAGCGGATGTTTTTGTGCATTCATTTTGTGGTCATTTGAAAGCTCTCAACTCTCACGTAGATAGCTCTTCATTGAAAAAAATGACGTTTTGTGGCATGTAGATTGCATTTAGAGGTTTCATGAGATCCGACATTCGATACGGCCTTGAAACTAAAACATAAATTGAATATCAACTTTAAAATTTACTAAATTAACCTAAGGCAACATTGGGACATTAACGAAACATTTAGTAGTATAAGGTAGAGACGTGTTCTGACATCTTTAAGCCTAGTAGTTGTCCCTCGCCATCTAGCTACAGAAACTGCTAGTACAGACTTGTGCTCCCCGTATCATCGCGTATATAAAGGGAGACCCCATTATGTTGCAATCCTTTATCTGTAGAAATCCGAGTCTGCCACCTTTTACCTGTGATACACCAGACACAGTATTCGGGGAGATTACCTGCATGTACGTCAATTCCTTGCTTGATTTATCTTTCATTTTTACCAAGGTGTATATGGCAGTTCACGGATATCTGGTACACCCATTTACCTAGATTACCAAAGCAGTCACTTTGATCTTTACTAACTCTTTTAACTGAAAAGATCATCGATTTCTTGTCCTTTCAAGCTCGTGTCCAACTTGAAAGTGATAGAGTCACCTTTTGCTTGTTTCTTGACTCTTAAGATATGAAACAACAGATTCTAGTTTCAGTGTCTTAAAAATTAATCGCCCACGAAATATTCCTGGTTAGAATTTTTGTCCTTAGTGTTTTATTTCAAGGTCGTTTCCGATGACAACTTTTCCAGATTTTTCCAATCAAGGAGTCCCCTCTGAAGGGAGTCCTAGTCCTTTTCCTACTTTAGGAAATATTGGTGCTCCTTTTATGGCCACATTATCCCTCCCTGAGTTAACTGTTGGGTTGCCTGTTTGGTTGTTTTCAACCTCTGTGGTCTCAAGTGTTCCGGATGTCGTACCATCCACTCCTCCGCCTAAGCAATGCCATTTTGATTTGAAGGTGTACCTCTCCTCTTATTCACCTGTTTCTTTGTCCTCATCTTCTAATTCACCTGGTGAAAGTTTGGATTCTAGTACCCAGGTGGCTAAGAAGAAGAAGAAGAAGAAGAAGTCAGATAAGAAAGAGGCTGATTTTGTAGCAGTTGCTTCTAAAACACTTGCTCTCAATGAACCTTCCAACCCTCCACAAAAAGTTAAGTTCCCTTGCATGTTGTGCTAGCGAAACCATCTTCTTCTAGATTTCCCTGGCATTCCCAAGGTGCTTGAAGTATGGTCCAACGGTCGTTCGCCATTGCCTTTGGCTTCCGGGAGTCAGGTTGGGGGCACGCCTTCAGCTAGTGCTGGTAAATCTCCTAAGAAGCAGGGTAAGATTTCCAATCCCTGTAAGTTGTGTGGAGGGAACCATGCCATTCACCTTTGTCCATATATGGATGAAGCCAAGAGAGTTTTGGACAACTTGACTATTTATGCACCGTGCCTTCCGGCTAGTTACAAACAACTTTCTTTGAGTCCTTCACCAGTTGATTCAACGATCAGTCAAGAGTCATCCTTGCTTGATCCCGCTGCCCCGGAAATTCACCATCATGAACCCATCCCTGACCAACCACTTTTTGTGGGATCAGTTGAGATGGCCTCGTCTATGGTGTACCAGGTATTTTCTGTTGAGAGTGTATCTCACATCCCTTGTGTTCTTCAGATTCATTGGACTTGGAGAAAGATTCTCCTGTCCCTATACCTCAGGAAGCTGCTCCTCCACCTCCCATGATGGAGGTCCTATAGGATACCCCTCCTACCTCCATGAAGGAGGTCATGGAGGATGCTCCTTCTTGTACTGTAACACCAGGGGAAAACCATTTCGGTCCAATGGTACCCCCTCCAAGTAGTTTGGTCTCCTCCTTCAATTGGAGTCAATTTGCAGAATACCGCCTTCCATCTTATGTGGATTTTGAGATAACAGTACAGGCCTCCCATCTGGTCGTACCCATCACCATTATAGAGGAAGGCTCATCTGTTATTATTTTATCCTCAACTACTTGAAAAGCTTTCGGATCACCGTCGCTTGTGCCTGTTACACAGAATTTGTTGGCGTTTAACAGAAGAACTAGTCAACCATTAGGGATCCTTTCAAAGTTTCCGGTTACTTTGGGAGGGAAAACCATCCATATGGATGTGATCATTGTTCGAGGCCCCTTGGATTTCAATTTACTCTTGGGGAATGACTATACTTATGTCATGGGTGCTCTTGTCTCTTCCCTCTTTCGCGTTATGTGTTTTCCACACAAAGGTCGGATCGTGACCATTGATCAACTTTCATTCTTTGGTCCTAACATGAAATCTGGTCCACCATCATCCCTTCTGGGTCTTTATCTGCCGGTTGTATCTTCCCCTCCGCAATTTAATTATGTGGCTAGCTATCCTATGCCCACATTCAGTGATAGTGTCATTGTGCATCATGTGTTGGGGGCATTGGGTCCTGATTTCCGATATGTTGTTCTCCCATCCAGTGTGGAAATCTTGGAAGCCATGACTTCTTATTCATTATGATGAGGTCATCAAAGCATAGTTAATTCTCTTGTGTCAAGCTCCTTAAAAAATGAAACAGGGTCTTCAGAGCAGAGCTCATTTTCTTGTGTCAAGCTCCTTAAAAAATGAAACAAGCTCGTTGGAATAGAGTTCATTTTATTGTGTCAAGCTCCTTAAAAAATGAATCAAGCTCATTGGAACATAGTTCCTTTTCTTATGTCAAGGTCCCTAAAAAATGAAGCAAGCTGGTCGGAGCAGAGTTCCTTGTCTTGTGACAAGCTCCCTAAAAAATGAAACAAGGTTGTCGGAACAGAGTTCATTTTCTTGTGTCAATCTCGTTAAAAAATGAAACAAGGTGTCTGGAGCATAGTTCATTTTCTTGTGTCAAGATCGTTAAAAAATGAAACAAGGTGTTCTGAGGATAGTTTGTATTTTGTATCAACCTCGTTAAAAAATGATACAAGGTCATCTGAGGATAGTTCTTTTAATGTGTCAACCTCGTTAAAACAATGAAACACGTTCCTATTCAATTCGAGTCTTTGATAAGATCACGTAACATCCCAGTCGAGTCTTTCTCTTGATCTCATCACTTGAGCCTTCACTCCTGCTGCCTATCATATGGATTGAAGCTTGGGGGGCATGTACCTTGAATTGAGTCACCATGCTGGGTGCATGAAAAAAAATTTCAAGCATAGTTTGTTTCTGTTTCAAGCTTGTGTAAGAATGAAACTGGTTTCAAGCATAGTTTATCTTTGTTTCAAGCTTGTGTAAAAATGAAACCAACTTCAAGTAGAGTTTTCTGATTTCAAGCTTGTGTAATAATGAAACCATTCCCATTTTACCTCTCGTGATTGCCATTTTATCAGCCTGTTTTTCCAGATGAGCCTTTGTTTTTTCATTCCATTATCAATGTTTGCTTGGCTGAACATATGCCTTCACTTGGTTGTTTTACCCATTCCTAAGGAACCGCTGTGATGAGTGATCTTGTTAGCCAGCCTCTTAATCTTTACTTGTTTTGAGCAGTTCCACCGTCACCAGAACCACTAGCTACCCTTTATACCACTCGTTCCTCCAGGAGGAGTCAACTTTCAACTCTTTTCTGACTCTCTAAAACTGAAAAGATTGCTGAGTTGCTTGTCATTTTGATCTCGTTAAATTCGCTGCAAAATGATATCTACCTAATATACGCTTACCCCTTTTCAGGCTGGGATAGATTATTTATGAAAAATGAATACTTTAGCCGATCGCGACTAAGAGGTTCTCTCGGACACAATTTTCTACCTTTTCGGATCTGTGAGACTATCTACGAAAAGGGATTGTTGGAGTTTTCTTTTCGTTGTCTTTTAAAACTCTCTAAACATGAAAAGATGCCAAGTTCTTCCTTTTTCAGACTCATTAAAAACTGATGACATCGGACTCCGTCGTAATGACGTTACTCGAGTTCCTCCTTCCTAGGGCTCGTAAAATGTAATGGGTTGGATTTGTCCGAAGGACAAACTTATATCACAAGCATATGCTATCCCCTTCAAGATTTTTTCCAAAAATAATTGGGGTACTCTCCAGAATCGTTGGGGGAAAATGGAACTAGTATCATCGTCGTGTCGGCAGTATGTCACTCTTGAACATGGCACTTTTATGCATCCGTGTCGGGTTGCGGGCATCTCATCTCATTATCTGCTTGCCTCCATTGGTTTGGGTAATCTCTTTTTACCACTCATTTTCTCTTTGCCATGTCATCATGACCTCATATCCTTTGATGTCAAATACTACCAAATCCAGTGTTGTGCTGCCGATATGTTCAAGAGAAGTTGGCCTATGCAGTTTTTCAACCTCCCTTTGGTTCTCTATTGATCTTGATTCACAAACATCATGTTTCTCTGTCTCGTGTCAATGATGTGGGAAACACTATGGCCCACCTTCGATCAAGGTCACTTCCTGTCGACTTCAGCTCATTATCCAGGAGGCTGATTTAGAGACTCACTTCAGGTACCTTGGAGCTTGCATGTCTCAATGGTAGGTTCTTCACATTTCGATGCAAGGTTTTCATTATTGACCTTCGATCAAATGATTCTACGGGTGTTCGACGCTAGCTCACTTTTCACATTCTGTGGATTGTACCTATAGTACCTTGAGAGCCATTTTCCTTATTGGTGGTTTCTCTCATGTCTGTTAACAACTTTCATTATTGGCTGGTAATCAGTGGATGTTCTTGCATGTTCAACTTCAACTCACATATTCGCATGCTTGAACTTGTACATTGTTTGGGTCAAGATGGAGAGCAAGACCCTGGATCTTGTCTGATAAAATCCAGGCTACAGATTTTTTTTGGATTATTATGATTGATTACATGACTTGTTTGATGGAATGGCTACGACCATACCTGAGTCTACTTCTTGATCCTTCTTTGGTGGATGGCTGTGTCCATACCTTGGATCCCAGTTATTATGCATGGTTGTGCCCATACCACATATCATGTATCAGAGATATCAGTTGTATTTTTATTTCCAATTCTTCTGATGGAAATTTTTTCAGTTGGGAAAATTCTCATAAAGAATTTCACTCCTCCCTCTCTCTCGGACCTCATGCTTTAGGGGGCATCTGTTACACAACGTTTTGTCACCTTCCCTGCAATCCCTCATCCTGTACATTGGAGGACTATTCCTGTGACCTGTGAACAGTAAAATATCCTAAAAACACCTTCATGGCATCCTCTTGCATAAGGAAAATCATTCTCCTGAAGAAAATTTCCTCTGAAAAACCCTAAAAACAGATGTTTTAGCCTTGGCGCGACTAGCCAATTCATCCTTCGCACCAATGAGGGAAATCCACACTATAGGGCGCGCCAACTAGCACTCTGTCCTTGTGTTTCACTCGCACCAAGCTTATTAAGGGATGTTTTTTAAAAATAAATGGCGGAAGTTCGATTCTAACAAACCCCAGAATGAATCATCAAAAGAAGTTGAGTGGTTTGGCTTCGGATCTCCATGTATAGGAAGTGGTTTTCCACCTCTCATGGAACCTTCCTAAGAGATAGGACCTAACCCATGATTATAGGGATCCCAACTTCCCTTCCTCCATCTATAAAAGCTTGCCCTCTCTATTTTTCTAGCTAGCTAAACTGGTAGGAAGGAAACTATAGTCGGGCAACTATTGAGAGCAGAGTCGAAGAGAATCCCGTAAAAGAGAGAGATTTTTTCAGATTCCCAATAGGCTTTGTTAAGACATGCTCCGCTGGAAGCCCCACCGAAGGAAGATCACAACGTCAGATCACTTGGTTGTAATCTCCCTTTTGTCATTTATAATATAAGCGACTCTGATTTTGGTTCCATTCTTGTGTTTACTCTTTCATGTGATGCAATGAATTATATCCTCTCTGACTGATATATGGTTACATGCTTTAGGTATTACATTTTATGTCATCATTTCTCTGTGTGTGTATAGGTGTCTAGATGTGACGAACGGGAGGATTGTGATCTGTCAAGCTAGGGACGAGGAGCACCACTTCTTCATTGACAACAGCAGCTTGGGATTTGAGGTAGGCTACTTATCGTGGTCTTTGTCTTTCTTGTAACTAGGAACCAACATCATTGCATGATTCGATTTTTTCTAGACCCAATCTAGGGCTAGTGGGATCGCCTTTATCCGCAGAGGGGATTTACCTCCTCAACACTTAGAATACTAGATATTCCATTAGGTTTCAATGCTACCTTAGGTTAATTCAGTAAATTTTAAAGTTGATCTTCAATTTATGTTTCTATTTCAAGGCCCTATCGAATTTTGGATCTCATAAAACCTCTACATGCAAAATACATGCCACAAAATATCATTTCGTTCAATGAAGAGCTATATACAGGAGAGTTGAGAGCTTTCAAATGATAGCGAAATGAACACACAAAAACATCCACTACCGATTTCAATGCAAGCTAATGAAACTGGAAAAATTCTCTCTAGAATTATACAACACTAGTAATGGGAAAGAGTTTTCAATTTTCACTATGCCAATCAAAAGTGAAAATAATTTTTTTTGTATTTTTCAATATATCAGAGCAAATGCACTAAATAAATGAAAAAATAATGAAAACTTCAAATTGAGAATGATAAAGAGAGAGATGAAACAAAACAAGTTCACTCAACTCAAACAAACACAATCAAGGCTCAAACCGATGACGAAATCCCTAAAAGCGAAGAAGAATCTCGAAAGAGACTCAAACAAGCCGTGTGATCTAGGCTTGGAGCAACACAAAGTGAAACTAAATGAAAGAGAGGAAAATCACTCAATAAAGGAAATGAATCAATTGGATTCAGCAAGATGAATGTAAAGAAGTAGAAACAAAGTTGACAGGGAAAGCAAAGACCCAAAACTCCCCATGGGAGGCTTAGCACACTAAAGCACCTAGAAGCCTTAGGGCTAAAATTTAAAACTGACAAAAAAAGGAAAAAAACCAGAGGAAAAGGGCTAAAAAAATTAAAAAATGACTTCAAAGCACTCAAATAATCAGAAAAAACAAACCAGGACCAAAACTCAAGCTCAAAGAGTCCAAAAACATGTAAGCCCTAAAACCAAGCAGGGTTGGCGCGCCTGTCTGGATGTAATCTATGCCAAACAGGGGATGGCGCGGGTGCCTAACTAGCAACTCATGCCCTTTGGCGTGACTGTCAAAATAATAATTGTGCCAATCAGGTTTACCTTAGAAAATTATGAAAATGAACTAACATAGACTAGATCTGGTCTTCTGGGGGCTCAATAGGGTTTTAACACCAAGGAAGGTGAACCAGAAAATTATACTAATAAAAAAAAAAGCCAAAAAACAACCCAATGGAGGAAGGATCAACTCCCCCTGATCCCCAGTGGAGTCACCAAATTTTTGTGGAGGTAAATCCCCTCTGTGGACAGAGGCGATCCCACTAGCCCTAGAGTGGGTCTAGTAGCAATCGAAACATGCAAAGCTATTGATTCCTAGTTACAAAATATAGAATCACGATATATCACTTACCATGATTCCTTCACTGATGTTGTCAAAGAAGAAGTGGCGCTTCCGTTCCTAGCTGGATAGGTCACGATCCGTGAGCTTGTTGCATCTAGATACATGTACACATGAAAAGAAGAGAGACAATATGCAACTTAATATTTCACACTTTATAACTATCGATCAGTCAAAGAGGAACGAATGAAATTGCATTATATAATGGACAAACACAATCATGGAACCAATAGCAGAGTCATGTATATTAAGATACGAGAGAATGCTTACAACCAGTGCTCTATGTTGAGTTCCAAGAATGTTTTTTTTCTTCCACCACATTCCACTCCATTTCTTTTGTCCATTATTAATCCCAGGCTCAAATGATCAATGAAATTAGTTAAAATTTATTTAAGAATGAATATCACGGCTAACTTGCTATTTTTTTATGATTTTGTCATTGTAGTACTTTTTGAACTGAAACTAGCTACAGAATGCAGACAGTCTATAGCTAGTTGCCAATTTTGCAGCCGTCTTCATGTTTAAGCAGGTTCCAGATGTCCTCTCAGAGAAAACCACACATGGTCGTATTCCACATCATGCCTTTAGCATTTTTTTCTCTCCATGAAGATTGAACGGAATTCTGTATGTGGTTATGCATGCGGGAACTCAAATTAAGAAATAGACTCCTAATAGGAAAAGGACAGTCCAGATGTCCTTTGTCATATTACGATGCCACCTTTAGAGTTCTAGTTCGATTTTAATATGGAAAGACAGTAATCCCTGTATTATCTCAAGTTATGTTATGTAAATTTGCTATAAATGTAGCTCGGGAAACCGAGAGACAAGGTTAGATCTTGGTTAGATTTTATGGTTGACTGCTAGATCTTGAAGTCCGAGAATACTCTGTTTTGAAGTGATTCCTCTTTAATGAAAGAAGCAGCATTTCCTTGAACGCGTTGAGTCGATCTTGAACTAGATTTCGTGCTACTCTGGTGGTAGAGGGCCCCTGCCTCCTGAGCAGCCTTGTTTATACAGTAGATAATTATTTTAGTCTCGTTTTTATCTCTAGTTTAGGCAAGTTTCTGAAGTTTACGTTCATACCTGTTTACATTAATTATCACAGCTAGACTTACTCTAATAAGCTCTTCCAAAATATCATTATGATGAATAAGGCATAGCTATGGTATTGTAGGTTTTAATTGCATTTTCTTTCGTTAATTATCATAGTTGGACTTACTCTAATAAGCTCTTCCAAAATATCATTCATACTGAACGAGATGGGCTGTAGAATTACTTAGGTTAGTTGCATGTTAATTTAGTTATAGCACTCCAGAGGTAGAATGCATGTGGTTCAGCTCTGTCATTTCATTTCCAGTTTGATAATGGCTTTTCAATTTAACATTGTTCACTGTACTTCAAATAGACTAGTGGCATTCTAGTTTAGTTTTAGCTCACTATATTAGCACTCCATTTTAGTTGTCATCCATTGCATTTCTAAATTATATTATTTGTTAAATTTAAATACCACGGTCTTCATTATTTACAAAACTTCTTCTGTTCCAACCTTATATTAATACATAATCATTTGGACAGAAGTTAGTATCAGTCTAAGACCTAGAGTATTTTGCAACCTTTTTTTACCATTTCACAAACAAGCCTTTTCTCAAAGACCATTCTAAAAAGGAAATCTATAACTTCTGAGTGAGGCCTAGTGGTGTTAAATTGAGTTGCAGAACAAAATTAGAAGCTAGTTGAGAGTAGAAATCTTGTTATGCTACAAATTTTCTTTTCCAAATATATTCCAATAAACCTTTAATCATGGATGAGATGTTGTAACATTGTAAGTTGATTGTTGATTGTTTAGTTAGGACAACTTCATTTACACTTAACTTGTCCATTTTCCAAGCTCTTCCAACAAATCTTTAATGAATGAATTGGATAAAGTTTAAGCTCATGTTGTGATTTATTTCCTTGAAGTCATTATCAAGCTTTGCATTAGTTGTTTGCTAGCCATAGTTTAGGCTTTGTCCTGTTTCAGTATTTGCATTTGTCATTTGCCATCCATAATTTAGGCTTCACTCTGTTTTTAACCAATAACTTCTTCTCACCATCATTTAGTTCTTTCCCTTGTGAACATAAAACCATAAAAAAACCAAAAACATCATAAAACACTAGACACAACGTAGTGAGAAACAAATACCTAGGCACATATAGTGCACCACACTTCAGCAATTTACCAACGCTGGTTGACAATTAATAAACTCAATTTAGGAGACTAGGTTGAGCACAAACACTATGACGTCGTGATCTTCCTTCGACAGGATTCCAGCAGGATGTGTCTCACAAATCTTGTCAGGGATTTGACAAAACTCTCTCTCTCACAGGGTTCTCCTTAGCTCTTCTCTTGATTGTCACTCAACTATAATTACTTCCCAAAATTTTAGCGAGCTTGCAAATGGAGAGGGCAGGATTTTATAGAAGGAGAAGGAGAGGTTAGGATCCCTATAATCATGGGGGAGAGTCCTATCTCTTAGGAAGGTTCCATGAGAGGTGGAAAACCACTTCCTAATTAGGGAGATCCAGAGCCAAATAGCCCAACCTCTTTTTTATGATTCATTCTGAAGTTGTTAGAATCAAACATCTGCCTTCTATTGTTAAAAAAAATTCCTTAATAGGCTTGGCGTGGGTGAGACACAGGGAAAGAGTGCCAAGTGGTGTGAGCCTAGTGTAACTTTTCTAGGTCGGTGCGAGTGATGAACTAGATACTCGCACGAAGGCCAAAATATATGTTTTTCAAGTTTGTCAGAGGAATTTTTCTTGAGGATAATTCTTGCCCTTATGCAGAAGGATGCCATCAAGGTGTTTTTAGGACATTTTATTATTCACAGGTCCCAGGAATAGTCCTCCAATGTACGGGATGAGGGATTGCAGGGATGGTGAAAAAATGTTGTGTAACACCTTAACTATAACCTAACCCTCACCTAGACCAAAACCTTAAGATTAACCTGAACATTGACCTTAACCTTAACCTTAACCTTAACCTTAAACTTAACCTTGACCTTAACTATAACCTAACCCTAACCTTAACCTAACCTCAACCTTGACCAAACCCTTAACGTAACCTTAACCTTGACTTTACCCTTAACATAACCTTAACCTTGACCTTGACCTTACCCTCAACATTAATGTTAACCTTAACCTTAACCTGACTAAACACGTAATGTTAATATTAACCTTAACCTTACCCTTAACCTTAAACTTAACCTTAACATTAACCATAACCTAACCCTAACCTTAACCAAACCTTAACCTTAACCTTACCCTTAACGTAACCTTAACCTTGAATTTACCCTTAACCTTAAACTTACCCTTAACCGTACCCCTAACCTAATCTTAACCTTACCCTAACCTTAACCCTAACCTTACCCTTACCCTTAACCTTAACCTTAACCTAACCTTAAGCTCAACCTTATCTTTATCTTAACCTTAACCTAACCTTAACCTTAACCTTAACCCTAATCTTAACCCTAACCTTAAGGTTAAATTTATGGGTAAGGTTAGGTTAGGGTTAGGGTTAGGTTAAGGTTAAGGTTAAGGTTAAGTTAAGGTTAAGGTTAAGGGTTTGGTTAAGGTTAAGTTTAAGGTCAAGGTTAAAGTTAGGGTTAATGTTAAGGTTAAGATTAGGTTAGGTTAAGGTTAAGATAAGGTTAAGGGTAAGGTTAAGGTTAAGGTTAAGGTTAATTTAAGGGTAAATTCAAGGTTTAGGTTAGGTTAAGGTTAAGATAAGGTGAAGGTTAAGGTTAAGGTTACAGTTAGGTTAAGGTTAAGTTAAGGTTAAGGTTAAGGTTAACAGTTTGGTCAAGGTTACGGGTCGGTTATAGTTAAGGTTATGGGAAGGTTAATGTTAAGGTTAAGGTTAAGGTTAAGGTTAAGTAAAGATTAAGGTTAAGGTTAAGGGTTAGGTTAAGGTTACAGTTAAAGGCTTGGTCAAGGTTAGGGTTAGGTTAAGGTTAATTTTAAGGTAAGTTTAAGGTTAGTTTAAGGGTAAACTTAAGGTTTGGGTTAAGGTTAGGGTTAGGTTAAGGTTAGGTTAAGGTTACGTTAAGGGTAAAGTCAAGGTTAAGGTAAAGTTAAGGTTAAGGTTAAGGTTAAGGTTAAGGTTAAGGGTTAGGTTAAGGTTACAGTTAAAGGCTTGGTCAAGGTTAGGGTTAGGTTAAGGTTAATTTTACGGTAATTTTAAGGTTAGTTTAAGGGTAAACTTAAGGTTTGGGTTAAGGTTAGGGTTAGGTTAAGGTTAGGTTAAGGTTACGTTAAGGGTAAAGTCAAGGTTAAGGTAAAGTTAAGGTTAAGGTTAGGTTAAGGTTAAGGTAAAGGTTAGGGTAAGGTTAGGGTTAGGTCACTAACCATAACCTTAACCTTAACCTTAACCTTAACTGTAACCTTAACCTTAATCGTAACATTAACATTAACCTCAACCTAACCTTAACCTTATCTTAACCTTAACTATAACCTAACCCTAACTTTGACCAAAACTTAACCTTAACCTTAACCTTTAACCCTAACCTTAACCCTAACCTTAACCTTAACCTTACCCTTAACCTTACCCTTAACCTAACCTTGACCGTAACATTGACATTAACCTTAACCTTGACATTGACCTTGACCTTAACCTAACCTTAACCTTAACCTTAACCTTAACCTCAACATTATATTACCCTTAACCTTAACCTTAACCTTCCCAAACCCTTAACCTTAAACTTAACCTTAACCTTAAACTTAACCTGACTAAACCCATAACCTTAACCTTAACCTTAACCTTAACCTAAGCTTAACCTTATCTTAACCTTAACCTTAACCTCAACCTTAACCTTAACTTTAACTTTACCCTTACCTTAACTTGAAGGGTAAAGTTAAGGTTAAGGCTAAGGTTTGGGTTTAGTCTGGTTAAGGTTAAGGTTAGGTTTAGGGTTAGGTTATAGTTAAGGTTAAGGTTAGGTTAAGGGTAAAGTCAAGGTTAAGGTTAAGGTGAAAGTTAATTTTAAGGTTAAGTTTAAGGTTAAGGTTAGGTTAGGTTAAGGTAATGTTAAGTTTATGGTTTTGGGAATGTTAGGTAAAGGTTAAGGTTATTGGAAGGTTAATGTTAAAGTAAGGTTAAGGTTAAGGTTAAGGTCAAGTTTAAGGTTAAGGTTAGGTTAAGGTTAAGGTTACGGTCAAGGGTAAAGTTAAGGACTTAGCGTAATATTAACCTTAACCTAACCTTAACCTTACCATTAACCTTAACCTAAACCCCTAAACCTTAACCTTACCCCTAACCTTATCCTTACCCTAAAACTTAACCTTATCTTAACCTTAACCTAACCTTAACCTTCACCTTAACCTAACCTTAACCTTAACCTTAACCTTGACCTTATCTTAACATTAACCTAACCTTAACCTTAACCTAAATATAACCTTACCCGTTCAGGTTAAGGTTAAGGTTAAAGTTAAGGTTAAAGTTAGGTTAAGGTTAAGGTTAACGTTAAGGTTAAGGTTAAGGTTAAGGTTAGGTTAAGGTTAAGGTTAAGGTTAAGGTTAAGGTTAGGTTAAGGTTAAGGTTAAGGTTAAGGTCAACGTCAAGGTTAACATTAAATTTACCCTTAACCTTACCTTGACATTCACCTTAACATTAAATTTAACCTTACTAAACCCGTACCCTTAACCTTATCTTAAACTTAACATTGACTTTAACTATAACCTAACCCTAACCTTAACCAAACCCTTAACCTTAACCTTAACCATCCCAAACCCTTAACCTTATCCTTAACATTAACCTAGCCATAACCTTAACGTAACCTTAACCTTAACCTTAACCTTAACCTTCACTTTAACCTTAACCATAACATTACCCTTAACCTAACCGTAACCTTAACCTTAACCTTAAGTATAACCTAATGCTAACCTTAACCTTATCTTTACCCTTAACGTTAACCTTAACCTAACCTTAACCTTAACCTTAACCTGAACTTAACTATAACCTAACCCTAACCTTGACCAAACCCTTACCCTTAAACTTAACTTAACCTTAACCTTAACCTTAACCTTTCCATAACCATAACCTTTACCTTTACCTTAACCTAACTTAACCTTAACCTTGACCTTGACCTTAACCTTACCCTTCACCTTCACCTTAACCTAACCTTAAGCATAACCTTAACCTTAACCTTAACCTTAACCTTCCCCTAAACTTAACCTTAACTTTACCCTTAACCTAACCTTAACCTTAACTTTAACCTTAACTTAACCTAACCTTAACCTTAACCTAACTGTAACCTTCACCTTACCTTAACCTAACCTAACCTTAACCTTGACCTTTAACCTTAACCATAACCTTATTTTTACCCCTAACCTTAACCTTACCCTAACCATAACCTTAACTTTACGCTTAACCTAATCTTAACTATGACCTTAACTATAACCTAGCCCTAACCTTAACATTAACTATAACCTAACCCTAACCTTGACCAAACCCTTAACCTTAACCTTAACATTAACTATAACCTAACCCTAACCTTGACCAAACCCTTAACCTTAACCTTAACCTTAACTTTAACTTTACCCTAACCTTAACCTTAACCTTAACCTTAACCTAACCTTAACCTTGACCTTAACTATAACCTAACCCTAATGTTGACCAAACCTTTAACCTTAACCTTAACCTTACCCCCGTAACCTAACCCTAACCTTGACCAAACCCTTAACCTCAACCTTAACCTTAACCTAACCTTAACCTTAACTTTAACTTTACCCTAACCTTAACCTTAACCATAACGTTAACCTTAACTATAACCTAACCCTAACCTTGACCAAACCCTTAACCTTAAGCTTGACCAAACCCTTAAAATTAAGCATAACCTAACTAAACCCATAACCTTAACCTTAACCTTAATCTTAACTATAACCTAACCCTAATGTTAACCAAACCCTCAACCTTAACTTTAACATTAACCTTAACCTTACCCCCTTAACCTAACCCTAACCTTGACCAAAACCTTAACCTTGACATTTGTTGGAAATACTGAGAGGGGGGGGTGAATCAGTATTCCTTTCAATTAGAGCATTAGTTAATCTTCAATTATTATCAATGTTTGTACAATGATAACAGAAAATAAGAGGAACACAAATGCACACATTTTTTAAGGTGGAAACCCACTCTGGGACAAAAATGACCTAATGCTTTTCTAATAATTCTTTAATATTCAACTCCAATTGAAAATAAAGCTCCAACTTCCTAGAATCTAGAAAAGCATTCTTCTCCAACTCCCATTGGATGGACACTCCAACGCTCGAGATTCTTCAGTAGTCAATTGAACGGATGCCCCAACACCCAATGAGCTACAACTCACCCTTGCAGCACCCTACCACCCTATAGAAGAATAAAATAAGAATGGACTCCCGTACCAGGGAAAATGGTCCACTTTACAATGATATAGAATGATGTAGAAGAAGAATATATACTAGACCATAACCCCAACTTTGACACAACCGCGTAATAATGATCCTAGACCTCCCAGCACTGCCTCTTCAAACCTTGGCAGATAGACACTAGTACAATTTGTACAATAATGTATTTACAATGACTAAGTACAATGATACCTTTACAATGATTGTATGTAGTGCTGCCCACTTGAAGACTTCATATGATGAACTTCTTGCTGCTATTATGCACCTTGGTTTCTGCTCTTGTCATGCTACCCTCTACTACACCTTTCTTTACTTTGCTTCCATAGAAATTCTGGTCCTTTGCAACCCTTGACAACACATGATCTAGCTTTTTCCTGCCTTCTAGGAGCTCGATATTGAATCTGGTGTATCTATGTTATTTCAGATCCTCAATATCTAATTTTTTAGTCCTGTATTATTCCTATGATTCTTATTTCCAATGCCATAGGTCTGACCCAATTTGGATTTTTCAAGGGAGATTTTTACCCAATCTCTCACAATGCCCTAATTATGGATTGTTTCAGCAGAGCACACTTGTACGGCATTCCACGTGTCATTGTTTCTTCATTTGGCTTTGAATTTGATAGAGAAAAAATTAAAGACTGTGCACTATCTTCCACTTTTTACGTAATTCCAATCTGATACTCAGAGAGATAGTTATGCAAATTTACCAAGGTCACTTCTTTGAGATGAATTTTAGGAGCCTGCAAAAACACTAACTTCCACAGATCATATCTCAAAAAATAATGTGCACCTTGATCAAAATTTTTTACAGAATCTTCCTCAGGATTTCAGCTTCGCCTCATTAACTTTTCATCTTCTGAACCTTCGTAGAAAAAAATTTATAGTGAAAATTCCATGATGACCTGTTTTAGATGGAGAAATCCCTTGCCTAAGGAGGAAATGAAGATCACAATTTATATAAATGATTAGGTTGAGAGGGGCTTCAACAAGTGAATGTGGGAGGTATTTTAGGAGCTTAAAAAATATTAATTATGACTTTTCAATGACCCATGCCCCAAACACATGGGGTTTTAGTCCACTAACTGGGGGTACAAACTTCAAACATGAATATCTCTCAAACCGTGAAGAATTACATGGCATGCCATATATCAATGGAAACATCTCGATAAGTAGAAACCATAAAATGAATTATTGACCTAGAATATAATAATTTGGTAGGTCAAAGTTCCCATGCAATATTGGGTTAGCCCCTGGTGCTGCTTGGGTTGACATCTGCTCCGACACCAATTAGAAAAAGCTAGATCATGTGTTGTCAAGGGTTGCAAAGGTTCAGACTTTCTATGGCAGCAAAGCAAAGAAAGGTGTAGCAGAGGGTAGCATGACAAGAGCAATAACCAAGGTGCATAACAACAACAAGAAGTTCATCATATGAAGTCTTCAAGTGGGAAACACTACATACAATCGTTGTAAAGGTATCATTGTACTTAGTCATTGTAAATACATTATTGTACAAATTGTACTAGTTTCTATCTGCCAAGGGTTGAAGAGGTAGTGTTGGGAGGCCTAGGATCATCATTAGGTGGTTGTGTCAAAGTTGGGGTTATGGTCTAGTATATATTCTTCTTCTACATCATTCTATATCATTGTAAAGTGGACCATTTTCCGTGGTACGAGAGTCCATTATTATTTTATTCTTCTATAGGGTGGTAGGTTGTTGCAATGGTGAGTTGTAGCTCATTAGGTGTTGGGGCATCCGTTCAGTTGACTACTGAGGAATCTCGGGCGTTGGAGCATCCATCCAGTGGGAGCTGGAGAAGAATGCTTTTCTAGATTCTAGAAAGGTGGAGCTTTACTTTCAATTAGAGTTGAATATTAAATAATTATTAGAAAAGCATTAGGTGGATTTCGTCCCGGAGTGGGTTTCCACCTTAAAAGCTATGTGCATTTGTGTTCCTCTTGTTTGCTGCTATCATTGTACAAACACTGATAATAATTGAAGATTAACTGAAAGGAATACTGATTCACCCCCCCCCCCTCCTCTCAGTATTTCCAACAATTGGTATCAGAGCTTGGTTCCTTCAGTAGCAGTTTAACTACTGGAAGGAGGTCATGAAGCATACCAAAAATGGTGTACCTCTATTCAATGAAAATAATTATGCACTCTGGAAAGGAAGAATGGAGGTCTATCTCTTGGCGCAAGGTTACGAAGTATGGGACATTGTTCAAAATGGATTTACATAAACTACGAATGAACAAGGTAAGAATAATTTGGTAAATGATGCAAAAGAAAAGAATATTATTATCATTGGACTTATTGAATCTGCTTATCATAAGGTGTTGGGTTGTAAAACTGCCAAAAATGTATGGGAAAAGCTTGAGAATATATATGCAGGTGACTCAAATGTCAAAGAAGCAAAGCTTCAAATCTATAGAGAAAAATTTGAGCAACTCAAAATGAAAGAAGATTGCAACATTGCTGCATACTTCCAATACGTTGATGAAATAACCAATACTCTAGAAGGATTGGGAGAGCCAGTTGATGAGAATACTATTATACGGAAGATTCTTAGAACGTTACCAGGGAGATTCAACCCAAAGGTATCGGACTTACAATACAGTGCAAATCTGGACAAACTCAGCAAAAAGGAATTACATGGAGTTCTCATAGCATATGAAATGAGACTTGATGAAGAAGAGGGCACTTCGCATCTAGAAACTGCATTCATTGCATCTAAGAAAACCAATAAGGATAAAAAAACCTTCAATTGAAAATACATGCACCTGCAAGTGTGAAGAAAAGGGAGATGATGAAGAAGGTCTCTCAGATGAAGAATATGCTTACTTCATGAGAAAACTAAAAATTGGTAAGGGAAAATTTGAAGGTAAACTTCCATTGATATGTTTCAGCTGTAATGAGGTTGGGCATTTTGCAGCAAAATGTCCAAACAGAAGTAATGGCAACTCAAAAGGAAAGAAAGGCTTTAAGAAATTCAGTAAGCAATGATCCAAAAGGAACTTTCTCTCTAAAGAAGATAGCTCATCATCCGATGAAGACAATGACAGTGAATTAGAAGCCAATGAGAGAGTATTGTTTATGGCCAAGCACAATAAACCCAAGAATAATAAACAAGAGGTATCAAACAATGAAGAAGAAGGATGGACCATAGAAGAATTTTATGAGGAAGCAATCAATCTTATAAAAGATCTCAAGGCGAAGAAGATCCGTTCCAGTACTCTTGAAGAACAAGTTCAAGGTCTAAAAATTGAAGTTGAAGAACACAAATGCATTGAAGAGTCACTTCTAAATAATTTGGAAGAAATCAACCAAGAAAGGGGAGAATTAGAAGCCGAAGTAGTCTCGTTGCATGAGGAAGTGAAGAAAGGAAAAACTATCCAAAAATATGCCAACAGCTCAAGGGCATTGGAATAACTCATCAACAATCAACGATCTTACAATGATAAAACTAGCATCGGTTACAAAGAAGAAGAAGTAGGACCTTCTACAACTAAATACAATGAACCTATTAGATCTGACATGCATGTAGACTTCATTGGACAAGATTCACAAGAAAAGCCTTGGAAGACAATTCCTCGACGAAAATTTCCATCCAGGTACCAACATATTTTGTATGGCTATTATTATTCATGTGGAAAATTTGGTCACAAAGCTGTAGAATATTGTACGTACCCTAGGAATGAATACAATTCCAGGAGATCTGTCAAACATGAACCTCCCAGGGCTCAATGAAAAATAAATAGATTTGAACATTTAAGAAATAATATTGAATGTTACAAATGTCGAAACTTTGGACACATAGCCAAAGACTACAGACTTAAAAATCCTCCAGAAGAATATTCGAAGCCACAAAATGAACGAACATGGAAGAAGAAGAAAAATGATAATTGTGCTCTCGCTTTCAAGGCTCAAAAGAAAAAATATGTGTGGTATGTTGATAGCGGTTGCTCAACACATATGACTGGAGATAGAAATAAATTTGTATCTCTGAAATAGAATAAGGAAGGAACCGTGTCCTTTGGAAATGATGGATCTTCAAATTTTATAGGATCAGGTAATGTCACTCTCGGAAGCAAATATGCTCTAGCCATGAATGTTCTATTGGTTGAAAACATGAATCACAATCTTCTCAGTGTTGGAAAAATGTGTGATCAAGGACACATAATACTATTCAACTCCATGAAATGTGAAATCAGGAAAGGCGTGTATGTTGAAATTGTGGCTACAAAAATTTGAGCTCCAAACGACATATATGTTCTGGATGAAGCAACTAAAGCATGTCTAATAGCTAAAGAGGATGATACAATAATTGGTAGCAATGATGATCGACTAAGTAAGAAGTTTGCTACAAAGGTGCAAAGTGATTTCGAGATGTCTTTACTTGGTGAGATGACATACTTCTTAGGGCTTCAAATATCTCAGCAAGAGAAATGAATATTTATATTTCAAGCCAAGTACATCAAGGAAATGCTCAAGAAATTTAAAATGGAATATTGCAAACCCATCCTTACTCCAATGGTAACAGGTTGCAAATTGAGCTTAGACGACTCATCTAAGGATGTGGATCAAAATTTGTACAGATCTATGATTAGTAGTCTTCTATATGTAACAGCCTCCCGACCATATGTTATGCAAGAAGTTCGACAAGTAGCAAGATTCCAAGCAGCACCAAAAGAATCACATATTAAATATTCACCAGCATTGGAATATCTTTTCCAGAAGCTTGGGATTCTCCCAAGCTCTCATTATATTTTCCCTTTTCAGAATATAAAAGGGGAGTGGAAATTGGATTACAGGTCTGCACGACGATTGTGTATCAGGGGGAGTGGAAGTGTGTATAGGTCCACAGGATGGTTGTGTTTCAGGGGGAGTTACCCTTTTCCATTGATTTCAAAGGGGAAGAGAATGTTGTAGGGAGAGGTGTCATGATCACACGGGGAGTACTTGTGTTTCCATCAATGCCAAAGGGGGAGATTGTTGATCAACGGTTGTCATTGATGTCAACCCAAGCAACACCAGGGGCTAACCCAATATTGCATGGGAATTTTGACCTACCAAATTAATATATTTTGGGTCAATAATTATTTTCATGGTTTCTACTTTTTGAGATGTTTCTGTTGATATATAGCACGCCATGTAATTATTCATGGTTTGAGAGATATTCATGTTTGAAGTTTTTACCCCTAGTTAGTGGGATAAAACCCCATGGGGTTGGGGCATGGGTCATTGAAAAGTCATAATTAATATTTTTTAAGCTCCTAAAATCCCTCCCACATTCACTTTCTGAAGCCCCTCTCAACCTAAGCATTTATATAAATTGTGATCTTCACAGCTTCTCTATCTGTTCCTTCTTCATCTTACACTCTCCTTCCTGCCTTAATATCTGTTTTAAAACATCTCTAGAAAAATATAACACTAACCTTAACCTTAACCTTAACTATAACCTAACCCTAATCTTGTCCTTAACCTTCACCTAACCTGAACCTTGACCTTAACTATAACTTAATCCTAACCTTGACCTTAAACTTAACTTAACCTTAACCTTAAACTTAACCTTACCTCAACCTAAGTTTAACCTTAACCTTCCCCGAACCTTAAAATTAACATTACCCTTAACCTCAACCTTAACCTAAACCTGAACCTTAACCTCACTAAACCCGTAACCTTAACCTTAACCTTACACTTAACCTTCACCTTAACCTTAAATTTACCCTTAACCTTCACCTTACCCTTAACCTTAACCTTAACTTTAACCTTAATAAACTCATAACCTTAAGCTTAACCTTAACTTTACCCTTAACCTTGACATTACCCTTAACCTTCACCTTAACCTTAATGTTAATCTTGACCAAACCTTCAACCTTAACCTTAAACTAACAAAAGGTTAGGGTTAAGGTTAAGGTTAACCTTGACATTGAATTTAACCTTAAGCTTAAGCTTATCCTTAACCTTTACCTAACCTTAACCTTAACCTAACCTTGAACTTAAGTATAACCTAAACTTAACCTTAACCTAACGTTAACTTTAACCATAACCTTAACTTTACCCTTAACCTAACCGTAAGCTTAACCTTAACCATAACCTTAACCTTAAACTTGAATTTAACCTTAACCTTACCCTTAACCTTCACCCTCAACCTTAACCTAACCCTTACCTTGACCAAACCCTTAACCTGACTAAACCCTTAACCTTGACCTAACTGTAACCTTAACCTTACCTTAACCTAGCTTAACCTTGACCTTAACCTTAACCTTAACCATAACCTTAAGAGTAAATTTAAGGTTAAGGTTAGATTAAGGTTAAGGTTAGGGTAAGGTTAAGGTAAGCTTAGGTTAAGGTTCAGGTCAAGGTTAGGGTTAGGTTAAGGTTAAGCGTGAAGGTTAAGGGTAAGGTTAAGATTAAGGTTAGGGGAAGGTTAAGGTTAAGGGTTTAGTTAAGGTTAAGGTTAAGGTTAAGGTTAAGACTACCCCCTTAACCTTAACCTTATCTTAACCTTAACCTTAACCTTCACCCAAATATAACCTTACCTTAACCTAACTTAACCTTAACATTGAAATTTACTTTAACATTAACTTTAAATTTACCCTAACCTTAAGGGTTTAGTTAGGTTAAGGTTAGTCAGGACAGTCTTGGAGTTAAGGGATTGGTTCGTCACAGGGTAAAAGCTGGAGTTGAAGTTACTTAATGTTAAGGACACAACAAAGGTTAGGGTTAGGTTATATTTGAAGTTAGGGTTAAGGTCAGAGTTAGGTTAAGGAGTAGGGATTAAGGGGTTGGTTAAGGGTTTAGTGAAGGTTAGGGTGGGATCTAGTAAAGGTTAAAGTTAGGGTCATTATGATTAAAATTAAGGATGGGATTAAATTAAATTAGGTGCAGTTTTTTCAGGTTAGGGTTAGGTTATAGTTAGGTTAAGATAGGTTAAGGTTAAGTTAAGGTTAAGGTTAGGTTAAGGGTATAGTTAAGGTTAAGGTTAGGGTAAGGTTAGGGTAAAGGTTAAGGTTAAGGTAAGGTTAAAGGTAGGCTAAGGGGCTAAGGTTAATGTTGGAGTTGGGGGTAAGGTTAAGGTTAAGTTTAAGGTCAAGGTTAAGGTTAAGTAAAGGTTAAGGTTAAGGTTAATGTTAAGGGTTTGGTCAAGGTTAGGGTTAGGGTATAGTTAAGGTCAAGGTTAAGGTTAAGGGTAAGTTTATAGCTAGTTTAAGGTTAAGGTTAAGGTTAGCTTAAGGTTAAGATTAGATTAGGGTTAAGGTTAAGGTTAGGTTAAGGTTAAAGTCAAGGTGAAGGTTAAGGTTAGGGTTATGGGTCTTAACGTTAACCTTCACTATAACCTAACCTTAATGGTAACCTTAACCTTTACCCTAACCTTAACCTTAACCATGACCTGGACCCTAACCTTATCATAACCTTAACCTTCACTATAACCCTAGCACTAACCTTGACCTTAAGCTATAACGTAACTCTAACTGACCAAAACCTTGACTATAACCTAACCCTAACCTTGACCTAAACCTTAACATTAATCTTAACCTTAACCTTACCCTAACCTTAACCCTAACCTTACCCTTATCTTACCCTTAACCTAACCTTAACCTTGACCTTAACTTTACCCTGAAGTTAAACTTAACCTCCACTTTAACCTTAAATTTAACTATAAGCTAACCCTAACCTTCACAGAACATAAGGTTAGGTTAAAGGGAGTAAGATAAGGTTAAGGTTAAGGTTAGGTTAGGTTAGGTTAGAGGTAAAGTCAAGGTTAAGGTAAAGTTATGGTTAGGTTGGGTTAGGTTAGGTTGGGTTGGGAAGGTTAGGTTAGGTTAAGAGGGTAAGGTTAAGGTTAAGGACACAGGTAAGGTTAGGGTTAAGTTATAGTTAAGGTCAAGGTTAAGGTTACGTTATAGTGAAGGTTAAGGTTAAGTTAGGTTAAGTTAAGGTTAAATGTAAGGTTAAGGTTAAGGGTTTGGTCAAGGTTAGGGTTAGGTCATAGTTAAGGTCAAGGTTAAGGTTTGGTTAAGGGTAAAGTTAAGGTTAAGTTTATGGTTATGGGAAGGTTAGGGTTATGGTTATGGTTATGGTTAGATTGAGGATAGGGATTAGTTTAAAAGTAAAGTTAAGGTTAAGGTTAGGTTAAGCTTAAGATTAGGTTAAGGGTAAAGTTAACGTCAAGGTTAAGTTTTTGGTCAAGGTTTGGGTTAGGTGTTACAGGTTTAGACAGGTTAAGTTCAAGGTTAAGGGTTTGGTCGAGGTTAGTTTTAGGTTATAGTTATCAGGTTAAGGTTAAGGTTAAGGTTTTGGTCAAGGTTAGGGTTAGGTTAAGGTTAATGTTAAGGTTAAGGTTAGGGTTAGGTTATAGTGAAGGTTAAGGTTGGGATAAGGTTAAGGTTAAGGTTAGGGTTAGGTTATAGTTAAGGTTTAGGTTAGTATAACGGTAAATTTAAGGTTAAGATTAGGTTAAGGTTAAGGTTAGGTAAGGGTAAGGTTAAGGTTATGGGGGTAGGGTTAAGGTTAACGTTCAAGTTAAGGTTAGGTTAAGGGTAAAGTTAAGGTTAAGGTGAAGGTTAGGTCATAGTTAAGGTTAAGGTTAGGTTATAGTTAAAGTTAAGGTTAAGGTAAAGGTTAAGGTTAAAGTTACAGGTCTTAACCTTAACTTTCATTATAACCTTAACCGTAACCTTAACCTTAACTATAACTTAACCCTAACCTTGACCAAACACTTAACCTTAACCTTAACCAGACTAAACCTGTAACCTTAACCTTAACCTTACCCTTAACCTTCACCTTAATATTAACTTTACCCTTAACCTAACCTTAACCTTAACCTTAACCTTACCCCCTTAGCCTTAGCCTTAACCTTAACCTAACTAAATCTATAACCTTAAACTTACCCTTACCTAACCTTAACCTTAACCTAACCTTAAGGTAAGGTTAATATTAAGGTTAGGTTAAGGGTAAAGTCAAAGTTAAGGTTAGGTTAAGGTTAAGGTTAGGGTTAGTGTTACAGGTTTATTTAGGTTGAGGTTAAGGTTAAGGGTTTGGTTAAGGTTAGGTTAAGGTTAAGTTTAAGGTTAAGGTTAACGTCAAGGTTAGGGTTAGGTCAAGGTTAAGGTTAGGTTAAAGTTAAGCTGAAGGTTAAGGGTAAGGTTAGGGTAAGGTTAGGGTTATGGTTAGGGGAAGGTTAAGGTTAAAGTTAGGTTAAGGTAAGGTTAAGGTTAAGGTTAGGTTAGGTTAAGTTAAGGTTAAGTTTAAGGTTAAGGTTATGATTCTGGGAAGGTTAAGGGCTTAATATTTCCCTTAATCTTAACCTAACATTAACCCTAACCTTAACCTTAAAGTTAACTATAACCTAACCGTAACCTTAACCTAAGCTTAACCTTAAATTTAACCTTAACCTTTCCATAACCTTAAACTTAACCTTAAACTTAACATTACCCCCTTAACCATAACCTTAACCTTAACCTTAACCTTAACATTAAGCTTAACCTGACTAAACCCATAACCTTAACCTTTACTTTAACCTAACCTTAACCTTGACTTTACCCTTAACCTTAACCTTCACTATAACATAACCCTAACCTTGACCAAACCCTTAACATTAACCTTAACCTTAACCTAACCTTAAACTTAACTTTACCCTTAACCTTGAACTTAATTATAACCTAACCATAACCTTGACCAAATCCATAACCTTAACCTTACCCTAATCTTAACCTTAACCTAACATTAACCTTCCCATAACCATAAACTTAACCTTAACCTTAACTTTAACCTGACTAAACCCGTAACCTTAACATTAAGTTTAAGGTTAAAGTTAAGGTTATGGGAAGGTTAAGTTTAAGGTTAGGGTTAAGGTTAGGGGAAGGTTAAGGTTAAAGTCAAGGTTAAGGGTAAAGTTAAGGTGAAGGTTAGGTTACGGTTAGGGTTAAGGTTATAGTTAAGGTTAAGATAAGCTTAAGCTTAAGGGTAAGGTTAATGATAAGGTCAAGGTTAAGGTTAAGGTTATGGTTAAGGTTAAGGTTAAGGTTAAGTGAAGGTTAAATTTAAGGGTTTGTCAAGGTTAGGGTTAGGTTATAGTTAAAGTTAAGGTTAAGGTCAATGTTAAGGGTAAGGTTAAGGTTAGGTTAAGGTTAAGATTAGGTTAAGGGTAAAGTTAAGGTTATGGTTAGGGTAATATTAGGGTTAAGGTTAGGGGAAGGTTGAGGTTAAGGTTAGGTTAAGGCTAAAGTCAAGGTAAGCATTAAGGTTATGGTTATGGGAAGGCTAAGGTTAAGGTTAGGTTATAGTTAAGGATAAGGGTTTGGTCAAGGTTAGGGTTAGGTTAAGGTTAAGGTTAAGATTAGGCTAAGGGTAAATTCAAGGTTAAGGTTATGGTTATGGGAAGGTTAAGGTTAAGGTTAAAGTTAAGGCAAGGTGAAGGTTAAACTTAACTTTAACCTTAACCTTGACCTTGACCTTGATCTTAACCTTAACTTTAACTTTACCCTAACCTTAAGGGTTTAGCCAGGTTAAGGTTAGTCGGGTTAAGGTTAAGGTTAAGGTTAGGTTAATGGTAAATTCAAGGTTAAGGTTATGGTTAAGGTTAAGGTTACAGTTAAGGTTAAGCTTACGGTTAGACTAAGGGTAAAGTTAAGGTTATAGTTAAAGTTAAGGTTTGTTTAAGGTTAAGGTTAGGTTAAGGGTAAGATAAGGTTAAGGTTAAGGTTAGGTTAAGGTCAAGGTTAATGTTAGTTTAATGTTATGGTTAGGTTAAGGTTAAGGGTCAAGGTTAAGGGTAAGGTTAAGGTTAAGTTCAAGGTTAAGGTTAAGGTTATGGTTAAGGTTAAGGTTACAGTTAAGGTTAAGTTTACGGTTAGACTAAGGGTAAAGTTAATGTTATAGTTAAAGTTAAGTTTTGGTTAAGGTTAAGGTTAGGTTAAGGGTAAGATAAGGTTAAGGTTAAGGTGAAGGTTAAGGTTAGGTTAAGGTCAAGGTTAATGTTAGTTTAATGTTAGGGTTAGGTTTAGGTTAAGGGTGAAGGTTACGGGTAAGGTGAAGGTTAAGTTCAAGGTTAAGGTTAAGGTTATGGTTAAGTTTAAGGTTATGGTTAGGTTAGGTTAAGGTAAGATTAAGGTTACGGTTAGGTCAAGGTTAAGTTAGGTAAAGGTAAAGGTTAAGGTTATGTTAAGGGTAAATTCAAGGTTAAGGTTAAGGTTAGGTTAAGGGTAAAGTCAAGGTTAAGGTTAGGTTAAGGTTCAAGTTACAGTTTTAGTAGGGTTAAGGTTAGGTTAAGGTTAAGGTTAAGGATAAGGTTAAGGTTACGTGTAAAGTCAAGGTTAAGGTTAAGGTTAAGGTTAGGTTAAGGGTAAAGTTAAGGTTAGGGTTAGGGTTAGGTGATAGTTAAGGTCAAGGTTAAGGTGAAGGTTAAGGTTAAGATAAGGTTAAGGTTAAGGTCCTTAACATTAACCTTAACCTTATATTAACATTAACCTAACCTTAACCTTAACCTTAACCTAACCTTAACCTTCAATTTACCCTTAACGTAACCTTAACCTTAAACTTAACCTTACCCTTAACCTTATCTTAATCTTAACCTAACCTTAACCTTAACCTTAACCTTTACCCTAACCTTACCTTAACCTTAACCTTAAACTTAAATTTACCATTAACCTAACCTTAGCCTTAAATTCAACTACAAGCTAAACATAACCTTGACCAAACCTTAAACTTAACTAAACCTTAACCTTGACCTTAAACTATCCTTGACCTTAACCTTGACTTTACCCTCAAGGTTAACCTTAACGTTAACCAAACCCTTAACCTTAACCTGACTAAACCCATAAGCTTAACCATAACCTTAACCTTAACTTTCCCCTTGACCTAACCTTAACCATAAACTTAACCTTAACCTAACCTTAACCTTACCCATAACCTTAACCTTACCCTTAAACTAACCTTAACCTTGACTTTACCCTTAAACTTAACCTTAACCTAACCTTAACCTTAACCTTACCGTTAACCTTCACCTTAACCTTAACCTTAACTTTAGTCTTAATCTAACCTTAACCTTAACTATAACCTAACCTTAACCTTGACCATAACTTTAACCTTAACCTTGACCAAACCCTTAACCTTAAACTTAACCTGAGTAAACCCTTAACCTTGACCTAACGGTAACCTTAAGGTTAAGGTTAAGGTTAAGGTTACATTAAGGGTAAGGGTTTGGTCACGGGAGGTTAAGGTTAAGGTTACGTTAAGGGTAAAGTTGAGGTTAAGGTTAAGGTTAGGTTAAGGGTAAAGTCAAGGTTAAGGTTTTTTTTAAGGTTCACGTTATGGGTTTAGTCAGGTTATGGTTAGGTTAAGGTTAAGGTTAAGGAGGAGGTTAAGGTTAATTTTAAAGACAATGATCAGGTTAAGGTTAAGTTTAGGTTAAGGGTAAAGTTAAGGTTAAGGTTAAGGTTATGGTTATGGTTATGGGAAGGTTAAGGTTAAGGTTAGGTTATAGTTAAGGTTAAGGGTTTGGGCAAAGTTAGGGTTAGGTTAAGGTTAAGCTTAAGGTTAAGGTTAAGTTAGGGGTAAAGTCAAGGTTAAGGTTATGGTTATGGGAAGGTTAAGGTTAAGGTTAGGGTAAAGGTAAGGTTAAGGTTACGGTCAAGGTCAAGGTTAAGGTTAAGTGAGGTTAAGGTTAAGGGTTTGATAAAGGTTAGGGTTTGGTTATAGTTAAGGTCAAGGTTAATGTTAGGTTAAGGTTAAGGTTAAGGTTAAGGTGAAGGATAGGTTAACCTTAACCTTAACCTTGACCTAACCGTAACATTAACCTTACCTTAGCCTAACTTATCATTAACCTTAAGGTTAGGTTAAGGGTAAATTCAAGGTTAATACTGAGGATAATGTTAAGGGTAAAGTTAAGGTTAGGTTAAGGTTAGTGTAAGGTTAAGGTTAAGGTTACTGTTAAGGGTTTGGTCAAGGTTAGGGTTAGGTTATAGTTAAGGTCAAGGTTAAGGTTAGGTTAAGGCTAAGGTTAAGTGTTCGGTCAAGGTTAGATAAAGGTAAAGTTTAAGGTTAAGGTTAGATAAAGGTTAAGGTTAAGCCTAAGGTTAGATAAAGGTTAAGGTTAAGGTTAAGGTTATGGTTAAGGGTAAAGTTAAGATTAAGGTTTGGTAAGGGTAAGGTTAAGTTTAAGGTTAGGTTAAGGGTAAAGTCAAGGTTATGGTTAAGGTTAAGGTTAAGGTTAAGGTTAAGGTTATTGGTTTAGTTAGGTTAAGGTTAAGGTTAAGGTTAAGGTGAAGGTTAACGGTGAAGGTTAAGGGTAAGGTTAAGGTTAAGGTTATGGCTTTAGTCAGGTTAAGGTTAAGGGTTTGGTCAAGGTTAGGGTTAGGTTATAGTTAAGGTTAGGGTAAGGTTAGGGTAAAGGTTTAGGTTAAGGTTAAGGTTAAGGGTTTCCTTACCCTTAACCTTAACCTTGACCTTAACTATAACCTAACCCTAACCTTACCCTTATATTTAACCTTAACCTTAACCTAACCTTAATCTTACCCTTAACCTAATCTTAACTTAACCTTAACCTTAACCTAACTAAACCTGTAACCTTAACCTTACCCTAACCTTGACTTTACCCTTAACTTAACTTTGACCTTCATTAAAACCTAACCCTAACCTTGACCAAACCCTTAACCTTACCCTTACCCTTAACCTTATCTTAACCTATTTACTTAACCTTAACCTTAACCTAGACCGTATCCTTAACCTTAATGTTAACCTTAACTTTACCCTTAACCTTAACCTTACCCTTAAATATAACCTAACCTTAACCTTGACCTTAACTATAACCTAGCCCTAACCTGGACACCACCATTAGCGTTAGCCTTAACCATAACCTTAACCTTACCCTTAACCTTAACCTTAACCATAATCTTACTTCAAGTTAAGCTTAAGGTTAAGGGTAAGGTTAGGGTTAAGGTTAAGGTAAGGTTAATATTAGGTTAAGGGTAAATTTAAGGTTAAGGTTAGGGTTATGGTTAAGGTTAAGGTTAGGGTTACCTTATAGTTAACGTCAAGGTTAAGGGTAAGGGTAAGGTTATAGTTAGGTAAGGGTAAGGTTAAGGGTAAAGTTAGGGTTAAGGTTAAGGTTAAGGTTAAGTTAAAGTTAAGGTTAAGGTTTTGTCTAGGTTAGGGTTAGGTTATAGTTAAGGTGAAGGATAAGGTTAGGTTAAGGTTAAGGTTAAGGTTAAGGTTAAAGGTAAGTTTAAGGTTAAGGTTACAGTTAATTTAAGGTTAAGGTTAAGGTTTTGTTAAGGTTAGGGTTAGGTTAGATTTAAGGTTAGGTTATAGTGAAGGTTAAGGTTAAGACCCGAAACCTTAAACTTGAAATTACCCTTAACATTAACCTTAACTTTAACCCAAACCTTGAATTTACCTTTAACCTAACATTCACCTAACTTAACCTTAACCTAACCTTAAACTTAACCTTACCCTTAACCTTAACCTAACTTTAAACTTAACCTTAACCTTAACCTTATCTTAACCTTAATCTAACCTTATCTTGAACCTGAATCTAATCTTAACCTTAACCAAAACATTAACCTTAAGCTTATCCTTAAACTTAACCTAACCTTAACCTTAACCTTAGCCTAACTAAACCTGTAATCTTAACCTTAACCTTAATTATAACCAAACCCTAACCTTAACCAAACCCTTAACCTTAACCTTCCCCTGACCTCAATATTAACCTTAACTATAACCTAACCCTAACCTTGACCAATACCTTAACCTTAAACTTAATTTGACCTTAACTATAACCTAACCTTAACCTTGACCAAAAAATTACACTTAACCTAACCTTAACCTTAACCTTCCCCTAACCTTAACCCTAACCTTACCCTAAACATAACCTTAACTTTACCCTTAACCTAATCTTACCCTTAACCTAACCTTAACCTTACCTTAACCTTAACTATAACCTTAACCTTAACGTTAACCTTAACCTTAACCTTAACTATAACCTAATCCTAACCTTGATCAAACCCTAACCTTAAACTTAACTTTACCGTTAACCTAACCTTAACCTTGACTTTACCCTTAACCTTAACCTTAACCTAAGCTTAACCTGACTAAACCCGTAACTTAAACCTTAACCTAACCTTAACGTTGACTTTACCGTTAACATAACCTTAGCCTTAACCTTAACCTTAACATTATCTTACCATTAATCTTAACTTATCCTTAACCTTAACCTTAATCATACCCTTGACCAAACCCTTAACATTAACATTAACCTTAACCTAACCTTAACCTTAACTAAACCCTTAACCTTAACCTAACACTAACCTAACCTTAACCTTAACCTTAACTTAACCTTAACCTTAAAATTAACCTAACCTTAACCTTAACCTAACCCTAACCTTGACCAAAATCTTAACCTTAACCTTAACCTGACTAAACCCTTGACTTTACCCTTAACCTTAACATTACCCTTAACATAACCTTACCCTTACCCTTAACCTTAACTTAACTAAACCTATAACCTTAACTATAACCTAACCCTAACATTGACCAAACCATTAACATTAACCTTAAACTTAACCATAACTTTAACCTTAACCTAACCTTAACCTTAACCTTATCTTAACCTTAACCTTCACTATAACCTAACCTTAACCTTGGCCTTAACTATTGTTACACTAAAAAATGTCACCCTGACATTCTGCTGACTGTATGAGCTAATTAACACTCATACATGCCTCCTTTGCAAGTATTACAACCTTTGTTCCTGATTCCAAACCCTAAAAATAGAGGAAAAATCCTTAAAACTCAAAAAAGACTTGGGTACGTAGTTAATATGAGACTTACCTGCGTTCTTAGCTAGGGTATGCAGGTAATGTGAAGAGAAACTGCGTTCTAGAATGTATTTTTCCAGTGTAATGCCTGCGGTACCCCTGTAAAGTCAAAAAAGCATGAAAGAAAACTGAAAAAGTTGAATTTTGGTCAATTCTAGAAGGTTTTCGATGAGATTTTTTGGGGATGAGTACGCTTTAGTAAGGTGCATGTATCCCACACCTTAAGGAACTAATCCCTTGATGTGAGGAGCCTATCCCTTTGAAGGAGGGTTCTATCCCTTTAAAGGTGGAGTCCTAACCTCCTCATTTGCTCTATAAAAGGAGGCATTAGGTAGCCTCAAAGGGTTAAGTGAAGATTTTGATGTTAAGAAAAATAATGGAGGATTGAAGAATATTTTGATGGGTAGAATATTTGAGTTGAAGTGCTGTTAAGATTTAGAATTCTTTCTGCTGAGCTTTTGAGAGGAAAGATCACATACCTCTTTGTGCTCCTGGAGGAAGAGTGCAAGACTTATCAATAGAGGAGATTCCTGCTTCGGACCCCGGGAAGGCATTTTGAACATCAAGGCTAAGGTTGTAAGGTTCTTCTTTATATTTTAATATTAATACAATCAAGTTCTATTTTTCTCAATAAATTGTCGTTCGATTGTTTATTTCAATAAGCTGTCATTTGATCATTTATTTCGTAGATTCCTTGATCACTATGATAGGTATGTTTTATGATTATTTGTTATACAGGTGCTATTTGATATTTTCTTGTTTGTCATTACAGATCAATAAAAGATGATACTTTCTTGTGACAAAAGAGCTCTTTTTGTGACGAAGGATTATTGATACGATGGAAGCACTACGACCACAAATAAGCATTTGGATCTAAGGTAGGATCAACACCTTCATAGCATTTATTTGTAAAACGAATATATCTAGAGAAAGACAAACTTAGTTGTTCGTTTGTTGCTAGATTGTCTTCTGACACTAGGGAGATCGGTCTTGTCCACAAGAACGATTTAGCCAGCCAACAACTATAAACTAACCCTAACCTTTACCAAACCCATAACCTTACCCTTAACCTTAACCATAACCTTAACCTTAACCTAACCTTCACCTTAACCTAACCTTAACCATAACCTTACCTTAACCTTAACCTTAACTTGAACCTAACCTTAACCTAGCCTAAACTTGACCTTAACCTAACCCTAACCTTACCATAACCTTAACCCTATCCTTACCCTTAACCTTACCCTTAGCCATAATCTTAACCATAGGTTAAGGTCAAGGTTAAGGTTACGTTAAGGGTAAAGTTAAGGTTAAGGTTAGGTTAAGGTTAAGATTAATTTAAGGGTAAAGTTAAGGTTAAGGTTAAATGTTTGGTCAAGGTTAAGGGTTAGGTTAAGGTTAAGGTTAGGTTAAGGGTAATTTCAAGGTTAAGGTAAAGCTAAGGTTAACGTTAGGTTAAGGTTTAGGTTAAGGTTTAGGTTAAGGGTAAGGTTATGGGTTTAGTTAGGTTAAGGGTAACGTTAAGGATTTGGTCAAGGTTAAGGTTAGGTTATAGTTAATTTCAAGGTTAATGTTAGGGGTAAGGTTATAGTTAGGTTAAGGCTAAGGTTAAGGTTAGGTTAAGGTTAAAGTTAGGTTAAGGTTAAGGTTAAGATTAAGTTTAGGTCAAGGTTAGGGTTATGGTTAAGGTTAAGGTTAAGTTTAAGGTTAAGGTTAGGTTAAGGGATTGGTTAAGGTTAGGGTTAGGTTTTAGTTAAGGTTAATATTAGGTTAAGGTTAAGGTTAAGGGGGTGAGGTTAAGGTTAAGGTTAAGGTTATGGGTTTAGTCAGGTTAGGGTTAAGGTTAAGGTCATGGGTTTAGTCAAGTTAAGGTCAAGGTTAACGGTTTGGTCAAGGTTAGGGTTAGGTTATAGTTAAGGTCAAGGTTAAGGTTAAGGGTAAGGTTACAGTTAGGTTAAGGTTAAGGTTAAGGTAAGGATAAGGTTAAGATAAGGTTAATTGTAAGGTTAAGGGATTGGTCAAGGTTAGTGTTAGGTTATAGTTAAGGTTAAGGTTAAGGTTAGGTTATGTTAATGTTAAGGTTAAGGTTAAGGGTAAGTTTAAGGTTAGTTTAAGGTTAAGATTAGGTTAAGGTTATAGTCAAGGTTGAGGTAAGGTTAAGGGTAAATTAAAGGTTAAGGTTAGGGTTTTATCAAGGTTAGGGTTAGGTTATAGTTAAGGTTAAGGGTAAGGTTAAGGTTAAAGTTAAGGGTTTGGTCAAGGTTAGGGTTAGCTTATAGTGAAGGTTAAGGTTAAGTTAAGGGTAAATTCAAGGTTAAGGTTAGGTTAAGGTTAATATTAAGGGTAAGGTCAACTTTAAGGTTACAGGTCTTAACCTTAATCTTCACTATAACCTAACCTTAACCTTAACCTTGACCTTAACCTTAACCTAACCTTATCCTTAACCTAACCTTAACCATAACCTTAACGTTAACCTTAACCTTAAACTTAACCTAACCTTAACTTTGACTTTAACTATAACCTAACCCTAACCTTGACCAAACCCTTAACCTTATCTTAACCTAATCTTAACCTTAACCTTAATTTTACCCTTAACCTTAACATACTAACCTAACCTTAACCTTAACCTTAACATACTAACCTAACCTAACCTAACCTTAACCTTAAATTTACCCTTAACATAATCTTAACCTTAACCTAACCTTAACCTTAACCTTAACATAACCTTAACCTTAACCTAACCGTAACCTTAACCTTACCTTAACCTAACTTAACCTTAATCTTAACCTTACCATAACCTTACCCTTAACCTTCACCTTAACCTTGACATTAACTTTAACCTTCCCTAACCTTAAACCTAACCTTAACTCTAACCTTAACCTTAACTTTACCCTTAACCTAACCTTAACCTTAATCTTACCCTTAACGTTCACCCTTAACCTTAACCTAACCCTAACCTTGACCAAACCCTTAACCTTAACCTTAACCTGACTAAACCCTTAAGGTTAGGGTAAGGTTAAGGTTAAGGTCAAGGTCAAGGTCAAGGTCAAGGTTAAGGTTAATTTAGGCTAAGGTAAAGTTAAGGTTACAGTTAAGGTTAAGTTATGGGTAAATTCAAGGTTAAGGTTAAGGTTAGGTTATAATTAAGGTTAAGGGTTTGGTCAAGGTTAGGGTTATGCTATAGTGAAGGTTAAGGTTAAGGTTAAGGTTAAGGGTTGACTTTACCCTTAACTTCAGTTTAACCTAGCCTTAACCTTAACCTTAACCTTAACCTTTACCCTAACCTTAACCTTAACCTTATCCTTATCTTAACCTTAACCTAACCCTAACCTTAACCTTAACCTTAACCATAACCGAAACTCAACCTTAACCTTAACCTTAGCCTTAACCATAACCGAAACTTAACCTTAACCTTATCCTTATCTTAACCTTAACCTCAACCTAACCTTAACCTTAACTTTAACCTTAACCTTAACTTTAACTTTTACCTTAACCATAACCCTAACCTCCTTGACCAAACCCTTAACATTAACCTTAACCTTAACCTTAATCGTATCCTTAACCTAATATTAACCATAACCTTACCCTTAACCTAGACCTTGACCTTGACCTTGACCTTAACCTAACCTTAAACGTAACCTTAACCTAACCCTAACCTTGACCAAACCATTCAACTTAACCTTAACCTTAACCTTGACCTTTACATTAAACTAACCGTAATGTTAACCTTACCTTTACCCTTAACCTTAACTTTACCCTTAACCTAAACTTACCCTTAAACTTAACCTTAACCTTAACCTTAACTTTTACCCTAACCTTACCCTTAACCTTAACCTTCACTATAACATAACCTTCAACTAGACCTTAACCTTAACCTTAACCTGACTAAACCCTTAAGGTTAGGGTAAAGTTAAAATTAAGGTTAAGGTCAAGGTTGAGGTTATGGTGAAGTTAGGTTAAGGTAAGGTTATTTTTAGGTGAAGGTTAAGGTTAAGGTTAAGGTTAGGTTAAGGTTAAGATAAGGTTAAGGTTGGGTTAAGGGTAAATTCAAGGTTAAGGTAAAGTTAAGGTTAAGGTTAGGTTAAGGGTAAAGCCAAGGTTAAGGTTAGGTTAAGGTTAAGGTTAAGGGTTTGGTTAAGGTTAGGGTTAGGTTTTAGCTAAGGTTAAGGTTAGGTTAAGGTTAAGTAAAAGGGGGTAATGTTAAGGTTAAGGTTAAGGGTAAAGGTTCATGTTAAGGTTAAGGGTAAGCTTAAGGTTACAGGTTTAGTGAGGTTAAGGTTAAGGTTAAGGTGAAGGTTAAGGGTAAGGTCAAGGTTAAGGCTAAGGTCAAGGTCAAGGTTAAGGTTAAGCTAGGTTAAGGGCAAGGTTATAGTTAGGTTAGGGTTAAGGTTAAGGCTAGGTTAAGGTTAAGGTTAAGGTTATGGGTTTAGTCAAGTTAAGGTTAAGGTTAAGGTTATGGGTTTAGTCAGGTTAAGGTTAAGGTTAAGGGTTTGGTCAAGGTTAGGGTTATGGTTAGGGCCAAGGTTAAGGTTAAGTTAGGTTAAGGGTAAGGTTATAGTTAGGTTAGGGTTAAGGTTAAGGTTAGGTTAATGTTAAGTTTAAGGTTATGGGTTTAGTCAGGTTAACATTAAGGTTAAGGTTACGAGTTTAGTCAGGTTAAGGTTAAGGTTAAGGGTTTGGTCAAGGTTAAGGTTAAGGTTAAAGTTAGGTTACAGGTTTAGTCAGGTTAGGGTTAAGGTTAAGGTTAAGGTTAAGGTTAGGGTAAGGTTAATGTTAAGGTTAAGGTTAACGTTAGCTTATAGTGAAGGTTAAGGTTAGGGTTAGGTTATAGTTAAGGTTAAGGTTAAGGTTACGGTTAGGTCAAGTTTAAGGTTACGGTTAAGGTTAAGGATAAGTTAAGGTTAAGGGTAAGATAAGGTTAAGGTTAAGGTTAATGTTAAGGTCAAGGTTAAGGTTAAGGTTATGGTTAAGGTTAAGGTTAAGGTTAGGGTTAGGTTATAGCTAAGGTCAAGGTTAAGGTTAGGTTAAGGTGAAGGTTAAGGGTAAGGTTAAAGTTAAGGTCAAGGTCAAGGTTAAGGTTACGGGTTTAGTTAGGTTAAGGTTAAGGGTTTGGTTAAGGTTAGTGTTAATAGTGGAAAATCGTACAAAAAAATATGAAATTAATTAATGTCAAGCCAAAGGATTTACAGAGACATTATGGAATCAAGAAAGTATTTAAAATCTCTAAGGTTTTGAGAAAATAAGATTTGAACTAGTCTTAAATGATAAATTTCACGCTTAATCCTTCGAGAAGAGTGCCTTCTGCATGCCTTTTTGCCCGATAAGTGCGCATTTTTGAAAGTGTAAAAATGTCACTTTCCAGGACCACATAAAGCAAGGGAAATTTACTCCTTATATGAAGCCGCCTAAGGACAGCCACCGGCGCATCCTTAGACACTATGTGAGCACACAAAGGAATATTTGGAGCATACAATGGAATCATACCTCTCCCTTGGGTCGCCATCTACCATGTACCAAGGGAGGGAAGGAGGATTTGAAATCCCCTATATAAAGCCACCAAGAGATGAAGAATGGGTGATCACATTGTTATGCTGGCCGTAGTTTCTCAAGAAGTACCAGCAGTGTGTGACCCAGAGCTAGAGATAGAGGGGACTCGATTGTTGGTTGCCCAATAATACTAGTCCATCATAGTGGAGAGAGAGGGAGACTGCATGAGAGGCAGAACTTGGAAAACAACAACCTTGCATCAGGACCTAGAGCCATTGTCTAGGGGCCCTTTGGCAAGTGGGTAAAATTTCTTATCCATATAAAATGTTTAATAAGAAGAGGCCTTGAGCCATATTTTTCATTATTATCATTTTGACTCTCTTCAATAGCTTCTGTATATTTGTGTTTTAGTTTTTAGTTTATTTTGAGCATACATTCGCATATTTTTTCCTCTAGATTATATGATTTTGAGCTCCACCTCTTTCTGCCTATTACCAATAGTTTATAGGGGTAGACCACACCCCTTAAACTGGTGCAATTTCGTACACCCCTGCGTCAAATCCACCACAACAAGATTGGAAACTCCACTAAAGTTTTAAAAGTTTATGTGGTTGTGCCATCTCTTGCAGGAGACCTTTGTCTACACTGGAGAGTGGAGCTGATAGTCGTCTAGTCCATATTACAGTCCCTAGATTCACTTGGAGTGACAGACTGAAGAAGGCAACTCCTAATCTTTTTACTTGGAGGATTTTTGCACATAGTTTTTTCTCAGAGATGCGCATTGCACGCGTTCAGGACTGACCTGCACATAGGAAAGCTCACCTGTCAGAGCCTTTTTTGCGCAAATTACAGAATGAGATTTTCCTTCCTATATTCTACATTTTTCTACTTGTAAGTGTGCTGGGTAGCCCCTAATGTATCTACCAGCACTTCTGTTGATACCCCACAGCTTCTGAGAACTCACTTTTAGCTGCATTTTGTAAGCTTAGAGTTAGTTTGGCTTCAAATTTGGTTTTTGCAAAAAATCTTCACATAGTTTAAGTAAGGGAGTAATTAACCATTGCATTCGAATTTTTTTTTTTTTTTGCAAATTTTGGTATTCACGTGTAGATAAAACTAGTCCAATTAAGTGGCCCAAGACCACACTTGCATAACTAATTTTAGTCTTTCTAGTGTAGAAATTGTTTAGTTTAGTTCATTTTTTGCATTAGAGATTGCGGGACTTGTATTGAATTTTCGATTAGAGCAAGCAATCTCTGTTACCTTTGCACCCTCTAGTGATCCTAGGTAAGCATAAGAATGCTATATTTTTACAATTATCCATCTCCCTTCAGTTATTCACATAGATTAACTAGGAAATTTTGAAAGCGACCCTTTACCCGCAAATGTTTTCCATTTCAGCCAGGAACAATATAGCATAGTTTAACTAGGGGAACTTTTTAAAGGATCACTAATATCCATATGTTCAAACTATGAGATTTTTCACCATATGCTCACACGCACTCACCCACTAAGCAAAGGAAGGCACCTAAAACTAACTTAACCAAACTCACCAAATTCTCCCCACAGGGGCCACAAAATAATTTTATAGTTTAAGTTAGGATCAAGGGAGTAGGCATCCAATAAGTTGCCTTGATCATACTTCATATTGAAACATAGAAGTTGTGTATTTAGGGAGCGTCAAATCCACCTATCAGCCCATGGCAAAGAAAACCCGAGTGTGGCAAAGACCCGATTCGGAGGGGGTTAGGCTTAGGCGCAGTGCGTGCAGTATCACTTGGGGCTACCTGACCTGGCTGATACTCGGTACTATTAGCTGACTACCAAGAAGCCCAAGATTCAAATGCTCACGTGGGACGGTGGTTCTTAGTGGCCAAAAACTAGGGCATCCTTTACCCTATAGGTGACGGTGCAAGCAAGAGCTGGACCCTCTACCCTTACCTTGGTGGATTCTCTTCGGCTGACTGGGGGTGTCGCCAGCTCTTACGAGACGTTGTGTCAACAATAGCAAGAAATATTCTCAAGGCCCAATTACTTTTGAGTGTGTGAGGATGCATAGGTCTTCTAGGATTTTGAGTATCATGCACAAACAAACAAAAACCATTTTTTTTTCTTGATTGATCACATAGATTAAGTTAAAGGGAAAATTTATTTTATTTTCACTTTGTTTTAATGTATGTGGCTATAAATTCACTTTGATCATAGACTCCATCCTCTCAAATTTTCCCAAAACTGTACTTGTTCGACACCCGAACAGTCCCAACGAAACCTCGTCGATCTAGGCGTCTTTTGGACCTCCCCCCATTATAGGGAGGGGTTCCGGGTCTTTCACCGTTACGGCGTCAAAGACACAACGTTGCCACTGTCATTGTTTCATCGTTAATTGGATCAACCATAGTTGGGAACCCTATTTAGTCTCCCAACACCACACCACACACCACTCCCCCCTCGACCCCTAGGGGGCATAGGAGTGCGTCCCATTCGGGAAGCTAGCTAAACACACATCAGGGTACATCATAGACTCACCCTTGTTCTAACCAGAACTTAGTGTCTTCAGATGTTGTCATGGCGTCAACCTCCCAATAACCCTTCTTAGCTGCATTGGATCTACCTGATTTAACCAAGCTCACAAATGACCCCATTGCACACGATCCCTCATGGCCTCCCATGCCCACGAAGCTCCCTTCGGATATACCAAAGTTTTAAGGCAAGCAAGTAGAAGACCCAGGTAATCATGTAATGACCTTTCACTTGTGGTGCTCATCGAATAGTACCATTGACGACATTATTTTATTGAGGCCATTTCAACACACTCTTACAGGAGTAGCCATGAAGTGGTACCTGGAGAAACCTCCTGCTTCACATGGACCCTTTAGTGCCCTTGCTACCACATTCCTCACATATTTTCAGTTATCCATTCACCATGATTCGGGAATGGAGTTACTGAATCATTTTAGACAAACCCCCACCATCCATATCTCAGAACATCTCCATGAATGGAGGTGGCGTCGTAGTTTATGTAAAGCTAAACTCGACGATAGGGTCCTCTTAGATTTATTTCTAAAAACATTGAAGGAGGAGATTTCAAAGGATGTGGCACAACAATACCCCACATCTGAAGAGGATGCAATTATTAAATCCCAGAAGCTTGAACTGATTTATACGTAGTCAGGATACATTTAAAACATCCTAACTAATGCCCCGCACCCGCAAACTTATCAAGAATTTCCAAGCGCATCGAACTTTCCAGATGGATTAATAGGGTCAACAACCTAAGGTTACCTAGGCAGCAGTAGTCAAAATCCAAATTACACATATAATTCTACTCAAAACATGCCTCAACTAGGATTTCAAAGTCATCATATGCCTCAACAAGATTTGACTAATAGGGCGCAAGTGTATCACCAAGGACCCTATCCTCTAGCTGAAGGGACTCAGTATGTAGAAAGAAACACTGAAAAAATAACTCCCCTCCAATGGCCAGGTGAAAACAAAGGACAACTTTATGCTTAGTCCCAAGCACACGACCCACCTACGCAAACCAATGCACAAGTGAACTTTGTGCAGTTGTCCAAAAATCAACCACACCAGCATAACTAGGAGAAATAACCTCTTAACATGGTTAAGAAAAAGTCAGAAAAACAAGCCAAAAGGGAACCCTGGATAGGGGGAAGCAACCAACAATGCCCACCATGATCCCAGGCTGGAGGCAACTCCAACAAGAATCAGAACCAGGAGCCAAGAAATGCCCAACGGCAAGGAAAAAGGCCATCTCTATGAACAAACCACTCGTGTTTGATATGTGATGAGTAGAAACACTATACTCATTGTTAGCACCTGAATTGAACCCCAGGCTGAAAAGGAAAAATAGGGTAACAACTAAACCATGCTCAGCCTTGTAGCTAGCCCTACAAGGGTAGGAGAGGGCTCTCTCCGTAAAATAATATTCAATGGAACAAAATAAATGGACTGATATTAGGCTAGGTAAAATGATAGGGATAAAGATTTAATAAAATGAATGAATTTTTCAGGGACGTGTGGGATAAAAAGGGACAATTGAAATCGGGAATTAAATCAGGACACAGGGTATTTCATGGGGCAAGATAGGCAGGAAAATTAGCAATTAAAATTTAATGAGGATGGGATGGAAATACTGGTGCGGAGCTAAAAAGGGCACAATAAATGGATCCTTTTCAAACAGAAGAAAAATATAGAGTATGAATGATTTCCCAAGGCAGAGCATATAAAGATGGATTCTACCTTTCTATCTTGAAAGCATTCAAAAGGAAATGTTTATGGATGAATGGAACACATAACAATTCAAATATGAAATAAAGGAGAAAAAAAAATGCTAAATCTCATACCACATGGATCCCACAAATCAGAGTTGCATCTCTTATTAATTCCTGTCAAACTATACAATGTAGCGCAGAGATGTTCTTCCACACTATTCCCCTACTTTCTGAGTTACATACTTTTCAGACTCTCAGAATTTCAGACTGCTTACAAATGATTTACAATTATAATAAATACACTGAAAGGTGGGAACATAGATCCATAGAAAAGGGAGCTGTTCTAATAGCTGAAGGACTAAAATACAATCATAGAAAGAAATACAACAATCTGCCCCTGAAAATAAGGGATAATATTGCCTTTTACCACTTTGGAGATTTCGTTGTTATACTGTATGAACAAAAATAGGTAATCCGATGAACAGATCTCCTATTTTGCTGCTGTTGTAGATATCTTTATTTTATTTTAGGCTCTTGGCCTTTGACTGTTCGCTTTCCATTTGTTGTTTGAATATAAACCAACTTTTTTAATAAACATTCCTGTGAAATGAAACTTTGCCTTTAGTGAAGGGAAAATTTATTTTAAATGGGAAAAGGGAAGGGAAATGGGTGGTACCCGCATATAAATCGCAATCGGAATGGATGGGCGAAGGGACATAACATATTAAAATACAAGTGTAATCGCAATCAGAATCAGGGAGCGGGGCAGGCGGAGTGATATATATGAAACAACATTTCCGATGCGATTGGGGAGAACCCTTTGTAATAAACAAACCGGATAACTTTTAATTTTACAAAGGAAAAAGGGTTTTCGTAATGAATGGGCAGAAGGTTTAAGTGGTGGGACTGGGGATTATACATCATAATCGCAATTGGGCTCGGGAGTGGAGCAGAATGTTTTATATGAAATCGTCGATGCAATTTGGGAAGGGGGAATGGGGATAACCTTTGTAAAAATGAAAATAATACAAATTTCAAGTTTACAAAGGGGAAAGATGTTTATATTATAAATGGGCGGAAAGGACCATATGGTGGGCCCGGGGTCAATCGTAATCGGAGATCGGAATCGGGAGAGGGGCAGAGTGATATATATGAAACAACATTTCGGATGCGATTGGGGAGAAAACTTTGTATATAATCAAATTAACCAAGATTCAGGTTAACAAAGGAAAAACCCTTTTATATATGAACGGGCGGATGTATTATGGTGGGCCGGACATTCAATCGCATCGGAGATCGGAGGGAAGCGGGGGTAATTGCATCAGAAGGAAGGGATGTGTGATGTGATCGGAGGAGGGGCGCGATCGGGAGATTGGAGAAATACTTGTGATCAGGTCAGGACTTGTGATCGGATGATGTTGTGATCGGAAGCGCTCAATCGCATCGGAGCTTGCGATGAGCCGATCAGGACACACTAATAAATGTTGTGATTGGCCAAATATTTCGATTTCGATGAAAGGAGAAGGGACTTGGGTTGTGTGGGTTTTACAATATAAAACTTTTGTTATAAAGTTTTATCATAAGGTTCCAACGTATGGTGGGGAAGTGGTTGGAAACGGCGGGGAATATATATAATATACGAAACTTTGAAATCTAAGGTTTTAACAAGCATGGAGGGGAAGTGGTTAACATATAAATTGCATTTGTGTTAAATGATTTATGATGCGATTTTGTAAATCAAAAAGAGGAAAAGGGGTTTTTAAAGGGAAATATAAAACTTTAAACATAAAGTTAAAGGGAAACATGGGAAATAGGGGAGGTTTAGGGGATTTTACTTCACTTAAGCATAAATTTCAATCCAGAAGTCAGTTTTGAGAGTGTATTATACTGTTGGAAAGCTCTTTCCAGGCTCTTTCTGATGGATCTACTTGGAAGATTATTTGGCGTTGATCATGCTGCAGAAAAATATCTGAAGGCAGGGACATCACTTTGTGGAGATAACAACTTCTGAATTGTGACTTATCACACATGATGATATATAATTACATAATGAATGATAATAAAGGAAAAATATCACGTTTTCACCTCAAAACATGGTTTTGAGGTGAAAATTACATCAAGCTGAATAAAATATCTTTTTTATCTTCTAGGTGCTGTGACTTTGTATCTATTGACTTCCTCATGACCTTGCTAATATTATTGACATTTGACTCATTAATTTGACCATGGTGAGACCGTATAAACTAATGAGACCCATCCTATGACCTACTGATATGATTTTGAGAATGAAAGTGACTAATGGATAAAGATCATAGAAAGGAAAATAAGCAAGTACCTTATGAGGGACAATTAATAAAAATTACTACCATCAATGAATCCATGACCTAGCAGAATGGTGAAATTTATTCGGTATGAGACACCTAATATGAAATTGAAAAAAGAGCATTTTTTATCACTGTTGGAAGTATGACTAGACTGACACTAACACTCACCACTATCCCAATCTCCCTGAGCTAAAAAAGCTACAGAGTAGTCGAGGACAAGGAGGATCTTCCCAGCAACCCGCTGTTATGCAAGAAACTTCCCCCCACCAAGGGATGGTCAGCACTCAGCAACAAAACCCAGACAATCCTGGGAAAAAAATCCATGAAATTTACATGACTAGGGAAGAAATGTTTTTCCAAACACGGAATCGCAATTACGATACCCAACCAGACACCACTATGTTAGGGGCTAGTACTAGTGCGCCGACTGCACCTTTGACCATTTCAAAGATGCCTATAGAAGCATTGCCAAATACAACAAAGGGATCTAATAGGAGAGCATGTAACTACTCCAAAGCGGCCCATAATTATAGCATCATGGAAGATTTAGCTCAATCACCTGATGCTATGTCCACGCTGGAAGTACTGCAGTCATGCCCAACACAAAATAAAGCCCTACTTTCCATGTTAGGTGCTATCAACCCTGCTGATACACGCATGATGGATTTTGACTTAGATAAAGCCATCCCTAGGCTTCCTTCTATGGTCGCCTTCCAAATACCAGTATTGGTCTAGAATATTACTATTCACCGATGTGTCATTGACGAGGGTGCATCGATATGCATCATGTCAAAAAATGTTTGGCAGAAGTTGGGTTCTCCTGAACTAACACCCTCAGTCATAACGCTCTGAGAATACGACGGTCATCCCTTGACCCCCATCGACCTCTACCAAAATGTCCTGGTATGCTTAGCCAAAAACTTGAAATACGGTGCACATAGACATTGAAGTCTTGGTTGCTCACTTGGATTACAATATACTCCTCAGGAGGAGTTACATGTATGCCATGTCATCCATAGCATCCTCAATTTTCTTCATTATGATGTTCCCCCACGAGGATCTCATCATTACTATAGACCAGTTGACACACAGCGAGAAGTGTCCCCTAACCAACACAGATGTAATTCTACCGTATTTAGACACAACCTCGAAAGGTCTTGTTTGTGCTCAACCTAGTGTTCTGTTGTAGCCTTTACAACACCCTCCAAAAAAGACTACCATTTCAAAAATTTTGGAGCCCCTTAGAACTAAAGAGAAATTGTTAAGTCACTAAGTCGCGAAAGTAAACAATTCATGAAAACTGCGACCTAGCGACCCCGCGACCTCAGGTCGCCAGGTCGCCAGGTCGCATATCCCCGAAACTGATGAAAATTGCGACCTTGCGACCTAGCGACCCCAGGTCGCCAGGTCGTCAGGTCGCAATTTTGTCTTTTTCAGAAAATCGCGACTTAGCGACCTTGCGACCCAGCGACCCCAGGTCACCAGGTCGCAAGGTCGCCAAGTCGCAAAACTCAAATTTTGACAAATCTGCGACCCAGCGACCTGCATTAATTGCCCACACGTGCGACTTTCTATAAAAGGGAGGTTGCAGGTCGCATTTTTCACATTCAGCGATTTGTAAGGAAAACGCCTCTGACAGCTCAACTGACGAGTTTTTCCCGGGTAAGTTGCCATTTCTTCCTGTTGTTTCCGTTTTAATGATTTTCTTACTAAACCCATCTCCCCTTTAGCCTTTAAATTGTCTTTTGGTCGAGCTTTAATGTTTTCTGAGGTTTTTGTAAATTATATGTTGCATGCATTGCCCAAAACCTCACTGTTTGTTGTTTCACCCCATGGCATCATCCCTTTGCCTTTGAAATCATGCCACAGCTCCCCCTGGGCCCAGAAATCTTGTAAATTCCCAAGAGAAAGGGGGCAAAAGAGTTCAAGGCCGCGCGCGCAAAACCCCCGGCAAGCCAGTCTGCGACCTGCGACCCAGCGACCTAGTCGCGAGGTCGCAGAGTCGCATTTTCTCCATTTTTCGGGGTTTGCGACCCTGCGACCCAGCGACCTAGTCGCCAGGTCGCTAGGTCGCGTTTTCGCATTTTTCGGAGATCTGCGACCTAGCGACCTAGCGACCCAGCGACCCCAGGTCGCCAGGTCGCAAGGTCGCAAGGTCGCGCCCGGGCCCTGTTTGTGCGACCCGCGACCCAGCGACTCAGCAGTCCAGTTTTGCATTAACGCAGCGAGATTTCATCACTAAATTGTAATTGGTTTTTATCACCATGTCGTTCTTATCGTGGGACTCCTTTCTGAATTTGACAGGTGAAACCCAAGAAGACATAGAGTGCATACCTGTGCTCTCAGATTCTAGTGACATGGCGCCCCCGCTATCTCGGAGAAAGAACAAGAAAATAGTGGAAGAGATTGATGAGCTGGAGGTGGTGTCCCCACCCCCAATATACCGAGATACACTATGTACTTTTTCAAAAGACGACAGCATGAGATGGTACCAGATTTATCAGGAGTTCGCCAAACTGGAAGAAGAATTTCCGGAAGATCTCCCAGACCGGGAAGTGTACTTGGCGGTAAAGAGGTCCAAACTACATCTGGCAGGGGCGCATCCAGCCATATTCCCATGTCTAGAAGTCATAGATTGGATCATACAAAAGATAGACCCCGAGAAGTTTGTGATTAGGGATCACCAAGGCAGAGCTTTTGCTACACTGGTAGGCTCGGATGCACACATTTATTACTCACTGCCTCGCCCAAACGAGCATTTCTCTCCAGAATGGGCTGTTTCTCACGCCGTTCCGATAGTAGATACTATTAAACAATGGTGGGAGGAGCCCGAGAAGTTCAAGGTGAAAAAGAACCAAGAGTACCCAGTGGCGAGCCTGAGAAAGGTTTACAAATTGGTCGCCGCCATGCTCTACAGACTTTACGGGCGCCCAGATTGCTCCACCTTCAGCGGCAGTTGGGCTACTATCATGGAGTATGTGACAACACAGGGCACTCGTTTCAACTGGGCCGGCATACTGATGACGTCGATGCAAACCAACTTGAACTCAGCATTGGCCCCGGAGGAAGGAATGCCCGCAGAATTTTACATGGCCTCGTACCTACTAGACGCGGTTTGCGCCCGGGTAGATTTTGATGGATGGGGGCACAACTGGGACTCCGAGAACACGCGCGCAATTCATCTACAACTCAAGGTATTTTGGGAGTCCAAATACAAACAGGATATAGATCAGATCTCCCAAATATTTTTTCCCGCACTGTACAGACATTTATTTGGCCAAGACGCCCCTTGCATGTCATGGCGGGCCAAGGCGACTCTGGTTAAAGTGGCGCACTGGTTCCCTTTCCCTGGGTACACCTTCATCCGAGTCTTTGGAACTTACAAGGCACCACATGCTATGCCTCGCTTCGTGACGGACAAAATTCTTATTCAGGAGGTGTGCTTTCAGATGTCACACGGATTCTCCAACATCCTGTCTAAGGGCAAAAAGAAGCCATGGCCCACTCTGCCCCTCACCATTGGTGCATTCATAGTTAAAGACTTCAGGGAAGTCATAGCAGAGGCAGAAGCAATGAGAAGTTATCAGCTGGGGGCACTTTAACACCGAACATATGACCCAGAGAAAATAGTCCCTGAACACTGCCGGAGAGCCAACCTCAAGTGGACCTATCAGCATCTTGAACGCCCAGCGGAAGATGAGAGAAGAAACTGGTATAATGCTGAAAGACAACTTGCTCCGGGAACTGACGTGGTCCAGGAAGACCTAGATGATCAGAACTTAGAAGACAAAAGACGTCAGTTAGGAGGTGCCTCTTCATCTATACTCAAGAAATCTCGAATCAACACAGGACCAACTCCATCCATCAAACAAAAGGAAGCAGAGGCAGAAGCCCAGCAAGAAAGGGAGAAAAAGCTAAAAGAAGATGAGCAGGCGCGCCAAAAGAGTGCAACAGCAACACAAAAGAAGAAGCTGACCAAAGAGGCCAGGAAAGAAAAAGAGGACAAGGAGGCACAAGCCGAAGCAGAACGGGCACTTAAGGCAGAGCTGGACAAGGCAGAGGCTGAACGCCAAAAGAAAGCCGAACAGGCTGCTGCAGCTGAACAGAAGAAGAGAGCCGAAATAGAAGCAGCAGCAGAAGCTGAACGGCGGAGGAAGGAAGAAGAAGAGAAGAACACAGAGGAAAGGGAGGATGACATGCTGGACGATCTTGAGGTAACTCCTCTCGACATACCTCCGGGCCGTACAAAACTCTCCGATGTTAGATCGCCCCAGAGACAGGAAGAAGATGTGTTCGACCTGACCAGACTCACATTTGATCAGTTTTCGTTCAAAATCCGTCAAGAGAAGAGGAGGTCGTTGGCACAAAGTCCCTCTGCATCATCCGCAGTGTCAACAGGCAAGGATATAGTTTTGGATACCAGGACTAATCCGGTAATGATAGCATCAGCAGGTACTGCCTTCGCTGCGGCTACGGAAGAGAATGTAACCCGGATGAGTAGAGAAATAGTATCTCTACAAAAAAGACTGCATGCAGCGGAGCAACACGAAAAGATAGCAGAGCAGGAGAAAGCAGAATTGCAAGCAGAAGTCCAGCAACTTCGAAACCAAGCTCTACCAGCAAATGAAGTCTCGCTTGCCATTTTCAAGGAGTGTGAGGTGTTGGAAGTAACTATGAGACAGGTATATGGTGAAATGTTCACCATCAAACAAATAGTCGCTCCTCTGGCAAGAGCACGAATGGAAACTAGGCAAAGACAAGATTAGCTCAAAGAGGCTTCACAGGCTTTGGACAGGATGATGGGTTGGACAATACAGTACCCTCAGGCACCTGAAAATTTGCCTAAGAGGGACTGGATCCAGACGCAGGATGCAAAAGTTCAACTCCGCATGGCGATGCAATCTGGAGACAAATTGTCTAAAGACCTGGACAAAGTGATGTCCTCGTACAACCACCTAATTAGTGGTATCGACTCCATGCATACGCTGCATCACATCCCATCGCTTGGGGCATTAGAAGAGGAGAAAACCTGGGAACAAGTAAACCAGGACATTCAATCGTTCTTGCAACCTATCAAGCAGGCCGCAGCTGATCCAGAGCCCTCCGCATCTCAAGAGCATCTTAGTCAATTCATCGCCGCTCCAGCGCGGATTTATACCAAGCTTGCGTCGCTTTCAAATCAGATCGGACAGAAAAGGGAGACCTTAGTACCAAACGCCTTGGAATGTGTGCATAGGTTGAAGGAGGAGGTACCTCTGGTGTCCCCCATAGCGGCAGAACACCAGGCATGGCAGGATTTCCTCAGAGAGCAACAGGTTGACATCCCTGACATTAACATTTCGCGTCCCGGCAGCAGCAAGTCCTGAGCAGCAAGTAGAACCAGGTCGCAAATCGCACCAATAGGACAGGTCGCAGGTCGCATCTCCTACCTAGGTCGCAGGTCGCATCTCCTACCTAGGTCGCAGGTCGCATCTCCTACCCAGGTCGCAGAAGGAGTGGGTCGCAAGGTAACCCAAAGGTCAAGAAGGCGAACAGTCAAGGAAACCCAACGGACAATTTTGGCATTATAAATACTCCTACGGGACATTGTAAAAGGGCTTTTCTTTTTTGGAAACTCAGGAGCTACAGGCATTGTATTGAAAGATCTGACACTTGAGCATATGAATATAGAATCTTGTTAAAACACCCTATGGTTATGATGTGGTTTGCTGTGTAAACACTTTGTGTATTTCCTTGAACAGTTTCAGAATATCCTATGATTAATGAAGCTGCTCTTTTCATGTCATCGTTATGCGTCATGGCTATCCGTGTTGTATCAATGATGTTCATTTTATTATCTGTTTTATTAATGAATGTTAATGAACTATTTTGTTAGCATTTCGTTTCATCTTTCAGGAAGTGAAGAGGTATCTTATCATAAAGAACTATTTCTTTTGTGATCAGACTACCGTACAAGCATTACCCCACAAAAGATGTGTTGCTAATGACATCTCTTGAGGTGTACGTGCTTTATCTATAATCTTGCTACGCATAGTGTTTGATTCGTGTTTAACACATCAATCCTGTATTCTGTATCATGTGAATAAGTGTATGTCCGTAGATTCAAACAAGTTCTTTTGAGACCGAAGGGAAGTCATCTTAAGTGGTAGCCGGACCCACACCCCGGACGGGATCCCTACTCCAAACGGTTTAAGGTCTAATTGGGACTTTTTACCGGGGAGATCCCCTACTGTTGGCCGGACAGTTTTTCCCGTCAACAGAATTGGCGCTAGAAGGAGGGCCTGAATGGCAGCCTCCCAGCACACAACAAACATCCCATCACAAACTCCCCAAGGGGAGGTCATAAACAATGAAACTAACCCTCCTCTTCCAGAAGATATTCCATGGAGGGAGCTTCGATATTATGAAATCACAAGGGAGCAGCTGAGAGCCTTGCGCCCAGCTGCCCGAGATCTTGTCAACAATTTACGGTTCACTCCAATCATGGAATACCTTGCCCATACTAGAACTCCGCCAGAGAACATCACCCGTAACGGTGCCATTGCGAGTACTATACCCGAGCTCGTAAATCTCATGTTGGAAGACCTCGCAAATGCTGTTGAAGAAAATGATCCTATTCTCCAAGAGGGTGAAGAGTTTGCTGACACCGAGCCTTTCCCCGACTCCCAGCCTAACCAGACTCGACAAAACAACAACCAGGCACATCCCCCACCCGGGGATGGTGAGGGAGATAGAGGCCGAGGAAATGCAAACGGGGGAAATAGGGCTCGTAGAAATGAAGGAGATAGGAATAGAGGTCGAGGGGCCGGAGGTAGAGGGGATAGAGGCCGGGGTCAAGGAAACCAAGCTCGCAACCGTCACCCAAACCCAATGAGGCCTCCTGTAAACAACTTGGGATATCTAAGAGATTTTCTGCACCGTGGGAGACACCAGGACGAACATTCCCGTCACGAGTCAGAAGCATCGGTCTCAGGTTCGGAAGGTGAATCTGAACATCAGTTTAGGCAACACCAGCGGGTGAGAAGAGTGCAACCCCTAGCCTGGATGGCTCAATCCCCATTAAACCTTCTAGGCCCGCTCCAAGATCTGCCTAGACATCCAGAGAAACATCTCCCTAAGTTTGACCCTGAGAAGGGCACCTTAGCTGAAGATCATATTAGCAGCTTCTATTTGTCTCTGCAAATCATGAGAGTCCAGTCCGATGATGTCGCATGTCGGTTGTTTCCCCATACCCTCGAAAACAAGGCAGCCACATGGTACCGCTCTCTCCCCAGTGCCTCTATCACTTCATGGGAACAATTCCGTCGCGCGTTCCTGCATAAGTTTTCAGAAGATAAAACTCCTTCAATGCTTCTCACTAAATTGATCACCATCAAGTGTCATAAAAAGGAAAAAGTGAAGGACTTCAACCAACGCTTCGCCACCATACTACAGAAATTTCCTCCGAACCTAGCATTGGATGACTCAATCACTATTGACTACTATACCAAAGCCCTACCCAGAGACATTGCTGTGTTTGTTAAACGCGAAGCCCGCGCTACTCTTACGGCTAATTATGAGGCTGCTCTCGCCGTGGAGAAAGACATGCTTTCGATAGGAGCCATCGATCATGAAGGGAGAGATGATCACAAGCCTAACACAAAAAGAGGTCAGTCCTCCACTCCTAAGACTACTGATAGGGACAGAGATGCTTTTGATTTTGAAAGCATGGCCAAAACGCTTAAGCATTTAACAAACGAAGTCACTGACCTAAGGAGAAAAGGCACAGAAGCCACAACTAGCACTAAACCACCCAAGCCTTTCTTCAGAAAAAGTAATCCCAACACTAACAGACCTCCGTCAAACACAAATGCCGCTCTCAATGTGGAGGAGATCGGGAAAGACAACTTCTGCTCGTTCCACCAAGCTGCCCACTCTGAAAAAATGTGCCCTCAATGGATTGGCAGCATGACAGCAGTAGTTAATCAACTTTTAGATGACCAAACTCCAGGAGATGTCACGGAGGATGATGTTTCAGATCATGATGAGGATCCACCCTCTAACGAAGAACCAGGATCTTCTATCCTTGCTTTTGACATAATCCGAGGTGGAGAGAACCTTACCCCCATTGATATCTACATGGCAGATGTTCCCAAAGATCAGCCCGTACGGAATTATAGCCTCAGAAGCAAAGGACCTGTTCCTGAACAGTCTTATGAAGACAATAAAAGGGCCTTTCTAAGGAAAATCCTGCCCCCGGGTAACGGAAAAAAATCTGCCACGGAGAAACACCCAAATAACACTACCCGAGTGAGTCAAAAGAATAAACTTCCGTCAGAATCCTCTAAGACTTCTGCCGAGCCTAGCCCTCAACCAGAGCCCAGCTATAACATTGTTGAAGATATGAAGAAAACAAGAGCAAACATTTCTGTCTATGAGTTGGCCCGTATTACTAACCAAAAGGAGCTCATTCTTAAGGCTTTCGCAAACACTTCAGCTACGAAGACTGTAAGCAACACGTCTGCGCAAGCCGGACTAGAGGTACAATCCATAGTAAACGCCATCAATACAAACTCAAGAGGATCCACACCTCCCTTCCTTTTGTATTTCGAGATTTTTAACTTCAATGTCCACAACTGTCTAGTTGACTCTGGTGCCTCTACAAATGTCATGCCTTTATCCGTCTGTAAGAAACTCAACATCCGCCCGGAGAAGACTGATGCAAAAATCATACAGCTCGATAGATCACAAGTACCCGCCGTAGGAGAATTGAACAATGTCATTATCCACTTGTCATCAGACTCTAGGGTCCATCAGTGCATCGACATTGTGGTTGTCGATATTCCGGAAGCATACGGCCTATTGCTCAGTAGAGATTGGTCCAGCAAATTACAAGGCTACTTCGCCACCGACTGGTCCCACTTGTGGCTTCCTTACAAGGGGCGGAATAATCAAATCAGGGTAGAAAGTGAACCTTATATGAAACACACCGTCACTGATCTAGACGTCGTTAATGAACCCATCAGCTTTGCACAAGAAGAGCTCGGCATGTGCTTTCTGGAGTCCATATTTGGATGCTACCAACCCCCCCAGTCTCCTATAGGCCCCGAGGTTCAATCTGAAGTAGCCTTTGTCACTGAAGAGCAAGTAATTCCTGAATTACAACCAGCAGGGACCCCTTCACAACCTAGTGCCCTGAAGGAGCCAGAAAGTGACCTATGGACCTTGTATTATGATGGATCCAAGACTCATGACGGAGCTGGTGCTGGTTGCATACTGCTTGACCCGCACAAGAACAAATACTTAATCTCATGCCGGCTAGAGTTCCAGTGCACCAACAACTCTGCTGAGTACGAGGCATTAATCCTCGGACTTAAAAAGGCACTGGACTTGAAGGTAAAATGTTTGCAGGTCATTGGAGATTCCGAGATTATCACCCGCCAGGTACGCAACACTATTCACTGTTTATCTCCACATTTAAAGGCGTATCAACAAGAGGTATGGCGTTTGATTTTTGGTTTTGATGCATTTGGAATTAAATATGTCCTTAGGATGCACAATGCAGCAGCAGATACTCTGGCCAATGCTGCTGCTAGATTCACCCCTTTGAGGGACGGTTTTTCTATTGAAATTGTATATAGGCCCTCTGTGCCAGACAATATTTCTAATTTACGTGTTTTTAACGATGATCAACAGATTTTGGACTTTATGTGCAATACTGAAGTATTCAAGGACGCGGCAATCGATGAGGAAGAACACGAGCATGCGTTACAGAAAAAGAATGATGAACACAAAGAGAACATTATGCCCAAGGGGGTGGTATCACTAGAAAAGATGTTTGATCTGCAAAACCGATTCCGCAGGCCTCCGAACACCAAAGTGAAAAGTTCCATATTGGCACATCGGCAAGTCAACTTGGGGTCAGATGAGAACCCTAAGTTCGTTAACCTTGGCAAATACTGCAGTGATGAAGAGGCACGGGCCTTCACCCAGTTATTCCGGAAGTATCGTGACGTATTTGCTTGGACATATGAAGATCTACGTACATACGATACTCATATCATTCAGCATGTAATACCCATGAGGGAAGGCGTTAAACCCTTCCAACAGAAACTCAGAAAAGTGCATCCAACTTTGGAGCCAATGATTCTAAAAGAACTTAAGAAGCTTTTAGATGCGCGCATTATTTTCAAAGTTCGTCACTCCACGTGGGTGTCTAATCTGGTACCTGTGCGAAAGAAGTCTGGTGAGATCCGCTTGTGTGTAGATTTCCGCAATCTGAATCGGTCCTCAAACAAAGAAAACTACCCGGTGCCCCCCATGGAACAGATATTACAAGCTGTGTCTGGATCTGAGATGTTCTCCCTATTGGAAGGCTTCTCCGGCTATAACCAAGTGCTGGTAGCTGAACCGGACAGACTGAAAACCACATTCCGGACAAAATGGGGAACCTTCGCGTTCAGACGCATGCCCTTTGGCTTGATCAATGCAGGGGCAACCTTCCAATGAGCCATGGACATATCTTTCCGCGGTTTAATAGGGCAGAGCGTGGTGGTGTATTTGGACGATGTTACTGTATTTTCAAAACGCAGGGGCGATCATTTACGCCACCTCAAGCAAATCTTCGAGAGGTGCAGGAGGTACGGAATATCGCTCAATCCTAAAAAGAGCATTTTCGCTGTGGCAGAGGGAAACTTGCTAGGCCACATTATCACTAAACAGGGCATTGTGGTTGATCCGGAACGGGCTAAAGCCATCGCTCATATTCTACCCCCAAGCAACAAGAAAGCAATGCAATCCTTCCTGGGGAAGATTAATTTTGTCCGTAAATTCATTTCAGATTTCGCGCAGATAGTCAGACCACTGCAGGGAATGATTAAAAAGAATGCTGTATTCCAATGGAATCCCCCAGAGAAAGAGGCCTTCGATAAAATCAAAAAGGCTATAGCTGAAACTCCTTCCCTCCAAAGTCCAGATTTTGATAAAGGTTTCATCCTATACACTTTCGCTTCAGACTCCTCGCTTGCGGCCGTCCTCACACAGAAAGATAATAACAATGATGAACGGCCCATTTCTTTTATGAGCACCAGTCTACAGGGAGCTGAATTAAACTATCCGGAAATTGACAAGCAGGCCTATGCGGTTTACAAGGCCGTAAAACATTTTAGGCCCTACATCTTGAAAAATCACGTCACGGTTTTTGTACCGCACCCAGCAGTCCGCTCACTTTTCGTACAGCAAGAACTAGGTGAAATGCGGGGCAACTGGATGGCATGTTTGCAAGAATACGATTTAGAGTTCAAACCAGCACATACCGTTAAAGGACAGGGCTTATGTCAAATGGCCGCAGAGGCTGCAAGTGCTCGGGAGATTGAAGAAGAATGTTGGGGACAAGAGATCGACATGTATCAGAGCGACCATTTGCCTCAGCAAAATAGCCCTTCTTGGTATTCTGACATTTCAAGATATCTGGCCCAAGGCACGATGGACCCTGCTCTTACTGCCCGACAGAAACGCGCAATAAGACTAAAAGCCGCATCTCACCAACTGATCCAAGGTAAGTTGTTCAAGAAACACCACGATGGGGTCCTGTTACGCTGCTTGGAAACTGGCGAAGCACAGAAAATCTTAACTGAGCTGCATGACGGACCAGCTGGAGGTCATTTTTCCGGAGATACCACCGCCCATAAGATAATGCGCGCAGGATACTATTGGCCTACTCTTTTCAGAGACGCGCATGCATATGTTCGGAAATGCATTCAGTGCCAGAAGTTCGCCAACCGAGAAGCACGGCCAGCCGCACCACTACTCTCAGTAGCAGTAGAGGAACCTTTCCAACAATGGGGTTTGGATGTAATTGGGGAAATCATACCTCACTCTTCTAAACAACATCGGTATATCCTTACGGCCACTGATTACTTCACCAGGTGGGTTGAGGCAACACCGTTACGCCGAATCAACGATCAAGAGGTAATAGAATTCCTCACGCATTACATCATGACCAGGTTTGGCGTTCCGACTTCTTTAGTTTTTGATAACGCGACTTATTTCTCATCTTTTAAGTTATATGATTTTGCGCTGGAAAATGGAATTATTCTAAAACATTCTGCAAACTACTACCCCCAGGGAAATGGATTAGCTGAGTCCACTAACAAGAACCTTATCCGTATTATTAATAAGACTCTCCTATCCCACCAGCGCAACTGGCACAATGCCCTTCACAATGCACTGTGGGCTGACCGTATTACTCCCAAGTCCTCTTTAGGCACCTCCCCATTTTTTCTCGTGTATGGAAAAGAAGCTGTCCTCCCTTCTCATCTATCTCTCCCGGCCCTCCAACTGTCCCAAGAATGTCATGGTACTCCATGTCCCACCTTGCAAAACCGAATCGACACCTTGCTGAAATTGGAGGAAGAAAGGCAAAAGACCCGGGAAAAGTTTGCCATCCATCAGAGCCGAATCAAAAAATGGTTTGATAAAAAGTCCGCGGGAAACAAAACTTTTGAGGTAGGAGACCTGGTCCTTAAGTGGGATAAAGCCCATGAGGAAAAGGGGAAGCATGCCAAGTTCCAAGCACTTTGGATCGGCCCATTCCAAATTAAGGAAAAGATAGGATCACACACATTCAGATTGCAAATCCTCGATGGACGAGTCGAGGTCCTCCCGGTAAACGGGCACGACCTCAAACACTATTTCACTTAGCAGCCCTTGGAGGGCTGTCTCGTTTTGTACCATATTTTCTTGTCTCTTTTGTCAAAAAAAAAAAAAAATATATATATATATATATATAAATAAATAAATAAATAAATAGAATAAAAGCCTAAGGAAGGATTTGTTAGGGTCACGCAGATTGGCATACTGCCGCAGGTTCTCCGCTGATGGAAAGCTTTTCCCGATAAACTCAAAGGTGGCAAAAGCTTGCTTGTTCTCCGCACCTAAAGGTAGCACATTACCGAGCTCAAGTCATCAAGCAGGAAAGCTTACCTCGCCAGTCTGAGAGGGTGTCCACAAAAGAAAATGCAGTGTAAATGGTAACCGGACCAGAAGGGAAGAGAGATACTCTATGCTACGTCGGGGTATCTGGGAAAAACCAAAGTCCTCATACTAGACCAGGAACAACCTCTCTGCAAGAAAAATAAGTCGGGATCCCTCATCCGCCCAGGCTAAATTGCCATCTCAAATAAGTGCCACGAGCACATCTAAATAAGTGCCTCAGGCACATTCAAAATAAGTGCAATAGAACACTAATAAAGGGTAAAGGATTGAGAAAGGCTTCCTGCGCAGAGAGGTGATGTAACGACTCCGCCGGGGTACTGACCAAGCTCGCTGGCAGCGGAGCAACGTTCACGATTCCTAGGCAGTGACTCCGCCGGGACCGAGAGGTTCGCTGGCAGCGGAGCAACACGATGAGGACAAAATAATCGTACCAGACCCTGTGGCCGCCTGGAGTTCTCCAACCCTTCCAGTCCGGAGACCTGAAGAAAGAATTTGTTTGAATGGCGCCCAACCGGACCAGCAGGTTGGGCAACCCAGCTAGATGTCGAAGGCTAGGAAATGGCAACCACAAGGTAAAAGAGGACAGTTAGCATAAGCCTCTCCCTCCCCCCGCTAAGACTAACCATCAGCAGAGACTCTGAGTTCATCTAGTGAATCGCCATTTGTTGTAGCCTTTACAACACCCTCCAAAAAAGACTACCATTTCAAAATTTTTGGAGCCCCTTAGAACTAAAGAGAAATTGTTAAGTCACTAAGTTGCGAAAGTAAACAATTCATGAAAACTGCGACCTAGCGACCCCGCGACCTCAGGTCGCCAGGTCGCCAGGTCGCATATCCCCGAAACTGATGAAAATTGCGACCTTGCGACCTAGCGACCCCAGGTCGCCAGGTCGCCAGGTCGCCAGGTCGCAATTTTTTCATTTTCAGAAAATCGTGACTTAGCGACCTTGCGACCCAGCGACCCCAGGTCGCCAGGTCGCCAGGTCGCAAAACTCAAAGTTTGACAAATCTGCGACCCAGCGACCTGCATTAATTGCCCGCACGTGCGACTTTCTATAAAAGGGAGGTCGCAGGTCGCATTTTTCACATTCAGCGATTTGTAAGGAAAACGCCTCTGACAGCTCAACTGATGAGTTTTTCCCGGGTAAGTTGCCATTTCTTCCTGCTGTTTCCGTTTTAATGATTTTCTTACTAAACCCATCTCCCCTTTAGCCTTTAACTTGTCTTTTGGTCGAGCTTTGATGTTTTCTGAGGTTTTTGTAAATTATATGTTGCATGAATTGCCCAAAACCTCGTTGTTTGTTGTTTCACCCCATGGCATCATCCCTTTGCCTTTGAAATCATGCCATAGCTCCCCCTGGGCCCAGAAATCTTGTAAATTCCCAAGAGAAAGGGGGCAAAAGAGTTCAATGCCGCGCGCGCAAAACCCCCGGCAAGCCAGTCTGCGACCTGCGACCCAGCGACCTAGTCGCGAGGTCGCGGAGTCGCATTTTCTCCATTTTTCGGGATTTGCGACCCTGCGACCCAGCGACCTAGTCGCCAGGTCGCTAGGTCGCGTTTTCCCATTTTTCGGAGATCTGCGACCTAGCGACCTAGCGACCCAGCGACCCCAGGTCGCCAGGTCGCAAGGTCGCAAGGTCGCGCCCGGGCCCTGTTTGTGCGATCCGCGACCCAGCGACTCAGCAATCCAGTTTTGCATTAACGCAGCTAGATTTCATCACTAAATTGTAACTGGTTTTTATCACCATGTCATTCTTATCGTGGGACTCCTTTCTGAATTTGATAGGTGAAACTCAAGAAGACATAGAGTGCATACCTGTGCTCTCAGATTCTAGTGACATGGAGCCCCCGCTATCTCGGAGAAAGGACAAGAAAATAGTGGAAGAGATTGATGAGCTGGAGGTGGTGTCCCCACCCCCAATATACCGAGATACACTATGTACTTTTTCAAAAGACGACAGCATGAGATCGTACCAGATTTATCAGGAGTTCGCCAAACTGGAAGAAGAATTTCCGGAAGATCTCTCAGACCGGGAAGTGTACTTGGCGGTAAAGAGGTCCAAACTACATCTGGCAGGGGCGCATCCAGCCATATTCCCATGTCCAGAAATCATAGATTGGATCATACAAAAGACAGACCCCAAGAAGTTTGTGATTAGGGATCACCAAGGCAGAGCTTTTGCTACACTAGTAGGCTCAGATGCACACATTTATTACTCACTGCCTCGCCCAAACGAGCATTTCTCTCCAGAATGGGCTGTTGCTCACGTCGTTCCGATAGTCGATACTATTAAACAATGGTGGGAGGAGCCCGAGAAGTTCAAGGTGAAAAAGAACCAGGAATACCCAGTGGCGAGCCTAAGGAAGGTTTACAAATTGTTTGCTGCCATGCTCTGCAGACTTTACGGGCGCCCAGATTGTTCCACCTTCAGCGGCAGTTGGGCTACTATCATGGAGTATGTGACAAAACATGGCACCCGTTTCAACTGGGCCGGCATACTGATGACGTCGATGCAGACCAACTTGAACTCGGCATTGGCCCCGGATGAAGGAATGCCTGCTGAATTTTACATGGCCTCGTACCTACTAGACGCGATTTGCGCCCGAGTAGATTTTGATGGATGGGGGCACAACTGGGACTCTGAGAACACGCGCGCAATTCATCTACAACTCAAGGTATTTTGGGAGTCCAAATACAAACAGGATATAGATCAGATCTCCCAAATATTTGTTCCCGCACTGTACAAACATTTATTTGGCCAAGACGCCCCTTGCATGTCGTGGCGGGCCAAGGCGACTCTGGTTAAAGTGGCGCACTGGTTCCCTTTCCCTGGGTACACCTTCATCCGAGTCTTTGGAACTTACAAGGCACCACATGCTATGCCTCGCTTCGTGACGGACAAAATGCTTATTCAGGAGGTGTGCTTTCAGATGTCACACAGATTCTCCAACATCCTGTCTAAGGGCAAAAAGAAACCGTGGCCCACTCTGCCCCTCACCATTGGTGCATTCACAGTTAAAGACTTCAAGGAAGTAATAGCAGAGGCAGAAGAAATGAGAATTTATCAGCTGGGGGCACTTGAACACCGAACATATGACCCAGAGAAAATAGTCCCTGAACACTGCCGGAGAGCCAACCTCAAGTGGACTTATCAGCATCTTGAACGCCCAGCGGAAGATGAGAGAAGAAACTGGTATAATGCTGAAAGAAAACTTGCTCCGGGAACTGACGTGGTCCAGGAAGACCCAGATGATCAGAACTTAGAGGACAGAAGACGTCAGTTAGGAGGTGCCTCTTCATCTATACTCAAGAAATCTCGAATCAACACAGGGCCAACTCCATCCATCAAACAAATGGAAGCAGAGGCAGAAGCCCAGCAAGAAAGGGAGAAAAAGCTAAAAGAAGATGAGGAGGCGCGCCAAAAGAGTGCAACAGCAACACAAAAGAAGAAGCTGACCAAAGAGGCCAGGAAAGAAAAAGAGGACAAGGAGGCACAAGCCGCAGCAGAACGGGCACTTAAGGCAGAGCTGGACAAGGCAGAGGCTGAACGCCAAAAGAAAGCCGAACAGGCTGCTGCAGCTGAACAGAAGAAGAGAGCCGAAATAGAAGCAGCAGCAGAAGCTGAACGGCGGAGGAAGGAAGAAGAAGAGAAGAACACAGAGGAAAGGGAGGATGACATGCTGGACGATCTTGAGGTAACTCCTCTCGACATACCTCTGGGCAGTACAAAACTCTCTGATGTTAGATCGCCCCAGAGACAGGAAGAAGATGTGTTCGACCTGACCAGACTCACATTTGATCAGTTTTCGTTCAAAATCCGTCAAGGGAAGAGGAGGTCATTGGCACAAAGTCCCTCTGCATCATCCGCAGTGTCAACAGGTAAGGATATAGTCCTGGATACCAGAACCAATCCGGTAATGATAGCATCAGCAGGTACTGCCTTCGCTGCAGCAACGGAGGAGAATGTAACCCGGATGAGCAGAGAAATAGTGTCTCTACAAAACAGACTGCACGCGGCGGAACAGCGCGAAAAGATGGCAGAGCAGGAGAAAGCAGAGTTGCAAGCAGAAGTCCAGCGACTTCGAAACCAAGCACTACCATCAAACGAGGTCACTCTTGCCATTTTCAAGGAATGTGAGGTGTTAGAAATGACTATGAGACAGGTGTATGGTGAGATGTTCGCCATCAAACAAACAGTTGCTCCTCTGGCAAGAGCACGAATGGAAACCAGGCAGCGACAAGATCAGCTTAAAGAGGCTTCACAGGCATTGGATAGGATGAGAGAGTGGACAATACAGTACCCTCAGGCACCTGAAAACTTGCCTAAGAGGGACTGGATCCAGACGCAGGATGCAAAAGTTCAACTCCGCATGGCTATGCAATCTGGAGACAAGTTATCTAAAGACCTGGACAAGGTGATGTCCTCGTACGACCACCTGATTAGTGGTATCGATTCAATGCATACGCTGCACCATATCCCATCGCTTGGAGCCTTAGAAGATGAGAAAACCTGGGAACAAGTAAACCAGGACATTCAATCATTCTTGCAACCTATCAAGCAGGCCGCAGCTGATCCAGAGCCCTCCGCATCTCAAGAGCATCTCAGTCAATTCATCGCCGCTCCAGCGCGGATTTATACCAAGCTTGCGTCGCTCTCAAATCAGATCGGACAGAAAAGGGAGACCTTAGTACCAAACGCTCTGGAATGTGTGCATAGGTTGAAGGAGGATGTACCTCTGGTGTCCCCCATAGCAGCAGAACACCAGGCATGGCAGGATTTCCTTAGAGAGCAACAGGTTGACATCCCTGACATTAACATTTCGCGTCCCGGCAGCAGCAAGTCCTGAGCAGCAAGTAGGACCAGGTCGCAAATCGCACCAACAGGACAGGTCGCAGGTCGCATCTCCTACCTAGGTCGCAGGTCGCATCTCCTACCTAGGTCGCAGGTCGCATCACCTGCCCAGGTCGCAGAAGGAGTGGGTCGCAAGGTAACCCAAAGGTCAAGAAGGCGAACAGTCAAGGAAACCCAACGGACAATTTTGGCATTATAAATACTCCTACGGGACATTGTAAAAAGGCTTTTCGTTTTTGGAAACTCAAGAGCTACAGGCATTGTATTGAAAGATCTGACACTTGATCATATGAATATAGAATCTTGTTAAAACACCCTATGGTTATGATGTGTTTTGTTGTGTAAACACTTTGTGTATTTCTTTATACAGTTTCAGAACATCCTGTGATTAATGAAGCTGCACTATTCATGTCATCGTTTATGCGTCATGGCTATCCGTGTTGTATCAATGATGTTCATTTTATCATCTGTTCTATTAATGAATGTTAATAAACTACTTTGTTAGCATTTCGTTTTATCTTTTAGGAAGTTAAGAGGTATCTTATCATAAAGAACTATTTATTTTGTGATCAGACTACTTTACAAGCATTATCCCACAAAAGATGTGTTGCTAATGACATCTCTTGAGGTGTACGTGCTTTATCTATAATCTTGCTACGCATAGTGTTGATCCGTGTTTAACATATCAGTCTTGTATTCTGTATTACGTGAATAAGTGTATGTCCGCAGGTTCAAACCGGTTCTTTTGAGACCAAAAGGAAGTCATTTTAAGTGGTAGCCGGACCCACACCCCGGACGGGATCCCTACTCAAAACGGTTTAAGGTCTAATTGGGACTTTTTACCGGGGAGATCCCCTACTGTTGGCCGGACAGTTTTTTCCGTCAACATGTTCCTAAATTGAGTTCATTAATTGTCAACCACGGTTAGTAAACTGCTGAAGTGTGGTGCACTATATGTGCCTAGGTATTTTTTTCTCACTACATTGTGTTTAGTGTTTTCTGATGTTTTTGGTTGTATGGTTTTATGTCTGAAAAGGGAAGGAACTAAATTCTGGTGAAAAGAAGCTATTGGCCTAAACTATGGATGAAAAATGATAGATGCAAATACTAAAATAGAACAAAGCCTAAACTATGGCTAGCAAACAACAAATGCAGAGTTTGATAATGACTTCATGGAAATAAATCACAACATGAGCTTAAAATTTATCCAATTCATTCATTAAAGATGTGTTGGAAGAGCTTGGGAAATGGACAAGTTAAGTGTAAATGAAGTTCTCCTAACTAAAAAATCAACAATCAACTCACAATGTTACAACATCTCATCCATGATTAAAGGTTTATTGGAATATATTTGGAAAATAAAATTTGTAGCATAATAAGATTTCTACTCTAAACTAGCTTCTAATTCTGTTCTACAACTCAATTTAACACCACTAGGCCTCACTCAGAAGTTATAGATTTCCTTTTTAGAATGGTCTTTGAGAAAAGGCTTGTTTGTGAAATGGTAAAAAGGTTGCAAAATACTCTAGGTCTTAGACTGATACTAACTTCTGTCCAAATGATTATGTATTAATATGAGTTTAGAAAAAAAGAGGTTTTGTAAATAATGAATACCGTGGTATTTAAATTTAACACCTAATAAAATTTAAAAATGCAATGGATGACAACTAAACTGGAGTGCTAATACAGTGAGCTAAGACTAAACTAGAGTGCCACTAGTCTACTTGAAGTACAATGAACGGTGTTAAATTACAATGCCATTATCAAACTGGAAATGAAATGACAGAGCTGAACTAAATGCAATCTACCTCCGGAGTGTTGTAACTAAATTAACAGGTAACTAGTCTATGGAATTCTACAGTCCATCTCGTCAATAGGAATGATATTTTGGAAGAGTTTGTCAAACAAGTATGGTTGTATTATTCGATGCAGTTGAACATAAATGTAAGACTGAAAGAAAATACAACTAAAATATAAGTCACCACAGTTGTTTCTTATTCGTTGTTCATGATGTTTTGGAAGAGTTTGTTTGAGTAAGACCGGCTATGACACTTAGTATAAACAAGCAACTAAAACCTACAATACCACAACTATGAATAATTCATCATAATGATATTTTGGAAGAGTTTATTAGAGTAATTCTAACTGTGATAATTAATGAAATCAACTATGAACATAAACTTCAGAAACTTGTCTAAGCTAGAAATGAAAATGAGACTAAGATACTTATCTAAATTGTATAAACAAGGTTTCTCAGGAGGCAGGGGCCCTCTACCACCAGAGTAGCACGAAATCCACTTCAATATTGACTCAACGCTTTCAAGGAAATGATGTCTTTTTCATTAAAGAGAGATTACTTCAAAACAGAGTGTTTTCGTACTTCTCAAATCTAGCAGTAAAACACAAAATCTAACCAAAATCTAACCTTGTCCCTCGGTTTCCCGAGCTACATTTATAGAAAATTTACATAACAGAATCTGAGATAATCCAGGGATAATTTTATTCCCACATTAAAATCGAACTAGAACTCTAAAGGTGGCATCGTAATATGACTAAGGACATCTGGACTCTCCTTGTCCTATTAGGAGTCTATCTCCTAGTTTGAGTTCCCACGTGCATAACCACGTACAGAATTTCGTTCAATCTTCATGGAGAGAAAAAAATGCTGAGGGCATGATCTGGAATATGACCATGGGTGGTTTTCTCTGAGAGGACACCTGGAACCTGCTTAGACATGAAGACAGCTGCAGAATTGGCAACTAGCTACAGAATGTCTGCATTCTGTAGCTAGTCCTAGTTCAAAAATCACTACAATGACAAAATCATAAAAACATAGAAAGTTAGTCATAATATTCATTCTTAAAGCAATTTTAACTAATTTCATTGATCATTTGAGCCTGGGATTAATAATGGACAAAATAAATGGAGTGGAATGTGGTGGAAGAAAGAACATTCTTGGAGCTCATCATACCCCCACTGCTAGATTCTTGCATGTCCTCATGCAACTATTCCATGAACTCAGAGACCTCTGCAAGAACATCCAACCCTCTTCTTCTGCTTTTCCTGGTAGTTAAAGGACTTCTGGGCTTCCTGATGACTAACTTGAACCTTAAATTGGTAAGTGCCCTGATTAACTTTTTGTTTCTCTTTTTCAACTTTTCATTGGCCTTTTCCACTTTGTCCATTTGTAGAGACAGGGTTGAGTTCATACTGGTTTTTAGTTTAACTTGCTCCCTCAGAATATCATTCTCAGTCTTGATATGTCTATTAAGTACTTCTAGCTCGTACTTATCTCTTCTTAGCACATCTATTTCGGACTGTGGAGGACTAGGGGTTCTGTCTCTACTCTCTGAAGCTTTTCTCTCCAATGATTGAACATAGTTGTAAATTTCTTGTTGTGCTGGGTCTATTTCAGGGGCTCCTTCATCAAATTCTTCCTCAGTAGGTGTCTCTTCATCTTCTATGTTTATAACTCCAGTTTGTTTAACCCCTGTCTTCTTTAGTATCCCTCTAAGTCTGTGGCTTCTTCTCGGTTGAGATGTCACTTCTCCTTTTTCTCTAGCAAATTTTCTTATGATCCTTTCTTTCTTAAGCTGCTTCTTAATCTGAACTAATTTTTCATAAATCATTTTTTCACTACTTTCTTGTATTGTTTTACCAGTTTCAGTTTTGGAGGATTTCCATCTTCTGCTTCTTTGTGTAGGTTTATGTTCAGGTGAAGGTTCCTTTGGTTCCTCAAAGTGATTTCTCACCAAGAACTCTTCCCAATTATCCCCTATTTTTCTCAAATGATGTTCAATCAAAATCTTGACTAAACCATGGTGGTATAAGGTTGTCTCCAGAAATTGAATTCTCTTTTGAACACTTGAAGCCATTTTCTTTAAACTTTGAAGCAAGAAATAGGGAAAATTAAGTTCTTCTTCTAGGAAATGCATTATCAACCTAATATGGTAAACATAGAAAGTACCATATCTACCTTCACAAGTGATGAATTTTTGTAGGATAAGCAACATATTTCTCCATTTGTTCTTTAATGCAGAACTAGGGATACCCTTTTTAAAAATAGTGACATCCATACCTGGTGACTTGAGTATCTGTTTCCATGCTTTGTTATGGAATTCTCTGTTCTTAAACCACCTTTATCCTTGTCTAGGCAGTCCTGTTGCTTCTACAATAAAAGCCTCTGTGACAGTGAATTTAATTTCTCCAACTTCAACCTCGGCCCCATTAAAAGATCTTGCAAAAGTTTTAGTAACCTCTTTGTGGAAGCCACTGAATTTTTCAAGGAATTGCAACCATCTTGCTTGTTGTAAGATTTCTTGGATTTGGGGATATCCTTCCAAGTATTTAGTGCCAACTGGTTCTGTTCTTGCTCCCCAAATGTTTCCTATGTTTCACGGTGACAATGGTTGTTACAGAGATACCTCTGTTTTACAAAATGAAATGGTTAAGAGTTGGCTGCGGAAAAGAGTGATATGGAGTGGTTACAGAATGAATTAATGAGGTGAGGTGAAGAAAACGAATCAATGAGTGAAAAGACCGCGGAGATATTTTGTAACGAATTCAAAAATCATCATTAAATGCTTAGTGATGTGACTAATCCAATCACTTCAGCACTTTAACCGTTTAGATTTTGAAATGATGATCGGATATGGGTTTTGAAATGGTGGAACAGAAGGAGTTTTATCCAAAGTTTTTGCGGGAGGTTTGTTAGGCAAGATCAACAAAATTAATTAAAACACTTTTTGAATAATATACAACTAAACTACGCTAAATTTTTTCATGATATGTCATTATAATCACTTCATACCTTTTCCTTTGCTTTGATTTTCTTGTGATCTTCATATGCTTTGCTCTCCCCTGAAAATCATTACTTTTTGAGTCTTCATAACCTTCTTGATTTTTCTTGTTCATGGATATGCAGGATCATTTTGTTGCAAATCAAATGATTATTAGACAGTGCTTTCAGGCTCTCTGGCTGCAGAATGTTTGACTAGCTGCAGAATGTCCAACTGATTGTAGAATGTACTTGTAGAGGACTTGAAATATGGTTTGAAGTTGGAATGATGAAAGGTTGTATGAAATGAATAATGAAATATGGTAGGATGGAGTATGAATGAAGTGAATAATGGAGTGGAATGGATCACAACTTATGAAATGGAGTGAAAAAGTGCCCTGCAATTTCTGCTGTGTATTATTCAATTACAGAAAGGAGATCAAACTTAAAGATCTGAAATGGAAATGAAGTGGACCATGAAGTGGAATGGATGAAGTGTGGATGAATGAATGGAATAAGATATGATATGAATGAATGGAATGAAATGAATGAAGTATGGAATGAAATGAAGTGAAATGAGATGGATCATAAGTGAAATGGATCTGCACTTATGATTTTGTAACAACTGCTTGCAACAAAAAACAAAATGGAAAAGTTAGAGTGTCAGAAAGATTCTGATTTTCACTCCATATTTTCTGTATAAACATGCAAATCAGTGATTGGTTTTCATGTCTATACTTTATTTATTTATTTTTTATTTTATTTATTTATTTATTTTTTTTAATTTTTTTTTTCAATAAGTCTGACTTCAGAAAATTTAATTAAGTTGATGAAGAAGAAAGATTCTTCTTCATTAACTTCACATCACTGTTTTCTTGGAATTTCTTGACAAATTCTTCTCTTGAGAGTGGTTTGTGATACAGCTTCAATCTATGACCATTCACAAGAAAAGTAACCTCTTCTTCATCTATTGTCCTAATTTTTATTGCTCCATTGTAAAAAATTCTCACAATTTCATATGGCCCAAGCCAATGTGTTTGAAATTTACCTTGAAAATCCTTGAACTTTGAATCAAACAAGAGAGCCCAGTCACATTCTTTGAACTTCTTTTCCTTGATGTACTTGTCATGCCATATAGCCCTCTGCTGTTGGACTATACTGGTTTTCTGAACTGCATATTGTCTGATCTCATCCAATTCATTAATCTGCTCCAATCTGTGCTTTTGTGCCTCTGATAGATCAAGTTCTAGCTGAACTGCCATTTTGAAATTTTGAATCTGAAACTCTATGGGAAACAAAACTTGCTTTCCATAAACAAGTTCATAAGGAGTATGTTTTGTTGTGCTTCTCCATGTAGTTCTATAGGCCCACAAGGCTTCAGGAAGCCTATCTACCCAATCTTTTCTATGTAAATGGATAGTCTTTGTTAGGATCCCTTCAATAACCTTATTAGTAGATTCCACTTGACCATTTGCTTGTGGATGATAGGGAGTATATTTTCTATGTCTGATTCTATACCTCTCCATCATTTGTTCCACTAGCCTTGATGTGAATTGAGCTCCTTGATCTGTAACAATTTCCCTTGGGACACCAAAACGAGTAAAAATATCCTCAAAAAGAAAATTAACTACAGATGCTTCAATAGCAGAAAGTAATGGCTTGGCCTCTACCCATTTGGTAACATAATCAGTGCAAACTAATATATATCTCTTTTGTCTTGATGGAGGAGTAATAGGTCCTACAAAATCCAAAGCCCATTTTTCAAAAGGTTCAATATGTACCTGAGGCTGCAATGACATCTCACCTAAAGGAGAAGGTTTCCCTACCCTTTGGCAACTATCACACCTTTTGACATACTCTTTAGCATCTTTGAAAAGGGATGGCCAATAATATCCTAAGTGAAGGATCTTATAGGTTGTCCTCTTATCAGCAAAGTGTTCGCCACAAGGTTCATCATGACATGCTTTGAGAATCTCAGGCATCTCATCTTCCCGAACACATCTCCTAATGATAAAATTTGGACCTGTCATGTACAACTCATTAGCAACCCATGAATATTTTTCATTGTTATAAATGATTTTTATTTTATCTCTTGCATTCATTATTGAGAGAAATTTCCCTGAAACTAAATAATTAGCAATGTCAGCAAACCAAGGAGTCTGAGTAGAAATTGCAAAAAGATATTCATCAGGAAATTGATCTTCGACGGGAGTGTCATCTTTGATGTTTTGGACTCTAGATAGGAAATCAGCTACTGTGTTTTGTTTTCCAGGCCTATCTAGAATAGTAATGTTGAATTCTTGTAAAAGAAATAACCATCTTATGACTCTGCCATTAGTAATTGATTTTTTCATTAAATATCTAATTGCAGAATGATCTGTGTGAACAAAAGTTTCATAGCCTGTTATATAGTGTCTGAATTTGTTTATGGCATGAACAACAGCTAAAAACTCTTTTTCAGTTATAGTATATTTTAACTCTGCAGAAGTCAAATTTTTACTGGTATAGTAGATGGCATAAGGAATCAAGTCTTTTTGTCCCAATACTGCTCCTAAAGCTGTATCTGAGGCATCTGTTGAAATATGAAAAGGTAACTTCTAGTTAGGCCCCCTTAAAATAGGTGCTTCAGAAATTTTTATTTTCAGGGTCTCAAAAGCTAACTAGCAATCAGAATTCCATTTGAATTCACAGTCTTTGGTAAGCAATTTAAAGAGTGGAGATGCTATCTTGGTGAATTTTTCTATAAATCTCTGATAATATCCTGTAAATCCTAGAAAAATCCTAACATCTTTTTGACAACTTGGAATAGATAAGCTAGAGATGACTTCCACTTTTGACTCATCAGCTCTAATTCCATCCCCCGAAATGTGATGTCCTAAAACAATTCCTTCAGTAAACATCATAAAAAAAAATTCATGACTAAGTGAAAGATCTGCTTCTTTACATCTCTTTAAGACTTTTTCCAAGTTTGCTAAAGCTTCTTCAAAAGTGTTTCCATAAATTGTGAAATCATCCATATATACCTCTACACAATCGTGTATTAGATCTGAAAATATTCCTAATACTGCCCTTTGAAATGTTGCAGGTGCATTGCATAATCCAAATGGCAGTACTCGGTAAGCATAGGTACCCCAAGGATAGGTAAATGTGGTTTTGTCTTGGTCTTCAAGTGCTACTTGAATTTTATTGTAACCACTAAACCCATCTAGAAATGAGAAGTACTTTTTGCCTGCTAATGTATCTAACACTTGATCTATGAAAGGTAAGGGAAAATGGTCTTTAAGAGTAGCTTTGTTTAATTCTCGGTATTCAATACATACCCTCCATTTACCATTTTTCTTTGGCACAATTACAAAAGGAGAAACCCACTGACTATCTGAAATAGGATAAATAAAGTTGACATTCAAAAATTTCTGCATTTCTTCTTTAACAATCTCCCTAAGATTTGGATTCATCCATCTTTGAGGTTGTCTGATTGGTTTACAGTTTTCCTCTATGTAGATGTGATGAGTGCAAGTATTGGGGCTTATCCCTTTCATATCAGTGTACTCCCATGCATATGCAGAAGAATGTCTCTATAAGATCTTGACTAGCTCTTCTTGTTGAGATTTTTCTAGGTTCTTGTTTATGTTTAAAGTTTTGCCTGGAAATATCTCAATTGTAGAGTTGCCAAATTTATCCATGGAATAGAGAGACATCTTCCTTGATGAAAAAAACTCAATGTTGGATTCTTCTTGAAACTGTTCATTTTTATGTTCTGAAAAGGATTCAAAGTTTTCTAAAGTATTCAGAATTTGACTATCTTCACTAATTTCTGAAATTGTGAAGAGAGGTTGTAAGTCTTCTTCATCCTCTATCCATTGAGTATCATCTAAATCTGTAATTGTCCTTGCTGGAGGATACAAAGTGAATTTCTTAGTTGAACTACCATCAGAGATATACATATCACCGGATCTACAACTAATGAAAGCATCAACTGTAGCTAACCAAGGTCTTCCTAATATAATTGGATGCCCTCCTAGATTATTCTTAGGAGTTAGGATCATGAAATCCACAGGGTACTCCCAAGAATCTAGGGACACCGGAATGTCTTCTATTACCCCATCAGGTTTGATCACAGATCTGTCTGCTAATTGTAATAATGTGGGTGTAAAGAGAAGATTAGGAAGTTTCAGTTTATCCATGATTTTTCTACTCATGATATTGATTGTTGCTCCTAAATCAATGAGTGTGTTTTGGATTTCAATTCCATTGATGTGAATTTTAACAACTGGATTTCTTGGGTCTAGATACTTTGGAATAGCAATCTTACCCATCATAATGTCTGCTATTTTTCCTGCCAGTTGAATTTTCTTTGTCTCTCTTATTCTTTTTCTTGTTTTCTTCATGCTCAACTCCTTTATTGTCTTTGCTAAAATTGGAATTTCCTTTATAGCTTGTAATAATGGAATCGTAATACAGACATTTCTTAGCTCATCTAGGAAATCATAATTAGGCACCATAATTTGTTTTTCTACACCTCTATCAATTTGTAATCTTTCTGGAAAGGGAGGTGTAGGAGTGGATGTTGATGGTTGCTCTAATACAGGAGTTGAAATTATTGGTTCTTTTTGTTTTGATTTTTCAATGTTTGGGTCCTGAAAAGATGTGTCTTCTTCAAGACTTTTATTTTCTTGTAGAGAATCTTCCTCAGAGTTGTCTTGTTCTTGTATAATCACAGAAGGTTTCCTCTTTTCAAGTATTCTTCCAGACCTAAGTTGAACATCACTAAGGTCTAGAGGAGTAATTAAATAAGTTGGAAACTGTTGGCCTTCTATCGTGTATGTATTCTGAGGATTTTTATTGTTGGGGTTTGGTATGGGTTGAGAAGGCAACTGATTTGATTTCTGAGGAAATGGTAATGGAAGTGGTTGATTTTGATGTTGTGGATTTTGAGGATTTTGTTGAGGATTTTGTTGTTGAGGAAAATGTGGATATGGTGGGTAGGATGGTGGATACTGATAGTACTGAGAGTATCTTCCATAGGTATTTTGTGCCCCTTGTGCCCATGCTTGAGATTGATTTTGAAATTGGGGCCAAGGTTGCTGCCAAGAATTCCAATTTGGTGGAGGTTGATTATACATTTGATCATGAAATCCTTGTGTTTGGGGTCCTTGCCAAGGCCTTCTAGAGACAAAATTGAGAGATTTTGTGGCACTTGTAGGAATTTCTTCTTGAAAGACAGCTTTAAGACCAGGAAGTGAAGGAAAAATCTTGGTCTCATGTTTTTCTGAACAAATGACACAGGTCTCTACAACTTTTGCATCCAAAGGACATTCTCTCAGGGCATGCTTCTTTCTACATCTGGGACAAAAGATTGCTAAGGCATCAGATTCAGCTTTTTGCTTGTTTTGTAACTTAAGGGTGTCTATTTTTTCACTAAGACTCCCTAAGATGTCAGATTTGAATTCATCAAGCATATGCCCTATCTCTGCCCTACTTACTGTCCTAGAAGCAGACTTACTTACCCTTGCAAGAGCAGGGTCTATTGGGCCTTTTACAGTTTTGGATTTCCCTCTTGAAAGGTTGATACATAACTCAGATATTTCAGGTAATGTGAGCTAAGATATATCCCCTTTTCCCATCATGTTAAGGATATCCAACCATTCATCCCTAATTGTTTTCAACAAGAGAACTTTTAAGGTGTCTTGATGTAAGTTTTCCATTTTTGCTCTTTTGATGTTGTAATGAAATATCTCCAACAAATCTTCCAAGTTTTCATCCTCTTTTTGTATCATCTTGAACACTTCCTCCTTATGATTAACTGGCATACAATAATCCAAATACCTCTCTCAAAATGCTTGTTTCATGTCTTCCCATGATCTAATAGAACTGTTGCTCAAACTCATAAACCACTTCAATGCTGCTTCTTTCAATGTTGAAGGAAATAATTTAAGTTTTTGAGCATCTTGTAAGTAGTCATAAGTTCTACATAAGACTTCAAATTCAAATAGAAAGGTTTCAGGATCTTCAGTTTTAAGTCCATAGAAGTTTGGAAGGACAGAGGGTAAAATGTTTTTCATGGTTGTATTGGTTTCTTCATCTACTATAGGAAACCCAAAATAGCTTCCCATTTCTCTTCTACCTCTTCCTCTGCCTCCTTCTCCTCTACCTCTACCTCTACCTCTTCCAAATAATGTGTGTTCTCCATTAAAGACTCCTCCTCCCCCTTCTTCTACCATAGTTTATTATTTTGTGGAAGTGGAAAAATTTGTGTCTCTAGCAAGGTTCCTTGAATCTTCTTCTAAGACAGGTTCAGTGGATGAAGTGGAAGGTATTTCTAATGGAATATTTGATCTTAAGTCCTCTGGGAGTCTAGGATCAGTAAGGGATGCAATGTAGGTCTGAGTTGGAGGTGTGTTGACTCTTGGTCTAGGTGAAACAAGTGGTGTTCTAGGAATCAAGCTTCTGCTTCTTATGGATCTACCCCTTGAGTCTCTCTCTCTACGCATATAATTGTTTTTTGGAGTTAAGAAACAAGGCTACCTAGTTACACTTCCCCGGAAATGGCGGCAAAATTTTTGTGCTCAACCTAGTGTTCCTAAATTGAGTTCATTAATTTTCAACTAGGGTTGGTAAACTGCTGAAGTGTGGTGCACTATATGTGCCTAGGTATTTGTTTCTCACTACATTGTGTTTAGTTTTTTCTGATGTTTTTGGTTTTATGGTTTTATGTTTGAAAAGGGAAGGAACTAAATGCTGGTGAAAAGAAGCTATTGGCCTAAACTATGGATGACAAATGACAAATGCAAATACTAAAACAGAACAAAGCCTAAACTATGGCTAGCAAAAAAAAAATGTAGAGTTTGATAATGACTTCAAGGAAATAAATCACAACATGAGCTTAAAATTTATCCAATTCATTCATTAAAGATGTGTTGGAAGAGCTTGGGAAATTGACAAGTTAAGTGTAAATGAAGTTCTCCTAACTAAACAATCAACAATCAACTTACAATGTTACAACATCTCATCCATGATTAAAGGTTTATTGGAATATATTTGGAAAATAACATTTGTAGCATAATAATATTTCTACTCTAAACTAGCTTCTAATTTTGTTCTGCAACTTAATTTAACACCACTAGGCCTCACTCAGAAGTCATAGATTTCCTTTTTAGAATGGTCTTTGAGAAAAGGCTTGTTTGTGAAATGGTAAAAAGGTTGCAAAATACTCTAGGTCTTATATTGATACTAACTTCTGTCCAAATGACTATGTATTAATATGAGTTTAGAACAAAAGAAGTTTTGTAAATAATGAAGACCGTGGTATTTAAATTTAACAACTAATACAATTTAAAAATGCAATGGATGACAACTAAACTGGAGTGCTAATGCAGTGAGCTAAGACTAAACTAGAGTGCCACTAGTCTACTTGAAGTACAGTGAACAGTGTTAAATTACAATGCCATTATCAAACTGGAAATGAAATGATAGAGCTGAACTAAATGCAATCTACCTCCGGAGTGCTGTAACTAGTCTATGGAATTCTATAGTCCATCTCGTCAATAGGAATGATATTTTGGAAGAGTTTTTCAAACAAGTATGGTTGTATTATTTGATGCAGTTGAACATAAATGTAAGACTAAAAGCAAATACAACTAAAATATAAGTCACCACAATTGTTTCTTATTTGTTGTTCATGATGTTTTGGAAGAGTTTGTTTGAGTAATATCGGCTGTGACACTTAGTATAAACAAGCAACTAAAACCTACAATACCACAGCTATGACTTATTCATCATAATGATATTTTGGAAGAGTTTATTAGAGTAATTCTAACTATGATAATTAATGAAATCAACTATGAACATAAACTTCAGAAACTTGTCTAAGCTAGAAATGAAAACGAGACTAAGATACTTATCTAAACTGTATAAACAAGGATGCTCAGGAGGCAGGGGCCCTCTACCACCAGAGTAGCACGAAATCCACTTCAAGATTGACTCAACCATTTCAAGGAAATGATGTCTTTTTCATTAAAGAGAGATTATTTCAAAACAGAGTGTTTTTGTACTTCTGAAATCTAGCAGTAAAACACAAAATCTAACCAAAATCTAACCTTGTCCCTCGGTTTCCCGAGCTACGTTTATAGCAAATTTACATAACAGAATCCGAGATAATCCAGGGATAATTGTCTTCCCATATTAAAATTGAACTAGAACTCTAAAGGTGGCATCGTAATATGACTAAGGACATCTGGACTGTCCTTGTCCTATTAGGAGTCTATCTCCTAGTTTGAGTTCCCACGTGCATAACCACGTACATAATTCCGTTCAATCTTCGTGGAGAGCAAAAAATGTTGAGGGCATAATCTGGAATACGAGCATGTGTGGTTTTCTCTGAGAGGACACTTGTAACCTGCTTAGACATGAATACAACTGCAGAATTGGAAACTAGCTATATAATGTCTGCATTCTGTAGCTAGACCTAGTTCAAAAAGCACTACAATGACAAAATCATAAAAAAATAGCAAGTTAGTCATAATATTCATTCTTAAAGAAATTTTAACTAATTTCATTGATCATTTGAGCCTGAGATTAATAATGGAAAAAATAAATGGAGTGGAATGTGGTGGAAGAAAGAACATTCTTGGAGCTCATCAGGTCTTTTACGGTACCAAGAATATGGCCCTGGCCAATTCAAACCATCGTTCGTTCTAGGGTCATTCCTAGGAGATCCTCCTATCATCCCTAAGGCCTCACCCGATGCCATAGGGGCCCCGATGTGCATGATGCTGACATCAAGGACTGAGTTTATTCAAGATATGAACCTAAGCAGTAACAACACTGAGGCATCAGTCACGACAACCTCTTTAGCCTACACTACCTCCAAAACCCCTTTTCTCTACCCCCCAGTTGGCTTCGTCTACCAGTAGGTTTTGGCAACACTGGCATTACCCAACTTATCATTGGCATTCCTAGTTTGGTACCTCATTCCCCCTTCCAGAACAAGAGCCACCAATGTTACTGCCATAAAGTTAAAGTCCCTCGGCCCTGAGGAGCCCCAACCTACCCAAGAAATGGTCGAGACCGCCCCTGCGAAAGAAGTTCCCATTGCGAAACCAGTAATCACAGCCAAGAAAAATGAAAATAGAGGAAAGAAGATGGTGACCCCCACCATTTAAAGGGAACAAGAGGTCTACACCATATGTGACGTTATAGGCCAGCCTACGCATATATGTCCAGAGTTGGACGAGTTAAAACCACTCCTCAGCTCTGAAACAAACATCTTGACACCGCATTCCCGTAAAAAGGAATCTACCACCAAAGGTAAAGGAAAACCACTGCGTACTAATCATGCATGCCATATCTGTGGAAACTATGGGCACTATACCCACCATTTTCCAGAGATACCATGATTTAGGGACGCCTTGCATGCCATCGAGTGGTCCTATCAAGAGGATCCCCCCACCCACTCTCCAGGAAATGAACCTTGTGTCATCCCATACCTGTAGGTTGAGCAATAGTCACCAGAAAGATAACCATTTATCCATCCTCCCCCTAAACCACCATACACCAGGCAGGGACAAGGGAACCTGGGTGCCTCATCCTCTTGAGTTATCATGTAGATCGATTGTTGCATATGGCTTGGTCAAGTCTTTGACCTAAGGTCACCTAGGCAGCAGTAATTGGTATTCGGGGAGATCCTAGACAGGGGGCAAGTAACCAACAACGCCCCCCATGATCTTAGTCTGGGGGTAGCCCCAACCGAAATCAAGACTAGGAGCCAAGTAACAACTCCCAAGCAAACAGAATCAATGCCACACATTCGCACTCCTGAAAAAATAATTTTTCAGCATTGGCAGGTATGCCGTCTCTCATCTTCTTTCTTAAATCTCATGAATTTCAATAATATTTGATGAAAATAAGATTCTTTCACTTGAGGTAGTTGTTTTATCAAGAGGAACCTGCAATCCATTTACAACACCATCTACGGAAGGTTCCAGAGCAGGTATCATTCTACCCTCAGCATGATAGAGTCCTAGAGAGCTTTGCATATCTTGACATCATTTCTCCATCATAAATAAACCATAGGGTACTCATACCCGACCACTTTTATCATCACCTCACCCTGCATATGATAAACATATGCGTTGGTTGATAGAGCATCCCCTCCATGGCACTTGTCACCCAAAATAGACCATAAATCACAGCAAGTGACACCATGGCCATACCAATTCAGTTCGGGAAGCCCCTTGTGCCCATCCATTCATCATGCACAAGGTCAACTTCACCATATAAGCTGACACCCTCTTCCCGGACAACCAGGTTGTACAAGAAGATTGAAAGCGCACCTCCGCGCATTGCATTTGGCCCACCATACCTCCTTAACCATAATCCCATCTGCGACACTTCTCCATCCGCTTCATCAACCCCACACATGATACCGACCAATGGGACCCCCCACCCCCAACAAAACACCATCCTCACACCTTCAGTGAGTGAACCCTTTCATGTTTTTGGGTACCCGTCTCTGTGTTTTGTACAAACCAAACCTCATTATTTTATTCTTTTGGTAAGTATACAAAGGCCGCAAATGATGCACTTCGCCCCTTCACCCTCATATTTCATATTTTCCCCATGGCAGCAGTCCCTCATTCCCTTGGTTGGAGTATTTCGCCCTCACGCACGCACCATCATGACATTCATAACTGATTCACACCCACCCTAGAAGTCCTACCGACTCCAGGGATTTTCCCTTCAGAAATAACTATGACTGCCACCAAGCTGCTAAAGTATACTCCGACCTCAGGTGACTGAATCCCCATCCTCCATTTTTAGTCACCTCTCACCAACATGCCTATTTTAAACCCATCACATCTAGGTCCCCAACTCCTCAGGTCAGCGACCCATGGTTTGGTTAAGGCTTCCTTTTTGTCGACTTCAACACCTCTTTTCCAAAAAGGAACTGGTACCTTGGATTACTTCTCCCCATTCAAAGGGGTATCCTCGGGTGGCACTATGGGAGACATCATTGTCCACATATGTCATCGATCCTCCTGACATTCGACTAAAACAAAAGCTTTCATGTCATTATGGTATCATACCTTACAACCATTGCACTTTGATTAGGATTCGTCAAAGACCCATGCCTCTATAAGTGTCTATATCAATAATGCTTACACGGGAAGGTCCTAGCCAGTACATATGCATACATTGCACAGCTATATTCCATACTAATTTTACGCATATGGGTACCACATTCCACCTATCGTCAAAGAAAAAATGCCCCTGAGGGCGTCAGCAGTCGTCGTCAACAACCACCGGCATCACTACCACAATACTGACGCAGACATCACATGTATCTATCAATTTTGTTTAACTAGCCATAGCATCATGAGCATGGGACATGCTCGCCTTGTTGAAATTTTGTATATATGTTGTATATTTTGTTTGCTTGCAGGGGTCCCTTAGGCCAGGTCATCTCGGAAACGGTGCAAGCTGTTGTCAATTCCAAGATTCACACAGACCTCTCTCTCTCTCTCTGCGCATGATACCGAAAAGAAACTATAATGTATTTTAGCTATACAATCCTTCCTAGACCTCACACATTAGGGGCAACTGTTAACACTAGAAAATCATACAAAAGAAGATGACATTAATTAATGTCAAGCCAAAGGATTTACAGGGCATGAAGACATTATGTAATCAAGAAATTATTTAAAATATCTAAGGTTTTGAGAAAATTAGATTTGAACTAGTCTTAACTGCTAAATTGCGTGCTTAATCCTTCAAGAAGAGCACCTTCTGTGCGCCTTTTTTTTTTATAAGAGTGCATTCCTGAAAGTGGCGAAATTTTGCTTTCTAGGACCACACAAAGAAAAGGACAATTACTCCTTATATGAAGTTGCCTAAGGACAGTCACCCGCACCTCCTTAGACACTGTGTGAGCACACAAAGGAATATTTGGAGCACACAATGGAATCATACCTCTCCCTTGGGTCACCATCCACCATGTACCAAGAGAGGGGAGGAGGATTTGAAATCCCCTATATAAAGCCACCAAGAGATGATGGGTGATCACATTTTTATGTTGGTTAGAATTTCCCAAGCAATACTAGCAATGTGTGACCCGGAGCTGGAGATAGAGGGGACTCTATTTTTGGCCACCCAACAATCCTAGTCCATCACAGCAGAGAAAGAGAGAGATTGCATCAGAGGCAGAACTTGGAAAAAAAACATCCTTGCATCGAGACCTAGAACCATTGTCTAGGGGCCCTTTGGAAAGTGGGTAAAATTTCTTCTCCATATCAAACGTTTAATAAGAAGAGGCCTTAAGCCATCGTTTGCATTATTATCATTTTGACTCTCTTCAATAGCTTCTGTATATTTGTGTTTTGGATTTTAGTTTACTTTGAGCATAAATTCACATATTTTTTCCTCTATATTATATGCTTTTGAGCTCCACCACTTTCTACCTATTACCAATAGTTTATAGGGGTAGACCACACCCCTTAAACTTGTGTGATTTTTTACACCCATGCATCAAATCCACCACAACAGTTAGGGGTAGGTTATAGTTAAGGTTAAAGTGAAGTAAAGATCAAGGTTAAGGTTAAGGCTACAGGTCTCAAGCTTAAACTTCACTATAACCTAACCTTAATCTTGAACTTAACTATAACCTAACCCTAACCTTGACCAAACCCTTAACATTAACCTTAACCTTAACCAAACCTTAAACTTAACTAAACCCTTAACCTTAAACTTAACCTTAACCTTAAGCTAACCTTAACCTGAACCTTACCTTAACCTTGACTTAACCTTAACCTTAACCTTCCCAAACCCTTAACCTTAACCTTAACCTTAACTTAACCTTAACCTTAAACTGACCTTAACCTTACCCTTAACCTAATCTTAACCTTAACCTTGACCTTAACCTTAACCTTACCCTTAACCTTAAAATTAACCTTGACCTTAACTATAACCTAACCCTAACCTTAACCAAACCCTTAACCTTAACCATAACCTTAACCTTAATCTTCCCATAACCATAACCTTATCCTTAACCTTGACCTTTCCCTTAACCTTAACCTTAAACTTACCCTATTAACCTTAACCTTAACCTTAACCTGACTAAACCCATAACCTTAAACTTAACCTTAACCTGACTAAACCCATAACCTTAACCTTAACCTAACCTTAACCTTAACTTTACAATTAACCTAACCTTAACCATAACCTTAACCTTAACCTTAACCTTAACCTTACCCTTACCTAACCTTAAACTTAACCTAACCTTAACCTTAACCTTTACCTAACATTAACCTTAACCTAACCCCAACCATACCCTAACCATAACCTTAACTTTACCCTTAACCTAACCTTAACCTTAACCTTAACCTTAACTTAACCTAACCTTAACCTTAACTATAACCTTACCCTTAACCTAACCCTAACCTTCACCTTAACCTTGACCTTGATCTTAACCTTACCCTTAACTTTACCCTTAACCTTCACCTTCACCTTAACCTTAACCTTAACCTTAACCTGAATAAATCTGTAACCCTTAACCTTAACCTTAACCTAACCTAACCTTAACCTAACCATAACTTTAACCTTAACCTTCCCATAACCATAGCCTTAACCTTAACCTTAACCTAACCCTAACCTTGACCAAACCCTTCACCTTGACTTTAACCTTAACCGTAACCTTAACCTTAACCTGACTAAACTCGTAACATTAACCTTGACCTTAACTATAACCTAACCCTAACCTTGACCAAACCCTTAACATTAACCCATAAACTTAACCTTATCTTTAAGGTTACGGTTAAGGTTAAGGTTAAGGTTATGGTTAAGGTTAAGGTCAAGGTCAAGGTCAAGGTTAAGGTTAGGTTAAGGTTAAGGTTACGGTTAAGGTTAAGGTTAGGGTAAGGTTAGGGTAAAGGTTCAAGTTAAGGTTAAGGGTAAGGTTAAGGGTAAGGTCAAGGTTAAGGTGAAGGTTATGTTAAGGGTAAAGTTAAGGTTAAGGTTAAGATAAGGTTTGGTTATCCTTAACCTTACTATTACACAGTAATTTGTCATCTTCCTTGCAAACCCCCTCCCGCACATTGGAGGGCCTATTCCATGACCTATGAGTAGTGACATGACCTGAAACAACTTTCATGGAATCCCCCTTGACAAGGAAAATCATTCCTCTGAAGATAGTTTCCTGTAAAAAACCCTAAAAATAGACCTTTTGGCCTTGGTGCGACCAACCAGTTCAGCCCTCGCGCCAATGGGGGAAATCCACCAAAGAGGGCGTGCCAACTGGCACTTTGTCCCAGTGTATTACTTGCGCCAAGCTTAATGAGGATTGTTTTATAAAAATAAATGGCGGATGTTTGATTCCAACCAACTCCTGAATGAGTCTTTAAAATGAGTTGGGAGGTTTGGCTCCAGATCTCCATGTAGGGGAAGTGGTTTTCCACCTATCATGGAAGCTTCCTTGAGGATAGGGCCAATCCCACCATTATAGGGATCCCAACTCCCCTTCCACCATCTATATAAGGTTGTCATTTTCCCTTTGCAAGCTAGCCTGAATAGAGCTGAATTAGTAGTAAGGAGATTATCGTCAGATAGCCGAAGAGAGAGAGCCTTGTCCCATCCCGACGAGCTTCATCGAGACATGCTTCATTGTTGACCCGCCGAAGGAAGATCCAGCATCAAAGCTCAGGTTGTATATTTATTTTGTTGTAATTAATAATAAATGACTTTGATTATGGTTCCATTCATAAGTTCATGTCTTATGTTATGAATTGTATCTTCTCTGAATGATACATAGTTGCATGTATTAGGTTTTACGGTTGTGTGTTGTTGTTTCTTCGTGTACATGCAAGTATTCGAATGTGCTAGGCGGGAGAATTGTGATCTGCCAAAGTGAAGGATGGAAGCACCATCTTCTCTGCAAGAAATGGTAGCATAGGACCTAAGGTAGGCCTCTTATCGCATCTTGGTATTTTGTAACTAGGAACCTGCGTCTTAGCATGACTCAGTTGTTGCTAGACCCGATCTGGGCTAGTAGGGATCGCCTCTATTCGCAGAGGGGATTTACCTCTCCAAAAAGCTAGTGACTCCACTGGGGAGACATTGATTGGAGTTTGTCTTGTATTTTCGGTTGATTTTGGTCTTTTTCTACTTGATTAGCTCTTTTGGTTCGCTTTTTTCTAGTGTAAAACCTCTGTTTAGCCTCACCATACCTGATCTGCTCCCTATTTGCTCTTTTTTATTTTTTCTCATTAGTAAACTCAACTGGCGCGGTTTTTTCCCTGACAATCATGCCAACTGGTGCTTGTTTCCAGTTCATCCCCCGCGCCAATATTGTTCTGGCACTAGTTGCAGCTAGAAAGTCATGCCAACTGGTGCTTGTTTCCAGTTCAGCCCCCACGCCAATCCTATTCTAGCACTAGTTGCAGCCAGACAGTCAAGCCAATATTGTGTGGTGCTAGGGTTTTCTCCTTTATGAGCTTTCTGAGCTTGATTTTTGGTATTAGTGTATTTTTTTCAACTACCTGAGTGTTCTAGAGCTTTGTTTGACTGTGTGTGACCTCTATCCTCCAGTTGTTTGCCCTCTACTATCGGTTTTACATTCTAGCCCTAGGGCATCTAGGTGCTATAGTGTGCTGAGCCTCCCGTGGGAGTTTTTGGTCTTCGTTTGATTAGTCAATTTCATTGTTGCTTCTTTGCATTTGTTTGGTGGTTTTCCATTGTTTTATTGTGTTATTTCAGATATTTCCTTCTCCCTCATTCGAATTCGCTTTGTCTCGTTTTGGGCCTAGATTACATAGTTCATTTGAGTCTTTGGGATTCCTCTTTGATTTGAGGGATTTCTTCATCAGTTTGAGGTCTGATTGTGTGTTTTGCATTGAGTGAGCTTGCTTTTCTTTGCTCTTTTTCCATCACTTCTCAAATTTTTCTTTTCATTAGTTTTCATTTTGTTTACTGCATTTTTTCTCTTAAAACATTGAAAATACAAAAAATCAAATATCTTTTGCTTGCGATAAGTTAATGTAAATTGAAATCTTTTCTGCGTTATTAGAGTTATATAACTCTGAAGGAAAAGCTTTTAGTTGCATTAGCATGCATTAGAGTTATATAACTTTGAAGGAAAAGCTTTTAGTTGCATTAGAGACACTAGTGGTTGTTTTGTGATCATTTTGTTATTGTGTGAAGGCTCTCAACCTTCCCGTAGTTAGCTATTCATCGAACGAAGTGATACATTGTGGCATGTAGTGTGCATTTAGAGGATTTTGAGACATAACATTCAGTAGGGCCTTGAAACCGAGACATAATTGAAGATCAACCATAAAATTTATTCAATTTACCTTAAGGCAACATTCAAACATTAACGAAATATCTAGAGTTCTAGGCTAGTGATGTGTTCTGGCGTCGTTAAACCTAGTAGCTGTCATTCACTGTTTGGCTTTAAACAACGCTAGTACAGACTTGTGCTCCCCATACCGTCACGTATACAAAGGGAGATCCCACTAGGTTGCTATCCTTTATCCATAGGAAGCCGATTCTGCCGCCTTATACCCGTGATACACTGGACACAACATTCAGGGAGATTGCCTGCACGTATGTCAAGTCCTTGGTTGATTTATTTTTCATTTTTTAACCAAGGTGTATATTGCAGTTCACGGATATCTGGTACACCCTTTTGAATATATTTCCAGAGTAGTCAGTTTGATCTTTACTGACTCCCTAAATTTTAAAATATCGTCAAGTGCTTGTCCATTCACGCATGTTTCCAAACTGAAAGTGATAGAGTCACCTTTTGCCTGTTTCTCGACTCTTAAAATATGAAACAGTAGATTCTAGTTTCAATGTTTTAAAAATTAACTGCCCACAAAATATTCTTGGTTAAAGTTAGTTTCCTTAGGGTGTTGTTCTAAAGTTGTTTCTAATGGCAACTTTTCTGAAGTTCACCAACCAAGGAATCCCCTTCGATGGGAATCCAGGTCCTTTTCCTCCTTTTGCAAATGTTGGCACTCCTTATATGGCAATGTTGTCCCTTCCTGGGTTAATTGTTGGGTTGCCTATTTGGTTTTTTTCAACCTCTGTGGTCTTGAATGTCCCAGCTACTGTTCAATCAGTTCATCCACCTGAAATACATCATGTTGATTCCAAGGTGGACCTCTCCCCTTCTTCGCCTGTTTCTGCATCCTCCTCTTCTACTTCGCCTGGTGAAAGTTTGGATTCTAGTAACCAAGTGGCTAAGAAGAAGAAGAAGAAGACAAAGATGAAGAAGTCTGATAAGAGAGGGGATAGGGATGCAGCTACTGATTCTAAAGAACCTCCTCCTGATAAACCTTCCAACCCTCCACAGAAAGTCAAGTTCCCTTGCATGTTTTTCCAGGTAAATAATCTTCTTCGAGATTGCCTTGGAATTCCCAAGGTGCTCGAAGTATGGTCCAAAGGTTGTCCGCCATTGCCTATAGCTTATGGGAGTCAGATTGGGGGCACACCTTCAGCTAGTGCTGGTAAAGCTCTTAAGAAGCAGGGTAAGCTTTCCAATCCCTGTAATTTGTGTGGGGGGCACCGTGCCATTCACCTTTTCCTGTATATGGATGAAGCCAAGCAAGTTTTGGAAAAATCGGCTGTTTCTGCGCCGTGCCTTCCGACTAGTTACAAATAGCTTTCTTTGATTCCTCCACTAGCTGATCCTACGATTGGTCAAGATTCATCCTTGGTTGATCCCGCTCCCTCGGAAATTCAAATTCAGGAATCCGTTCTCGACAAACCATTGGTCATGGGATTGATCGAACTGGCCCCGTCTGCGGTGCACCAGGTCTTTTCCATTGAGAGTGGACCCCACATCCCTCAAGTTCTTCTTGTTTCTTTAGATTCCTCAGACTTGGAGAAAGATTCTCCTATCCCCATACCTCAAGAAAATCCTCCTCCACCTCCCATGATGGAGGTCCCAGAGGATACCCTCCCGACTCCATGATGGAGATCATGGAGGATGCTCCTTCTTCTCCCGTAACACCAGGGGAAGACCATCTCAGTTCGATGGTAGCCCCTCCAAGTAGTTTGGTCGCTTCCTTTGATTGGAGTCGATTTGCAAGATATTGCCTTCCTTCTTATGTGCCCTTTGAGATAACGGTACAAAACTTCGATCTAGTTGTACCCAGCACTATTATAGACAAAGGTGCATCTATTAGTATTATGTCTTCAACTACTTAGAAAGAATTTGGTTTGCCTCCGCTTGTGCCTGTTACACAGAATTTGTTGGCATTTAAAAGAGGAACTAGTCAACTGTTAGGGATCCTTCCAAGGTTACTTGTTACATTGGGAGGTGAAACCATCCATATGGACGTGATGGTTGTTTCAATCCCCTTGGATTTCAATTTTATTTTGGGCTGCGATTACACCTATGCCATGGGAGCGCTTGTCTCCTCCATTTTTCATGTGGTCTGTTTTCCACATGAAGGATGGATCGTGACCATTGATCAACTTTCGTTCTTTGGTTCTGATGTGGCAGCTGGCCCACCATCATCCCTTCCTGGTTTTTATCCACCCATTGTATCTGCCCCATCGCAAGTCAACTATGTGGCTACCTACCCCGTGCCTATACTTAGTGATAGTGTCGTTGTGCATCAGGTGCTGGGGGCATTGGGTCCTGACTTCCAGGATGTTTTCCTTCCATCAGGAGTGGAACTCTTGGAAGCGATGACTTCCTGTTCATTATGACGAGGTCGGTTGGAGCATGGTTCCTTTCCTGTGTCAAGCTCCTTAACAAATGAAACCAGGTTCCCAGAGCATGGTTCCTTTCCGGTGTCAAGATCCTTAAAAAATGAAACTAGGTTCTTGGAGCAAAGTTCATTTTCTTGTGTCAAGCTCCTTAAAAAATGAAACAAGGTGGTTGGAGCAGAGTTTGTTTTCTTGTGTCAAGCTCATTAAAAAATGAAACAAGGTGTCTAGAGCATAGTTCGTTTTCTTGTGTCAAGCTCCTTAAAAAATGAAACAAGGTCATCCGAGGATAGTTTGTCTTCTGTATCAACCTCGTTAAAACATGAAACAAGCTCTTATGAGGATAGTTCTTTTAATGTGTCAACCTCGTTAAAACAATGAAACATGTTCCTGTTCAATTTGAGTCTTTGATAAGATCTCATAACATCCCAGTCGAGTCTTTCTCTTGATCTCGTAACTTGAACTTTCACTCCATATAACTTTCATATGGATTGAAGCTTGGGGGGCATGTACCTCGATTTGAGTCACCATGATGGGGGCATGCTTACTTTTTCAAGCATAGTTTGTTTCCGTTTCAAGCTTGTGTAAAACTGAAACCGGTTTCAAGCATAGTTGATATTTGTTTCAAGCTTGTCTAAAAATGAAACCAACTTCAAGCAGAGTTTCTGATTTCAATCTTGTGTAAAAATAAAACCATTCCCATTTTACCTCTTGTGATTGCTAGTTTATCAGCCTATTTTTCCAGATGAGCCTTGGTTTTTTCACTCCATCATCACTATCTCCTTGGCCGATCATATGCCTTCACTTGGTTATTTTACCCATTCCTAAGGAACCCCTGCAATGAGTGGTCTTGTTAGCCAGCCTCTTCACCTTTATCTTGTTCTGAGTATTTCCACCATCATCGGAACTATTTGCTGCCCTTAATACCACTCTTTCCTCCAGCAGGAGTCACCTTTCAGCTCTTTTCTGACTCTCTAAACATGAAAATATTGCCGAGTTGCTTGTCATTTTAATCTTGTTAAATTGGCTACGAAATGACATCTACCCAGTATACGTTTACCCCTTTTTTGGGCTGGGATAGATTATTTATGAAAAATGAATACCCTAGCCTATCGCGACTAGGAGGTTATTTTGACACAGTTTTCTACCTTTTCGGATTTGAGGAACTATCTACGAAAAAAGAATGTTGGATTTTACTTTTCCCCTGTCTTTTCACACTCTCTAAACATGAAAAGACGCCGAATTCTTCCTTTGTCAGACTCGTTAAAATATGATGACATCGGATTCTGTTGTAATGATGATACTCGAGTTCCTCCTTCCTAGGGCTCGTTGAATGTATTAGGTTGGATTTTTTTGAAGGACAAAATTATATGATAAGGATATGGTATCCTCTTCAATCTTGTGTAAAAATAAATAGGTACTCGCCAGAAATGGCGGGGAAAAATGAAACCAGTATCATCGTCGTGTCAGCAGTATGTCGCTCTTGAACAAGGCACTTGTCTGCATTTGTGTCAGGTTGGGGACATCTCATCTCGTTTTCTGCTTGCCTCCATGGGTTTGGGTAATCCTTTTTGACCACTCATTCGCTCTTTGCCTTGTCATCATGACCTCAGAAATTTTGATGTCAAATACTGCCAAATCCAGTTTCGTGTCATCGATATGTTCAAGAGAAGTTGACCTCTACACTTTAAACCCTCCTCTGATTCTCTACCGATCCTAATTCACAAACATTATTTTCCTCTGTCTCACGTCAATGATGTGGGAAACACTATGGGCCACCTTCGATCAAGGTCACTTCCTGTGAACTTCAACTCATTATCCAAGAAGCTAATCTAAAGACTCCCTTCTGGTACCTTGGAGCCTGCATGCCTCAATGGCAAGTTCTTCGCATTCGACGTAGGGTTTTCATCATTGACCTTCAATCAGATGATTCTGTGGGTGTTCGACACCAGTTCTCTATTCACATTCTGTGGATTGTGCCTGTAGTACCTTGAGGGCCATTATCATTATTAGTGGTTCCTCTCTCATCTATTAACAACTTTCATCATTGGTTGGTAATCAGACGATGTTATTTCATGTTTGACTTTAGCTCACTTATTCACATGCTAGAGCTTGTACTCTGTTTGGGTCGAGATGGAGCGCAAGACCCTGGATTTTTTCTGTTGGAATCTAGGCTGCAGATTTTGTGGATTATCATGATTGGTTACATGACTCATTGATTGGATGGTTGCGACCATACCTGAGTCTATTTATCGATCCTCATTGGATGGCTACGTCCATGCCTTGGATCTTGATTATTGTATACTCTATTATGGATGGCTGCGCCCACACCACACATCATGTATTTGAGATACCAGTTGTACTTGTCTACGCAGGTTTTCCGACGAAAGTGTTTTCAGTTGGGCATGTTCTCGTAAATAATTTCACCCCTCTCTCTCTCTCGGGCCTCATGCTTTAGGGGGCATCTGTTACATAGTAATTTTTCAACATCCCTTCATCCCCCGTCCTTCACATTGGAGGGTCTATTCCATGACCTGTGAGCAGTGACATGACCTGAAACCACTTTCATGGCATCCCCCTTGACAATGACAATCATTCCTCTGAAGACAATTTCCTGTAAAAAACCATAAAAATAGACCTTTTGGCCTTGGCGTGACCAGCCAGTTCAGCCCTCGCGCCAATGGGGGAAATCCACCAAAGAGGGCACGCCAATTGGCACTCTATCCCAGTGTATTACTCGCACCAAGCTTAATAAGGATTTTTTTTTTTAAATAAATGGTGGAAGTTTGATTCCAACCAACTCCTGAATGAGTCTCTAAAATGAGTTGGGAGGTTTGGCTCCGGATCTCCATGTAAGGGAAGTGGTTTTCCACCTTTCATGGAAGATTCCTTGAGGATAGGGCCAATCCCACCATTGTAGGGATCCCAAATCCCCTTCCACCATCTATGTAAGCTTGTCATTTTCCCTTTGCAAGCTAGCCTGAATAGAGCTGAATCAGTAGTAAGGAGATTATCGTTAGATAGCCGAAGAGAGAGAGCCTTGTCCCATCCCGACGAGCTTCATTGAGACGTGCTCCATTGTTGACCCGCCGAAGGAAGATCCAGCGTCAGAGCTCAGGTTGTATCTTTATTTTGTTGTAATTAATAATAAACGACTTCGATTATGGTTCCATTCATATGTTCATGTCTTATGTTATGAATTGTATCTTCTCTAACTGAAACATAGTTACATGTATTAGGTTTTACGCTTGTGTGTTGTTGTTTCTTCATGTACGTGCAAGTATTCGAACATGCTAGGCGAGAGAATTTTGATCTGCCAAAGTGAAGGATGGAAGCGCCACCTTCTCTACAAGCAACGACAGTGTAGGACCTAAGGTAGGCCTCTTGTCGCATCTTGGTCTTTTGTAACTAGGAACCTATGTCTTAGCGTGACTCGGTTGTTGCTAGATCCGATCTAGGATAGTAGGGATCTGTTACAGGTCAAAATACCTCCTCATCAGCTTAGAGGGGAAGACAAATATGGAAGGAGTACAAAGACCTAAATTAAACCTATTTCTGTCAGGGTAACGCCGGTCTATAACAACACAATAGCGTTATAACGCAGCTAATCAGTGAATGGGCCACGTTAGTGGCTAGGGAAACGCTCTGTTTACACTGGAGGGAAGCATTACCCATGTTTTAAGTTTGAATCGGGAAAAGCCCACGAAGAATGATTTGAATCTCCGACTTTCCCTCACAAGAGATTTAGTTCACAAAAGAAACTACAGAGCACCAGTTCATTATTGGTCATTGCTATAACAAGACTGAACTCTAAAGGAGGCAAAAGCATAGAGATTAAAGAAACATCTAAGTTTTTTCCATTCCAAACTAGTGGAAAGAGAAGGGCAACAATGGCTTTCTCCCTCTCCTATAAGAAGGAGATGAAGGCTCTTAATTGAAGGTGGAAGGATTGCTAAAGGTTTTGGCATACTTGTAGAATAGAGAATAGTGTTGTGTTGTGAAGGCTAAGAGTCAAAGAGGTTCCTAGAGAGCTTGTTGAATCAAACTTATTCACTTGAGAGATAAGAGAGATTGGGAGACTGAGGAGGGCTTGGTACAACCAATGGTTGTAATCCTCCTTCTTTCAAATCAATAGAACTGTGTTTGTTTTGTCCATTCAATGCTTAATATTGTCATTCTCGTTTGAATGTTTACGTTGCATGATATGAATGGCTCAGATGTGTAGAATTTAGTAGTTCATTATATATTAACTTTATTTGATAGGATATATGCTATGTTAGAAATTACACGGGTGCTTTGACTGATTGCAGGACTAAGATTTGGAGCCGGCGAAGAAGGACTCTTGTTTCACTGCCTAGCGCTCTCCAAGGGACTCCAAGATTGTCAAAGAGGTAATTATCTATTGTATTCTATTCAGTTATGCAAAGTTAATATGAACATACTCATGCCATCTTTGTGAACAGCATAGCTAATCTTACTGTCTGCCTCGGGCACTAGAAAGCCCGGAGAGGGGTATTTGAAAACCAACCACCCAAGCAGTTTACCCTATAGCAGAATTGGTGACTCCACTAGGGAGTTTCCCCATAGTTTCCAGACTATTCTTTCCCTCCTCTCTTCTGTCCTCTGTTCACAGACCCTTCCGACCATTTTTGATGCCCAGTAGACATATCAAATTCTCGCAGAGTTCAATCCCGTGTCTGTTTGGCCAACTGAAGAACTTTTCCCTGGCTAACGCTACCTCTGTAGGTTTTCCAGTGTGTTATAATGCTGTCTCTATTAAAAAACAGTGCGTTGGTCATTGTCTTTACTCACAGATAGAGCGTTACTCAACCAAAACCTTGCTGTTCACTGCTGTGATGGTGTTTTAGTTGCAGAGTTTTGGCCCTCAATACCTTTTGTTGACTGAATCCCTATGCTTGTCTACTAAGATGACATTTCTATTTGTTTCTCTTGTTTGAAAAGTCAGTGTCCAAAACATTTACTTTTTAAGAGGGAATTTTTTTATTATTATTATTTTTCTGCATATAGCTGAGTTTATTTTGAAATTTCCAGTTCATAGACTATTTAAAAGAGGTAGATAGAAGTCTAAATCTTTAAAAATTGAACTGAGCTATTTTAATTTTAGTGCATGGATGTTGAACAGAAACCTCTCCTTGTAGAAACACTCTTCATCGAATTTAATATCTAGAGCATGTTTTGCATGGTTTCTTAAGTCAGAGTCTCATCACATTTCATACGTCCACTCCCCCTCCGCAAGACTAATAATCAAGTACACTAAGAATAAAGTGATAATAAAATCAATCAACTCTTTTTACTCACACAAACAGTATTTCAGGCTAGGATCTTGGGGTTAGGAGCAGTGAGAAAACTACCCAAGATCTCAAAACTTGAAACTAGAGTCATTAACGAGAGAAATCCTACTGCACTCATATTATCAGGACCGTTCCTTTATTGGAGCTCAGCGTGAGACAACACTTGGGTGCACAAGAAGGTAGCCTGCCTTCGATTGCATCCTGTGGGTGTGTTATATATTGGGGTTCCCTTCGGGGATGTTGAAACTAGATCGGGGATCTAGGTATTCTGCCCATATAGCACACTGTCCTTGACCGTGGACCCCCCTGATGATGTCTGTGATTTGAGGTATCTTTAGTGGCCATACTTTTTAGGGACTTACACAAAGTGACTGGGACGGGCTGTCCTGGTACCTAAAACAGATGGACCCACTCTGTCTTCGGTCTTTAGGAGGGTACTCGTCTTCACGAGAGTGCTTACACCTATCGTCTGAGGTTCGGGAAAAGCTCTAGAGTGACCGTAACTGTACTTTCGACCAACCCTCTCTGTATACTATTGTGATACTGGATTTAATCACTAGCGAACGATATTACTCAGACAGGGCACCCTATTCTGGCTACTTGCTGATTGATTTTAGAGCGTCCTTTTTCTTTTTTAGGTGTGTGGTTATTGTCACTAAGACTTTATAAAACATCACAATTTATTAAAATTTGTTAAAATTAAGCAGGTCACCGTGGCGTCCCCCGATCCACGTCGTCTATCTAGATGACAGCAAGGTCTACCTCCTCTAACTATTGAGGAAGAATTGAACCTTGGTGACCCTGTGCCTTCCATGGAAGAGCAGTCTCCACTGACTAATCTTGATTTTCACATAGCCTCATACCAACCGGAATTTCCGGAGGACCCTTTCACTGAAGGTGTTGTACCTCATTACAACCCTCCGCTCATTGATCCGTTGGGGCCTGTGATAATTCAGATTCCACCACACCAAGATATGTCTTTGGCCACACCAACATCCATTTCATCACCAGCATCCACTGGGTCGATGCCAATGGCAACCATCCCAGGTTCGCCACCATCCTCCCTGTCGGTGGTCAGTTCTATGCCATCACTAGGTAACTCCAGTAGTCAACACATACCTATTCCCAACCGTATGGTCATCACAACTGTTAGTAGCTTATTGAATCCTTCGACATCTACTTCTACCATGACCACATTGGGACCCACGGTAGCTCCTCCCACGAGTATGAGTACTTCGGTACTTTTTAGCAACCCTTTCGGTTGGAACCCTCTGCTGAGTTCGAACCCCTTGGCCTCTATGCCATGGGGCAGTGTCACCAGCACTCAGGTAGCAGGGAATATTTCTCTTCCTATGCAATCTTTAGGACAAATAGGACAACCTATTGTTAATACTTTTCCATTAAGTGGTTCAAATATAGGTGTAGGGTCCATACCGTTGCCAAACTATGTGAGTAGTAGCATGCCTTCAGGAAACTCTATTGCATCCATTTGGACTAACCAACCCCAACCTCCATCTGGAATGGGAGGGAACTTTTATAATGGGGGTAACCAACAGTTCGCCCCACAATACAACATGCTCTATGGACAGCAACCGTATGTCCCTACTCCTCCACCTATAGGAAGTTTTTACCAAAGTCCTACTTATCCTCATAGTAACACACTGATGGGTGGACCCTATGGTATAAATAGTCAGCCCATACTGCCTTGGTTAGATTCGGGGGGAAATCCACAATTGCCATTCTTGGCAGCTTTGGACATCCCCGATATCCATAAAATGACTAATGATCCCATCAGTCACAACTCGCTTTGGCCTCCTGTGCTGAATAAGATTCCTTTCGACATCCCGAAGTTTGGCGGGAAACAAGGGGACGACCCAGCCGCACACATCACTACCTTTCACCTATGGTCTATATCCAATTCCATGGTAGATGATAGTGTCTGACTTCGACTATTTCCCCGCACACTTACAGACAATGCTACCAAGTGGTACATTGAATTACCATGCGCCACCATCAATACGTTTGGTGCTTTAGCAACAGATTTTCTAAAGAACTTCCAACTACCAATTAGATTTGAGACCGGAACGGAACTATTAACCTTGCTCCGCCAAGACACTGCCACCCACATCTCCAATCACATTCACGAATGGAGACGTAGGAGGAGGCTAGTAAAGGCGCCAATTCTGGTTCATCTCTTAGCCAATTGGTTTTGCAAGTCTCTCTTACCCCACATAGCTAAAGACATTGGCCTTTCTGGTGCAGTCACAGAAGATCAATGCATCCGTCATGCCCATCATTTAGATTTAATCTATTCGCAATCCGGCACACTGTATGATTTTCTCCCCCACGGCCCTGGCAACCCAAATCCTCTGGCTACTCAGAAAACCGGAGCTCATGCCGATGGTCTCGTTGGCACGATCTCTGGCGTAGCCACAAAACAGTCTCAGGGGAAAACCTCCCAGCCATCTTCGGCTACCACCACCCCTCACCAAACGACTACTCTTCCCACCATTGAGGTAAATACGATGCAAACCTCACAAAAAACTAGAGGGAAAAATAATAAGAACAAGAAAAATTCATCTTCTTCAGAAGAGTAGTCGGATAATCAGAATAACACTAATCAGAAAAATGCTGCCAAAAATGACAAAGGGAAGGATAAACCCATGAAATTTCCTTGAAAAATTTGTGTGGAGGAACACTTGACATACAAATGTCCTCGGCTGCAGGAATGCACTGATTTTATTGCTAACAAGGATTCTGGGCGAACACGTGTCCTTCTTCACAATCCTTTCCCTAATCAATAGCAGCAAAATCAACACATGGTTGACAATCTGCCACAACCCCATCAACGGGGCAATGGTGGTTCATATCCTTCCGGCTAAGGACCATCTGCCATTTATGGCATTGAGAATGTTGACCTTCAAACTCGAGCTAAGCTTTATGGAAACCCTACCATAGATGCTCAAGAACCTGGTACTAGTTCCAATCTGCCGCTGCCAAATGATTTGTATATCGAACGGCCTACTGCTAACCCCATGATTTGTCCCCCCAAAAGGGACACTTTGACGCACGACTCATAATACCTCTGCACGTGCAGCCCAAAACTACAACATTGTAGAATATTTTGCGTAGGCATCGTCAGCTATGCCTGCTCTCGAAGTATTACAAACCTATCCAGCATAAAGGAAAGTCTTTCTTTCAGCCATTGGTGGAATAGACACCCAGGATTGTATGCTAGCTATCTTTGATATGGAAAAGGCTAAACCTCGCCTCTCACACCAACTCGCATTCCAGGTGTAGGTTGTGTCGAAAGGGAGACCAATCCATCACACTGTCATAGATGAAGGTGCTTCGACCTGCGTTATGTCACAAGCTTGCTGGCTCAATTTAGGTTCTCCTACCCTCACCCCGCCATCGAATTCCCTCAAAGCTTTCGATTGCCACACTTTCCTCCCAAAAGGATACCTTTCTAGCTTTCCCATCACTCTGAGTGGGAAAATGGTAAACGTGGACGTTGAAGTCATAGAACGCCATCTAGACTATAATCTATTGCTTGGTCGCAGTTGTTCGTATGCCATGACCACCATTGTGTCTTTGGTTTTCTGACTCATCCTATTTCCACTGGATGGGAAAATAGTCACAGTGGACCAGCTATCCTTCTGCACCCCTGATTATGCCACGTTACCAAGTAGCACCGTACCCCTAATAGGAGGCCTTCCTGACTCTTACGTCAGTATCGGTACGGGTCTTCTGAAGGCATCATCCCTACTGGGTTGTTTTCCTCTCCCGCCGCCATCGATCCCAAACACGGTTGCAATGATATCCACCACTTTTGGTGGCTCTATCGACCCATGGATCATTCCGACACCTTTAGACATTGATTCCTACAGAGATCAGATGCCGCTCTCACCAGTCGAGTTGGCTTACCAAGCCATCCAAACCTCATCTGAACCCTCCACTGCTATAGTTTCGACTGAAGGTACAAAACTCCCTCCCATCACTGTTCTCTCTAAGGATCTCCTCAATGAATTCTTGTCTACAGAAAAATCTATTCAAGAGATCATGTCTTTAGAAGAACGACCTTGGGGAGAGTTCCACCATCGCGCTTCGATGATTGACTTGGACGCGATAAAAACTGAAATCCCATATTTTGACCCACCTAAGATGGTTCCCTCTGCTTACATGACTGTCCAAACTATTGAGTTAGAAGGGAACATGGGTAATCTTTCTAAGACAATGCTCATTGATATCTCAGTCAAAACGGGTATCGTGGAAAATATTCATATTGGAGTCGATTGCAATTTGGAGGAAATTGCACGCTTCACATCGTTTTTTAAGGAATTTTGCGATGTGTTTGCTTGGTCTTATGACGAAATTCCCGGCATAGACCCTTCTATTGTCAAGCACGAAATCAATATTTATGATAATGCCAAACCTGTTCGGCAACGTCTCAGACCTATCCACCCACGCAAAGCAGCCGCCATCAATATTGAAGTAGAAAAACTGTTGAACGCTGGTTTCATCTATCCCGTTCCTTTAACGGAATGGGTTTCCAATCTGGTTCCCGTTGATAAAAAACAAGGCACCATTAGAGTTTGTGTCGACTATTGTGATCTGAATGTCGCTTGTCCCTAAGAAAATTATCCTACACCGTTCATTGACCAGATTCTCGACGATTGTGCCAGATGCGAATCTTTCTCATTCATGGATGGATTCTCGGGCTATAACCAGATTGCAATCAAAAAATACGAGCAGCATAAAACTGCTTTCATCTATCCTGGGGGCATTTTTACATATCGAAAACTTCCATTCGATCTGAATAATGCTAGAGAAAATTTTCAGTGGGCTATGGAATACGCTTTTCATGACATTCGACATATTGTACAGGCTTACTTAGATGACCTTCCGGCCCATTCCAAGAAGCGACAGGACCACCTGGCTCATTTAAGAGAAATTTTTGCTAGGTGCAGGTTCTACAATATATGCTTGAATCCTCATAAATGCATATTTATGGTCGAGTCCGGACGACTGTTAGGATTTATTGTCTCCAAGCACAGGATTAGGGTTGATCCCGATTAGGTTAAGACAATTTTTGATTTGCCCGCACCACAATCCATCCTTCAACTCCAAAGTTTACAGGGGAAGGAAAATTTTTTGCGTCCTTTCATCGTTAACTATGCCGAGATGACGAAAGGATTCATGCGATTATTGAAGAAAGGAACACTATACTTATGAGATGACCAAGCTTAACGATCATTTGATGCTTTAAAACATGCACTTGTTTCAGCCCCACTCCTTAGTGCCCCTGATTACTCACGCGACTTTCTCCTCTATTTGGCAGCATCACCATCCTCACTTGGAATGGTTTTGGTTCAAGTACATGATGACAATAGCAAACAAGTGATTTAATATTTATCCAAAGGTCTAATCAGACCTAAATTACGTTATTCACATGTGGAGAAACTTTCTCTGGCGGTAGTTTTTTCCGTCACCCGACTCTGACACTATATATTGCTACGACAAACTACGGTCATTGCTTTGGAGAACCCCATGCGACATATTTTGTCTAGACAAATTATTGGAGGAAAATACTCCAAATGGATCGTAATCCTCCAACAATTTTATTTGGTCTTCACGGCTGCCAAAGCAAAGAAATCCCTGGTCTTCACTGAATTATTATAAGATCTTCCCAGAATTGACCCAGCAGAAGTAGCTCACGATCCATTTCCTGATGAATCTGTGCACTTGGTCGATTCTTCGGACCCATGGTATGGAGAAATTTTAGTCTACCTACAAATCCAATGCTTTCACCCGACTCTCACGTCCGACGACCGTCGTCGTATCTGACACCAAGAAAAGCACTACCTCGTGCTAAACGATACACTATATCATCGTGGTGTCGATACTATTCTCCAACGTTGTCTCACTTTCGATGAGGCGGAACAAGTTTTGAATGACTGCCACGCAGGGGCATGCGGTGGTCATCTTTCGGGCATAGCTACTACCCAAAAAATCTTGCGCGCGGGTTACTATTGGCCCAATTTGTTTAAAGATTGTATTGTAGCAGTCCAGAAATGCCATCCCTGTCAAATTTTCACAAAGAAAATGCGCGCTCATCCTGCCCCCCTTCATCTGGTTATCTCCATCGGTCCTTTCGCTAAATGGGGAATCGACTTCATCACCTGTAATCCCACTTCAGAAAATGGACACAACTACATCATAGTTGCAGTCAACTATTTTACAAAATGGGTCGAAGCCCTTCCCACTTTCAAGGCCAATGGTGAAACCGCTGCTCTCTTCCTATTTAATCAGGTAATCTGTCGGTTCGGCGTACCCCTATCGATTGTCACAGATCATGGATCTCACTTTCAGAATCATATGATGACCGAATTAACATCCATGCTAGGTTTCCAGCAAGATCAATCCTCGTCTTGTTATCCTCAAGCTAATGGTCAAGTCGAAGCCGTAAATGGTGTCCTCAAAACCATGATTCGTCGGTTGGTTGGAAAACATAAAACCACTTGGCGTCGCAATTTGTATTCCACGTTATGGGCATACCGAACGTCAGTCAAAACTGCCACAAACTTCACTCCTTTCCAACTTGCAGTCTACCTGGAGGCAGTACTTCCAATCGAGTGCGAAAGTCCCTCTCTCAAACTTGTCGTTGAACTCCTGCCTGGAACCACCACCACAGAAGAGCACTTGCTCTCACTCGATCATTTGGACGAAACTCGTCGAGATGCTACACTAGCACTCGAAGCTCACCAGCGCCGAGTTAAAACTCAATACGATAAAACTGTCAAGCCTCATTCTTTCCAAGAGGGCAATCTTGTTCTACTTTATGACCAGAAACATGACCTCTTGGGGGCAGGAGCACTCCAACCACTGTGGCTTGGTCCTTACGTCATTACTAAAGCCCTCTCAAAAGGGGCTTACGAAATTCAGGACCATAACAGAATTCCACTCGAGGAGCCCCGCAACGGGCTCTATCTAAAGAAGTATTTTGCCTAGTTTTGCATTAAGCATATGCTTTGTAATTTTATGTATATAAGTTTTGCTTATTATTTTGATGTCTTCTGGATTGTGTCTTGGTTTTCTAGGTGTTTTTCTCATGTATAATATTTTCATTTCACACAGATGCCGTCACCCCCCTTAGCATATGTGGGATATGCGGATGGTGCTAGTCGTCACACTAGACGCATTGCTTCAGCTGTTTGGGTTCTCTGCACTCCTAACTCAGACCTTCTTGGTTCCGGAGGAATCTTCCTAGGTAACGCCACCAATAATGTTGCTGAGTACATGTCGGTGATCCAACTCCTCACGGAAGCGACATCTCGTGACATCTCCAATTTAGTGGTCAGGTTAGATTCCCAACTCATCATTATGCAGTTAAAAAATCACTATCGAGTCCGCCATCCTGTATTGTTACGTTATTTCTTAAGGGTAAGACTTCTAGAATGTCATTTTCAAACAATTACCTTTGAGCACGTTCCTATAGAATTTAATGCATTAGCTGATTCTTTGGCAAATTATGTGTTAGATTGGCATTTGTCGCATTTATTGTAAAAGAGTTACTCATGAGTACATATATTTTTATCACATTAAAAATACATAAAAATTCAAAAACAAAAAATCACCAAAAAGTATATATATATATATATATATATATATATATATATATATATATATATATATATATATATATATATATATATATATATATATATATATATATATATATATATATATAGATCATGTCCAGTACATAGTTATATCAAAAAATCTTCCAAAACTTGGGTGTTTTACAAAAATTTGGCTATACTAAGCCATGCTCTGACACTAATACATCCGCTCTGCCAACTAGGCCTGATGCTCATAGTAGCATACAACTGCTCTAACTATCCTCCTCAGAGGCACTAGGTATCTCTCCGGTACACCTACAATATGCCGCTGGAAACGAATTGGAACCTCCCGCATAGGAAGGGGTGGTATGCCCATACTCAGACCCTCCAAGTTTCTGGAGAGTTCATGTAAAACTTGGGCATCATCATCATCGCCAGCTTCCGCATCCTCTATTGGTGCGCCAACCCCAGGTAACTACAGTCCTCGCCGTGCATAGCGAAGGGCCCCAACTGGCCGGACAGGTGCCACATTTGTGTCAAGAAAAAAAAAGCTTCATGTCAAAACATAATTTTCACCCTACCTCAGCAAAAAAATTACATAAGCATTCAAAAGATAAAAAAAACAAAGTACTTCTTTGAAAAGTCAGTGATCATTTCCTTCTTACCATCGAGTCCCCACTGGGTACCAGGAGGCATGACTAACTCCAAATCTCTTGTGAAGTTCATCCCTGCATAGGGATAATCCTCAATCATGATTATCTGGGAGCCTATCCAATCAAAAAATCCATCATCAAAGCAGTGACAGATGGGACCCTCTCCAGTTCGCGGAAGCAAAGTTGCCCACCGAGCCTGCCTCGGCTCGCATGGGCCCAATGGCGCTGTAATGATCCTGGGCCTCATCAATGGTATCTGCTCCAGTAAGAAAGAAAAAACCAGTGTACCATACCCAAACTCTCTCTGGGTACGGGTCTTACATGTAGTAAGTTCTGCTCGGACCCGACGGACAACTCCGTCACACCAGTCGAAAACCTGAGGTTGCATATAGTCCAGGGCTAGGAGCATCTGGGCCTTGGTGGCCACGTGCTAACTCTTGGTGCCTGCCAAGCGAACAATCATCCATAAAATAGACCTCAGTGGTCTCAAGGTCACTTGGGCGATCGGTATCCGGTTGCTCACAGCCTGAGTGTCACGTATGCAATGTGCGCGAATCAGATCAGTAGTGGAACGTGGGTCAGCTCTGGACCCCGTCAAGTTGGGCCTCACCCCACGACATGATAGGCTGGTCAAAAAGTACACATCATCCTTTTCGATTGCGAGCTCATTGCCCCCAATATGAAAGACATGGTGGCGTTCTTCCCACTGCTGGATTAGCCACCTCAGGAGGTCCTCTTAGCCCCTCATCAGTTTTAAGCGGGCATATTTCAGCAATCCACACCTGCAGAGAGCCAACAAGCTTGCAGCATCTGTCACCATGTCTCTTTCTTCTCGTTCATGTTCTCTCTCTCACCAGACACTCATGTTTAAACAGTTGAATACCTGCACAAACAACATTTTCAACCAATCAAATGGAAAAAATTGAGTTGCTAGAAAACACAGTGCGCCTAATGCGGGCTTGTTGTAGCCGCTACAACAGCACCCAAAATTTTGGGTATATTTAAAATTTTGGGTTCCCCCTCTGCTCGCTTAGGCGTTAAAGTCTTTCACCCGACCTGCAGGCAATGACATCCCGCCGATCTATTCCCAACCCCTCATGAGTTGTCTCATCACCATGACTAGATGTTGTTGCTGCAATCACGCCATATGTGGGAGGGATCATTCAGCACACGCTTGAACACTCTTACCATAATTGCGCCATGAGCACATTCAAATGAAAACATTTTTGTGTATTTGAAATTAAAGGCCCTCTCGTCATGAGTCATTAAGCATGTTGACTAAATACGTATTTTAAGCTCATTAATCTCATATGTTTTATCTAGAGACACCATTCTCAAAGAGTAATTGTGATGTCGTAATGTTTCACACAGGTTGACCCCACAGGTGACAAACTCCTCAGTCGTGTCACGACATCAAGGGAAATAAAATTGGGCTCAACGACGAGGCCAAAGTTGCGAAACAAGGGAGGAGCAAGAGCAAACGATCAGTAATGTTAAAAGGAGGATAGTGTGATACATGTTGATCAGAGAGAGCCTTCTATGTCACTGATGCAAAAAATCTTTCTTCACTAGTGCGCACCAGATGCTTAAAAGCGCTCCATGTAGAAATGTCCAGATCCTGCACCATACTATCTAAAGGGCGATGGGCGCACACGAAGAAACATATTTCGCCACTTCGATGAGTCTAGTGTGAAGTATAGCCCGATGAACAAAGTCGATGCAGAAGATTTCTCTAGACACTGACAATCTCATTCGAGGCATTCTCGTGCCGGGTAGCAGTGCGAAAGAATACTGGTTTTTGTGGCAAGTCAACGACACGGTTCCAAATATGTGAACGCATCCTTTGAGAAGAAATCTTTGTTGAAGCTAGGCTACACAGTGGATGCACACTCGATGAACCAAAGTTATGGTTTTTATTTTATATAATTAAAACAAGGAAAATAAAAATCACATGGTGTCAAAATCATAGGAGATCGTGGATGAGAAATATGTGAAACCATTGCAAAGTGGGCACACTTCCGATGGCCAAGGTGGCATTTTGAAACATTAGGACAAGGCGCAAACATATGGTTTTAAAGCCATATAAGAGCACAGGTTAGAAACATATGAAAACCCATTACAATTGAAATCTAATATTTCTAGGATGGAGTTGATTTATAATGGTCAAAGTCATGTTCAAAACATGGAACGAGATGTCATGAAAAACCCATAGTGATATGTTGTAATGAATTTGATGCATTAGAAAAATGGCGTAGACATGCACCGATGCGTTACATGAAATTAAACGTTCGATGCCATGTGTTGAAAACATGGCGCATACATGTATGGGAACGTGGCATCGAGCCAAGGGTTCGAAGGCGTTTTCAACTCACGGTAAGATTTTAGAGCAAGCATATATTATACAGTTGTCCAACGTATGATAAGAGCATGGAGAAGAACTACATGGACACGTTGCAAGTTGGTGCAAATGCTTCTGCGCCAGAGTTTTATTCTTGGGAAAAAAGATACTTATGATAGTTTATTCAATATGAAAGGGCTTACTTATGATGGTTTATTGAGTACTCAATACAAATAGGCTATGTCTCTTTTTGGTTCTTAGTAAGAAAAAACAGGGAAGCCTCAGCGTCCTCGGTACTACTAACTATTTGAGCTGCTGCTTGATACACACGCGACGCAGAGAGCAAGCAGAACATAACACATTAAGTGTAAGATGAACCTAAACTAAAAAAATATATATATAACGACTGATAGACAGAGTAGGCTTCATAATCAGTTATAGAAAATGACCATCAAATTTGCCATAGATAACATTGGCTGAATTTGCTTATGGAGCTTGCAAAGGCCAGGGCCTTGGTGCTCTATGCCCGCTAAGAAGTCCATACCAGGTTGCTGCATGCAGGGGAAGGGGGCATAGTAACTTTCAGATGTGCGCTTTCATCGGCTGCTGCTATGAGAATCGTGGGGCTTCAGCTCCTCTAACTTCAGTCAGTAGTGAAGCTGTCGAATCTCCAATGGTGGGCGTGCTCCAGAAGGCTATAAGGAACTCAATGGGCTTTCAGGAGTTCCAACATCTTGTTCTTGTGAAGCTCAGAAAAGTATTCTGAATCTCCACTTTCATCAAGTTGTGCCTACGGGGTTGTTCACTTCAGACTCCATCACCTATCGAGTCATTCATTCGATACTCCAACACCTCTTTACTATCCAACAAGCTTACATCTTTTGGCCCGAAGGCTAAGTGTTACATAACTAAATTTCACTACGAGATGAGCAACATTTAACTACATGAATCAGAAGATTCATTTCAAATCCATATATGGTGGTCACGTTTTACGTTTGAAACATGGCGCAGAACTCAGTCATAGGACCTACACAGTTGTGTGCTGCAGTCTGATGAAGCATTCAGAGTATATATATATATGTATGTCGTGGTCAAATTCACATTTGAAACACTGACCAGAACGGATTACAAGTCCATAACGGCATTTTTATAATCACTGTGGTGCATATATGTAAGCATGTAAAAGCAGCCATCATTTCTCTGAATGCAAGCACGTAAAAGCAAGTAAAAGCAAGCTGTTTCCATGGTGAGCGCGTAAAAGTAGGCTGTGGCCATGTTTCGCAGACCAAGTCGTAGAGATTAAACCCCATCAAGTCACACGTTGGCTCAAGTCACAGGGTCGCAGAATGATCTGCCCGAGGAGAGCTGCGACTTAGCCAATCTTGTGACCCAGCGACCCCTTACAGTCGCACATTAGCTCGAGTCGCAGGGTCACATAATGAGCTTCCCGAGGAGAGCTGCGACCCAAGAAATTCTCCGACCCAGTGACCCCATTAGAAAACACAAATTCATGCTATAATCGATCACCCACGTGTTTCACTCCCCGTCAAAGTTGCTGATGTGCCGCATTACATGGACGGGCTACCCAATGCATGCTGCCATGCACGAGAGATAATTTTGCTGCTACGCGCAAGTAAGGGAGCAGAAAGTCATTAAGTCTTGGGACATCCATAGCATTCTTGGCATGCTGCGACTACCCGCCACGCCGAAATATCTCCATAGAATAGAAGTGCCACGAGAAAGAGCGTTACTAAAATGTGATAGGGTTTAACGATATTATGTGTGATATTTTTCAATTTCCACATTATGACTTGATCGCTTGTTTACTTGAAGCTAATATAAAATGAATTAAACTATCCTATCAGCGCTTATTACAACCAGTGCCGGCTGCCCCCTATCCTCTACATGTCTTTTATTATGGAAGACATGCAAAGCCTCTTCCCACTTGTTAAAGACTCACATGAAGGATGCTGGGTAGTCTTCCTTATGTGTTGAAATTCTTATTCAGAACCATGGAGCGCAGTAGAAGAACGTTACATGTGGGCTCAAATACCTTTTCGCCGGAGTTTTAGTATTGAGAGCAGTCAAAAGCTGCGTTTAAACATAGAGCTAAACCTTATAACAGATCTACGATGGCCATGTGATAATAACTACCATACTATAAAGATGATTGGAAATATTTTCATGTAGTAGTTGCAGCTGTCATATATCATCGAAGTGCGAAAGTAAAAGCAAGGCGAGGGGTGGTTGTTGCTATGTTTGAATGTGTTACTGAAAAATCCATTTAAGTAATTATACTTGCTCAGGAGGAAGCAAGACGCCTTGGACACAACTTCGCAGGTATAGAGCAGATACTGTTAGGTCTTATTGGTGAAGGAACAGACATTGCAGCTAAAGTATTAAGGAATGCAGAGTGTCAAATACAAACCCCACAAAGTTTCTCCATGACAGTTCGCCACATTGGCACATGATCTGTCGCTCTCCAATCGAAAATGGCAAGTATTGCTCTTCCATGAATGGGAAAATCGATGAGCTTGAAGACTTTTAGCAACCATTGAGCATGGGAATGTAGAAGCCCATGCCTATCAAGTGATTTACTCCAAGACTTGAAGAAAACCTTGTGCATGGGAAAGATTATGATCCTGATAGAGAAAGGGCACAGAGAAAGCTTACCCTAGCCTTTCTCTCCGACGATTCAGTAGTTGACCACACAGGGGTCCAAACTTATTGTTTTTTCTCTTTCGCTCTTGCAAATCAATTAAAATTCCTTTAGAATTATTATTTAAATGATGGAGATATGTGACCTATGTTACTTTATTGCAGGAAAAGCCTTTCAGTCGCACAAAGAGCCAGAGTTTTCCTCAGCAAACAAGGGGACCTTTTCAAAACAGGTCGCATATCTGCATAGGTCGCAAAGTCGCAGATCTGATGAGGTCGCAGGTCGCACATCTGCCGAGGTCGAAGGTCAGATATTGCCCCAAGTCACTAAGTGGCATCCCTTAGCAAATGCTCGATGGCGCGACCCAGCGACCTAGCGACTAGGTCGCAGGTCGCACTCACCAGCCATGTCGCAGGTCGCATTTTCCCTTCCAGGTCGCAAGGCAACTCAACAGTCGGGCAGGCAAAGGGTCAGGAAGCCCATAGGGCAACTTCTGATCTATAAAACCCCTCTGGGGAGATGTAATTGAGGGGCTTTGGTTTGGGACTCAAGTGGAGTACATTGTATTACCATTAGATTATACATTTATATGATGAATACAAGCATTTTGTAAAATCTCTTTGTAGATATGGTGTTGTTTTGTGTACAAGCACTCTTGAGTATTATATTTTCAGTTTCTGAACATCTTTATATTAAGGGAACTGTATCTTTAATTTAGTTCACAGTTACATAATAGTTTTGCTGAGTATGTTAATGGTGGTTGAGTTATTTCACTTTCTTAGCGAATGTTGATGACTTTGTTTATCTAGGTTTGTGTTATCATTTAAAGCTTTTAGGAAGCGAAGGGTGTTCTCGCCATGAGGAACTGTTTCTTTCATGGTCAGAACAAATTACAGGCATGAACCTAATGAAGTGTTGCTAACAAAACTTCCTTCGGCCTTCATGCTTTATTATTTTCTCCTGCTACTCATAGTGTCGTATGTACATTTAATGCATCAAGGATATGTCTTGTATCAGTCGATTAGGTGTGTATTCACTGTTTTATAGAGTTTACGTGAGACCCAAAGCAAAGGAGAAATCAGTGGTAGCCGGAACCACACCCCGGATATGATCCCTAATCCAAACGGTTCAAGGTCTAATTGGGACCTTTTACCAGGGAGATCCCCTGCTGTTGGCCGGACAAATTTTCCCGTCAACAGAATTGGTGCTAGAAGGAGGGCAGATGACAAGCTGAGCCCTTAGAGCCTTCAGTTAATCTCATATCTGTAATGGCTCGTTCCCAAATCATTCTCCTGAGATGTTTGTCGAAGTTTTATGAGCCTCGATACTTCATCCCGGATGAACTTATGTATCACTTGTCCCAGTTAAGATTTGATGGTGAAAATGGGGTGTCCATAACCCAACACTTTTTAGATTTCTGTGATTTTGGTGAGTGCCACGAAATTGACGATGAAAGTTTGATTTGTTTGCTTTTCTTCCTCACTCTTGAAGGTCACGCTAAGCACTGGTGCTGCACATTGCTGGAAGCTTCTATCCATTCATTTGAACAACTCGCCAGTGAATTGCAACAAGCTTTTCACAGGTACGATCTTCATAGCATTGTAATAAAGTTAAATGACATCAAAATGGAACCTCAGGAATCTTTAGATGAGTTCGCTATCAGATTCGTTCATTTTTGTTTTGAGTTCCCTCAGAGGGATGTCGATTGGAAATGTTTAAGTGAACAGTTCAAGTATGTGATTCTCATTTACCTTGAACAATTCTAGTTAGATCCTAGTGTTCCCTATGATGACCCGCAAGTTACCGGCTATTCAGATTTTGTCCCTAATGCTTCGTTGTCCATATCCCCGAGTCCAAACCACATTCAGGGCTCCAAGGAGAGTGTTGCTATTTGTGATATTCTCACCCTTCCTCCTGAGTTGTCGGGTAGTGGAGTTGTGACTTCGAAAGTTCTAAGCAAGGATAGAAATTGGCAAGAGGATAAAGCCTACTGCACTACCTTTGAATATTTATCGCACCATGTTGAATCAGAGCTTGAAAACCCCAGTGGCTCATTATCTCTCTTGGTTCACGAAACCTACCTCGAGCCCACTTAGTGTCTCCCTAGACACAAACCTAAATCTGATTTGCATATTGACGATGAATCGAATCCTACCCTGAATGAAGTTGATTCCCATACAAGGCCTGCCAGATCATCATTTCCTCTGAATAACACAGATGCGTGTGTGGAAAAGCTTCGTATGGTTGAAACCCCTGCAACTCAATCTTTTCGTTCGTTATTCCCCGGTTGGTTTCCCGATCCCACCACACCAGTAATTTCTTCGGGACATGCAAAATTTCCTTATACTGGTATTGGCGATAATCATAAGCAAGCAGATGGTTTTTCACAATCACAGTTCAAAATCGATGAATCTTTCAGATCTGATCTTTCTCACCCGAAATATTTAGACAGCCATGGGAGCGATTCACTGTCTGGGCAACCTCAAGATGTCATCTTTATTGATCCATCCCATTCAATAACTCCTGGGGAGCCCAACATGCCTGGTACCCAACTTAATCAAATCAACGGTCACGATGATCCTTGCTTATCTGAAAGCATATTCAATCATACCGCTGAGGAATATCACTCACATCTCTTTGCTGACCCTACGAAGACACCTGAATTCGTTGATTCGCTTCGGGAAGATTCAAGTACCCATTAGAAAGTAGAAGTGCTTCAGCTTCTGCCAACTATTTCTGAGATGAATACCCCTAAATACCACACTCCTCCCAACATAGCCACGGTAAATCCACCCAACCCTGGCGAATCTAAAGAATCTGATACATCGATATATCAATCTGTCAGTGAGCAAACATTTGACCAAATTTATACAAAGCCCACTGACATTTTTCAACTCACCATAATGCATGATCACATCCATTCGCCTGTTGATCTCGCCCAACCATCAAAGTTGGGAAGTGCTCCGCTCGAAGGTCCAGAGTTCGTCCAAGGTGGTGAGGAATTTCAGGCTCCACTAAACGTGGATTCGGATCCCCATACCCTTGACCAAACCCAGGAGCAACCCTGGACTAGGGTTTTCGAAACTAGGGTTTCTACACTCAGATGCGCATGCATCTATGATTCACCTGGTACTTTCTTATTGTTTCCATTCCATAAAACTGATGGTCCTCAACACCATGATGAGCTTGCCTGTCAACTCGACCAACCCTATCCGATGGATGTACCTACAAATATGCAATGGCTTACCAACCGACCGTCAGACCTAGGATTGTGCATGGATGGATGTGTGTCTTTTATAAATGTTGAGCTTAAAGAAAATACTGCTGGGTATCAAGATGAGAGTGGGATTCAACTTGCACAATCTATTCTGGAATTTTCTTTGGTAAGTATCTATGATCATCTTGCCGTTGCACCTGCTCCTCAGGTAAGTTTTGTTGCTGCTACACTTTTGTGGATACTAGCTCTGATCCTAATCATTGTGGTTCTTGCAGGTCAGGAACTAATGTGGTGGCTGCACTGGAAAGCTGATTTTACATAACCCGACCGCATCATTGATTAAGCTAGGGTTTAGGTGTAGGCTAGCTAGGACCTGTCAATAAAATTTTAGTTCAAATTTAATTACGTTTACTTACCAAATTTTTTCTTCATAAGTTAAAAGTGTGTTTCTTGTTTTGTTTACGATTAATATCTTAGGCATTATCATGTTACAAGTATTTTATCATTTCCTTTTCAGTTGCTTGTTGTTGCATAAATAATCACTGCTTGTATTTGCACTTACAACTGGTTGATCACTCTCACACGCGGCATTGCATTGCATCTTGAGCCTCACTTATTACATTGCGTCATACACTCTCTTTCTCACATCATTTTTGTCATATCGCCTGCCACTGCATGAGTCCTCATTACAACCCTATCACCTTGCGGTCTTGTTTTGCCCTGATTGCTGAAACAGTAACCCCGTTATTTTGCGTGAGGTTGTGGTGGCTATCTCAAGAGGCATCTTTCTCTCAGGACAAGTCATCGAAGTCGCATTCTCAACAAGATGCCTATGAGTATAAAATTATTTAGCCTGGGAGATACAAGCCGGTTGTTTGAGGGAGACCTAATGAGTTTGAATGGCCCATACCCATAAGCCTAAGCCTTGTGCCCAGCATGGTCTCAGACGTCCTAATGATCTTTTTTTCATGCTTCGCCTATTGTGGTGAATGGGATGTGAAGGTTTGGCACGAGGGAAAACCCAAATCAGGATATCTTTCAGTTTCTGTAAAATAAGAAACAACCTCTCTTTCTCATAAAATAAGTCGGGATCCCTCATCCGCCCATGAAAAATAAGTGCCATGAGCACATGAAATAAGTGCTGCAAGCACATGAAACAAATAAGGGTAAAGGATCGAGAAAGGCTTCCTACGCAAAGAGGTAATGCAACGACTCCGCTGGGGTACTGACCAGGCTCGCTGGCAGCGGAGGAACGCTTGTGATTTATTGAAGTGACTCCGTCGGGGTACTATCCAGGCCTGCTGGCAGTGGAGCAACACCAGAAACTTACTTTAAAAATCCTGGAAATAATAAACCCACTTCCTTGCCCTTCACATCATCAACAAGTTACTGGCATTTGTGAGCTTTCTCTTTCATGTGTTTCTGATTAGCGGGACTTAGTTGAGGCACAAGGATTAGTCTTACCTGTAAAGGACCAAAGTAATACTAAGGGTACCCTCAAAATTTGTTCAATATTCCCTTGCATCACTATTCAGACTCACACTATTGTTGTGATATTGATAGAGCTGTTGGATTCTACCAGTGGTTCACCATTTGTTGTAGCCGCTAAAACAACACCCAAAATTTTGGGTATATTTAAAATTTCGGGTTCCCCCTCTGCTTGCTTAGGCATTAAAGTCTTTCACCCGACCTGCAGGAAAAGACATCCCGCCGACCTATCCCCAACCCCTCATGATTTGTCTCATCACCATGACCAGATGTTGTTGCTGAAATCACACCATATGTGGGAGGGATCATTCAGCACATGCTCGAATGCTCTTACCGTAATTGCGCCATGAGCACATTCAAATGAAAACATTTTTGTCTATTTGAAATTAAATGCCCTCTCGTCATGATTCATTAAGCATGTTGACTAAATACGTATTTTAAGCTCGTTAATCTCATATGTTTTATCTAGGGACACCATTATCAAAGAGTGCCTACTATTGCCTACTATTTTTTGAGATTGGCCATAAAATCCACAAGCCATTATCAAAGAGTGCCTACTATCCGCGCCATTTACTTTTTGCCTACTATTTTTTGAGATTGTATCCTCGTAGTCAAAAGTTGTCATGCATGCCAGATTTATGACCGTAAAATCCACAAGCCACTAGCGCCAATGCATCCTGTTGTCTCTGCTGGACCATTTACGAAATGGGGTATCGATTTCATGACTTGTAACCCTCCTTCGTCCGGGGGGCATGGTTATATTATTGTCGCATTCGACTATTTTACCAAATAGGTAGAAGCGATGCCTACATTCAACAACACAGGAAAAACAGCTACATTGTTTTTCTTCAATCATGTCATTGCATGGTTTGGGGTCCCACTGGCTATAGTTACGGATCATGGGAAGCATTTTCGCAACCATATGATGTCTAAATTGACAGCCAAGTTAGGATTGTTGCATGATAATTCTACTCCTTATTATCCACAATCAAATGGACAAGTTGAGGCTATTAAAAAATTCTTAAACAAATGCTTCAACGAATGATAGGAACTCATAAAAGGAACTGGCACTTGATCCTGTACTCCGCCTTGTGGGAATATCGAACCTCGGTGAGAAACATGACTAGATTTACTCCTTTTCAATTGGTGTATGGTCTGGAAGCTATCTTACCAATCCATTATGAAATATCATTGTTAAAACTCGCGATAAATTTGTTACCTGACACCTCTGAAGAAGAAGCGTGTCTCCTTAACCTCATCCATCAAGATGAAATGCATGGTGAAGCCCAATTTTCCAACGAAGCACATAAGAGATGTATAAAGGTGCAATACGAAAAAAATGTCCAGCCTCGCATCTACTTAGAGGGCGACTTGGTCCTTCTTTACGACCAGGAAGCTGATAAGATAGGTACAGGTAAATTCGAGCCATTATGGCATGGCCCCTATATTTTCAAAAGAGTTCTTGCTAAGGGTGCCTACGAGTTATTTTATTACAATGGGATTCCATTGGCACAGCCTAGAAATGGGTTGTATCTTAAACGTTACTATGCTTAATCATGAGCGTAGTATTTTTTTGTATTATATTGTTTATATGTTGTTGATTTTCATTCACTATCTTAATTTGTCTTTTAAATTTTTCTTGATTTTAGTAATCCGCTTTATATTTCATCGCAGATGTCTGAATCTTTGGAACCATTTGTTGGATATGTTGATGGTGTTAGTCGTAGTACACAGAATCTATCCTCTACAGTGTGGGCCATTTTTTCTCTCAACAATGAGTTAGTGAGTTTTCAAGGGATTTGTATCGGTAGATCAACGAATAATATCGCTGAGTATAGCGCATTGATTGAGCTTCTCTCTAATTCCATTTCATTTGGTATTAACCACATAATCATCAAGTTAGACTCACAACTTGTGGTACTACAACTTACTAGTATTTATACTGTTAGAAATCCAACACTTCTTAGATTGTTCCTTAGAGTTCGACTTTTGGAGAGACATTTTGATTTTATTCAATATCAACACATTTCCAGAAATCTAAACACTTTAACTGATTCATTAGCTAATCAAGTTTTAGACAGACATTTGCGACATAGGTAAAGAAAAACATTCACATCATTGAATAAGATTATGCATTAAACATAGGAAAAACTCTGAAAACATATAGATAGATAGTTATAGGTTTTTTTAAAAATTTGTGCCCAAGACACGTTGGTCATATGACCACAAAATGTATGCAAAAATTCATAAGTAAACTAGTGGTGCTCATGATAGCACACTATGGATCTAGCAATCCTACGGAGCAACCGCATCCAATGGTTAGGAACCCCAATTGTGTGTTGTTGTAGTCGCATGGGAAGCTCTTCAATCCGGCAAGCCAGAATCCCGAAGGTCAACCCCTCTATGTGCTTCTGGAGCTCAGAAAGAGTCTTAGCCATATCAAGGTCCTGAAGGACTGCTCTCCCGACAACCCTCTCTACTGGCGCATTCGATTCAAGCTCTGGTTCCTCTACTGGTTGAACGCGACCGATATCTGCATTACATTAAACATTTTTTTTAGACTTGGAAAGAAATAAAAACAAAAAAAAAAAATTATAAACCTTATAAAAATTTAAAAACATGGTCAAATAAATCTTACCTATTGCACCCCACTGAGCGCCTTCTAGTAAAACTAGATCTGGATCTCCTTAGAAGTCGATGCCTGCATATGCGTACTCATCGATGGCGATGATTTTTCATTTGAACCAAGAAAATAATGTAGTCGAGAACACAACAGTTGATTGGATTGAATGCTAACCCATGATTTCTACCCATCTCTGCATTCGAGGATCTCTAGGACTAGATATATCCAATGTTACATGTTGTGGCTACATCAGTGGAATCCGTTCCAAGGCAAAGGAAATGAGAATGGAACCATAACTGAAATTTTTCTTCCTTCCTCCCATTGATTTATTCATTTTTTCCTTTATCTGAGATATAACAGCTTCAGACCAGTTGAAAACTGTTGGCTCTAAACATTCCAGCGCATACTGCATATATGATTTGTTCACTACATGGAGTGTAACGGTGCCAGCTAGTTTAGCGATCGTGAATAGGATGGTTCTCAAAAGAAAATCCCTGAAATCAGGGATGTTTATTTCTCTGTATTTTCTAGGTTCTAAGCCTCGATAGCAATAATGCATAACATAATCCCTCACTGTTTCTCCTTCAACGGTAGATCCTGTGAGTGAAATGGGCAAACCTCTCCTCGACAAACCTATGAGAAAATACACATCCTCAACTGTTATGGACAACACTTGATTTTTTATGTGAAATTCCTCTATCAATGGATCCCATGCTCGAATAAGGAACTCCAAGAGTTCTATCTGTGGCCTCATTCCTGACAGTTTGAAGTACTTAAGTAGCCCAAAATCTCTTAAAGCTCTTACAGTACCCGTATCATTCAAGGCAATCATATCTTGTTCTTCATGTTCTCTTTCTCTCCATTTAATCTTCATTCTAATCCGATCGAAACCTGAAAATCAACCATAAGATCCATTAGATACCATTCATTGCAAAAAACTAGGCAAATTTTGGACACAACATGAAAATAAAAAACTTCAAATGCACCCAACGCACTCCCTGGGCTGAGACAGTGTGTTGCACATGTAAGTACACTTCACTTCACCTACTATGCAACACAATTTTTGACATTCAGGGGTGCGTTGCCCTTAATTTTGGCAGAATTTACCCTGGGGGCCTCAAAACCCTGAAAATTTGCAAGGAAAGGTAATGAAATGAATACTGAAAGAAAGAGGAGGTTTTTGTTACTGACCTGGATCAAACGATGATAAAATCTGTCCACTGAAATGACCACAATCAACGACTAAAGTTCGAAGGAAAAATCAGGTTCAGAGCTCCAAAATGAAAATGGTAACTATGGAATGGTAAAAATGAATAGTGAAACTGCTTTATATAGTCATTTAATTACTTGCAAGTTACATTTATTGCTATGAATATAGTTTTATTATGTTTTTATCATGAAACAGGTATTTTTAATCCAATTGTTGTTGTTATGAACAGGAAATATAACTGATGAACAGGTTAGTCGTGCAAATTTATTTCAAGAAGGACTTGACCACAAAGCATACCTTTTCTCCTTATTTTTCGAGCTTTGATAAAAATGAAAAAGTATTTGAAGTGCACTTTTATCTCTTTTTTGAGCTTCGATAACAGCGAAAAAGGAACCCCTCGAGTCTTCTTTCAGCTCTTTTTAGACTCCAATAATGTGAAAATATTGCCGAGCACTTGTCATTTCGAGCTCATTAAAGTAAATGAATTGATATCTACTCAGTATAAGTTTAACCCTTTTCTGGACTGAGATGGATTATTTACGAAAAATGAATACCTTGGTTAAACATGACCAAAGAGGTTCTTTTAGATATCATTTTACACTTTTTTGGATCTGAGAGACGAATTTACGAAAAATTACCTTTTTGGAGTCCTCTTTCGTCCTATTTTTTCAGACTCTCTAAACATGAAAAATGATCGAGCTATCATTGTCGTTAAGCTTGTTAAAACACAAAATATCGATGGGCTTGTCAATCATGGCCATAATCGAGTTTCATTCATCACTAAACTCATTAAATTATTAAATAGCGATACTTTATTCTTTATTCACCCGAAGGGTTGAATTATAGATCAAGCAAATGTTATCCTCCTCAAGCTTGTTAAAAAATAAAGAGGTACTGGTCGAAAAATGACTTGGGAAAATTTGGGAAAAACAAGCAAAGTTTATTTTTGGTAGCAAGTTGCTCTTGAACATGACACTTCTTTCACTCCATGTCCGTGACTATTTGGGTTGGGTAATCATCTTGACGGTTAATTCACACCTATGGTTCATCATACCTTCACTTCAGTTTTGGGTCAATGTTGCTAACTCATCACAGTGTCGCCGATATGTTCAAGAGAAGTCATCCAGTGATTAAGAACTCATCCATTTGCAATACTCATAAACCTTCATTTTCATGACCGCCATCCCTAAAATATTGCTATATCAAGTCATACCCTTGTCTCTAAAATTAGTAACTCTAGTTTTGCAATAAGGTGACTTCCTATCGACTACAAATCAATATCTAGGAAGTTCAATTAGAAACATCAGATTCAAGTACCATGAGGCTTATTATAGCATCAACAAGATCATCACTTCTGGAATTTTGACCGAAAGATTTTGTTTGGCGTTAGACATGAAATCATCTATTCACGCCTTATGAAATGTACTACAGTACCTTGAAGGCCATTGACATTAATGGTGGTTCTCTCACATTTTTTAGCAACTTTCATTATTAGCTGGTAATCAAACAATGTATTTCCATTTTCGACAACAAATCATATATTTGCATGGCTAGATTTGTACCCAAATGATCAAGTGAATGAGATAAGAAGACCTCGGATCTAGTTTCAGCCATCCAGGCTGTGATTTCAAGATTGTTGTACACATCATCTATACGGTGACCTTACATATAGATTGTCATAAAAACATGGGCCTATATCTATAGGCGATGTCTGCATCTGGGCAACATTCCAATGTAGACCACTTTCTAAATTATGTACATGTTATTAGATTGTTTTATGTGCTGACTATGGGAATGCCTACCCTCAGAAATTATGATCAATAGAGGATTTATCATGATGTAATGTATTGTAAGATTGATGCAAGTGACCGTTCCGCTTTGTTTCCAGGCTCATCACAGTGTAAATAATCTCAATCAAATGTTTTTATTATTTGGATCTCATGCTTTAGGGGGAAATTGTTATAGGTCAATGATCTGGTTAACTGGGCACCATTCCCAATGATCTAGTTAACTGGGCATCATCTCCAGGACCAATGATAAAAGGTTCTATCATTTCATATCATTTGAGTTTCTATATGCCCTAAGACAGGAAACATTCATGAATCAAACAATATTTTCATCAAAGCAAAGGATTTTCCATGGTTTGAAGCTTATTATTAAACATGTGGGAGCTCACCAACGTAGGCTCTAAGGGGCCTAAGTGCATTGCATATGTAGGTATCCCCATTCAAGGTTTCTCTGCAAATAACTTCCCGACTTTTAAAGGTGCGTTGGTCACATTGGGAGAGAAATTCTCATTGTTATGAAATCTCCACTTGGCCAGTGTCTTCTAGAAGGATTCACATGTTTCAAGCTTCGAATCCAAGTGTCCATTTTACATCTACATGAATGGAAACATGTCTTGCCTATTTTTGGAATGTTATTGATTACAAAACTACCTATGGGTACTATATAAATTGGACACAGATCTAAAGTGTTTAGGAGGAAGAATTTGAGTAGGGAAATGCTGGAGAATTTTCAATAGAGAGTTTGGCTTGTGGAGTTGATACTGGAGAGACTTATGTTGTGATGAGACTTGGGAAATTTGCTGGAAGGTCATGATGAATCATTCACTTGGTTGTAATCTCTCCTTCTATCATCAATAAAGATACTTCTTGTTTTTCCATACATGCATCCATGTTTACTTTGATTTTCCATGTTGTAAAATCTTGGTTGATGAATGTAGTTTATGCTTAACTGATTTGGCTAATTAACTTGAATAGATATCTATATTATTGCATCTTATGTTGTTTTAGTGCTCTTTCATGCAGGAAGCATTCAACTATTTGAAACCTTTTGAAGTTGTGGTTGTAGTGGAAGCAATAGAAAGGAGCCATTTGGAAGCAACTGAAACAAGTAAGCATCCAATCCTCTTTGTGTATCTATTTTGAGTTAGAAAAAAGGGTAGTGAAATATTTCACCTATTTTTCTAGACTAGACAGTGGTCCAGGGAAGTGTACCTTATCCGTAGATTAAAATTTTGGCCCAACACTTAACTTAACCGTAACCTTAACTTTACCCTTAACCTAACCTTACCTTAACCTTAATCTAACCTTAACCTTAAACTTGACCTTAACTTTAACCTTCACCCTTCACCCTTCACCTAACCTTAAGCTTAATATTAACTTAACCCTAACCTTGACCAAGCCCTTAACCTTAACCTTAACATAACCTTAACCTTAACTTTACCCTTAACCTTGACTTTAACCTTAACCTTCCCCTAACCTTAAACCTAACCTCAACCTTAACCTTAACCTTGAATTTAATTTTAACTTAACCTTAATATTAACCTTAACCTTATTCATAACCTTAACCTTAACCTTAACCTTAACCTTAAGGTAAGGGTAAGGTTAATGTTACGGTTTTAGTAAAGTTAAGGTTAAGGTTATAGTTAAGGTAAAGGTTAAGGTTAAGGTTAGGTTAAGGTCAACCTTACCCTTAACTTAACCTTAACCTTAACCTTAAACTTAACCCTAACCTTACCCATAGGTTAAGGTTAGGTTAACCTAAGGATAATGTTAAGGTTAAGGTTGAGGTTAGGTTAAGGTTAATGTTAAGGTCAAGGTTAAGGTTAAGGTTAGGTTAAGGGTAAGGTTAAGGTTAGGTTAATGTTTAGGTTATGGTTAGGTTAGGGGTTAAGGGTAAATTTAAGGTTAACATTAAGGATAAGGTCAAATTTTAGGTTACATTAAGGTTAAAGTCAAGGTTAAGGTTAAGATTAGGTTAAGGGTAAAGTCAAGGTTAAGGTTAAGGTGAAGGTTAAGGGTAAGGTTAAAACTAAAGTTAAGGTTAAGGTTAAGGTTAAGGTTAAGGTTAAGTTAAGTTAAGGGTAAGATCAAGGTTAGGTTTTAGTTAAGTTCAAGGTTAAGGCTAGGTTATGGTGAGGGTTAAGGTTAAGGTTAAGGGTGAAGGTTAAGTGTAAGGATAAGGTTAAGACTCGTATCCATAAGGTTAAGCTTAATCTTAACGGTTTTTTCAAGGTTAGGGTTATGGTTAAGCTTAAGCTTAAGCTTAAGGGTTAAGGTTAAGGTTAAGGTTAGGGGAATGATAAGGTTAAGGTTAACGTTTAGTCAACGTTAGGGTTAGGTTATAGTTAAGGTCAAGGTTAAGGTTAGGTTAAGGGTAAAGTCAAGGTTAAGGTTAGGTTAAGGTTAAGATTAGGTTAAGGGACCAAACCTTAACCTTAAGCTTAATTTTAACCTTAACCTTAACCTTAAATTTACCCACAACCTTAACTCTAACCTTAAACTTAACCTTACACTTAAGCTTAACCTTAACCTAACCTTAACCTTAACCTTAACCTTGACCATGACCTTTACCTTAACCTAACATTAACCTTCACCTTATCTTACCCTTAACCTTAACCTGACTAAACCCATACACTTAAGCTTAACCTTAACCTTAACCTTAACTTTACCTTAACCTTAAGGGTAAAGTTAAGGTTAAGTTTAAGATTTTGGTTTATTCAGGTTAAGGTTAAGGTTAAGATTTGGGTTTATTTAGCTTAGCATTAAGGTTAAGGGTTTGGTTAAGGTTAGGGTTAGGGTTAGGTTATAATTAAGGTTAAGGTTAGGTTAAAGGTAAATTCAAGGTTAAGGTTAAGGTGAAGGTTAAGGGTAAGGTAAAGGTTAAGGTTAAGGTTAGGTTAGGTTATGGTAAGGTCAAGTTTAAGGTTAAGGTTATTGTTATGGGAAGGTTAGGTAAAGGTTAAATTTATGAGAAGGTTAAGGTTAAAGTTAGGTTAAGGTAAGGTCAAGGTAAGGCTAAGGTCAAGGTTAAGGTCAAGGTTAAAGTTAAGGTTAACGTTAGGTTAAGGTTAAGGTCAAGGTCAAGGTTAACCTTAGCTTTACACTTAACCTTACCTTGACCTTGACCTTAACATTAACTTTAACCTTACTAAATTGTACCCTTAACCTTATCTTAACCTTACCTTAATCATAAACTTAACCTTTACCTTAACTATAACCTAACCCTAACCTTGACCAAACCCTTAAACTTAACCTGAACCTTCCCAAACACTTAACCTTAAACTTAACCTTAACCTTAACCTAACCTTAACCTTACCCTTAACCTTCACCTTCACCTTAACCTTAACCTAACCAAACCTTAACTTTAACCTTAACTTTACCCTTAACCTAACATTAACATTAACCTTCACTATAACCTAACCCTGACCTTAACCATAACCATAACCTTAACCTTAACCTAACCTTAACCTTAACTATAACCTAACCCTAACCTTGACCAAACCCTTACCCTTAAACTTAACTTAACCTTAACCTTAACCTTAACCTTCCCATAACTGTAACTTTAACCTAACCTTAATGATAAACTTAACCTTAACCTTCCCCTAACCTTAACCCTAATCTTGACCCTAACATTAACCTTAACTTTACCCTTAACCTAACCTTAACCTTAACTTTAACCTTAACTTAACCTAACCTCAGCCTTAACCTAACCGTAACCTTAAACTTACCTTAACCTAACGTAACCTTAACCTTGACCTTTAACCTTAACCATAACCTTATCTTTACCCTTAACCTTAACCTTACCCTAACCATAACCTTAACTTTACCCTTAACCTAATCTTAACCTCTAACCTTGACCTTGACCTTAACTATAACCTAACCCTAACCTTTACCTTAACTATAACCTAACCCTAACCTTGACCAAACCCTTAACCTTAACCTTAACCCTAAAACTTAACGTTACCCCCTTATCCTAACCCTAACCTTGACCAAACCCTTAACCTTAACCTTAATTCTTAACCTAACCTTAACCTTAACTTTAACTTTACCCTAACCTTAACCTTAACCTTAACTATAACCCAACCTTAACCTTGACCTTAAATATAACCTAACCCTAACCTTGAGCAAACCCTTAACCTTAACCTTAACCTTAAAATTAACCTTACCCCCTTAACCAAACCCTTAACCTTAACATTGAGAAAACCCTTAACCTTAATCTTAACATGAATAAACCCATAACCTTAACCTTAAAGTTAACCTTAACTATAACCTAACCCTAACCCTGACAAAACCCTTAACTTTAACCTTAAGCTCAACCTTAACCTAACCTTAACCTTGACCTTAACTATAGCCTAACCCTAACCTTGAATAGATCCTTAACCTTGAATTTAACTTTAAACTTAACTATAACCTAACCCTAACCTTAACCTTAACCTTAACCTAACCTTAACCTTGACCTTAACTATAATCTAACCCTAACCTTGACCTTAAGCTTAAGCTTAACCTGACTAAACCTATAACCTTAACCTTAACCTTACCTTAACTTAACATTAACCTTAACCTTCCCCTAACCTTAACCTTAACCTTACCCTTAACCTGACTAAACATGTAACCTTCACCTTAACCTTAACCTTAACCTTAATAAACCCGTAACCTTAACCTTAACCTTAACTTTACCCTTAACCTTGACTTTACCCTTAACCTTCACCTTAACCTTAGCCTTAACCTTGACCAAACCCTTAACCTTGACCTTAACCTTACCCTTAACCTTTACCTAACCTTAAACTTAACCTAACCTTGACCTTAACTATAGCCTAACCTTAAATTTAACCTAACCTTAACTTTAACCATAACCTTACCTTACCCTTAACCTATCCATAACCTTAACCTTAACCAGAACCTTAACCTCAACCTTGACCTTAACCTCAACCTTACCCTTAACCTTCACCCTTAACCTTAACCTAACGCTAACCTTGAGAAAACCCTTTACCTTTACCTTAACCTTGACCTAACCGTAACCTTAACCTTACCTTAACCTAACTTAACCTTGAACTTAACCTTAACCTTAGCCATAACCTTAAAATTAACCTTAACATTACCTTAACCATAACCTTAACCTTAACCTTACCCTAACCATAACCTTAACTTTGCCCCTAACGTAACCTTAACCTTGACCTTAAGTTTAGGGTTAGGTTAAGGGTAAAGTTAAGGTTAAGGTTAGGTTAAGGTTAAGGTTAAGGTAAGGTTAAGTTTAAGGTTAGGTTAAGGTTCAGGTCAAGGTTTGGGTTAGGTTAAGGTTAAGGGTGAAGGTTAAGGGTAAGGTTAAGGTTAAGGTTAGGGGAAGGTTAAGGTTAAGGGTTTAGTTAAGGTTAAGGTTAAGGGTACGGATTTAGTCAGCTTAAAGTTAAGGCTTACCCCCTTAACCTTAACCTTAAACTTAACCTAAACCTTAACCTAAATATAACCTTAACTTAACCTAACTTAACCTTCACCTTGACCTTCACCTTAACCTTAGCCTTCACTATAACCATAACCCTAACCTTAACCTTAAATATAGCCTAACCTAACCTTGACAAAACCCTTAGCCTTAACCTTAACCTCACTAAACCCTTAAACTTAACCTTAACCTTACCCTTAACCTTCACCTTAACCTTAACTTTACCCTTAACCTAATCTTATCCTTAACCTTAACCTTAAGCTTACCCCCTTAACCTTAACCTTAACCTGACTAAACTCATAACCTTAACCTTGCCCTTACCTAACCTTAATGTAAGGTTAAGTTTAGGTTAAGGGTAAAATCAAAGTTAAGGTTAGGTTAAGGTTAAGGTTATGGTTAAGGTTACAAGTTTAGTTAGGTTAAGGTTAAGGTTAAGGGTTTCATTAAGATTAGGTTAAGGTTAAGGTTAAGGTTAACGTTAAGGTTAAGGTCAAGGTTATGGTTAGGCTAAGGTAAGGTTAAGGTTAGGTTAAGGGTAAAGTTAAGGTTAAGGTTAGGTTAAAGTTAATCTGAAGGTTAAGGCTAAGGTTAGGGTTAAGGTGAGGGGAAGGTTAAGCTTAAAGTTAGGTTTAAGGTAAGGTTAATGTTAAGGTTAGGTTAGGTTCAGGTAAGGTTAAGGCTAAGGTTAAGGTTATGGTTATGGGAAGGTTAAGGTATTAATATTACCCTTAAACTTAACCTAATATTAACCCTAACCTTAACCTTGACCTTAAATATAACCTAACCCTAACCTAACCTAACCTTACCCTTACCCTTAACCTTAACCTTAACTTTAACCTTAACCTTACCCCCTTAACAATAACCTTAACCTCAACCTTAACCTTAACCTGACTAAACCCGTAACATTAACATTATCTTAACCTAAATTTAACCTTAACCTTAACCTTAACATAACTATAACCTTACCCTTAACCTTAACCTTGACCTTAACTATAACCTAACTATAACCTTGACCAAGCCCTTAACATTAACCTTAACCTTAACCTTTACTTAACCTTAACCTTGACCTTAACCTTAGCCTTAATCGTAAACTTAACATTACCTTAACCTAACCTAAACTTAACCTTAACCTTACCCTTAACCTTGAACTTAACTTTTACCTTAAATATAACCTAACCCTAACCTTGACCAAACCCTTAACCTTAACCTTAACCTAATCTTAACCTTTGTTAGCCACCTATAAAATTTGTTACATCAAATGGTGGCTAAATCATGTTTTAAGCCTTCAAGAAACAAGTTTAATGCTAAATTGTTAGTTCTTGAAGTCTTAGGAAGAAAAATTATCCTTGAGTTAATCTTCGCTGCTGTTTTCCCTTTTGAAACTGAAAAATCTTCTGTTTTCCTGAAGAAAAATACTGCTAAAAACCCATTTTTTTTCTTCATTTTTCCCCTCTTTTACTCATGCTTAAACTCCATTTTCATTCCCTTTTCCTCGTAAAAATTCCTCCATTTTCCTCAATTTAAATCTTCAAAATCACTTCAAGACCCTTTTAAAATCATTTGGTCTCCTTCCATTCGATTTAAAAAGTCTTCTTTCCTTTACCGAAACCCTCATTTTCCCTTAAAAAACACTGTTTTTTAAGTCAAAAGACAGTCTTTTTCATTAGAAAAAGTTTTAGCCCCCAAGGGCTTAGATTTCATAAACCTCCACTTCATAGGACCTTAAGCCCCACAACCGGGTGCTTAAAAGATCCTAAACCCTTCTTCTAAACCGACAAAAACATTTTTCTCCTTTGTATTTTGTAAAAACTGATTTTTTCGTTTAATCCGATGGTTCGTTGTCTTGGAGAAATCTTAATCGTTGATCTAAGACCGATCAACGGTCGATGGAATCTCACATCACAAAATTTCATTGGATGCGTTTAAATTTTTCCTTCCCTTTCCTTCGATTCTGATAAGCCCCCACCATATAACCTGCACCTAGGACCAGGCGTTAAGTCCCGAGCGCTAATCACAATCGGTGGTTTGTGATGGAAAAATTTATTTTATTTAAAGAAAAACTCCGATGCGATTGAGTTTTTTTCTATATACCCCCGCTGCCATCTCCACCGTTGATCCTTTATAGCAAATCAACGGCTAGCGTGCTTTGCCATTCCCCGCCCATCGATTCGGAAATTTATGCAAGGGTTCTTTCGATTGCGCCCCTTTGAAACCTCCGATTGCGATGGCCCGATCACACCATCACATTGGCATGCCCCCCATCACATCGGCAAAAAACAAATGTTTAAACCCCACGCCTGTTAACCTCTGATCGCTGATTCCTGATTTATTCCTCGCCATTGATCTCCTCCTGAGATCCAACGGTCCACGTTAAATCGCCCTCCGCCCATGCCGGTCCCACCATTAAAGCCCCTTTTCATTTCGTTTTCATTATTTTCCTATGTATTTACCCATTCGCAAGGTTTTTATGTTTTTTAACCATCGCATCGAAAGTTTTCTCCCCGGTGTTTTGTTACCCTTGTTTTCTTTCTCCCTGCTGATGCGATATGCCCAATCGCACCATCGCATCGGCCTTTCCCCCATCTCATCGCTCAAATCCATTTGTACCTCCATCAAAAATCCCTCGATGCAATGAGCTCTGATAAATCTCCATCGTTGATCTTTGAGGCTGATCTAATCCGATAGCCCAGAATCTTTCAGAAACCTCGAATTTCATTTTAAACCCTTTGTTAACTCCGCCATTAAACCCTTTGTTAACTCCACCAAAGGTTTTCACACTTTTCCTTTGAAATTTCCTCTATTTCATTATAATTTTTCCCCTCTACATTATATTTTCCCGATCAATCTTGACCGTTGATATTTTCATATCAACAGCCCAGACTTAATCTCCTGCAACATTTATCCAACTGCCTCTGATCTAACCCCCGCGAGAAATCCTCACTACTGGATGCTTTCATCCAATGGTCACGATCTAACCTAAACCTATGAAGCAGTTTGAACCCATCCCCACAGGATTTTCTTAAATTTTCTTTGTTTTTGCAGGTTATAATGGTTTTTTCAATTGTTTTAAAAGAAAATTGAAGGGCGGGGATGACAATCCCCCACGCCATTATTCATCAAAGAGATAACTCTATAGGGTTTCACATCGTGATTCACCAGTGCCTTATGAACACTGGGGACATTATAAAACCTCTCTAATGCCTGCACATCAACAAGACACAACAAAAATTAATCAAGCAACAAGTATCAGTGTTAAATATCTAGTCACAACAAAGATGAAGAATTGAAGATTGTTTACACAGTTTTGAGGGGTTATGGCCTAAAATTGACTATATAAAGCCTAATCCATTCAATTGAAAATAGCTTGTGGAATAGAAGACAGAAATTAGGCTTAATTAAGCCTAACACATAGAATTAAAACAAATTAACATTGTTCTAAAAGAACGACAATCAGATTTATCAGTCTGAGAACCTTCCACTACTAAATCAAAGGCTAATTGAATCATCACCTGCGGTCAAAAGACACCCGCAGCCTCAAAGTATTCAAAAGAGGCATAGTTATTACTAGAAACATAATATATTTGCCTCAAGATAGCTAAATATTTATTTCAAATCAAAGAAACTAATTTAAACTGTCAGAGAAGTTATTACAAGGATAAGAAATAACCTTAAAGTCAAAATATTTTAATCCACTAAGCCTCAAAAGTAGAACAGAGTTATGAAACAGAGATATAGATCGAATGTATTCCTGCCTTATGCCTTGCATGGTTTTCAAGGCAGAGAATTGCATTAACTATAGAATTAATGATACTTGAACCCTAGGAATATTTCCACCTCCTCATTTTCCTATAAAATATTCTTGAGGAGCACATTGTAAAGGGTTGGTTGCTAGACTTTGATATAATACTTGTGTTCGAAAATTTATACATATAAATAGTTTTCAGAGGCTTTGAAGCTCTGTTTGTGATCAAATAAGTTATGCTAAGAAGAAAAGATGATTTTTGAACTGAAACATTGGACTTAAAGTGTGTAACTGGATTGACATCAATATAAAAGCTGATTCTTGGGGTCCTGGTCTATATCACTAATGAAGTATTTCTTTCTGTGTTATTTTTTTCCCTTTCATGTATGCCATTTTTTCCACTTCTTCTCTGATAAAGATCAGCAAGAATAAAGTTAGGATTTATTGTTTACAGTACCCTTCTCTGACTGATAAGCTTTATCTCAATGTTTTCCTCCAAATTGTGTGTTTAAGAAGGTCTTAAGTTAAGTGCAAACATTATCAAGGAATGTTGGTTTGCCCTTGTCTTGATGTGCAAAGATTCAAAAGAAGTTCTTGAATGATATTTTAATTATATGCTCAGTAAAGTTATACTAGAAATGTTTATGGTTTGCCCTGTCTTCTAGTTTCTTTCTCCAAAGGTAGTTTTGAAAGTTTCCCTAAGAGTATGCTGAAAGCAGTTTAAATTTAAAAGTATCTTATCTGATCTTAGGCTGCATTTTGTTTTCTTATCTATTTTTATCCCTTTTGAAAGTAATTATGTGGATTACTGGATTGTTTGTCTGATAAGTTAGCTTCAATACAAGCTTGTCCAAAGAAGTCTATGGTTAGCCCTGTCCTTTGGTTGGTTTTAAACAGTTACTTAAAAGGATTTTCTTGTTTGGAAATACTGATAAATCCTAGTTGAAATTATTGTCTTTTTCCACCCCTTCAACATTTTTATTGTTCCATTTCATAATTTTATCTAAAATATCTTGTGATATAGATGACTTGCCCCTTGGACCACCCTTGAAATTGCTGCACAATTTAAACCTTTTATGACTCCATAGCCCAATGGACTAAAAACCAGTGTCATATCTATCCTATCAGCCAAATCTTGTTCTGATTGCTTATATCTTCACCCCTTTGAAACTCTTTCATTTTAGGACTTTCCACTCAGCTAAAAATCATGCTCAACCATCCAAAACAAAAAAAAAACCATGTTCTTAATAACTAGCCTAATATCATACCCAAAAGCCTTAAAGATAAATCAATCTTTGCACTTATAGAGAGATCCCTCTCTGGATTCAGGAGGGCTAGATCTTAGAATCCTAAAGTGGTTCCAATGTCCTCCCTGTAGCTTTAGTCTCACCAATATACTAGAATTATGGGGAGCTAACATTTCTGGAGACTCTACTAGGGACTTCTAAGTGAAATTATATCCTATACATGCTTAAAGACCTCAAGAAAAACCCCTGACTCAAGAACATTTGGTATATTAGCCAGTTGAGCCACCAGCCATAACATTTCTGGTGACTCCGCTAGGGACTTCTGAATGAAATTATATCCTATGCATGCTTAAAGACCTCAAGAAAAACCCCTGACTCAAGAACATTTGGTATATTTTCCAGTTGAGCCACCAGGCATAACATTTCTAGCGAATCCACTGGGGATTCTGAGTAAAATCCTTAAAACAAGACCTCAGTATTCAGTGCAGTACAAGTAGCCCTCTTCAAGCACTACCAAGAAAATGGTAATCATGATAAAACTTATTCGAGTCAGTGAAAAACTAAGGAAACCTTAGGATTCTCATAAGAGCTTATCAAACCTTGAAGGATTAGCTAGCTTAGCCATAAGAGTACATTTTATTTGTCTCATCACTGTAGCTAAGTGTTGAAATAGATTTAGGACACTCTTAGAACCCATAGGACTGAAAAACTTAGAAAAACAAAAAATATTTCAGATTGGTATTTAAATAAACATGGTGGTGGACCATAAATCAGTTTATCTCCAAAAGAGCTAAAATTTCCACCTGGTGACTCCACAATCCTAAACAGACCTTAAGACTCCACTGGGAAGACCCATTATCATCATAACATCATTTAAACTCAATTAAGAGGACTTTAGGATTAAATTTTTCTTATTTAAAGTATCAGTTAGCCTCTTAAAGATTTTCATATTTGGTTAAAATTTTCTTGTTTAGTTGGGTCTAAAAAACACATCATAGTGGCTCCTAGAAAGATTCATACTAGAGCTTACCTTGAACCAAACCCTCCTGAGATAGTTGATAACCCTGAAATAATCCTTAGGAAGTCTCCAGAGGTTAAATATTCAACTATTTTCAGATCACCCCTTAGAGCTAATTATGTTCCTAAAAACCTTGCAGCTTTGCAAGAATCACAAGTTGACTTAATAAATCCATTTAGAACTCGGTCACTTGATGATTTAGATCATCTAGATTCAGATTCTTCACTTTCATCCCTAGATAGAAGTGAGCATCCTCGTAGTAGAGAAACTACACCACCAAATTTACATTTCCTACATAATTTTGGTTTCTCTCATCCTAGATCAGCTCAACAATCTCTTGCTGGTCCATCCACTTTTGCTACCCATACACCCATTGTCAAAAACAATCCACTTTAGCCCACTTTCCCTCTTATTAGTCCACCTCTTATAAATCCACCTCTACCTCCTATCATGGAAGCATGGTATGCCCCTTCGGTCCTTCCTTTGCCCTTAGTCAATCTTCCACTGGACTATCACTCCAAGATAACATTGTATGATGCCAGTGGTGCCACTACTGCTTCACAACATGTGGATAAGATGAACGACTACTTTGACAGAAATGAGATTGATGATGAAACTGTAAAACTTAGAATATTTGCTCAAATTTTAGGGGGAGAAGCAAGAAAATGGTTTAAAGGCTTAACCCCTCACAATATTAATGATCTCCAAGCCTTCCATCAGTTATTCTTAAACAAATGGGAAGTCAAGAAAATCCCTCTCCAGATACTTTCTGATTACAAGAATCTCCAAAGAAACAATGGGGAAAGTGTTAAAGCCTATTGCACTAGGTTTAACAGCATTTACAATTCCCATCCCCTAGACTTAAAACCTCCACAAGTCTCAGCTTTAAACAAGTTTCCTGAAGGATTTGATCCTAAGATGGCCTATCAGCTTGAGAAAGAGATCCTTTGACTCTTGAAGATATGCAAAAGGGAGCTCTTGTTGTGGAAGTTAATTTAATGGAGAAAAGAGCAAGAATGAGAAATGAGAAGAAAGTGTCCTTTAGAGAGGAATCTACACCTTCCACATCTAGCTCAAAGATGGAAAGAATGATGGAGGAGATGATGAAAAAGATGAGAATACTTGAGATATCACAAGAAATTCAAAACCAAACAGCTCCTCAAAACAGAAATCAAAATCAAAATCATAATTTTAGGAGAAACCAGCCTCAAAATAGACCAAGGGAGGATGATCAACAGATTAATCCTCATTTTCATCAAAACTATGTAAGTGAGGTTGAAGACACAATAGAAAAAGCAGAGGAAGATGACATAAACATGTTGGGAGTAGATAATGATGATTTTGAAGTTCATTACAATAGGAAACAAGGTCTATACACACCATGTGATGAAAAAAGAGCAGAAGATGAATTTTATTATCAAGAAATGGAAAATGTTATCATAGGAACCCCAAAAGAGTATGAATTCAAAAGTAAAAAGAATCTCGAAACTCCCAAAAACAAAACCTCTGATAATTCTACAAAACACAGCCTTGTAAATAAACCCAAAATTATAAAACAGAAGGACAAAACAGTGGCTAGAAATTCTGATAAAAACAAAGAGAAAAGCACTCAAAACAATGAAAAATAGAGTGCAGATCTTAGCAACGCTAGTACCTCAGGTAGTGTTCTTGTTAAAATAATTCTAACCAATGTAAATAGAGAAAATCAGAAAGCTAATCTTGCTAATAAAATGGTGGTTAACAAAGCTGAAACAAACCTTGTAAGAAGTCAGTTGCCTTTCAGTTTGGAGCAGGAAATTTTCAAGACAAAGATCTTTGTTCCCCTTACTGAATTAGCCACCCAAAATTTGTATAGATCCCAAATTTTGAAGGCTTTTAACATAGAAGAGAATAATGACACTTTCAATCTTAATGATGACCAACCAGTGCTCATATTTGGTCCTAAGATTGAGGGTAGATATCAAGAAGGATCGGTTCCTCCTTTTTATGTAAGTTTATAGATTCATAACAAGATTTTGCACAACGCTATGCATGATTCAGGGCCCTCTCACAATTTAATGTCCAAATCTGTAATGGAGAGTCGCGGCCTTGAAATAATTATACCTTACAAAGATCTTTACTCCTTTGAATCAAGCAGAGTGAAATGTTTAGGCTTAATCAAAGACCTCTGTGTAAAATTAGCACAAATTCTAGCCGAGTGTTTAGTAATGGATATTGTAGTGGCTGATGTACCCCCAAAATATGGTATGATGTTATCAAGATCTTGGGGAGATAAGTTGCAAGTAACTATGCAGATGGACATGACATATGCTACCATCCCTGTTTTTAATCAAACAAGAAGACTTTATAGGGAGTCTCATATGCAATACATGGTTACTAGCCAAGAAAGACTACAAAAATCTCCTCTTCATTCTGTACATACAAGACTTGATTATTTTATCTTGTTCAATGATGAAATATTCAGTGAAAAAGAAACTTTAAATGAATTAGTGGTAGATTTTGAAAAAGAGGAAGATAGCGTAGAACCTTTGAAACAGTTTGCTAAATCAGAAAATAATAGCAAACAACACGCAGGTATAAAGCTACAACTCAGTCATCCATCGCTTCTCAACCTTGAGAGTCAAGAATGTAGTCCTCAACGCAATGAAAAACGTGAGGAATTAAAACAAATTCAACGAAGTGTTGATCTTCAAGAACAATCTAAAAGCATGCTAGTTGAAGAGGATAGTAACCAAACTGCTGAACCTAGAACTAGTCCTCTTTGGAGTATGAACTTTGATGGGTCTTGCACCAAGAGCAATGTTGGTGCAGGCATCTGGATACGTAACACTGAAAATAATCACACTGAAGGCCATTCTTACAGATTAAATTTTTAGTGTTCGAATAACATAGCTGAGTATGAATCCCTCCTTTTAGGCTTGCATCTGTTGAAGAAATTAGGAGCCAAAAGAATTGAAATGCATGGGGATTCAGATTTAATCATTAGGCAAGTAAATGGGGAATACAGCGCCAAACACCCCAGACTTAGAGCCTATAGGAATGATGTGATGTATTTATTGAAAATTTTTGAGGAATCCCAACTTATTTTTGTCCCAAGAGAAAAGAACATCCTAGCCCATAGTTTAGCTTTTGCTACTAGAACATGCTTAACACCGTATGAAACCAAACAATGCACTACCCAAATTAAATTCAGACTAGTTGTTCCTGATAATGAGAAATATTGGCAAGTGTTTGATGGAGACAAACAAATAGAAGACTTCCTGCAATTCAGAAATGAATTTGAACTACCAAGTTCAGATTCAGATTATGAAGATGATTGTCCTAGCAAAGAAAATCTACTTGATGAAGAAGAAAAATCTCCAAATATTGCTAACATAAATTTGATATCTAACAAACTTGAAAATTCAATACAGGTTAGTACAGAGTTAGGCAAAGAAGACTTCGAGACTCTATAAACTAATAATCAAAGTTTTCAAAAAGGTCTGGTCCCTTTAGAAGAGCTGTTTGATTTCAATGATGTGGCCAAGAAACCCAAACTGGAACCTATTGAGACTGAGGTTGAAGAGTGTAATATAGGCAGTGAACTAAAACCAAAGATGATCAAACTGTCTAAAACTTTATCATCTCACATCAAACTTAAATACATAGAGTTGTTTAAAGAATTTTCTGATGTTTTCACATGGAGTTATGAGGATCTGAAATCCTATGACACTGAAATAATTCAGCACAAGATACCTCTCAAGGAAAACCAAAAGCCATTTAAAGAAAAACTGTGCAGAATAAACCCTGTTCAGTTACCTTTGGTCGAGAAGGAAATCAAGAAAATGTATGAAGCTAGTATTATTGTTCCTATTAGATATTCAGAATGGGTGTCTAATTTAGTGTCAGTAAGGAAAAAGACAGGAGAAATAAGGCTTTGTATTGAATTTAGAGACTTAAACAAAGCCTCATTAAAGGACGACTACCCTTTACCCAAGATGGATCATATTCTAAAATGGGTAGTTGGTTCTAAAAGAATTTCTTTGCTAGATGGCTACTCAAGATACAATTAGATTTTAGTACATCCTGATGATCAATTAAAGACAACCTTTACTACACCTTGGGGCACTTTCATGTACGTGAAAATGCCCTTTGGTTTAATGAATGCTAGTGCTACATTCCAGAGAGCCATGGATATTGCATTCTCAGAAGAATTAGGCTACTTCATCATTATTTACATTGATGATGTCACTTTTTTTTCCAAAACAAGTGAAGAGCACTTAGTACATTTGAGAAAAGTCTTCGAGAAGTGCAGAAAGTTTGGGATACCCTTAAATCCTAAGAAGACAATGTTTGGTCTCAAAGAAGGTAAAATTCTTGGACACATCATATCAGAAGAGGGGATAAAGATAGACCCAAAAAGGATTGAGGCTATATTTTAAATCACTCATCCTAGAAACATCAAGGAACTTCAATCTTTCTTTGGAAAGATTAATTTCTTGAGAAGGTTCATACCCAAATTGGCTAAAATCCTTAGAAACATAAAAAACATGATGAAAAAGGAGCCAGGAGTTAAATGGACCTTGGAAGAAAAGAAATCTTTTGAGCTGGTAAAACAAGCATTAATCAAAACACTAGTTCTTATAAGTCCTGACTTTTCAAAAGATTTTTACATTTTTTCATTTGCATCAGAACATACAGTGGCTGCTGTCCTATTACAGAAAAATCCACAGGGACAAGAGCAGCCCATTGCATTCTTTAGCAAGGCATTAAGAGATGCACCTATGAAATATAATATTATAAAGAAACAAGCCTTTACCTTAGTCAAAGCTTTAAAAGACTTCAGAGTTTATATTTTACACTCCCATGTAATTGCATTTGTGCCTAACTCGATTGTTAAAGACATTCTAACACAGGACCCATATGGTATGAGAGATAAGTGGATAGTTGTGATACTTGAATATGATTTATAAAACAAGCCCACTAAGCTCATTAAAGGCCAAGGTCTAGCTAGATTAATGGCTGAATCAAATTTTGAAGCTCTTGATATAAACATGATAAAAACTTTAGATGAACAAGAAGAACTGTCAACCCCCATTGTTGAAGACCATTTTATGAATTCCTCTTGGTATGCTGATATTATATATGTTTTTCTTAATTTTAATACACCTCCTAGTTTATCGAAAACAAAGACAATGTTTTTAAAGTTAAAAGTTGTAAACTACTGCATTGTAGATAAATTTCTTTATTAGAAAAATGCACGTGGGTTATTGCTTAAATGTTTGCCTGAGAATGATGCAGAGAAGGTTAAGCACGAGTTCCATGAAGGAAAATGTGGAGGCCACCTCTACTGGAAGACTACAGCCAACAAGATCCTTAGAGTTGGTTACTATTGGCCCACCCTCTTTCTAGATGTACACAAGATGATAATTTCCTGTCATAAATGCCAACTTTTTGAATGCAAAAGAAAATTTCTTCCCTTACCTTTGCATCCAATCAATGTTGAAGCTCCTTTTCAACAGTGGGGTTTAGACTTCATAGGAGAAATCCATCCACCCTCATTTTCCCAACATAGATGGATTCTCACTGCAACAGACTACTTTACCAAATGGATAGAAGCCATCCCTTATAGGCAAGCTAATGACTCTGTCATCATAAAACTCATTAAGACTCATATCCTCTCTAGATTTGGTTGTCCTATGAAGATCATCACTGATAATGTTGTTGCATTTAGATCCAAGAAGATGGTTGAATTCTGTCACAAGTATCAGATAACATTGGGTCATTCTACTGCTTATTACCCTGAAGGTAATGGTCTGGAAGAATCCTCAATCAAAAGTTTGGTAAACATAATCAAGAAGTTGTTGGAGGACAACAAGAAGTCTTGGCACACAAAGCTAGTACATGCACTATGGGCTGACAGATTAACACTTAAGAAATCTATTGGAATGTCACCGTACCAGCTTGTGTATGGAATAGATGCGATTTTTCCAACCAGCCTAGGTGTACCAGTTATGAAGCTGATCCAAGAAGTGAAGTATGAAGACAATGACATGATCAGAAGAATTAGTCAAACTATGCATCTTCAGCAAACCAAAGAGGAGGTCTACAACAGAGCATTACAAAAGCAAGAGAGCATCAAGAAGCTTTTTGATAGAAGGACAAAGGCCAGCAATTTCAATGTTCGTGACAAGGTTTTAAAGTGGGATTCAAGGAGATAATATAAGGGAAAGCATGGGAAATTTGATAACTTATGTATTGGCCCTTAGCTCATTCATTCTATTGCTGGTAACAATGTTTATTTCTTACAGGAATTGGATGGAGATAATCTATTTGGGGGTCCTGTCAATGGCAGGACACTCAAACATTATTTCTCTTGACCCTATCATGTTTAGAAGCCTTTTTATCTTTTTTCTCATTATAAATATTTCATCCATCATTGCATTCAAATTTAGAAAAATAAAAAATACAAAAACAGTAAAAGATAGAAAAGAGGGCATATTGTAAAAACAAGAAATGTATAACCCCATACCAAAAAAGAGAAACAAAATCTAAAAGTGTGCGAGCTTAAATGCCACTACTAAAAAACACACTCCTAGTTAGTCATACAGCCTAATCATGACTAATTATTTTTAAATTTACTGCTTATAGGTTAGTGAAATAGATTTTCGAAACAGTTCAATCTTGGCTTATCAGTTAGGTAGATTAGGATAGAAAAATACAGGTTCAAATAAGCTCAAAACCCGAACCTAATATTCCAAAAGAAAGAATGACTCTAATCTGTTTAAATCATGAGTCAAAGGAAGAAGTAAAATGGTTCTAATATGCCCAAAAATTGAACCAGATAACAAGGAAAAACAACTCAAACAAATTTAAAAACAGAGCTGAAGAAAAGAGAAGGATGTGCTTAAAACTTTCAGATATTAAGCCTTCACCATTTTGATTTAATTTTTTGCAAATAATAATCTATGTGCAGCTTGTTTTTATGCCATAGATCGGAAAAAATTTAGATCGTTCAATCCTCTCTTGTCTGCTTTTAAATTTCTTGTTTTAGAATTTAGAGAATAAAAATTTGTTGGATAGTCTAATCCCAACATATAGTAGTTAGGTAGAGAAGCTTATGAACTCAACTGTTTAATTTGAGTTCATGGAGAAATAAGAGGTAGACTTAGATTATTTTATACTTTCAAAAGAATAAAATGTTTGTAAAAATATTTTTCCAATCCAAATGCACTCTGAAAGAAGAAAAAATGTTAGATCAGTAGGATTGGGTAGGTAGAAATCTTGCTTTTGATAAAGTTCCATTGTTTTTCATGGCTGCTAACATTATCGGAGCAAAATAAGGCCAATGAAGTAAGGAAGGTTGCAACCCAATGGATGAGGCATTGATCAGCTCCTAGAGAATACAAGTCTGAAGTTCTTGACACCTTCAAGAAGGTGCCATCCCCATGTGGAGCCATTGTTAGCCACCTATAAATTTTGTTATATCAAATGGTGACTAAATCATTTTTTAAGCCTTCAAGAAACAATTTTTATGCTAAATTGTTAGTTCTTGAAGTCTTAGGAAGACAACTTATCCTTGATTTAATCTTCGATGTTGTTTTCCTTTTTGAAACTAAAAAATATGTTGTTTTCCTAAAGAAAAAGACTGCTAAAAACCCATTTTTTTTCTTCATTTTTCTCCTCTTTTACTCATACTTCACCTCCATTTTCATTCCCTTTTCCTCATAAAAATTTCTCCATTTTCCTCATTTTAAATCTTCAAAATCACTTCAAGACCCTTTTAAAATCATTTGGTCTCCTTCCATTCGATTTAAAAAGCCTTCTTTCCTTTACCGGAACCCTCATTTTCCCTTAAAAAACTTTTTTTTAAGTCAAAAGACAGTCTTTTTCATTAGAAAAAGTTTTAGCCCCCGAGGGATTAGCTTTCATAAACCTCCACTTCATAGGACCTTAAGCCCCACAATTGGGTGCTTAAAAGATCCTAAACCCTTCTTCTAAACCTGCAAAAACCTTTTTCTCCTTTGTATTTTGTAAAAACTGACTTTTTTGTTTAATCTGACGGTTCGTTGTCTTGGAAAAATATTAATCATTGATCTAATATCGATCAACAGTTGACAGAATCTCACATCGCAAAATTTCATTGGATGCATTTAAATTTTTCCTTCCCTTTCCTTCGATTCTGATAAGCCCCAAACCACTTCCCCTACCATATAACCCGCGCCCAGGACCAGGCGTTAAGTCCCGAGCGCTAATTGCAATCAGTGGTTTGTGATGTACACATTTATTTTGTTTAAAGAGAAACTCTGATGCAATTGAGTTTTGTTTTATATACCCCCACCGCCATATCCATTGTTTATCCTTTAAAACAAATCAACGACCAACGTGCTTTTCCATTCCTCGCCCATCGCATCGAAAATTTCTGCAAGGGTTCTTCTGATTGCACCCCTTTGAAACCTCCGATTACGATGGACCGATCGTACCATCAAATTGGCCTTCCCCCCATCGCATCGGAAAAAAACAAAGGCTTAAACCCCGCACCTGGTAACCTTTGATCACCGATTCCCGATTTATTCCCTGCCATTGATCTCCTCCTAAGATCCAATGGTCCACATTAAATCGCCCTCCACCCATGCCGGTCCCACCATTCAACGCCCCTTTTCATTTCATTTTCATTATTTTCCTATGTATTTACCCGTTCGCAAGGTTTTTATGTTTTTAAACCATCTCATCGGAAGTTTTCTTCCCGACGTTTTGTTACCCTTATTTTCTTTCTCCCTGACGATGTGATATGCCAAATCACACCATCGTATCAGACATTCCCTCATTGCATTGCTCAAATACATTTGTCCCTCCATCGCAAATCCCCCGATGTGATGAGCTCCGATAAATCTCCGTCGTTGATCTCTGAGGCTGATCTAATCCGACGACCCAGAATCTTTCAAAAACCTCGAATTTCGTTTTAACCCTTTGTTAACTCGGCCAAAGGTTTTCGCCCTTTTCCTTTGAAATTTCCTCCATTTCATTATAATGTTTCCCCTCTACATTGTATTTTCCCGATCAATCTCGACGGTTGATCTTTGGAGATAAACAACCCATACTTAATCTCCTGCACCATTTATCCAACCGCCTCCCATCTAACCCCCGTGAGAAATCCTCTTTTTTAGATGCTTTCATCCAACAGTCATGATCCAACCTAAACCTCTGAAGCAGTCTGAACCCATCCCCACAGGATTTTCTTAAATTTTCTTTATTTGTGAAGGTTATAATGGTTTTTTAAATTGTTTTAAAAGAAAATTGAAGGCCGGAGATGACAATCCCCAACGCCATTATTCATAAAAGAGATCACTCTGCAGGGTTTCACATCATGATTCACCAGTGCCTCATGAACACTGGCGACATTATAAAACCTCTGTAACGCCTGCACATCAACAAGACACAAAAAAACTTAATCAAGAAAAGAGTATCAGTGTTAAAGGATCTAGTCACAACAGAGATGAAGAATTGAAGATTGTTTACACATTTTTGAGGGGTTATGGCCTAAAATTGACTATATAAAACCTAATCCATTCAATTGAAAACATATTGAGGAATAGAAGACAGAAATTAGGCTTAATTAAGCCTAACACATAGAATTAAAACAAATTAACAGTGTTATAAAAGAAGGAAAATCATATTTATCAGTCCGAGAAGCCTCCACTGCCACATCAGAGGCTAATTGAATCCTCACCTATGGTCAAAAGACACCTGTAGCCTCAAAGTATTCAAAAGAGGCATAGTTATTACCAGAAACAGAAGATATTTGCTTCAGGACAGCTAAATAGTTATTTCGAATCAAAGAAACTAATTTAAATTGTCAGAGAAGTTATTACAAGGATAAGAAATAACCTTAAAGTCAAAATCTTTAATCCACTAAGCCTCGAAAGCAGAATAGAGTTATGAAATAGAGATATAGATCGAATGTATTCCTGCCTTATGCCTTGCATGGTTTTCAAGGTAGAGATTTGCATTAACTTTATAATTAATGATACTTGAACCCTAGTAATATTTCCACCTCCTCATTTTCCTATAAAATCTTCTTGAGGAACACATTGTAAAGGGTTGGTTGCTAGACTTTGATATAATACTTTTGTTTGAAACTTTCTACATGTAAATAGTTTTCAGAGGCTTTGAAGCTCTATTTGTGATGAAATAATTTATGCTGAGAAGAAAAGATGATTGTTGAACTGAAACATTGGACTTAAAGTGTGTAACTGGATTGACATCAATATACAAGCTGATTCTTGGGATCCTAGTCTATATCACTGGTGAAGTAATTCTTTTTGTGTTATTTTTTTTCCTTTCATGTATGCCATTTTGTCCACTTATTCTCTGATAAAAAACAACAAACATAGATTTAGTATTTACTGTTTACATTATCCTTCTCTGACTGATAAGCTTTATCTCAATGTTTTCCTCCAAATTGTGTGTTTAAGAAGGTCTTAAGTTAAGTGGAAACATTATCAAGGAATGTTGGTTTTCCCTTGTCTTGATGTGCAAAGCTTGAAAAGAATTTCTTGAATGATATTTTCATTATATGCTCAGCAAAGTTAGACTAGAAAAGTTTATGGTTTGCCCTATCTTCTAGTTTCTTTCTCCAAAGGTAGTTCTGAAAGTTTCCCTAAGAGTATGCTGAAAGCAGTTTAGTTTTAAAAGTATCTTATCTAAACTTAAGCTGCACTTTGTTTTATTATCTATTTTCATTCCTTCTGAAAGTAATTATGTGGATTACTGTATTATGTTTCTGATAAGTTAGCTTCAATACAAGCTTGTCCAAAGAAGTCTATGGTTAGCCCTATCCTTTGGCTGGTTTTAAAAAGATACTTAAAAGGCTTTTCTTGTTTGGAAATACTGATAAATCCTAGTTGAAATTATTGTCTTTTTCCACCCCTTCAACACGTTTATTGTTCCATTTCATAATTTTATCTAAAAGATCTTGTGATATAGATGACTTGCCCCTTGGACCACTCTTGAAATTGTTGCACAATTAAAACCTTTTATGACTCCATACCCCAATGGACTAAAACCAAGTGTCATATCTATCCTATCAGCCAAATCTTGTTCTGATTGCTTATATCTTCACCCCTTTGAAACTCTTTCATTTTAGGACTTTCCACTCAACTGAAAATCATGCCCAACCATCCAAAACCAAACAAAAACCCTATTCTTAATAACTAGCCTAATATCATACCTAAAAACCTTAAAGATAAATCAATCTTTTCACTTATAGAGAGATCCCTCTCAGGATTCAGGAGGGCTAGATCCTAGAATCCCAAAGTGGTTCCAATGTCCTCCTTGCAGCTTTAGTCTCACCACCAATCTACTAGAATTACAGGGAGCTAACATTTCTGGTGACTCTGATGGGGACTTATGAGTGAAATTATATCCTATACATGCTTAAAGACCTCAAGAAAAACCCCTGACTCAAGAACATTTGGTATATTATCTAGTCGAGCCACCAGGAAAAACATTTCTGGTGACTCCGTTGTGGACTTCTATGTGAAATTATATCCTATACATGCTTAAAGACCTCAAAAACCCTTGACTCAAGAACATTTGGTATATTATCTAGTTGAGCCACCAGGCATAACATTTTTGGAAACTCCGCTGGGGATTCTGAGTAAAATCCTTAAAACAAGACACTCAGTATTTAGTGCAGTACAAGTAGCCCTCTTCAATCACTACCAAGCAAACGGTAATAATGATAAAACTTATTTGAGTCAGTGACAAACTAAGGAAACCTTAGGATTCTCATAAGAGCTTATCAAACCTTGAAGGATCAACTAGCTTAGCCATAAGAGTAGATTTTCCTTGTCTCATCATCATAGCTAAGTGTTGAAAAATATTTAGGACACTCTTAGAACCCATAGGACTGAAAAACTTAGAAAACCTAAAAATATTTCAGATTGGTATTTAAATAAACATGGTGGTGGACCATAAATCATTTTATCTCCAAAAGAGCTAAAATTTCCACCTGGTGACTCCACAATCCTAAATATACCTTAAGACTCCATTGGGAAGACCCATTATCATCATAACATCATTTAAACTCAGTTAAGAGGACTTTAGGATTAAAGTTTTCTTATTTAAAGGATCAGTTAGCCTCTTAAAGATTGTCATATTTGGTTAAACTTTTCTTTTTTAGTTGGGTCTGAAAAACACAGCATAGTGGCTCCTAGAAAGATTCATACTAGAGCTTACCCTGACCCAAACCCTCCTGAGATTGTTGATAACCCTAAAAGAATCCTTAGGAAGTCTCCTGAGGTTAAATCTTCAACTGTTTTCAGATCACCCCTTAGAGCTAATTATGTTTCTAAAAACCTTGCAGTTGTACAAGAATCACAAGTTGACTTAAGAAATCCATTTAGAACTCAGTCACTTGATGATTTAGATCAGATAGATTCAGAGTCTTGACTTTCATCCGTAGATAGAAGTGAGCATCCTGGTAGTAAAGAAACTACACCACCAGATTTACATTTCCTACATAATTTTGGTTTCTCTCATCCTAGATCAGCTCAAAAATCTCTTGCTGGTCCATCCACTTCTGCTACCCATACACCCATTGTCCAAAAAAATCCTCTTCAAACCACTTTCCCTATTGCTAATCCACCTCTACCTCCTATCATGGAAACATGGTATGCCCCTTTGGTCCTTCCTTTGCCCTTAGTCAATCTTCCACAGGACTATCAGTCCAAGATACCATTGTATGATGCCAGTGGTGCCACTAATGCTTCACAACATGTGGATAAGATGAATGACTACATTGACAGATACGATATTGATGATGAAACTTTCAAACTTAGACTATTTGCTCAAAGTTTAGGGGGAGAAGAAAGAAAATGGTTTAAAGGCTTAACCCCTCACAGTATTAATGATCTCCAAGCCTTCCATCAGTTATTCTTAAACAAATGGGAAGTCAGGAAAAACCCTCTCCAAATACTTTCTGATTACAAGAATCTCCAAAGAAACACTGAGGAAAGTGTTCAAGCCTATTGCACTAGGTTTAACAGCATTTACAATGCCCTTCCCCCAGACTTAAAACCTCCACAAGGCTCAGATTTAAACAAGTTTCCTGAAGTATTTGATCCTGAGATTCCTATCAGCTAAGAGAAAGAGATCCTTTGACTCTTGAATATATGCAAAAAGGAGCTCTTACTGTGGAAGTTAATTTAATGGAGAAAAGAGCAAGAATGAAAAATGAGAATAAAGTATCCTTTAGAGAGGAATCTAAACCTTCCACATTTAGCTCAAAGATGGAAAGAATGATGGAGGAGATGATGAAAAAGATGAGCATACTTGAGAGAGCACAAGCAAGTCAAAACCAAACAGCTCCTCAAAACAAAAATCAAAATCAAAATCATAATTTTAGGAGAAACCAACCTCAAAACAGACCAAGGGAGGATGATCAACAGATTACTCCTCCTTTTCATCAAAACTATGTAAGTGAGGTTGAAGACACAATAGAAAAAACAGAGGAAGATGACATAAACATGTTGGGAGTAGATAATGATGATTTTGAAGTTCATTACAATAGGAAACAAGGTATATACACACCATATGATGACAAAAGAGCAAAAGATGAATTTTATTATCAAGAAATGGAAAATGTCATCATAAAAACCCCAAAAGAGTATGAATTTAGAAGTAAAAAGAATCTGGAAACTCCCAACAACAAACCTATGATAATTCTACAAAAAACAAACCTGTAAATAAACCCAAAATTATAAAACAGAAGGAAAAAATAGTGGCTGGAAATTATGATAAAAACAAAGAGAAAAGCAATCAAAATAATGAAAAATAGAGTGCAGATTTTAGCAGCACTAGTACCTCAGCTAGTGTTCCTGTAAAAAAAAATCTAACCAATGTAAATAGAGAAAATCAGCAAGTTGATCTTGCTGATAAAATGGTGGTTAACAAAGATGAAAAAAACCTTGTAAGAAGTCAGTTGCCTTTCAGTTTGGAGCAGGAAATTGCCAAGATAAAGATCTTTGTTCCCCTTACTGAATTAGCCACCCAAAATGTGTATAGATCCAAAATTTTGAAGGCTTTTAACATAGAAGAGAATGATGACACGGTCAGTCTTAATGATGACCAACCAGAGCTCATATTTGGTCCTAAGATTGAGGGTAGATATCAAGAAGGACCGGTTCCTCCTTTTTATGTAAGTTTACAGATTCATGACAAGATTTTGCACAACGCTATACATGATTCAGGGCCATCTCACAATTTAATGCCCAAAGCTGTAATGGAGAGTCTTGACCTTGAAATCACTAGACCTTATAAAGGTCTTTACTCCTTTGACTCAAGAAGAGTCAAATGTTTAGACTTAATCAAAGACCTCTGTGTAAAATTACCAAAAATTCTAGCCAAGTGTTTAGTAATGGATATTATAGTGGCTGATGTACCCCCAAAATATGGTATGCTATTATCAAGATCTTGGGGAGCTAAGTTGCAAGGAACTATGCAGATGGACATGACATATGCTACCATCCTTGTTTTCAATCAAACAAGAAGACTTTACAGGTAGTCTCATATGAAATACATGGTTACTAGCCAAGAAAGACCACAAAAATCTCCTCTTTATTCTGTACATACATGCCTTGATTATTTTATCCTGTTCAATGCTGAAATATTCAGTGAACAAGAAACTTTAAATGAGTTAGTGGCAGATTTTGAAAAAGAGGAAGACAGCATAGAACCTTCGAAACACTTTGCTAAATCAGAAAATAATAGCAAACAACACGCAGGTCTAGAGCTACAAATCAGTCATCCACCGCTTCTCAAAATTGAGAGTCAAGAAAGCAGTCTTCAACGTAATGAAAAACCTGAGGAATTAAAACAAATTCAACAAAGTGTTGATCTTTACGAACAATCTAAAAGCATGCTAGTTGAAGAGGATAGTAACCAAACTGTTGAACCTAGAACTAGTCCTCTTTGGAGTATGAACTTTGATGGGTCTTGCACCAAGAGCAATGTTGGTGTAGGAATCTAGATACGTAACACTAAAAATAATCACACCGAAGGCCATTCTTACAGATTAAATTTTTAGTGTTCGAATAACATAGCTGAGTATGAATCCCTCCTTTTAGGCTTGCATCTGTTGAAGAAATTAGGAGCCAAAAGAATTAAAGTGCATGGGGATTCAGAGTTAATCATTAGGCAAGTAAATGGGGAATACAACGCCAAACACCCCAGACTTAGAGCCTATAGGAACGATGTCATGGATTTATTGAAATTTTTTGAGGAATCCCAACTTATTTTTGTCCCAAGAGAAAACAACATCCTGGCCCATAGTTTAGCTTTTTCTGCTAGAACATGCTTAACGCCTTATGAAAACAAACAATGCACTACCCAAATTAAATTCAAACTAGTTGTTCATGATAACGAGAAATATTGGCAAGTGTTTGATGGAGACAAACAAATAGAATAATTCATGCAGTTCGGAAATGAATTTGAACTACCAAGTTCAGATTCAGATTATGAAGATGACTGTCCTAGCGAAGAAAATCTACTTGATGAAGAAGAAAACTCTCCAAAGATTGTTGACATAAATCTATTGTCTAACAAACTTGAAAATTCAACAGAGGTTAGTACAGAGTTAGGTAAAGAAGACTTAGAGACTCTGCAAACTAACAATCAAAGTCTACCAAAAGGTCTGCTCCCTTTAGAAGAGGTGTTTGATTTCAATGATGTGGCCAAGAAACCCAAACTGGAACCTGTTGAGACTGAGGTTGAAGAGTGTAATATAGGCAGTGAACTAAAACCAAAGATGATCAAACTGTCTAAAACTTTACTAGCTCACATCAAGCCTAAATACATAGAGATGTTTAAAGAATTTTCTGATGTTTTCGCATGGAGTTATGAGGATCTGAAATCCCATGATACTGAAATAATTCAGCACAAGATACCTCTCAAGGAAAACCAAAAGCCATTTAAACAAAAACTGCGCAGAATAAACCCTGTTCAGTTACCTTTGGTCGAGAAGGAAATCAAGAAAATGTATGAAGCTGGTATTATTATTCCTATTAGATATTCAGAATGGGTGTCTAATTTAGTGTCAGTGAGGAAAAAGACAGGAGAAATAAGGCTTTTTATTGACTTTAGAGACTTAAACAAAGCCTCGTTAAAGGACAACTACCCTTTACCCAATATGGATCATATTTTACAATGGGTAGTTGGTTCTAAAATAATTTCTTTGCTAGATGGCTACTCAAAATACAATCAGATTTTAGTGCATCGTGATGATCAATTAAAGACAGCCTTTACTACACCTTGGGGCACTTTCATGTACGTGAAAATTCCCTTTGGTTTAATGAATGTTGGTGCTACATTCCATAGAGCCATGGATATTGCATTCTCGAAAGAATTAGGCTACTTCATCATTATTTACCTTGATGATGTCACTGTTTTTTCCAAAACAAGTGAAGAGCACTTAGTACATTTGAGAAAAGTCTTTGAGAAGTGCAGAAAGTTTAGGATATCCTTAAATCCTAAGAAGATGATGTTTGGTCTCCAAGAAGGTAAACTTCTTGGACACATCATATTAGAAGAGGGGATAAATATAGACCCAAAAAGGATTGAGGCTATATTGCAAATCACTCATCCTAGAAACATCAAGGAACTTCAATCTTTCATTGGAAAGATTAATTTCTTGAGAAGGTTCATACCCAACTTGGCTGAACTCCTTAGAAACATAAAAAACATGCTGAAAAAGGAGCAAGGAGTTAAATGGACCTTTGAAGCAAAGAAATCTTTTGAGTTGGTAAAACAAGCATTGACCAAAAAACTAGTTCTTATAAGTCCTAACTTTTCAAAAGATTTTTACATTTTTTCATTTGCATCAGAACATACAATGGCTGCTATCCTATTGCAGAAAAATCCACAAAGAAAAGAGAAGCCCATTGCATTCTTTAGCAAGGCATTAAGAGATGCACCTTTGAAGTATAATATTATGGAGAAACAAGCCTTTGCCTTAGTCAAAGCTTTAAAAGACTTCAGAGTTTATATTTTACACTCCCATGTAATTGCATTTGTTCCTAACTCAGTTGTTAAAGACATTCTAACACAGGACCCAGATGGTAAGAGAGGTAAGTGGATAGTTGTGATACTTGAATATGATTTAGAAATCAAGCCCACTAAGATAATTAAAGGCCAAGGTCAAGGTTAGGGTTAGGTTATAGTAAAGGTCAAGGTTAAGGTTAGGTTAAGGGTAAAGTTAAGGTTAAGGTTAGGTAAGTTTAAGGTTAAGGTTAAGGGTAAAGTTAAGGTTAAGGTTAAGATAAGGTTAAGGTTAAGGTTAGGTTAAGGGTAAAGTTAAGTTTAAGGTTAGGTTAAGAGTAAAGTCAAGGTTAAGGTTAGGTTAAGGTTAAGATTAGATTAAGGGTAAAGTTTAGGTTAAGTTTAAGGGTTTGGTCAAGGTTAGGTTTAGGTGTTATGGGTTTAGTCAAGTTAAGGTTAAGGTTAAGGGTTTGGTCAAGGTTTGGGTTAGGTTATAGTTAAGTTCAAGGTTAAGGTTAGGTTATAGTGAAGGTTAAGGTTACGATAAGGTTAACGTTAAGGTTAAGGTTGGGTTAGGTTAACGGTAAAGTTAAGGTTAAGGTTAGGTTAAGATTGAGGTTAGGTAATGGTAAGGTTATGGTTACGAGTTTAGTCAGGTTAAGGTTAAGGGGGTAAGGTTAAGGTTAAGGTTAAGGTAAAGTTTAGGTTAAGGGTAAAGTTAAGGATAAGGTGAAGGTTAGGTCATAGTTAAGGTTAAGGTTATAGTTAACCTTAACCTTCACTATAAACTTAACCCTAACCTTAGCTTTAACTATAGCCTAACTCTAACATTGACCAAAACCTAACCTTAATATTAACATGACTAAACCCTTAAACTTAACCTTAACCTTACTCTTAACCTTTTCCTTAACCTTAAATTTACCCTTAAACTTAACTTTAACCTTAACCTTAACCTTACCCCCTTAACCTTAACCTAACCTGAAGGTAAGGTTAAGGTTATGTTAAGGTTAAGGTTAACGTTAGGTTAAGGGTAAACTCAAAGTTAAGGTTAGGTTAAGGTTAAGGTTATGGTTATGGTTAAGGTTACGAGTTCAGTCAGGTTAAGATTGAGGTTAAGGGTTTGGTTAAGATGACTTCAAGGTTAAGGTTAAGTTTAATTTGAAGGTCAAGGTTAGGGTTAGGCTAAGGTTAAGGTTAAGGTTAGGTTAAGGGTAAAGTTAAGGTTAAGGTTAGGTTAAATTTAAGCTGAATCTTAAGGGTAAGGTTAGGGTAAGGTTAGGGTTAAGGTGAGGGGAAGGTTAAGGTTAAAGTTAGGTTTAAGGTAAGGTTAAGGTTAAGGTTAGGTTAGGTTAAGGTTAAGGTTAAGGTTAAGGTCATGGTTATGGGAAGGTTAAGGGCTTAATCTTACCCTTAACCTTAACCTAACATTAACCCTAACCTTAACCTTGACCTTAACTATAACCTAACCCTAACCTAACCGAACATTACCCTTACCCTTAACCTTAACGTTAACTTTAACCTTAAACTTACCCCCTTAACCATAACCTTAAACTTAACCTTAACCTTAACCTGACTATAAACCTAACCTTAACCTTGACCTTAACTATAACCTAACCCTAACCTTGACAAAACCCTTAATATTAACCTTAACCTTTACCTTTACTTAACCTTAACCTTTACCTTAACCTTAACCTTAACCGTAAACTTAACCTTACCTTAACCTAACCTAACCTTAACCTTAACCTTACCCTTAACCTTGAACTTAACCTTAACCTTAACTATAACCTAACCCTAACCTAGACCAAACCCTTAACCTTAACCTTACCCTAACCTTAACCTTAACCTAACCTTAACCTTCCCATAACCATAAACTTAACCTTAACCTTAACCTTAACATGACTAAACCCGTAACCTTAACCTTAACATTAAGGTTAAAGTTAAGGTTAGGGTTAATGTTAGGGGAAGGTTAAGGGAAAGGTTAAGGTTAAAGTCAAGGTTAAGGGTAAAGTTAAGTTTAAGGTTAGGTTAAGGTTAGGGTTAAGGTTAGGGTACAATTATAGTTAAGGTTAAGATAAGTTTAAGGTTAAGGTTAAGGGTAAGGTTAAGACTAAGGCTAAGGTTATGGTTAAGGTTAAGGTTAAGGTTAGGTTAAGTTAAGGTTAAGGTTAAGGTTTTGTCAAGGTTAAGGTTAGGTTATAGTTAAAGTTAAGGTTAAGGTCAAGGTTAAGGTTAAGGTTAGGTTAGGTTAAGGTAAGGTTAAGTTTACGGTTAAGGTTAAGGTTAATGTCAAGGTTAAGGTTAAGTAAAGGTTAAGGTTAAGGTTAATGTTAAGGGTTTGGTCAAGGTTAGGGTTAGGTTATAGTTAAGGTCAAGGTTAAGGTTAAGGTTAAGGTTATAGTCAGGTTATGGTTAAGTTTAAGTTTAAGGTTATGGTTAAAGGGGTACGTTTAAGGTTAAAGTTAATGTTAAGGTTAAGGGTAAGGGTAATGTTTGGTTAAGGTTAGGGTTAGGTTATAGTTAAGGTTAGGGGTTTGGTCAAGGTTAGGGTTAGGTTATAGTTAAGCTCAAGGTTAAGGTTAAGGTTAGGTTAAAGTTAATATTAAGGATATGGTTAGGTAAAGTTTAAGGTAAAGGTTAAGGTTAGGTTAAGGTAAAGGTTAAGGTTAGGTTAAGGTATAACCTAACCTTAACCTTAACCTTAACCTTAACCTTCCCATAACCATAACCTTAACCTTAACCTAACCTTAACCTTTACCTAACCTTAACCTGAACCTTGACCTTAACTATAACCTAACCATAACCTTGACCAAACCCTTAAGCTTAACTATAACCTAACCCTGACCTTAACCAAACCCTTAACCTTAACCTTATCTTACCCTTAACTTTAACTTATCCTAAATGTTAACCTTAACCTTGATCTAACCATAACCTTAAACTTACCTTAACCTAACTTAACTTTAACGTTAAGGTTAGGTTAAGGGTAAAGTCAAGGTTAAGACTGAGGTTAAGTTTAAGGGTAAGGTTAAGGTTAGGTTAAGGGTAAATTTAGGGTTAAGGTTAAGGTTAGGTAAAGGTTAAGGTTAGGTTAAGGTTATGGTTATGGGAAGGTTAAGGTTAAGGTTAAGGTTAAGGTTAGGTTATAGTTAAGGTTAAGGTTAGGTTAAGGGTAAGCTTAAGGTTAAGGTTGTGGGTTTAGTTAGGTTAAGGTTAAGGTTAAGGTTACGAGTTTAGTCAGGTTCAGGTTAAGGTTATGGTTAAGGGTGAAGGCTAAGGGTAACGTTAAGGTTAAGGTTATGGGTTTAGTCAGGTTAAGGTTAAGGTTAAGGGTTTGTTCAATGTTAGGGTTAGGTTATAGTTAAGGTTAAGGTTAAGGTTAAGGGTAAGGTTAGAGTAAGTTTAGGGTAAAGGTTAAGGTTAAGGTTAAGGTTAAGTTAAACCCTAACCTTACCCTAACCTTAACCCTAACCTTACCCTTACCCTTAACCTTAACCTTACCCTTAACCTGACTAAACCTGTAATCCTAACCTTAACCTTATCGTACCTTGACCTTAACTATATCCTTAACCTTAACCTAACCTTAACCTTAACTTTACCCTTTACTTAATATTAACCTTAACCTAACCCTAAACTTGATTTTACCCTTAACTTAACCTTAACCTTCACTATAACCTAACCCTAACCTTTACCAAACCCTTAACCTTACCCTTAACCTTAACCTTAACCTTAACCTTATCTTAACCTTACCCTTCACATAATCTTAACCTTTACTTAACCTTAACCTTGAACTTGACCTTAACCTTAACCTTAACCTTAACCTTAACTTTACACTTAACCTTATCCTTAACTATAACCTAACTTTAACCTTTACATTAACTATAACCTAACCCTAACCTTGACCAAACCCTTAACCTTAGCCTTAACCTTAAACTTAACCTTACCCTTAACCTTAAGTTATCCTTAACCTTAACCTTAACCATAATCTTAACCTTGGGTTAAGGTTAACTTTAAGGGTAAGGTTAGGGTTAAGGTTAGGGTAAGGTTAATATTAGGTTAAGGGTAAAGTTAAGGTTAAGGTTAGGGTTAAGGTTAAGGGTAAGGTTAATCGTAAGGTTAGGGTTAAGGTTAGAGTAAGGTTAATATTAGGTTAAGGGTAAAGTTATGGTTAAGGTTCGATTTAAGGTTAAGGTTAAGGTTAGGGTTACCTTATAGTTAAGTTCAAGCTTAAGGTTAAGGGTAAAGTTATTGTTAGGTAAGGGTAAGGATAAGGTTAAGGTTAAGGTTAAGGGTAAAGTTAAGGTTAAGGTTATGGTTATGGGAAGGTTAAGGTTAAGTTAAGGTTAAGGTTAAGGTTTGTTCAAGGTTAGGGTTAGGTTATAGTTAAGTTCATGGATAAGGTTAGGTTAAGGTTAAGGTTAAGGTTAAAGGTAAGGTTAAGGTTATGGTTATGGTTAAGTTAAGGTTTTTTTAAGGTTAGGATTAGTTATAGTTAAGGTTAGGTTATATTGAAGGTTAAGGCTAACATTAACCTTAACCTTAACCTTAAGCTTCACCCTTAACCTTAACCTAACCTTAACCTTAACCTTAAACTTAATCTTATCTTAACCTTAACCTAACCTTAACCTAATCTTAAACTTAAGAATAAAATTAACCTTAACCTTAACCTTAAAATTAACCTAACCTTAACCTTAACCTTAACCTTAACCTAACCTTGACCAAACCCTTAACCTTAACCTTAACCATAACCTTCCCCTAACCTTAAAAATAACCTTAAATATAACCTAACCCTAACCTTGACCAAACCCTTAACCTTAACCTTAACCTAACCCTAATCTTGACCAAACCCTTACCCTTAGCCTGACCTTAACCTTGACTTGATCCTTAACCTAACCTTAAACTTAACCTTCCCCTAACCTTGACCAAACCTTAACCTTAACCTTAACTTAACCTAATCTTAAGCTTAACCTTAAGCTTAACCTTATCTTAACCTTAACTATAACCTAATGCTAACTTCGACCAAACCTTAACCTCAACCTTAACTTTAACCTTAACCTAACTTTAACCTAACCTTAACCTTTACTTTACCCTTAACCTAACCTTAACCTTAACCTTAACCTTAACCTTATATTACCCTTAATATTAACTTATCCTTAACCTTAACCTTAACCCTAAACTTGACCAAACCCTTAACATTAACCTTAACCTTAATCTAACCTTAACCTTAACTAAACCCCTAAACTTAACCTTAACCTTAACCTTAGCCTAACCTTAACTTTAACTTAACATTGATCTTAACCTTAACCTTCCCAAACCCTTAACCTTAACCTTAACCTTAACCTTAACCTAACCTTAACCTTAACTTTACCCTTAACCTTAACTTAGCCCTAACCTTGACCAAACCCTTAACCTTAACCTTAACCTGACTAAACCCTTGACTTTACCCTTAACCTTAACTTTACCCTTAACCTAACCTTACCCTTAACCTTAACCTTAACCTAACCAAACCTATAACCTTAAATATAACCTAACCCTAACCTTGACAAAACCCTTAACATTAACCTTAACCCTAACCTTTACCTAACCTGAACCTTAACCATAACCTTAACCTTAACCTTATCTTAACCTTAACCTTCACTATAACCTAACCTTAACCTTGACCTTAACTATAACCTAACCATAACCTTGACCAAACCCATAAACTTAACATTCACTATAACCTAACCTTAAACTTAGCCTAACCTTGACCTTAACCTTATCTTACCCTGAACCTAACCTTAAACTTAACTATAACCTAACCCTAACTTTGACCTTATCTTACCCTAACTTAATGTAACCTTAACCTTAACCTTAAGCATAACCTTAACCTTAATCTTAACCTTACCTTAACCTTAACCTAACCTTAACCTAACCTTAACCTAATCCTAACCTTACCCTAACCTTAACCCTAACCTTACCCTTAACCTTACACTTAACCTTAACCTTAACCTTAACCTTAACCATAATCTTAACCTTAGGTTAAGGTCAATATTAAGGTTATTTTAATGTTAAAGTTAAGGTTAAGGTTAGGTTAAAGTTAAGATTTTGTTAAGGGTAAAGTTAAGATTAAGTTTAAGGTTAAGGGTTTGGTAAAGGTTAAGGGTAAAGTCAAGGTTAAGGTAAAGTTAAGGTTAAGGTTAGGTTAAGGTTAAGGTTTGGTTAAGGTTAAGTGTAAGGTTACAGGTTTAGTTAGGTTAAGGTTAAGGGTTTGGTCAAGGTTAGGGTTAGGTTATAGTTAATTTCAAGGTTAAGGTTTAGGGTAAGGTTATAGTTAGGTTAAGGTTAATGTTAAGGTTAGGTTAAGGTTAAAGTTAGGTTAAGGTTAGGGTTATGGTTAAGGTTAAGGTTAAGGTTCAGGTTAAGGTTAAGGTTAAGGGTTTGGTTAAGGTTAGAGTTAGGTTTTAGTTAAGGTCAAGATTAGGTTAAGGTTAAGGTTAAGGGGGTGAGGTTAAGGTTAAGGTTAAGGTTAAGCTTACGGGTTTTGTCAGGTTAAGGTTAAGGTTAAGGGATTGGTCAAGGTTAGGGTTAGGTTATAGTTAAGGTCAAGGTTAAGGTTAAGGATAAGGTTATAGTTAGGTTAAGGTTAATATAAGGTTAATTTTAAAGGTTTGGTCAAGGTTAGTGTTAGGTTATAGTTAAGGTTAAGGTTAAGGTTAGGTTAAGTGAAGGTTAAGGTCAAGGTTAAGGGTAAGGTTAAGGTTAGGTTAAGGTTAAGATTAGGTTAAAGGTATAGTTAAGGTTAATTTTAGGTTAAGGGTAAAGTTAAGGTTAAGGTTAGGGCTAAGGTTAAGGTTAAGGTTAGGGTTTTTTCAAGTTACTTGATCAGTATTTGGGATGAAAACAAAGAGAATTTTAGGCTTCGGGACCAAGTATTGGAGCTCGAAGTATCTGATGTCTATTTCATAACTGGATTGTCTCGGAGAGGTCCAGTCCCAATTTTGATAGGTACTAGGCCATCTGGTGAGAAAATGGAAATGGTGATGGAAAGAGTGTGCCTAGGGGCACGAATAGGATCAAGCAGTGGGAAGGTGGATATCCACACGGTCCCTGATCTAGCACTCAAAGTGGTGCTCCAGATCATTACGTGGGCTGCAGGGTCGTAGGCACCGCATGAGGCTACTAAAACACAGCTCCTCTTAGCATCTGAATGCATAAACCTGACACTATTCTATTGGGCCATTGCTGTAACAATGAACATCAAACGGCAGTTGACGAAGTGCAAGAAGTCCAAAATGAAGAAGTTTGGGTATGGATCTATCCTAGTATCTTACATCCTCGAATGGTTACCAATCTTCCAGGGCAAGGGGGTGATAGTCACTGAGCCACCATTAAGAGAGCCAAGGATGGCTCGATGGGTAGCACTCATGCCCAGATCAGGAGGGGGCCAAAAAATGTCATGGAGGCTTGAATTCTTTGTATGGCTATGGTGACAGCTCATCATCATGGATGACTGGCCCTATGCCGGTACTGACGTCACGGGAGACCCAGATCTTCCACTCTCGGAGGGAGAAGACTGGGACGAGGAGCTGGGTAAGACTCTTTTTGTTTTATGTATTTTTTGATGTTTTAGTATACATGCATGTTCTAACAAACAATCGTATGTGTGTGTGTATACGTTGGCCCAGAGAGGCCCACTGGGATGTCGCCCATCACACGGAGGACCCCTCTTGCCTATGACCCTCAGGGTGAGGGTGGCGAGGGGAGTGAGATAGTCCAGAACTTGGAGGGAATTTCCCGTGGGATCCCAGATTATGCTCGCCTAACAGACATCCCATTGGCTTATCAAAGGCACACTATGGGGGTGCCTAGTCGCCTGCATCGTTTACTAAGGCGATTGGTGCAGGAAGTGACATGCTACCATGAGCACCACGCTGATTAGTCACCTAGGTTTTTCATTTGCACATTTTTGAGAGATATGTTTTCTCCGAATATTATTAAAACATACATGTATATTTTTTGGATTTTATGTGATGTACACAAACTGCAAAAATTTCGACACACACACACACACACACAAATATATATATATATATATATATATATATATATATATATATCTATATATATATATATATATATATATATATATATATATATATATATATATATATATATATATATATATGTATATATATATATCTATTTCTGGATGGATATTTTTACATATGATGATGTTTTTTAATATGTTACACAAATTCCTAATACAATATTATCTAATGCATTAGTTATATGATCTGCATAACAAACGACCCAATGGAAAATTTCACAAAATGCATAACCACACCAATCACATTTTATTTTTACGCAAGCTTAAAAGGGCGCATGGGAACACACGTGCAAACTATGCTTGGAAATGAGAAAGAAAAACGGGCATGCCCCAACATGGTGTCTCAATTCGAGGTACATGCCCCCCAAGCTTCAGTCCATAGGAAATGGAGTGAAGGTTCAAAAGACAAGAGATTTGATCTAAAGCTAAAAAAACTCAAATTGAATGGGCTCGTGTTTCATTGTCTTAACGAGGTTGACACACTTAAAAGAATTGTCCTCATAGCAGCTTGTTTCATTGTTTTAGGAGCTTGACACAAGAAGAGGAACTATGCTCCGACAAGCTCAAAGGAGGAGGCTCAGGAGGAGGATAAGAAGATACATCATGCTCAAGACAATTAGACATTTCCCCCAGGCCAGCCATGAACGAGGAACGATGATATCCATCTCTCCACGATAAATCTTCAAGAGACATCGTTTCAACGATAGCTTCATCGGAGGGCAAGACTTCTCTTAAAGGATCAGAAGAATCTACATCGTTGAGCAAGGGGGATTGAGAATATACATCTAGAGCCATGCTCAAAGGAGCGTTTTTAGGAGGAGGAGGATCTGATGCAGTGACGATCTAGCAATAATTGATCTCAACTGGAGTCAAAGGAATCGATTCTCCAAAAGAGGTCACCTGTTCAGGCGAAGGGATGATCCAAGGGTCGTTTGACCTAGAGATCATGTTAACTTGAACGGTGTGTGGTGGTGGCATGGGAAAAATACCCATGAGGACAGAGTCCTTGAAAAGACCGGGTCCTACACTATTGGGGGGATTGGGGATTAGATCCACGTATGGAATGTTGTTCTCGGAAGATGAGGTGAAGAAAGACAACTGATCAACAGTGATGATCTTGCCCTCATGTGGAAACTTCAGAAGCTGGAAGAGGGTGGACGGAATGCATAGCATGGTGTGGGTCCAACAACGACTAAGAAGAAGATTGTAGTTGAGCTTGGCGTCAAACACTTCTACTTCTACGTTGACTATATTACCTCTAATGTGATCGAAAAACTCGCGAGAACACCCAAGGGTTTTGATTCGCGACCATCAAATGCCTCAAGGGCATTGGGAGATGAAGTGAGGGCTAGAGAGCCAATGGCCTTCCAACAGGCAGATGACATAACACAAGTGGAAGAACCTTCGTCCACAACAGCTCTGTGGATGTTGAGGCCGTTGATACCGACTTGTATAACAAGAGTGATTTGATGTGGAAGTCGAGGGAAAAAATTTTCCAAGTCGAAGGTGAGAAGACTAGAATTGGCAGGATTGATCCCACCGATTGCAGACAATAGAGCTTTCCGTTGTGATGGGAAACTTTGAATTACTTCCAACGCAGACTTTGTGGAAGGCACCTATGCCAAATACTCAACAATGCTGTAGTGCTGAGCGGCATGGGCATTTGGATTACAGGAATATTTTTTTAGAACACCTTTGGAAGGTGGCCTTACAACGGGTTCAGCGCTGGGCTTCTCAATTTCTAAAGGACTAGAGACAGGTGGGGGAGGTGGGCCATCAATGAATTCCTTCCCAGCTACCTGGCATGATCCAACATAAGCCTTCGAACACGTGGCAATTGAAATAGGTGCAGCACCATTCATCATAAAAACTTGGGACCCAAATGGTGCAGATGGTGAAGGCTTCTCAATCATCTGGGTCTGCTGAGACGGGAATGTTTCTTTGAGAACTGTCGGAGTCCCTTTAGATCCTTTTATAAGTTGACTCACCTCAGATCGTCGGGGAAAATATTTGGTGTAGTGGTCTCCTTCGCAAATCAGGCAAGGGTACTTTGATACACATTGGGAACCATCATCAGCACAAGGTTTGGAAGACTCTGGTTTTGGGGCGTTAGGTTTGGATTTTCCTTTTCCCTTCTTCTTCCCTTTGGAGGCCTTTTCGACAGGATTGGTCTGGAGGGCATTGACCTTCGTAGTCTAACCAGAATCTAGAGGGGTGGGAAGAGCATAATTATTTGAAGAATTCGACTTCTTCTTCCCATTAGAGGACTTCTGAGAAGTCTGAGAAATGGAACCAATAACACCATCCACCGATGGGGTAGCTGGTGCTTTAGAGGTCCCTAGCCATGGGGCATCAGTCAAGATATCATATAGCATGCCAGATTGAGAGTACATCAAATCGAGGTATTGGGCACGAGTGATGGCTTGTTCTTCGGTCACACATGCCCCCATAGCAATATCTTGAGCGATCTTGTTAACAAAGGAGGTCGTGAACCAATGAGTTAGAAGCTGATCAGGTATATCAAACTTGATCAGTCGACGATGAAATCACCACTCATGAATATGATCTGATATGTGAGTGGCTTTATCCTGCTTCAGGGAAGTTAGGAGATGCGTCCCGAATTCGTAACAAACTGGTAACTAAAAAAGCATCAAAAAATCCATAGCGAGAGTATTAAAATCCTCAAAGATGTCACGGGGTAATTCTATGTACCACGTAGCAGCAACACCGGTAAGAGTGCGCTGGAAAAGATGTAGATGAATTGAATTTTCCACCCAAGAGTTTGAGGAACACCACAGATGGTAGGTCATGACGTGAGCTTGGGGTTCTTCTCCAGCTTTACCCCTAAATTTAGGACAGTCACCAGGCACTTGGTTGGAACCGGAGGCCAATAAGGATTGTGAAGAATTGCATCATTGGTCAATTTAGATACATCCGACAATTCCAACGTGGAAAGGAAAGGAAACTAAGGATTAAAAGGCACACCAGGCCCTCGATAAGGATTTATACATGTACTCCACCTAGGATGAGCATAATTTTTCTCCCATTGGTTCTGTCTAAGGGGATTTTGACCATAGGGGTTGTAAGCCGTATAGTTAGGTTGATACAGTTGTTGATAACCAGTGTAAGGGGGTTGATAACCAGGGTATGGGCCCTGATTATATGTAGGCCCCATTTGAGCAGTATATAGATTCGACTGCTGAGTATAGGTATAGCCTGGTTGTTGAAGGTAATAACCAGAACCTTGGGGCGGGTTGTAAACTGGTCGAGATTAACCTTGAAGGTCATAGCCAACTTGGGGTCGAGTGGGTTGCTGGTAAGTGGGGCCCTGCTGAGCCTGATAAGTTGGGCACACAGGTGGATTCGGCTGCGGCATAGAGTAAATTGGCTATTGAGCAGGGTTTATTGGATGTGTAGGTTGGCCTGGTTGAATAGGTTGACTTGGCTGAGTGGGCTGCCTTGGTTGAACAGGTTGACCCGGGTGAACAGGTTGTCTTGGTTGAATAGGTTGGCTTGGCTGATGAAGGACACCAGGCTGCCCCAGATGAGGCGGTTGGCCTGGTGGTGGGATAGGGCTAGGTTGTGCCTGATTACCAGTTTGACCTGTAACAGGACTATAAGATGGCCCCGGATGCGCAACATTCAGACCAATAGGAAACTTAGGTTGCAGAGGTTGTACCATAGGTTGAGAGGGTTGGATTTGCCCCCCAGGACCATACAAAGGTCCCAGTTGATACCTCGGTTGGCTTGTGGGTCCTTAAGGTTGCCCTGCTTGGACCACAGAATGAGGCTATAGAGGCTGACCTTGAGGGTTGTAGGACTGCCCTTGTGGACCGTACAACAACCCCTGCTGGCCCGAAGGTTGGCCCTAGAAGGGTTTCCCTTACGGGTTGGAAGTTTTCCCAGCCTTAGCAGATAGAAAACCTTGAACATACTGATAAGCCTCTGGAGTAGGAAAACTTAGAGGGTTTCCTTGCTCATCATACTGATATGGAAAGACATAAACGGGTGTACCATCCGTTCCATGTTGTGTAACCAGCTCCAAAAAAATAAGAAAAGAGATATCAATGCCTTAGAAATAAGCCACTTTGAGGGGGAAACCTCCAATAAATTACATAAATGAACAAATATTAGATGATAAAAATGAACAAAACCTCCTTCTATATATAGGATTCCATGGGGCCACAATATAATCCTTGTGGGGTAATAATGTAATCCTAGCCGACCTAACAATAATAATGTAAGGGCACAATAATAACAATATGGGGGTTACAGGGGTACAAAAATAAAAATAAGGGGGGGCTACACTAACATACAAGGGACTACACTATTAATATAGGGACTTAACATGCCCCTCTCATTCAAACAAGTGTTGTCCTCAACGCTTGATTATTTCTTGATGCTTCTGTATAAAATTTTCATCCTCCCATGTGGAATCTTCTACAGGAAAGTTCTTCCACTTGCTGAGATACTTTGAAATTGATCGTACTTGTCGAGTTCTTGTTTTTGTGACTGCTTCAGAACTTCTTTCGATGTGATGTTGATATTCTTGTTGTTTCATTAGATTCTGCACCAAAGTTAGGTTATCCTTTGAGAGTTGGAGAACTTGTTGTTGATGCTCGATGTCATCTTCCACTAATTTATCATCCACATTAGCTATTATTTTATCCTTCAAACCATCCAACTTAGCCTCCATTTCTGCTTTTAAACCATCTATGTCATCTTCGGTTGTTCTTCGTAAGATCGAAATTTGTTGCACTTGGTACCATAATTTTGATATCTCATACTGTAATTCTTCCTCTTCATGTGTCATAGTATAGCTTTCTAAGGGCTTAATGGGTATGGAATTATTTTTCGGATTCATAATAGAACCCATTACTGATAAAAATTCTTCAATATGCCCTTGGACTCAATTCCACTTGATTCTTCAAAAAAGACTTATGCAATTCTGAAAAAAAATACACACCTTTTTCTTGCTTTTGAGGAGCTCGATATTGAAATTGGATTATCACTATGATTGCAGCACTTCAATATCTGAATTTTAGTACTAAATTAGCCCTCTGAATTATATTTCGAATGCCACAAGTCTGACCTAATTTTGATTCTCCAAGACAAAGTTGTGTCCAATCTCCCACAATGACCTAATTATGGATTGGTTCAGTAGAGCGAACTTGTATGACTTGCCACATGGCACTGTTTCATCCTTTGTCTCTGAAATTGATATCAAAGAAACTACAGTCTGTGTACTTGTGACCACTTTTTATGGCACTCCAATCCGATGCCCAGAGAGATAGTTATTGAACTTTTCCCACGATCACCTCTTTGAGATGAAATTCAGGAGCCTGAAAAAGCACTACCTTCCACAGATCATATCTCCAAAAATATTGTGAAACAAGCTCTGAAATGTTTTTACTAATTTCCTCAAGATTTCAGCTTCACACCATATGAATTTTAGATTTTGAAACTTCGTATAAAAATATTTATAGCGAAAATTCCACGATGACCTGTTTAGGAGCTTGAACAAAGACCTAACTTCCACAAATCATATCTCTGAAAATATTGTGAACCAAGCTCTAAAATGTTTATAAAATATTCTTCAGTATTTTGGCTTTGCGCCCTAAAATTTTTGGCTTCTGAAACTTCGTAGAAAAAAGGTTATAGCGAAAATTCCACGATGACCTGTTTGGAGCAGCGAAACCCTATAATCCAAAGCTCTGATACCAAATGTTGTGTAACCAGCTCCAAAAATAGAAGAAAAGAGATATCAACACCTTATAAATAAGCCACTTCGAAGGGGAAACCTCCAATAAATTACATAAATGAACAAATATTGGATGATACAAATGAACAAAACCTCCTTCTATATATAGGATTCCATGAGGCCACAATATAATCCTTGTGGAGTCACAATGTAATCCTAGCCGACCTAACAATAATAATGTAAGGGCACAATAATAACAATATGGGGGTTACAGGGGTATAACAATAACAATAAGGGGGGGCTACACTAACATAACAAGGGACTACACTATTAATATAGGGACTCAACAGTCCATAATGGAAAAAGTAAGGATGGTTGGGATCTTGGGAGGACTGACCAACCTCGGAGTTGGACGGGTGTAGAGACAACCGAGACTCCTTGGGAGAGATACTCTCTGGGATAGTAGATGCTATGTAAATGTATTCAAGAAGTGACGAGGTCCTCGTGGACTGAGTAGTGACAGCAGGTGTAGACGCAGCTACGAAGACAGTAGGCCTAACTGGTACTGATGTAACTTGAGGAGATGATGTGAGGGGTGTCGATGGCAACATCCCTAAAGAAGGAATAACCCGCCTCATAGATGGAGTTGACACTCCCATGGAGGCCACAGTGGCCACAATCTAACTTAAGGATCTATACCCCGCTAGAAGCAAAGGACCAGGCGAAGACATGAAAGAAGACTCAGGGTTGTTTTCTGGGAAACGCTAGTAATCTTCACGAGATGTAGGAATTTCCTCACTAGGAGAAGGACTGGGTGAGTCCATATCTGACCCTGCCACTATATCTTCTAAAATACGGTGAGGACTAGCAGGTATAACAACAGCTAAAAAAGGCAATCCCGATGTAAGAGGAGGGAAATATTCCCCTACTCCAAATCCAAACCAAGCGTTGGATAAAGGCCAATTGAACTCAACTGGTCCACCACAGGGAAGCTCAGATAGAACCGGTCCCCCGTCGGGAAACTCGGAGACAATAGGCTGCTGAGGTTCAGTAGAGGATTGAGAGACCTCTGATGAATTGTCTGTGTAAGGAATACCAGTAGAAGAAACTGAGGGTTCCGCCACTGTGACAGTAACAAAAGAGGAAGAGATCAAAACCAAACACATGGGAAAAAACCCAAGAAAACAATCAAACGGCTGAAAAAGAATCTCTAAAAGGGCATGTGACCATAGGTGATTAATTTTACCACATTGAAACTTGAAAATTTCACCGTTTCATGTTTTTAAGAGTAGAGAAAGGAGTAAAAGGTGACTCTATCTCTTTCAATTTGGAAGCAAGCGTGAAAGGAAAAGCGCTTGATGATATTTTCAAATTTAATGAGATAGAAAAGATCGAAATGACTACTCTGGAACTCTAGGCAAAAGGCTGTACCAGATATCCATGAACTACAATATACACCTTGGTTAAAAAATGAAATAGAAATCAACCAAGGACTTGATGTACGTGCAGGAAATCTCCCCGAATGCTGTGTTCGGTGTATCACAGGTATAAGGCGGCAGACTCAGCTTCCTACGGATAAAGGATAGCAACCTAGTGGGGTCTCCCTTTATATACGCGATGGTACATGGAGCACAAGTCTGTACTAGTGTTATCTAAATCCAAGAGGTGAACGAGAGCTACTAGGTTTAACAACGCTAGAACACGTCACTAGCCTAGACCTCTAGATATTTCATTAATGTTTCAATGCTACCTTAAGGTAAATTGAATAAATTTTAGATTTGATCTTCAATTATGTTTCAATTTCAGGCCCTACCGAATGTTATGTCTCCAAAATCCTCTAGATGCACACTACATGCCACAATATATCACTTTGTTCGATGAATAGCTAACTATGGGAAGGTTAAGAGCTTTCCAAATAGCAACAAAATGATCACAAAACAACCACTAGTGTCTCTAATGCACGCTAATGCACGCTAATGAAACTAAAAGCTTTTCCTTTAGAGTTATATAACACTAATAATGCAGAAAAGTTTTTAATTTTCACTAACTAATCAAAAGAAAAAGATTTTTTTTTGAATTTTCAATGTTTTAGAGCACAATGTACCAAATGAAATGAAAAACTAATGAGAAAACCAATTTGAGAAGTGAAAGCAAAAGAGTAGAAACAAGAGAATTCACCCAATGCAAAACACATAATCAAAACTCAAACTGATGAAAGAAATGCCTCAAATCAAAGAGGAATCCCCCAAAAGACTCATACAAGCCGTGTAATCTAGGCTCTAAATGAGACAAAGAGAAACTCGAATGAATAAGAGAAAAATCACTAAAGAACCTCAATGATACAATGAAAACCAACCAAACGAATGCAAGGAAGCAGAAACGAAGTCGACTGAACAAGCAAAACCTAAAAACTCCCACGGGAGGCTCAGCACACAATAGCACCTAGATGCCCTAGGGCTAGAATGTAGAACTGAAGGTAGAGGGAAAAAAACCAGATGATACAGGTCCAACACAGTCAACAAGGGATTCAATACACTTAGACAGTCAGAAAAGATGCACCAAAAACAAAAAATCAAACTCAGAGAGCTCAGAACAAGTAAACCCTAGCACCACATAGGAATGGCGTGACTGTTTGGCTGCATCTAGCGCCAAAACAGGGCTGGTGTGGGCGTCTAACTAGCAACAGGTTCCGATTGGTGCGATTGTCAGGAAAAAAAATGTACCAATCAAGTTTACTAATGACAGGAATGAAAAAGAGCAAGAAAAGAGTAGATCAAGTATGGTGGGAGCTTAACAGCGGTTCTACACCAGAAAGAGACAGAACAGAAGAGAAAATCAAGCAGACAAAAGCCAAAAGCAACCAAAAGAGACAAGAAAAGCTCCAATCAAACTCCCCAGTGGAGTTGCCAATTTGTTGGAGAGGTAAATACCTTCTGCGGACAGAGGCGATCCCTATTAGCCTAGATCAGGTCTAGCAACAATCAATCACGTAGTGATGCAAGTCTCTAGTTACAAAATGACAAGAAATGACAAGTTGCCTACCTCAGGTCCTACGCGATGGTTGTTGAAGGAAGGATGATGCTTGTTGTTCTCTGCTTTGGAAGATCATGATCCTTTCGCTTAGCGCATCCGAACACTTGCAAACACGCGAAGAAACACAATGATACATAGCATATAAACTAAATCTTGTAACTATACATCAGACAGAGAAGATGTAATTCATTGCATCAAAGATAAAGATACATGAATGAAACCATAATCAAAGTCTCTTATCATTAATAAAACCAAGGAATGATATAACCTTAAGCTTTGACACTGGATCTTCCTGTTGAGTCCCAAATTTGCATCTTTTCCATACATTTTTCCATACCTTTTTCACTCACCTAAGCCTCCCAAATTGTCAATATCATGTGCAAAAGAGCATCTAACATGGTTTTTAATTATATTTTTGTGTTTGCTATTTGATCTAGATTTTGTTCATTCAGCTGTGGAATCTTGCCACTTTCCGCAGCTGCTGCAACTTTCCGTAGCTATTTTGTGAAACTCTATGCTACAGGTGTCTACAAGGGAAACGAGCCACATGGGCAGGTCAGGAATGACGTGGACATGGTTTGTGTCCTATTGGTTCAAGCAAACTCATCCAAAGAAGCCGCGGTCAAAGGCGTCCACATGGAAGTCAACCATGGAGTTTCATGTCGGCCGGACTCTGTTTCGTGTCACATAAAGATCCATACGGCCGTTTCTAAGCCTGCGGAGGATAAATCGACATCTATACAGGGCTCTAGAGTCGAATTCAAGCATCCACCTCTCGTAGATTTACTTTCCAACACGGCCATGCTCCTATATCCGTGGACGTAGTGGTCTACGTGCTTTCCACCAGCATGAACTTTAGGAGACAGTTATAGTTCGTTGTTATATATAATGCGTTTGCATACGCATATAGAGTTATTTGATATTAGTGAATGTAGTCTCTGTTATCTTTTGATTAGTCTGCTCTGTAGTGATTACGCTGCACTTGTGCCGTAACATTACCATTCTGTAATGACTGCTTTTTAATATGAGAAGACTCTGTTTTTTCAACTTAATTCGTATTTGAGGACCGTTGCCAAGGCTGTGTAGAGGGCCCCTGCTCAGCTAAGGTTTTGTGTATTAGTGTATATTTCTCATTTCATTTCTTTAGAAATCATTGTATCATAATCCATTCATATGTTCATACTTTGCAGACGTTTCATTTCTGTTTATAAAATTCTATAATTTCCATTTCATTTCTATTTTTCATGTTTTATGATTGTTAACCACTGATCAGTGTTTATGTTTTTCAGGTTTTAGATAGGCAGCCTGGGCATTTTCATAGCTTTTTGATTAATGACATGGAACTAACATTGTTCTGCTGCTAATTTTATTTTCATAACTTTTGTTTAATTTCAGTATTGCTTTGTTCATTTCAGTTTTGTTTGTTTGCTTCAGTAGTTAAAATTTAGATATACTAATCTGCTCATAGCATCTTCAGTTGCCTCCGAAAGCCACAACTGGACTGATGGTGAGGGATTGCATTATGAAATGTGTAGTTTAGTATTAGTTTCTCTCTTCGCAAATTTAGATATATTAAATCATGCATGACATCTTCTATTGCTCTCCGAAAGCTGGCCAGCTGGACTGATGGTGAGGGATTGAATCATGAAGTGTATGGTTTAGTATTAGTTTACTTACTGCAAATTAAATATCAGTTACTCAAGTTGTTTATGATTACTTCCGAAAATCATAGCTGGACTAATGATGAAGGGTCAGAAGATAAATTGATGTAATCTGATTTAGATTTATTTTGTTGCAATTTGAATTTCCTTAAGCATAGTTTCTTTTGTGTTTAGTTGGCAGCAAGAATAGTTTGGTTTTCATGCTCACTAGTTTACTGTTTTGATTTATTAGAGCTACAAAGACTTTTTCATTTCAGTAAGACATTTTTCATTTTCTTTTCTAAGTTTTGTCATTGTGAAATTTCAATTTGCTTTTTAAAGTTTCAAGTTGGTAAATCATTATAGGGGATATCACTTCCTTGAACAAACATAACCAAACCTGTTTTCATCTTAGAATTTCCATTTCACCTTAGAAAACCAAAAACGACAAAAAGTTAAGAAATAGGTTATCTTGCACATATAGTGCGCCGCACTTCATCAACTTACGATTCCCGGATTGACAAATTAAATGCAGCAATTTAGGACACACTAAATTGACCAAACATTTTGGCGCCGTTGCCGGGGAAGTGTAACTAGGTAGCCAATTTCTTAAAAAAAAAACATAAAATCATAAAAAGAAGGGAAAACTTGATAACTTCTTGAAGTATGCTCTCCTCTTGCACCTAGTGTGATCTGGAGGATCAGAAAAGAGAGTTATTGGTTTAGTAATTTCTTAAGTATGCTCTCTTCTTGCACCTAGTGTGACCTGGAAGATCAGAAAGAGAATTATTAGCCCAACTTTTTTAAAAATAAAAAATGACATGCATAGAGCAAGAGATTCTAGGGGAAGGTTTATAGCTAAAGCCAAGAGTTCGATTTTCACAACTCCATCTTCTTCAAGGCATAGACCATATTCACCACCATCTACCCCTAGCCTTAAGATTTTTGGAAGTCAAGGAACAACTGAATTAGAGGATTCTCCTATACCACCTACTAAAACCCACTTAGAAAACAAAGAGACTTTCTCTCATCCTTCCTTGGTAGAAGAACTAGAGGACTATAAGGACTCTAAAGAAACTATCATGGCAAAGGAAGTAATAAATAGAGGTGTAGGTAGAAGAGGAGGAGATAATGGAGATAACAATGGTGAAGGAAATAATGGTAGAAATAGGGACTTGTTGGGATTCCCTATAGTTGATGAGGAAACTCATGCAACAATGAAAAATATTTCCCCATCTGTTCTCCCTAACTTTTATGGATTACGAAGTGAGGATCCTGAAACATTTCTGTTTGAGTTTGAAGTTGTGTGTCGAACTTATGACTATATGGAAGATTCTCAAAAACTCAAACTGTTTCCTTCAACATTGAAGGGATCTGCTTTGAAATGGTTCATGGGATTAGCCACTCAATCTATCGGGACTTGGAATGATATGAAACAAACATTTTTGGATAGATACTTGGACTATTGTATGCCCACCAATCACAAGGATGAGGTATTCAAAATGATGCAAAAAGAAGATGAAAATTTGGAAGACTTAATTGAAAGATTTTAATACAACTTGAAAAGAGCAAAGATGAGCAACTTAAGATAATGAAACCTTGAAATCCCTCCTATTAAAAGCCATTAGAGATGAATGGATAGACATTTTAAACATGATGGGGAAAGGAGATATTTCTCACCTTCCATTTCGTGATATAACAGAACTATGTATCCATCTCTCAAGGGGAAAATCTAAAACAGGAAAAGGGCCTAGGGATTCTTCTCTTATTAGGGCTAACAAATCTGCAACTGGATCAGTAAGTAGGGAAGAGATTGGTAATATGCTTGATGAGTTAAAAACTGATATTTTAGGGAGCCTTAGTGAACAACTAGACACCCTTAAAATCCAAAACAAGCAGAAAGAAGAAACAGATGCTTTAGCCATCTTTTGTCCGAAATGTAGAAAGAAACATGCTTTAAGGGAATGTCCCTTGGATGCAAAAGTTGTAGAAACATGTATGATTTGCTCATAAAATCATGAGATCAAGGATTGTCCTTCAATCCCTGGACTCAAAGCTGTTTTTCAAGAAGATCCAAATTCAGTAGAATCTCTCTGTTTTGTCGCAAGGAGACCTTGGCAGGGACAACAATCTCAAGGGTTTAATAACTCTATGAATCTTCAAACCCCACCAAATTGGAATCCTTGGCAACAACCTTGGCCCCAACATCAGAATTCATATCAGCCATGGGTACAAGGGATGCAAAATCCTTATGGGAGATTTGCTCAATTTTATCAATATCCTCCATCTTTTCAAAACCAACAAGCTCCACAATTTCCAAGCCAAAATCCACAACAACTTTCATTGCCATTTCCACAACAACAACCTTCTCAACAAAATACAAATCCTCAACTCATGCTCCCATACCAACAGAAGACAAATCAACTTCCAGCTCAGCCACTGCCAAATCCTAACAATAAGAATCCTCAGACTACTTACATGGTAGAAGGACAACAATTTCCTACCTATATGATTGTTCCTCTCAATGATGTACAACTCAGATCTGGTATAGTTTTAGAAAAACCTTCTATATATATTCAAGAGCAAGATACCTCTGAGGAGGACTCTCTTCAAGTTAATAAGGGTTCTGAGGAAGAATCTCTTCAAAATTCAAGCATGCAAAAAGAAAAAGAAAAGTTAACACCCACAACTCCTATAGTTGAGCAACCTGCATCTTCATCTACACCTCCTTTTCTGGAAAGACTACAAATTGATAAGGGGGTGGAAAAACAAATCTTGCTGCCTAACTATGACTTTCTGGATGAATTGAAGAATGTTTGTATCAAGATTCCATTGCTACAAGCCATTCGAGAAATTCCTATTCTAGCAAAAACCATAAAGGAGTTGAGTTTCAAAAGACCAGGAAGGAAGCTAAAAGACACAAGAAGAATCCACCGGGTAGGAAAGATTGCAGACATTATGATGGGAAAAATTACCATGCAGAAGTATGTAGATCCAGGAAGTCCAATTGTCAAGACACATATAAATGGGATAGAAACTCCAAACACATTGATTGACTTAGGGGCTGCTATCAACATTATGAGTAGACAGACTATGGAACAGCTAAAACTTCCTAACCTTCTTTTTACACCTACTTTACCGCAACTTGCAGATCGATCAGTTATTAAACCAGATGGTGTATTAGAAGATATTTCAGTCTCCTTAGATTCTTGGGAATATCCAGTAGACTTTATGATTTTGACTCCCAAGAATAATCTAGGAGGACATCCAATTATCTTAGGAAGACCTTGGCTGGCCACAGCTGATGCTTTTATTAGTTGTAGATCTGGAGACATGTACATTTCTAATGGTAATTCAACAAATAAATTCAATTTGTATCCTCCAGCAAGAGCAATCACAGAAATAGGAGACAATGAATGGGTCGATGATGAGAACACTATACAACCTGTCTTTACCATTTCTGAAATTAGTGAGGATAGTCAAATTCTGAACACATTAGAAAATTTTGAGATATCTTCAGAAAATGACCCCACACAATTTCAGTTGGAATCTGACATAGAATATTTATCATCAAGAAAAATGTCTCTTTACTCTATGGAAGAGTTTGGTAATTCTGATATTGAGATTTTTTCAGAAAAGACATTGAATATCAACAAACATTTGGAGAAGTCACAACAAGAAGAACTAACCAGAATCTTGCAAAAACATTCTACCGCATTTTCATGGGAGTATACTGAAATGAAGGGTATTGATCCTAAGACTTGCATCCATCATATCTATATTGAGGAAAACAGTAGACCAATCAGACAACCTCAAAGAAGGATGAATCCAAATCTTGGGGAGATAGTGAAAGAAGAGCTCCAAAAACTTCTCAATGTAAACTTCATTTATCCAATTTCAGATAGCCGATGGGTTTCTCCTTTGGTTATAGTACCTAAAAGAATGGTAAATGGAGAGTATGCATTGATTACAGGGAGTTGAACAAAGCAACTTTGAAGGATCACTTTCCTTTGCCTTTTATTGATCAGGTATTAGATACATTAGCAGGTAAAAAGTACTTTTTATTTTTGGATGGTTTTAGTGGCTATAATCAAATTCAGGTAGCACCTGAAGATCAAGATAAGACCACATTTACTTGTCCATGGGGAACTTTTGCCTACCGAGTGCTTCCTTTGGGTTATGTAATGCACCAGCAACATTCCAAAGAGCAGTACTAGGAATTTTTTCTGATCTAATCCATGATTGTGTAGAGGTTTATATGGATGATTTTACAGTTTATGGTAATTCATTTGAAAAGGCATTAGAAAATTTGGAAAAAGTTCTCATAAGATGTGAAGAAACAAACCTTTCATTAAGCCATGAAAAATGCTTTATGATGTTTACTGAAGGGATTGTTTTAGGACATCATATTTCAGGAGATGGGATTAAGGTTGATAGATCGAAAGTTGAAGTCATCTCCAAGTTGCCTATTCCAAATTGTCAAAGATATGTTAGAAGTTTTCTAGGATTTACTGGTTACTATAGAAGATTTATAGAAAACTTCACTAAAATAACATCTCCACTCTTCAAATTGCTTACAAAAGACTGTGAATTTAAATGGGATCCTGATTGTCAATCAGCTTTTGAAACTTTGAAAACAAGAATATCCGAAGCACCTATCTTGAGAGGACCAAATTGGAAACTTCCTTTTCATATTTCTACGGATGCTTCAGATACAGCTCTTGGAGCTGTGTTGGGTCAAAAAGATTTAATTCCTTATGCCATTTATTACACCAGTAAAAATTTGACTCCCACAGAGTTGAACTATACTGTGACTGAAAAAGAGTTTTTAGCCGTTGTTCATGCAATTAATAAGTTTAGACATTACATAACAGGCTATGAAACTTTTATTAATACTGACCATTCTGCTATTAGATATTTAATGAACAAACCTGTTACTAATGGCAGAGTGACAAGATGGCTTTTACTTTTGCAAGAATTCAATATTACTGTGTTGGATAGACCAGGAAAACAGAATACAGTAGCTGATTTCTTGTCTAGGATTCAGAATACTAAAGAAGATTCTCCCGTAGAAGATAAATTTCCTGATGAATACTTGTTTGCAGTAACTATTAAGACCCCTTGGTATGCAGATATTGCTAACTATTTGGTTACAGGGAAACTACCTTCACATTTATTTCCAAGAGAAAAATGAAAGATTATTCAGGAGAGTTCAAAATATTCATGGATTTCTAATGAATTGTTTAAAACAGGGCCAGATCTTGTGATCAGAAGATGTGTCAGGGAAGATGAAATGCCTGATATTCTTAAGGCATGTCATGATGAACCATGCGGCGGACACTTTGCGGACAAAAGGACTGCCTATAAAATCCTTTCCTTGGGATATTATTGGCCTTCTCTCTTCAAAGATGCAAAACAATATGTCAAAAGGTGTGATAGCTGCCAAAGAGTAGGGAAACCTACCTTTTCAAATGAAATGCCATTGCAAACACAGGTACTCATTGAACCCTTTGAAAAATGGGCTTTAGATTTCATTGGACCTATTAATCCACCATCTAAGCAAAAGAAGTATATATTGGTTTGTATTGATTATGTTACTAAATGGGTAGAAGCTAAAGCATTAGTATCTGCTACTGAAAATTCAGTTGTTCATTTTCTTTATGAGGATATTTTTACTCGTTTTGGTGTTCCAAGAGAAATTGTAACAGATCAGGGGAGCCAATTCACATCAAATTTGGTGGAGAAGTTGATGGAAGAATAAAAAATCAAGCACAGAAGATCTACTCCTTACCATCCACAAGCAAATGGTCAAGTGGAGTCCACAAACAAAGTTCTTGAAAGTATCATCACCAACATCTACACAGAAGAGATTGGGCAGAAAGGCTTCCTGAAGCCTTGTGGGCCTACAGAACTACATGGAGAAATACAACGAGACATTCTCCCTATAGACACAGGCACATGGGAAGAAGTCTTTTCTCCCCATTGAGTTCCAAGTCAAGACCTTCAAGATAGCGGTTCGGTTGGGGATGGACTTATCGAGAAGCCCAAGTGCATAGAATGGAGCGAGTTGTATGAGCTAGATGAGATCGAACCAAAGGCAATTCTAAGAAGCCGAGTCTAGTTCAATATCAAAGAACTGAATGGCATGACAAATATATCAAAGAGAAGAAGTTTCAAGAAGGATATTGGGCATTGTTATTTGATTCCAAGTTTAAAGATTTTAAAGGAAAATTTCAGACTCATTGGCTTGGGCCATATGAGATTGACAAGATCTTTAGCAATGGAGCGATAAGAATCAAGACCATTGATGAGTTTCAAACTCCTCTTATCGTGAATGGCCACAGATTGAAAGTCTATCATAAGCCACTCTCAAAAGAGGAATTTGTCAAAATGTTTCAAGAAAATTCTGCAATCAGGCTGGTACAGAAGAATTCTTCCTCTCCACCAGCCTAGCTTTTGTTCTTTTCAGTTAAAAAAAAAGAAAAAAATTGGTATAAGCCTGAAAACCAATCATTGATTGGCAGTCTTATACAGAAAATATAGGGTGAAAATCAGGAACACCTGACACTCTATATTTTCCAAAAAAAAAAAAATCTCTTTTTCATTTCACAAGTTTTGTCACCACCCACTCCATCTCATTCCGCCTCATTCCATTTCATTTCATTTCACTTCACTCCACTTCATTTCATCCATTCCACCAATAAAAATCTTTTTTATGACCATTTCCACCTGGTCATCTGTCATTTGTTCATTTCTATTCAACTAAGTAATAGTACAAGTATGTGGGTTTCATAGCGTGCGACATACATTTCCGCGGTGACTCCCGATTTCATGACCAGGGAAGCCGAGGACCAAGAGTCTACTACGGTACTGAAGAATATCCCAGGTTATGTGTTATTTCCATAATTATGAAATAAAATGCAGGTGAGAGGATCAATGGAGCATTCAAGACACCAATGGAGATCAATCAGCTGAAGACCAAGGGCAAAAGCAAGGATTCCAAAGGTATGAATAAAGTTTATTTCAAATAGTATTGAAAAAACACATTTTTATATAGTTTTAAACCATGAGCTCTATCCATTACGAGCAATGATTATATTGACAGTTCCGTAACCTTTCACGATCTCCATATTATCCTCTTGCATTCATTCACAAACGGTTTTATTATTGAAATTCCGATTTTCACTCATGTTCCAATATCCCACCAGAGATAATGAGACGTATTTGATTTGACCAAGGACTCTTACAGCCGCATAAATTCATAACCGTTGATTGAAACGTGTTCATATTTATTACACAGCCACCAAAATTCAAAACGTTGTTGAATGTATTATACTTTGTTAATCTCTTTGTTGTGTCTCTGCCATGTTTACGAAACCCCACTTTGCTCATTCTCACTCCCAGATATTTAACCACTGTCTCATTCCATTTCATTCCTTTTGCTCATTCTCACTTCCAGATATCTACTCACAGTCTCACTCCATTCCGTTTATGGTGCTCATTCCCATTTTATGATACATCCCCACATCCATTGTGCTCGTTCTTGTGCATTCAACCATTCTATTTCCATTTGAAACCCTCACGAAGGCAAATTTGTGAAGAACAGAAAAGTGAAATGGGTAAATTAATAAGAGCAGAGCCGGAAGGACCGAAGTTTATATAGGGATATCCGCAAGCAAAAGAGATATTGAAGAAAGCAAAATGGCTGCGTTTTATTCTTTTTATTCGAAATTCGAGAGCCTACCACTGTAGAAATTCTGCAGCGTTTGCAAGGTCATTTGATGGCTCGGAAGCAGAAGTTGGAGACCTCAAGTTTTCGGTTAATGAAGCATCAATAGCAACAGCCACAGAACTTCTTCAGGAGGGAGAACGTTGGTTCAAAAATAAAAGTATCAGTGATGAGGAATGGAGAGCAATCCTACGAAATCAAGGTATGGATATCACTATTTTCAAAAGAGATCCACAAATGCATGCGATAAAAGAAAGAATGGTACTACTTCAGTGTTAGGAAATTCATTACCATGTGAAAGGCCGTTTTGGGTCCATGTACATGTACATACCGAGCCCTATTAATGAATTTTCTAGAAAACCAAACTCTTAATCTCCCATATTTTCTATTCAATAGCTTGAAGAAAATGGTTGTGAATGTGCAAAAACACCTAGGAGATGTAGAGCCTCATTTATATCATCATGGGCTTATAAAAATTCTGATTGAAAAGGAGCTAAAAGAAAGAAAAGATACATGGGAACAATTCCTAGTTAGAAATTTCTTTGAAGAACCTCAGGAAATTCCTGAAGGTAATCCAATTAGAAGGAGTAGAAGAAAGAAAATGGATGTTGAAACCCAAGTTGCTCCTACACAGGAAGTTCCCGCAGCTAGCACAGCAAAAAGAAGTAGAAGGAAAAGAACAGTAGATGAAATCCAAGATACTTCTAGTATTACTATGAAGAAAAAGAGCGTGGGAAGAGGCGGTAAAAAGAAAGAAGAAGAAATCAAGGTAAGAAGCCAATAATACCAAAGGAAAAACTATTGAAATTTTGTACATAAACTCCTTCTTACGAAGAAAGATCATCACGTCTCTCTGAAAGATTAGTTTATCTTCAAAAACAGTCATCTATATCTAAGAAGGCAGAGAAAGGAAAACAGGAAAAAAAGGACAGTGTACCACAGCATGTGACGAGAAGCAGCAGGCTTAAGGGGAAATTGAGAAAAACGCAAATTAAGGGTCCTCATTTCATTGATTTGGGTGGGGGGGAACCTCCCAAAACGATCCCCAGCGTGCAAGTCCATCTGGTCGATTCAGTGACACAGATTCATTTCATTCCCAATCAGACATTGAGCATACTCCATCCCATTCTCAGCAAGATATTGATGTGAGCCCTCCTGAGCCAGATTTTGAAGATAACTCTCCTTCACGACATTTTGGGGACAACCCAATAAAAATGACACCTGAAATAGACCCCAAGCAGCAGGAAGTATATGAATACATAGAATCTTTGGAAAAGGCAGCTACAGATCCAAGTACTTCGTCCATTCAACCTCATACATTGCAGGATGATTTAGTTCAATCACTAAAACAGGAAATTTTTGAGCTGGAGCTTTTAAATAGGCACATCAAAAATGAAAATGAAACATTGAAAGAACAAGGCAAGCTGGACAAGATCATCCATGATAATACTATGTTACATTTGGGAATATAGCAAAAGAAGAATAAGAAATTAAAAAGGAAATGCCAGAAATTGAGCAGAGCACTTGTGAATATCAAATTTAGGTGCTTAATGAAGAAACCCGAATGATGGCAGTACGAATGATGGCGGTACCAAAGAAGAAGAGAAAGGGGGATTGGATGTGGTACAGTATCAAGGCACATGAACTGAAGAAAGAGTATCAAAATTTTGGTTGCATGAGGACATGCAACACCTTCACAGTGGGGGTATGTTGAGTCCCAAATTTGCATCTTTTCCATACATTTTTCCATACCTTTTCACTCACCTAAACCTCCCAAATTGTTAATATCATGTGCAAAAGAGCATCTAACATGGTTTTTAATTATATTTTTGTGTTTTATATTTGATCTAGATTTTGTTCATTCAGCTGCAGAATCTTGCCACTTTCCACAGCTGCTGCAACTTTCCGCAGCTATTTTGTGAAACTCTATGCTACAGGTGTCTACAAGGAAAACGAGCCACATGGGCGGGTCAGGAATGACGTGGACATGGTTCGTGTCCCACTATTGGTTCGAGCAAACTCGTCCCAGGCGGCGGTCGGCGTCCCGCTGGAAGTCAACCATGGAGTTTCATGTCGGCGGGACTCTCTGCAGTGTCACATAAAGATCCATGTGCCGTTTCTCGCTTTGCGGGAGGTTAAATCGACCTGTACGGGGCTCTAGAGTCGAATTCAAGCATCCACCTCCCCGTAGATTCTTCCAAGCATGGCCATGCTCCACATGGTGGACGTAGTAGTACGTGCTTTCCTGACATGAACTTTGGGAAACGATTATGGTTGTTGGTATATATAGTATTGTTTGCATACGCATATGAAGTTGAAGTTGATATTACAATTGGACAGAGTCTATCTTTACCTTTTTGATTAGTCTGCTCTGTAGTGATTACGTTGCACTTGTGCCGTAACATTACCATTCTGTAATGACTGCTTTTTAATATGAGAAGACTCTGTTTTTCAACTTAATTCGTATTTGAGGACCGTTGCCAAGGCTGTGTAGAGGGGCCCTGCTCAGCTAAGGTTTTGTGTATTAGTGTATATTTCTCATTTCGTTTCTTTAGAAATCATTGTATCATAATCCATTCATATGTTCATACTTTGCAATTGTTTCATTTCTATTTATAAACTTCTATAATTTCCATTTCATTTCTGTTTTTCATGTTTTATGATTGTTAACCACTGATCAGTGTTTATGTTTCAGGTTTTAGATAGGCAGACCGGGCATTTTCATAGCTTTTTGACTAATGACATGGAACTAACATTGTTCTGTTGCTAGTTTTCTTTTCATAGCTTTTGTTTAATTTCAGTATTGCTTTGTACATTTTAGTTTTGTTTATTTGCTTCAGTAGTTAAAATTTAGATATACTAATCTGCTCATAGCATCTTCAGTTGCCTCCGAAAGCCACAGCTGGACCGATGGTGAGGGATTGCATTATGAAATGTGTAGTTTTAGTATTAGTTTCTTTTAAATTTAGATATATTAAATCATGCATGACATCTTCGGTTGCCTCGAAAGCCACAATTTGGAGCGATGGTGAGGGATTGAATCATGAGTGTATGGTTTAGTATTAGTTTACTTTCTGCAAATTAAATATCAGTTACTCAAGTTATTTATGATTACTTCCGAAAATCATAGCTGGACTAATGATGAAGGGTCAGAAGATAAATTGATGTAATCTGGTTTAGATTTATTTTTTTGCAATTTTGAAATTCCTTAAGCATAGTTTCTCTTGTGTTTAGTTGGAAGCAAGAATAGTTTGGTTTTCATGCTCACTAGTTTACTGTTTTGATTTATTAGATTAGCAACACCTTTTCATTTCAGCAGTGCATTTTTATTTTCTTTCAAGTCTTTTCATTGTAATTTTCAATTTGCTTTTAAAGTTTCAAGTTGGTAAATCATTATAGGGGATATCACTTCCTTGAATAAATATAACCAAACTTGTTTTCATTTTAGAATTTCCATTTCACTTTAGAAAAACCAAAAACGACAAAAAGTTAAGAAATAGGTTATCTTGCACATATAGTGCGCTGCACTTCATCAGCTTACGATTCCCGGATTGACAAATTAAATGCAGCAATTTAGGACACACTAAATTGACCAAACACTTCCTTCGGCGGGGTCGACAGTGCAGCACGTCTCAATGAAGCTCGTCGGAAATGGGACAAAGCTCTCTCTCTTCGGCTTGGCTCTCAAAGGTTGTCTGGCGATAGTCTCCTTACTACAGATTCAACTCTTGCTTTTAGTTTGCTAAGGGAAAAGGGAAAGATTATATAGATGGTGGAAGGGGAGTTGGGATCCCTACAATTGTGGGATTGGCCCTATCCTCAAGGAAGCTTCCATGATAGGTGGAAAACCACTTCCCCTACATGGAGATCTGGAGTCAAACCTCCCAACTTAGAGACTCATTCAAGAGTTGGTTGGAATCGAAATTCCGCCATTTATTTTCAAAAAACAATCCTTATTAAGCTTGGTGCGAGCAATACATAGGGACAGAGCGCCAGCTGGCGCGCCCTCTTTCATGGATCTCCCCCATTGGCGCGAGGGATGAGCTAGCTAGTCACGCTGAGGCCAAAAGGTCAGTTTTTAAGGTTTTTCAGGGGAGTCTTTCTTCAGAGAAATTACTTTCCTTGTCAAGGGGGATGCCATGAAAGTGGTTTCAAGTTATGTCAGTGCTCACAAGCCATGAAAAAGGCCCTCCAATGTGCAGGACGGGGATTTTAGGGACGATGACAAATTACTGTGTAACAATAACCTAACCCTAACCTTGATCAAAACCTTAACCTTAACTTTACCCTTAACCAAATCTTAACCTTAACTATAACCTAACCCTAACCTTGAACAAACCCTTAACCTTAGCCTTAACCTGACTAAACACGTAACCTTAAACTTAACCTTACCTTAACCTTAACCTTGCCTTAACCTAACTTTAACCTTAACCTTCCCCTAACCTTAACCCTAACCTTACCCCTAACCCTAACCTTGACCAAGCCCTTAACCTTAACCTTACCCTTAACCTTCACCTTAACCTTAACCTTAACCTTAACCTGACTAAACCCGTAACCCTTAACCTTAACCTTACCCTTAACCTTCACCTTAACCTTAAACTTGACTTTACCCTTAACCTAACCTTAACCTCAAATATAACATAACCCTAACCTTGACCCTAACTTTACCCTTAACCTTGACCTTAACCTTAACCTTAACCTTGACCTTGACCATAACCGAACCTTAACCTTAACCTTAACCTTAACCTTAACCTTATCTTACCCTTAACCTAACGTTAACTTTAACTATAACCTAACCCTCACCTTAACCTAACCTTAACCTTAACCTTAACCTTAACTTAACCTTGACCTTCCCCTAACCTTAACCTTAACCTTAACCTTAACTTTACCATTAACCTAACCTTAACCTTAACATAACCTAACCTTAACTTTAACCTTAACCAAACCCTTAACCTTGACTTTAACCTTAACCGTAACCTTAACCTTAACCTGAATAAACCTGTAACCTTAACCTTAACCTAACCTTAACCTTGACCTTATCGAAATCTAACCTGTAACCTTAACCTTAACCTAACCTTAACCTTGACCTTATTATAATCTAACCTTAACCTTAACCTTAACATAACCCTAACCTTGATCAAACCCTTAACCTTAACTATAAACTAACCCTAACCTTGAACTTAACTTTACCCTTAACCTTAACCTTAACCTTAACTATAACCTAACCCTAACCTTGACCTTATCTTTACCCTTAACCTTGAACTTAACCTTAACCTTTACTTTACCCTTAACCTAACATGAACCTTGACCTTAACTATAACCTAACTCTAACCTTGACCAAACCTTAACCTTAACTTTAACCTAATATTAACCTTAACCTTATCCTTATTCTAACCTTAACCTTAACCTTAACCTTAACCTATCCCTAACCTTAACTTTACCCTTAACCTAACATTAACCTTAACTTAACCTTTACCTTACCCTAACCATAACCTTAACCTTAACCTTAACCTTAACCTTAACCTGACTAAACCTATAACCTTAACCTTACATTAACCTAACTTTAACCTTAACCTTCCCCTAACCTTAACCTTAACCTTAAACTTAAACTTACCCTAACCTTACCCTAACCATAACCTTAACTTTACCTATAACCTTACCCTTAATCTAACCTTAACCTTGACCTTGACCAAACCCTTAACCTAACCTTACCCTTAACCTTAACCTAACCCTAACCAAGGTTAAGGTTAAGGTTAGGTTAAGGGTAAAGTTAAGGTTAAGGTTAAGGTTTGGTGAAGGTTAGGGTTAGGTTATAGTTAAGGTTAAGTTTAAGGTTAAGTTTAAGGGTAAGGTTAGGTTAAGGGTAAATTTAAGGTTGAGGGTAAGGGTAAGGTTAAGGTCAAGGTTAAGGTCAAGGTAAAGGTCAAGGCTAAGGTTAGGTTAAGGGTAATGTTAAGGTTAAGGTTATGGGTTTAGTCGGGTTAAGGTTAAGGTTAATGGTCTGGAAAAGGTTAGGGTTAGGTTATAGTGAAGGTTAAGGTTAAGTTAAGGGTAAATTCAAGGTTAAGGTTAGGGTAAGGTCAAGGTTAAGTGTAAAGTCAAGGTTAGGGGTAAGGTCAAAGTTAAGGATAAGGTTAAAGTTAAGGTTAAAATTATGGGTTTGGTCAAGGTTAGGGTTAGGTTATAGTTAAGGTTAAGGTTAAGGTGAAGGTTAAGGGTAAGGTTAAGGTTAAGGTTACAGGTTTTTTCAGGTTAAGGTTAAAGTCAAGGGTTTGGTCAAGGTTAGGGTTAAGTTAAGGTCAAGTGTAAAGTTAAGGTTAAGGTTAGGTTAAGGTTAAGGTTAAGGTTAAGGTTAAGGTTAAAGTTAAGTTTAACCTTACCCTTAACCTTAACCTTAAATTTAACCCTAAACTTGACTTTACCCTTAACTTAATCTTAATCTTCACTATAACCTAACCCTAACCTTGACCAAAACCTTAACCTTAACCTTAACCTTACCCTTAACCTTAACCTTAACCTTAATAAACTTGTATCCTTAACCTTAACTACAACCTAATCCTAACCTTGACCAAACCCTTAACCTTAACCTTAACCTGACTAAACCTGTAGCCTTAACCTTAACCTTAAACTTAACTATAACCTTACCCTAACCTTGACCAAACCCTTAACATTAACCTTAACATTAACCTTAACCTTTCCATAACCTTAACCCTAAACTTAACCTTAACCTTAACCTTACCCCCTTAACCTTATCCTTAACCTTAACTAAAACCTAAACCCTAACCTTGACCAAATTCTTAACCTTAACCTTAACCTGAACGTTTACCCTAAACTGAACCCTAACCTTAACCTAAACCTTAACCTTAACTATAACCTAACCCTAACCTTGATCAAACCCTTAACCTTAACTTTACCCTTAACCTAACCTTAACCTTAACTATAACCTAACCCTAACCTTGACCAAACCCTTAACCTTAACCATAACCTGAATAAACACATAATCTTAAACTTAACCTTACCTTAACCTTAACCTTGCCTTAACCTAACTTTAACCTTAACCTTCCCCTAACCTTAACCCTAACCTTACCCTAACATTATGTAATGTTCCAAAATTTTCACATAGCAATTTGGAACATTAGATTTTGCTACTTTCACCTAGGAAAGGAATAAATGGGTAAGGAGGCCCATGGATAGTAAAATTATGAATAAATTCCACCTTAGTAATCAAGGATATTACCTTAGGAGCTGGTTTTACGCTTCCAAGTGTGAACAAGGACAAATTAGATGGGGATATAGTCAAGTTTGACTAAGTCAACATGCATTCTTGAGGAGGAAGAAATCACTCAAAGAGACTAGCTTAATGTGAACAAGGATCAGCCTAGACACACATATGAGAACCAGATTGAAGATCCCTTGGTGTGAACAGAGGCATTGCAGGTGGATTGGTCATAGTTGACCAAGTCAACATCGTTGTCACAAAGAGGAGGGAAGCTACATAGGGCAGCGCAGTTTTGAAAGAGGAAGCTTCATGAAGAAGTCACCTCAACATTGTGTGGGGTCTGGGGTGAGGAGGCTCACCAAAGATAAAAGGAGGACATAGCATCAAAGGAGATTCATTCATGTATTCAACTATTTTGGTCTTGAGACCAATTTCATACTTCAGATGTTTAGCTGGAGTTGCTGCACTACTTAGTGCAAGGAATTCATGTGCGGGAATTTCATCCTCTCTTTAGATAAGCTTGTTTAAGGGATCAAAGGGGAGTGATTTGAGCTTAATTTCTGCATTTTTCTTGGGGCCATTCCTCCACATTCAGCCACAACATATTTTACTTCAGAAATTACATCCTTTTCTGCAAGAGCATTGTTGCTGGGTTAAACATTGTCTTTGTATGCTAGTCTTTGAGGAGGAGGTGTTCATTTCCCTCTGTGAGTTCCAATAAGAAGGATTAGGGCCATTATCTGTATTATTCTTCATTTATATTTCATATTCAGTCATGTTTAATATAGTCTTGCAATGAACTGTGTTATTTTCTGCAGTGCTGCTTTGTACATGCATTTTGCTGGAAACCTTTGCCGTGTGTCTTATTTCTGCTGTATAAGAGATTAAACCTCCATTTCTTTGTTGTATGACTAATATAAAATTTTGATCAGTCTTATTCCATCATTTTCTATAGAAACCCTCATGGAAATTACACCCTCATAGTCTTCAGAAATGCTGTAGTGGAAAGGTCATGGGATTGGGGTGTTTTTGAGCCGTTTCTAGCTGGGGAGATCTGTTTAACTTAGCTAGAATGATTATTTGTTAGGTCCCTATATCACTAGTATAGTCCCTTATTATTGTTATTGTAACCCCCTTATTTTTATTATTGTACCCTTGTAACCCCCATTTTGTTATTATTGTGCCCTTAAATTATTATTATTAGGTCGGCTAGGATTAAATTGTGGCCCACTAGGATTACATTATGGCCCCATGGACTCCTATATATTAAAAGGAGCTTTGTAAATTGTATCATCCAAGAATTTTTCATTTATGTAATGTATTGGAGGTTGCCCCCTCGAAGTGGCTTATTTCTAAGGCATTGATATCTCTTTTCTTCTATTTTTGAAGCTGGTTATACAACATTTGGTATCAGAGGTTTGGATTCTAGGGTTTCGCTGCTCCAAACAGGTCATCGTGGCATTTTTTCTATAACGTTTTTTCTACAAAGTTTCAGAAGCTAAAATTTTTAGGGTGTGAAGCTGAAATCCTTAGGAAGATTTTCTAAAAATTTCAGAGCTTGGTTCGCAATATTTTCAGAGATATGATCTGTGGAAGTTAGGTCTTTTTTCAGGCTCCTAAACAGGTCATCGTGGAATTTGAGCTATAAATTTTTTTCTACGAAGGTTCAGAATCTGAAATTCGAATGGTACGAAGCTAAAATACTGAGAAAATTCGTTAGAAAATTTCAGAGCTTGGTTCGCAATATTTTTGGAGATATGATCTGTGGAAGTAGTGCTTTTTCAGGCTCCTGAATTGCATCTCAAAGAGGTGATCGTGGGAAAAGTTCAATAACTCTCTTTCTGGTCATCGGATTGGAGTGACATAAAAAGTGGTCGCAATTACACAGACTATAGTTTCTTCTCTATAAATTTTAGAGACAAAGGACGAAACAATGATACGTGGCAAGTCGTACAAGTTCGCTCTACTGAACCGGTCCATAATTAGCTCATTGTGGGAGATCGGACACAACTTTGTCTTGGAGAATCCAAATCAGGCCAGACCTGTGGCATTCGAAAGATAATTCAGAGTGCTACATCGATACTAAAATTCAAATATTTAAGTGTTGCAATCATATAGATATTACAATTTCAATATCGAGCTCCTCAAAAGCAAGAAAAAAGTGTGTATTTTTTTCCAAATTGCATAAGTCTTGTTTGAAGAATCAATTTTAATTGATTCCAAGGGCATATTGTAGAATAGATATAAGTATTGGTTTCTAAAATATGCCCCGTAAAAATAATTCAACACCCATTAAGCCTTCAGAAGGCTCTACTATGACTCATGAAGATGAAGAATTGCAACATGATCTATCAAAATTACAAGAGCAAGTGTAACAAATTTCACTCTCGCAAAGAGCAACAAAAAATGAAATGGAAGTTTTGAAGAAAGGCGTGGAAGCTAAGATGGATGGCATGGAAGCTGGCATGGAATCTAAGATGGAAAACATGAAGAATGATCTAAAAACAGACATCGAAGGTTTGACAAAGTTGATACAAGAAATGTTTCCTAATGGTGAAAAGATAGTAGAAGAACCTCATGATGAGGAAAAAATAAATGTTAATCGTGATTTCATAAACTCTAATGTTGGCGGGAAGAACCACCATATTCCAAAAATGGATATGAGGAAGTTTGATGGAAAGGATCCTGTAACATGGATACTACAGATGGAGCAATATTTTGATCTCCATAATGTGCAAAACACATAAAAGGTACACATTGCAACTTTACATTTAGAACAAAATACATTTGTATGGTATCGATGGCTTTGCTCCCGTAAAAAAATTGTCACTTGGTCAATTTTTACGGAGGAAATGATAGCACATTATGAGGATACGAAGAGCAACACCTTCTTTAGCCAATTGATAAATCTTAAACAAAAGGGTTTAGTGGGGCAGCACATTGAGGACTTCCAAAAATTGAATATAAGGGTAACTGATATTCCAGAGGAACACAGGATCGATCTCTTCATAGGCACTTTAAAGGATAACATCCAACATGAAGTTCGTGTTTTGGAACTAGATTCATTGGAGAAGGCATTCAGGTTGGCAAGAAAAGTTGAATGTAAAATAATGGTGACAAGGAAGCCTACCACTCAATTCTATAAAGAAGGAAGTGTTGCTACGTCTAGATTTCCACAACCTACAAGGTTGACATCACAAAAATTGGAAGAAAAAAGAGAAAAAGGGCTTTGCTACAGTTGTGATAGCAAATACACTAAAGGTCATAAGTGTGCTGAGAATAAATTATTTTACATAGATTGTGAAGAGGAAGAAGAAAATGAACAAGAAGAGGACATACACCAGGAACCAACCCTAGAAGAGGAAGAAATGAATCTAACCATATCGTGTAATGCACTAGCAGGAATTACCACTCCTCAAACTCTCAAGATAGAAGGAAAAATCAGGAAGAAAAAGGTAATAGTGTTGATTGATTCAGGTAGCACCCATAATTTTATTCATTGTAAGGTAGCCAAGGAATTAAATTGTTTCCTATACCCAGCACCAGAATGTCAAGTGATGGTTGCAAATGGAGGAACTATAAATTTCTCTCGAAAATGCCATAATATCAAGCTAACCATGGGGGAATATGTATTGACTAGTCCAATGCTTTCCATTCCTATGGGAGGTGCTGATGTTGTACTAGGAGCACAATGGTTACAATCTTTGGGGACGGTAGCTTTTAATTTTCAAGAACTTTTCTTGAAATTTTTTTCAGAAGGAAAGGAAGTCGAATTACGGGGTATTGAAGGGAAGCCGGGAAAGATAATAAGCTCTAATGTCATGACAAAGCTTCTAAAGAAATAACAACAAGGCGTAATTGCACAATTATGCTCACTAGAAGTTCCGACATCAAAATCATCTATTTCTGCAGATCTCCAACAAGTCTTGGACAATCATTCCAAGGTGTTTGAAACTCCCAAAGGACTCCCACCTATTCATGATCATGATCATGCTATTCATTTGATTCCATGAAGTGTTCCTCCAAACATCAGGCCTTATAGATATCCTTACGTCCAAAAGAGCGAAATTGAACGTATGATTGCAGAAATGTTAGAGGCGGGTATAATTCAACCTAGTCAAAGTTCTTCTCTGCTCCTGTAGTATTGGTACACAAGAAGGATGGATCATGGCGAATGTGTCCGGATTATAGGGAGCTCAATAAGCTCACCATTAAAGATAAATTTCCCATTCCTGTGATTGATGAATTATTGGATGAATTACATGAAGCAATTTATTTTACCAAGTTGGATCTTCGTTCAGGATATCATCAAATTAGAATGAAGACTGAAGATATTCCAAAAACAACATTTTGAACTCATGAGGGTTATTATGAATTTTTGGTCATGCCTTTTGGCCTTACCAATGCACCTTCTACATTTCAAGGGTTGATGAATTCCATTTTCAAACCCTTCCTTAAAAAATTTGTGCTAGTATTTTTTGATGATATACTAATCTATAGCAGGTCTTGGAAGGATCATGTTGAACATGTTGACAGGGTGCTCAAACTATTGCAGGAGAAACAATTATATGCAAAAAATCCAAATTTTTCTTTGGAGTACAAGAGGTGGAATATCTGGGTCATATTGTATCTCACGAGGGTGTTAAAGTAGACCCTAACAAAATTAAAGCCATTAAGGAATGGAAAGTCCCCACAACCATAAAGCAGTTGCGAGGATTTCTCAAGTTAACAGGGTATTATCGCAAGTTTGTTAAGAATTATGGGAGAATAGCAGCACCTCTAACAACATTATTGAAGAAAGATGCATTTTCATGGACTCCTGAAGCAACTAAGGCCTTTGAACATCTTAAATAGGCAATGTGCCTAGCACCGGTCTTAGCTACGCCAGACTTCACAAAAACCTTTATTGTGGAATGTGATGCCTCAGGAAATGGAATTGGTGCGGTTTTAATGTAGGAAGGAAGACCCATTGCTTTTGAAAGTCGTCCAATCAAAGGAAAGTATTTACAGAAACCTATTTATGAGAAGGAAATGTTAGCAATACTGCATGCACTAAAGAAATGGCGAACTTACCTAATGGGAAGACACTTTAAGGTAAAAACTGATCATGATAGTCTTAAACACTTTTTGGAATAAAGACTATCATCAGAAGAGCAGCAAAAATAGGTCACAAAGATGTTGGGTTATGACTTTGAAATAATCTACAAAAAAGGAAAGCTTAATGTTGTTGCAGATGCACTCTCAAGAAATAATCAAGAGGTGGAAGCATTGCTTTGTTCCATTTATATTATGCAACCAGATTGGATAAGTGAAGCAAGAGATGAATGGAAGAAGGAAAAATATGTATGGACACTCATTCAAAAGTTGCGGCAAGATCCTAGTACATCTGATACATTTAGTTGGAAAAATGATTCCTTATGGTACAAAGATCGCTTATATCTTTGTGAGAATTCCCATCTAAAACAAAATATTCTTCTGGAATTGCACACTTCTCCTTTAGGAGGACACTCAGGATTTTTAAAAACTTACCACAGGGTGAAGAAAGAATTTTTTTGAGATGGCCTTAAATCTGATATTCAAAATTTTGTGGCAGAATGTTTGGTTTTCCAGCAGAATAAAGTTGAGACAATTAAGACCCCGGGACTTCTACAACCCTTATCCATTCCAAGTCAACGTTGGGAGGAGATTTCAATGGATTTTATCACAGGTTTACCTAAGTCCGAAGGAAAGAGTGTCATCATGGTGGTAGTTGATAGACTTACCAAGTATGCACACTTTTGTGCATTATCTCATCCATTTAAAGCAAGTACACTTGCTACTACATTTATGGACACAATTCAAAAGCTACATGGAAGCCCAAGGGTTATTGTGAGCGACAGAGATCCCATTTTTATTGGAAATTTTTGGACGGAGTTATTTTCTTGTTTGGGTACTCAATTAGCTCATAGCTCATCTTATCATCCTCAATCTGATGGTCAAACTGAGATAGTAAATAAATGTTTGGAAGGATATATTCGTTTTTTTGTATCTGATAAACAAACACAATGGGTCAAGTGGTTACCTCTTGTTGAATGGTGGTATAACACTTCTTTCCATACTACAGCAAAAATGACCCCATTTATGGCACTTTATGGATATCATCCACCATCCATCACATCATCTTTAAGGGAAAATTCGAAGGTTCAAGCAGTGGAAGATCACATCGAGCATCAGCAAGAAGTTCTCCAACTCTTAAAGGATAACCTAAATTTGGCACAAAATCTAATGAAACAACAGGCAGATCAACATCGTAGCGAGAGAAGTTTTGATGTAGGAGATTGGGTATTTTTACGGCTACAACCATACAAAAAAATGTCCCTCAAGCAAGCTAAGAAGGATAATAAATTATCACCAAAGTACTATGGTCCTTACAAGGTGTTGCAAAATATTGGTTCTATGGCATACAAATTGGAGCTTCCTGCTTCTTCGCGAGTATATCCAGTTTTCCATGTTTCATGCTTAAAGAAGGTTATAGGTGAAAATATTCCAGTTCAAACAATATTTCCAGAACTTGATGAGGAAGGAAAAATCATATTGGAACCTGAAGTGGTCATGGAAACAAGAACTCGAGAGCTACGAAATCGATCAATTTTAGAGTATCTCATCAAGTGGAAGAACTTACCCACTGAAGATTTTACATGGGAGGATGAGAATTTTATACAAAAGCACCCGAAGCTACTCAAGCGTTGAGGACAACACTTTTTTGAAGGAGAGGGGCATGTTAGGTTCTTATATCACTAGTATAGTCTCTTATTATTGTTAGTGTAACCCCCTTATTGTTATTATTGTACCCTTGTAACCCCCATTTTGTTATTATTGTGCCCTTAAATTATTATTGTTAGGTCGGCTAGGATTACATTGTGGCCCACAAGGATTACATTATGGCCCCATGGAATCCTATATATAGAAAGGAGGTTTTGTAAATTGTATCATCCAAGAATTGTGCATTTATGTAATGTATTGGAGGTTGCCCCCTCGAAGTGGCTTATTTCTAAGGCGTTGATATCTCTTTTCTTCTATTTTTGAAGCTGGTTATACAACATTATTTTGGGCTCAAATTTGGCATGGGAGTTGTATAATATGTAACTCACGGGATCCAAATGCCATTTCCCATAGTTATTGTGTTATTTTCTAAAAATGATGTTTTTATGGTCCAAGAGGCTGCATTTCCTCATGTCGGGAAAGGATAGTGAGGAAAATCTCTTCTACTGATTAAATGTTTCTTGTGCATATTATGAATTGATATAAATTTATTTCTCATGATTTTATGAAGCTCCACATTGGTAATAACTTGGATTATTCCCAATAGTTTAGCTGTTCTAATTTTGGATCATTACAGTGGTATCAGAGCAAGATCTTTGGCTAGCATGTGGGCTTCAAGCCAAAGTGTTGTACAACAAGGAGCAAGGTAAAAATTATGGAGAGGATGAGCTTACTGTCATCCATTTTCAGATCTAAGAAGAAATAAGAAGAGAAATGCATTGAAACTCCAAGAGGGTTTCAAGGAGGAGAGAATTGCAGTGAGACCTCTAGAGGGTTTCAAGAAGAAGAAGAAGATGCATGCACTTCCTGTTCTCATAGAGGAAGTGGAGAGAAAAGAGACCACTTGGAGCATGAAATCCTGAGTGGGTATTTGGTAGAATACAAGTTCCAACCTAGGGCTTTCAGAAAGACCCTATATTTTTCTCAGTTTATTCAATTGAGAGAAGAGAAAAGACCTTGCAGCAAAGAAGAGATCAGAGGAAATAGATTCCTATTGTCTAAATTTGATGGGTCATCTACAATAAGAGCTTGGGCAATAAATCTTTAGGCATTATTCATACTTCATCCAGTGGAAGAGAGGGAGGCAGCAGAAGTTGCAGCGCTGCACCTAGAAAGTGAAGCCAATGCTTGGTGGTGCAGTCACTTAAACCACACAAAAGTGACTTATTTTTTGAGTTTACTTAAGAGCTAATCAGAAACTTTGATGGGGGAAGATCAAAGAAGAGTAGACCCACAACACCATGGGGGGAGGTAAGTACCAGCACTGCCATAGCCTTGAGGGAGCAACCTTCTACACCAACAGTTGGATTAGCCAACACATTGGAGAAAGGGACTCTTGCAGATGTTCCAAAGGCTCACAAAGGTATGCATAAATTTCCATGTCTTAACATTTCAGAAAATTTTGGAAATTTTTTTGCATATGGCATAGGATAAAATGGTATTGCTGAGATAAAGTAGCAGGATTGCACTGCGTTGTGAAAGCTTGAAGGGTTCAAGGGAGATTTGAACCGTCAACCTCATGTATCACTAATGAGTTACACACAACCCTTGAGGTTGGATTGTGAATTCTTGGAGGATGGAGTGAAATTTTCTCCAAAAAAATCCATGCAGAATCAAATGTTCATCCGAGAGTTGACACATGAGATAGCCAGAACACCCTGGAGGAGGGTTACAACACTGTCAAGAAGTAGCATCAAGGAGGCTTTGCCTTCAGGTCACTTGGAACCTTATGGGTTCAAGATAATCATTGGTGAGAGATCCTTTCTGGGAGTTCTCCAAGGAGTTTCATTATAGCATTTCATGAAATGCAACGAGGAAAATTTGATATGGTAGGATGGTAGCCTCTTTTGGAGTACCAAGATGGAGAATGATAAGAGGCATCCATCGATGGATAAGTGGATGTGGATAGAGAGAAAGAAGCTGGAAATTTACTTGAAACTCTATATTACCAGGCAGAAGGAGGAAAAACTACGTTGGCTACTCTTGAGAGAGTTTGGTCACCCTATGACATGTCCTTTTCCATGGGGTGAGAAGGGGAAGGAATATTGGTAGGATACTTTCATCATGGGGAAGCAAGGAGTGTGGAAGCATTATGGTGATGTTATCATTATTTTTTCACCACATAAGTTGTATGCTGGAGGTATGGTGAGGCAGCAAAGACATTTGTTGCTTTGGAGGATTGAGGGAGAGTTACCGAAGATTTTCTCTCACATTTTTCATGATGTTGCAATGGGAGGAGTTGGCAACATTATGAGCGGGGTATTTGACATTTAACATGTCAAAGGATGGATTTATGAGTTGGCAGGATCCTATTTTCATAGGCCAACAGCATTGTCACTTTGGAGCATGAGCTTGTTGATGAGGTGTTCCCAAGATCACTTTGGTGAGCTTAGAGGAGGTGAGATTGGTATAATGGTGGATGGACTCATTGGATATTGTGGTATGATTTCCTTGACTTGTATTTCCAAGCATGAGAAGGAGGATTTTCATGCAGCATGTGGTTATTTCCTCTTCATATGGGTATGTCATGCCACTATGGAGGGTTCATCTATGGATCTTGTCACCATCTTGCTACCATCACATGGTAAGAGATTTTTTTTTTCACTTATTGATTGTTCAACACTATATTTGTATACTCTTACCATTTCCTTGCAGTGCATTGCTCTATAAAGGGGAAAATTTATCTTCAGGTTCCATGGACCAGTTTTGGCCAGCTATTATGATGGAAACAACCATCTATTGTATGATTTGGGGCAAGTGTTTGGTTACTTCTTGTATGCTCAATTGATACACTCATAGATTTACTACTTATTGGTAGATTTGGTGACTTACACAACTAGCCATCTATCAAAAAACATCTTTCCATGCTATTTTTTGAAGCTGCATTTGGGAAGACTGCGCTGTGACCACTTGGGAGACTGTTGGTACCTTCCAGCAACACATGAAACCTTCAATATTTTTGTCAGTATGCTTCTGATCATGATCCTATTTTTTTATATTGTCCTTTCCTATATGAGGATCATGATTAGAGGAGGAACACATGGAGTGGGTGTGTTCTTGGGGGAGGAACATCCCCACCCTTTCTGCATTACATGCTCTAAAGGGAGCATGGGAAGAGACATGGCCTCTACAGCAAAACATTTGTTTATTTATGAGGAAGGCCATGAGATGGATGGGGTGCCATATGATGGTGATTTCTTTTCCATCATGTGTTACATGGTTTGGGCTAGCTTGATGCATAGTGCTGGGAGAGGGACCTCTGGAGGTCTAGTTTCCTTCTTGCCATTAGAGGGAAACATCATTGTAGTCAAAGATTAGAAAATTCTCTACACTTATCTTAAGTGGAGAGGAAAGCAGCATGGGGTAGGCTACTATGTCTACCATGTCCATAATTCCAACCCACCTACCTTTTCGGAGCTTCAGGTGGAGGATTATTTGCATGAGTTGCCATTTTGGAAGGTGGCTCATTTTGTTTGGTTGATAGCTTGGGGAGGAGAGATTCAAATGGGGATGATGAGTTCCAATATATATCAGCCCACATGCTTCATGAGGATCTTCAAACAACCCATTGTTACTTCCATGGATGTACTACTGTCACATAATGTCAGCTATTTAGATAGCTTACACACTTGGGAGAGGCAACTTGGAGATGTATTGATGATGAAACACCTTGATCCTTGGAGGATTTTATCTTATGAGGTTTCTACGGGGGAGATGAGGATTCTCTTCAGTATTATCCTTGCAGTTGCTTGAGGACAAGCAACATTTGGGAGGGGATGACTGTAATGTTCCAAAATTTGCACATAGCAATTTGGAACATTATATTTTGCTACTTTCACCTATGAGAGGAATAAATGGGTAAGGAGGCCCATGGACAATAAAATTATGAATAAATTCCACCTTAGTAAGGAATGATATCACCTTAATATCTAGTTTTACACTTCCAAGTGTGAAAAAGGACAAATTGGATGGGCACATAGTCAAGTTTGACTAAGTCAACATGCATTCTTGAGGAGGAAGAAATCACTCAAAGAGACTAGCTCAATGTGAACAAGGATCAATCTAGAAACACATATGAGAACTAGATTGAAGATCCCTTGGTGTGAATAGAAGCATTGCAGGTGGATTGGTCATAGTTGACCAAGTCAACAGTGCTGCCACAAAGAGGAGGGAAGCTAGCTAGGGCAGCGCAGTTTTGAAAGAGGAAGCTTCATGAAGAAGTCACCTCAACATTGTGTGGGGTCCGGGGTGAGGAGGCTCACCAAAGATAAAATGAGGGCATAGATTCAAAGGAGATTCTTTCATGTATTCATCTATTTTGGTCTTGAAACCAATTGCATACTTCAGCTGTTTAGCCGGAGTTGTTCCACTGCTTAGTGCAAGGAATTCCTGTGCGAGAATTCCATCATTTCTTTAGATCAACGGGAAAAAAGGGGAGAAATTTGAGCTTCATTTTTGTATTTGGCTTGGGGCCATTTCTCCACATTCAGCCACAGCACAGTTTACTTTAGAAACTGCGTCCTTTTCTACAAGAGCATTGTTTTTGGGTTAAACATTGTCTTTGTATGCTAGTCTTTGAGGAGGAGGTGTTCCTTTCCCTCTGGGAGTTCCAATAAGAAGGCCTAGGGCCATTATCTGTATTATTCAGAATCTATATTTCATATTCATTCATGTTTAATACATTTTTGTAGTGAACTACATTATTTTCTACATCGCTGCTTTCTACATGCATTTTGCTGGAAACCTTTGTCGGGTGTCTTGTTTCTGTTGTATAAGAGATTAAACCTCCATTTATTTGCTGTATGAATAATATAAAATTATGATCATTTTTATTCCATAATTTTCTTTAGAAACCCTCATGTAAATTACGCCCTCATAGTCTTCATAAATTTTGTAGTGGAAAGGTCATGGGATTGGGGTGTTTTTGAGCTGTTTCTAGCTGGGGAGATCTGTTTAACTTAGCTAGAATGATTATTTTGGGCTAAAATTCGGTATGGGAGTTGCATAATATGTAAAAAATGGGATCCAAGTTCCATTTACCATATTTATTGTGTTAGTTTCTGAAAATGATGTTTTTATGGTCCAAGAGGCTGCATTTCCTCATGCCAGGAAAGGATAGTGAGGAAAATCTCTGCTACTGATCATTAATTTGCTGGTTAAATGTTTCTTGTGCATATTATGAACTGATATACATTTATTTATCATGATTTTCTAAAGCTCCACATTGGTAATAACTTGGATTATTCCCAATAGTGTATCTATTCCAATTTTGGATCATTACACCTTACCCCTAACCCTAACCTTGACCAAGCCCTTAACCTTGACCTTAACCTTAACATAACCTTAAAAAAACCCTTAAATTTAACCTTAAAATTACCCTTAAACTTCACCTTAACATTAACCTTAACCTGACTAAACCTGTAACCCTTAACCTTAACCTTACCCTTAACATTCACCTTAACCTTAACCTTGACTTTACCCTTAACATAACCTTAACCTCAAATATAGCCTAAACCTAACCTTGACCTTAAATTTACCCTTAATCTTGACCTTAACCTTAACCTTAACCTTAACCTTGACCTTGACCTTAACCGAACCTTAACCTTAACCTTAACCTTAACCTTATCTTAACCTTAACCTAACCTTAACTTTAACTATAACCTAACCCTCAACTTAACCTAACCTTAACCTTAACCTTAACCTTGACCTAACCTTAACCTTCCCCTAACCTTAACCCTAACCTTAGCCTTAGCTTTACCCTTACCCTAACCTTAACCTTAACTTTAACCTTAACTTAACCTAACCTTAACCTTAACCTTAACCAAACCCTTAACCTTGACTTTAACCTTAACCGTAACATTAACCTTAACCTGACTAAAACTGTAACCTTAAACTTAACCTAACCTTAACCTTGACCTTATCCTAATCTAACCTTAACCTTAACCTTAACCTAACCCTAACCTTGATCAAACCCTTAACCTTAACTATAACCTAACCCTAACCTTGACCTTAACTTTACCCTTAACCTTGACCTTAACCTTAACCTAACCTAACCCTATCCTTGACCTTAACTTTACCCTTAACCTTGACCTTAACCTTAACCTTTACTTTACCCTTAACCTAACCTTAACCTTGACCTTAACTATAACCTAACCCTAACCTTGACCAAACCTTAACCTTAACCTTAACCTAATCTTAACCTTAACCTAACTGTAACCTTAACCTAACCTTAACCTTAACCTTATCCTTAACCTTATATTTAGCCTAACCATAACCTTAACCTTAAACTTAACCTAACCCTAACCTTAAATTTACCCTTAACCTAACATTAACCTTAAAATTAACCTAACACTAACATTAACTTTACCCTTAACCTAACCTTAACCTTAACCTTATCTTAACCTTTACCTTACCCTAGCCTTAACCTTAACCTTAACCTTAACCTTAACCTAACTAATCCCGTAACCTTAAACTTACATTAGCCTAACTTTAACCTTAGCCTTCCCCTAACCTTAACCTTAACCTTAACCTTAACCTTAACCTTAACCTAACCTTAACCTCAACCTTACCCTAACCTTATCCTAACCATAACCTTAACTCTACCTATAACCTTACCCTTAGCTTAATCTTAACCTTGACCTTGACCAAACTGTTAACCTAACGTTAACCTTAACATTAACCTAACCCTAACCAAGGTTAAGTTTAAGGTTAAGGTTAGGTTACGGGTAAAGTTAAGGTTAAGGTTAAGGTTAAGGTTAGGTTACGGGTAAAGTTAAGGTTAAGGTTAAGATAAGGTTAAGGTTAAGGGTAAGGGTAAGGTTAGGTTAAGGGTAAATTTAAGGTTGAGGGTAAGGGCAAGGTTAAGGTTAAGGTTAAGGTCAAGGTCAAGGTTAAGGTTAAGGTTAGGTTAAGGGTAATTTTAAGGTTAAGGTGAAGGTTAAGGGTAAGTTTAAGGTTAAGGTTACGGGTTTAGTCAGGTTAAGGTTAAGGTTAATGGTTTGGTAACGGTTAGGGTTAGGTTATAGTGAAGGTTAAGGTTAAGTTAAGGGTAAGTCAAGGTTAAGGTTAGGGTAAGGTCAAGGTTAAGGGTAAAGTCAAGGTTAGGGTTAAGGTAAATGTTACACAACAATTTTTCACCATCCATGCAATTCCCCATCTCGCACAATTGGAGGGCTCATTCCGTGACCTGTGAGTAAGGACATAACTTGAAAACACTTTCATAGCATTCCCCTGAACATGTAATCTCATTGCTCACCAAAGATAAAAGGATGGCATAGATTCAAAGGATATTCTTTCATGTATTCAGCTATTTTGTTCTTGAAACCAATTGCATACTTCAGCTGTTTAGCCGGAGTTGTTCCACTGCTTAGTGTAAGGAATTCCTGTGCGAGAATTCCATCCTTTCTTTAGATCAACTTGGTTATGGGAAAAAAGGGGAGAAATTTGAGCTTCATTTTTGTATTTGGCTTGGGGCCATTTCTCCACATTCAGCCACAACACAGTTTACTTTAGAAATTGCGTCCTTTTCTACAAGAGCATTGTTTTTGGGTTAAACATTGTCTTTGTATGCTAGTCTTTGAGGAGGAGGTGTTACTTTCCCTCTGGGAGTTCCAATAAGAAGGCCTAGGGACATTATATGTATTATTGAGAATCTATATTTCATATTCATTCATGTTTAATACATTTTTGTAGTGAACTACGTTATTTTCTACATCGCTGCTTTCTACATGCATTTTGCTAGACACCTTTGTCGGGTGTCTTGTTTCTGTTGTATAAGAGATTAAACCTCCATTTATTTGCTGTATGAATAATATAAAATTATGATAAGTTTTATTCCATAATTTTCTTTAGAAACCCTCATGTAAATTACGCCCTCATAGTCTTCATAAATGTTGTAGTGGGAAGGTCATGGGATTGGGGTGTTTTTGAGCTATTTCTAGCTAGGGAGATCTGTTTAACTTAGCTAGAATGATTATTTTGGGCTAAAATTAGGTATGGGAGTTGCATAATATGTAAAAAATGGGATCCAAGTTCCATTTACCATATTTATTGTGTTAGTTTCTGAAAATGATGTTTTTATGGTCCAAGTGGCTGCATTTCCTCATGCCAGGAAAGGATAGTGAGGAAAATATCTGCTACTGATCATTAATTTGCTGGTTAAATGTTTCTTGTGCATATTATGAACTGATATACATTTATTTATCATGATTCTCTAAAGCTCCACATTGGTAATAACTTGGATTATTCCCAATAGTGTATCTATTCCAATTTTGGATCATTACACCTTACCCCTAACCCTAACCTTGACCAAGCCCTTAACCTTGACCTTAACCTTAACATAACCTTAAAAAAACCCTTAAATTTAACCTTTAAATTACCCTTAACCTTCACCTTAACCTTAACCTTAACCTGACTAAACCCGTAACCCTTAACCTTAACCTTACCCTTAACCTTACCCTTAACATTCACCTTAACCTTAACCTTGAATTTACCCTTAACATAACCTTAACCTCAAATATAGCCTAAACCTAACCTTTACCTTAACTTTACCCTTAATCTTGACCTTAACCTTAACCTTAACCTTAACCTTGACCTTGACCTTAACCGAACCTTAACCTTAACCTTAACCTTAACCTTATCTTAACCTTAACCTAACCTTAACTTTAACTATAACCTAACTCTCAACTTAGCCTAACCTTAACCTTAACCTTAACGTTAACCTAACCTTAACCTTCCCCTAACCTTAACCCTAACCTTAGCCTTAACTTTACCCTTACCCTAACCTTAACCTTAACTTTAACCTTAACTTAACCTAACCTTAACCAAACCCTTAACCTTGACTTTGACCTTAACCGTAACATTAACCTTAACCTGACTAAAACTGTAACCTTAGACTTAACCTAACCTTAACCTTGACCTTATTCTAATCTAACCTTAACCTTAACCTTAACCTTAACCTAACCCTAACCTTGATCAAACCCTTAACCTTAACTATAACCTAACCCTAACCTTGACCTTAACTTTACCCTTAAACTTGACCTTAACCTTAACCTAACCTAACCCTATCCTTGACCTTAACTTTACCCTTAACCTTGACCTTAACCTTAACCTTTACTTTACCCTTAACCTAACCTTAACCTTGACCTTAACTATAAACTAAACCTAACCTTGACCAAACCTTAACCTTAACCTTAACCTAATCTTAACCTTAACCTAACTGTAACCTTAACCTAACCTTAACCTTAACCTTATCCTTAACCTTATATTTATCCAAACCATAACCTTAACCTTAACCTTAACCTAACCCTAACCTTAAATTTACCCTTAACCTAACATTAAACTTAAAATTAACCTAACACTAACATTAACTTTACCCTTAACCTAACCTTAACCTTAACCTTATCTTAACCTTTACCTTACCCTAGCCTTAACCTTAACCTTAACCTAATTAATCCCGTAACCATAAACTTACATAGCCTAACTTTAACCTTAGCCTTCCCCTAACCTTAACCTTAACCTTAACCTTAACCTAACCTTAACCTCAACCTTACCCTAACCTCAACCTTACCCTAACCTTATCCTAACCATAACCTTAACTCTACCTATAACCTTACCCTTAGCTTAATCTTAACCTTGACCTTGACCAAACTGTTAACCTAACGTTAACCTTAATATTAACCTAACCCTAACCAAGGTTAAGTTTAAGGTTAAGGTTAGGTTACGGGTAAAGTTAAGGTTAAGGTTAAGGTTAAGGTTAGGTTACGGGTAAAGTTAAGGTTAAGGTTAAGGTTAAGGTTAGGTTACGGGTAAAGTTGAGGTTAAGGTTAAGATAAGGTTAAGGTTAAGGGTAAGGGTAAGGTTAGGTTAAGTGTAAATTTAAGGTTGAGGGTAAGGGCAAGGTTAAGGTTAAGGTTAAGTTCAAGGTCAAGGTTAAGGTTAAGGTTAGGTTAAGGGTAATGTTAAGGTTAAGGTGAAGGTTAAGGGTAATTTTAAGGTTAAGGTTACGGGTTTAGTCAGGTTAAGGTTAAGGTTAATGGTTTGGTAACGGTTAGGATTAGGTTATAGTGAAGGTTAAGGTTAAGTTAAGGGTAAATTCAAGGTTAAGGTTAGGGTAAGGTCAAGGTTAAGGGTAAAGTCAAGGTTAGGGTTAAGGTCAATGTTACACAACAATTTTTCACCGTCCCTGCAATTCCCCATCTCGCACAATTGGAGAGCTCATTCCATGACTTGTGAGTAGGGACATAACTTGAAAACACTTTCATAGCATTCCCCTGAACATGTACTCTCATTGCCCTGAATACAAATACTTGTGAAAAACCCTTAAAACACCCCTTTTTGCATTGGCGCGGGTAGCCAGTTCATTACTCGTGCCAATGGGAGAAATACTTCAAAGAGGGCACGCCAATTGGCGCTGTGTCCCAGAGTCGCACTCGCGCCAGCCATTTTAAGGATTTTTTTCTAAAAATAAATGGTGGAAGTTTCGTCCTAACTGATCGAGGAACTGGTATCTAATTTGAGTCGGGAGGTTTGGCTCAGGATCTCCATGTAGAGGAAGTGGTTTTCCACCTCTCATGGAAGCTTTCTTGAGGATAAAGCCAATCCCATGATTACAGGGATCCCAACTCCCCTTCCTCCATCTATAAAAGCTTTCTCAACTCATTTGCAAGCTAGTCTCCAAGTTCCCAAGAGCCTAATGCTGCAAGAGCTTTGATCCATTCTGTTAAGGCCAAATCCAAGCAAGGAGATCATTATCGAGACATCCGAAGAGAGAGGTTTGTCCCATCCTTGATAGGCTTTATCGAGACATGTTCTGCTGATGACCTTCCGAAGGAGAATTCAGCGTCAGAGCTATGGTTGTATTTTTCTTTTGATTAATTAATGATAAGCGACTATTGGTTATGGTTCCACTATTGTTCTTGATGATGATCATGAGTTAGGTCTTCTCTGACTGACATATATTTGTATGCACTGGATTTTACGCTTGCGTTTGTTTTGTTTCTTGCGTGTCTAGGTGTCCGATTATGGAGATCGTGAGGATTGTGATCTACCAGAGCTAAGGAATGGGAGCGATACCTTCTCTATGAGCGATAGCGTTGTATTCTAGGTAAGCCTTCACTTCTAGTTGGTTTATCTACAATTAGGAACCTGCACTATAGCGTGAACGATTGTTGCTAGACCCGGTCTGAGCTAGTAGGGATCGCCTCTGTCCGCAGAGGGGATTTACATCCACAACAAATTGGCAACTCCACTAGGGATCGTTGTCTTGTTGTTGTTCTGCTTTGTAAGCTACAGACGGAGCTTGAAGTTAGCCAGATAGCCTTCGAAATTCTTTTTCTCTGCATTAGCGAAGTATATCAATGCTGCTTTAGTCAATATCCGGTTTAGTTTATGAACTGAACACTTGGAGTGTTGTCTTGTCTTTTCGGTTGATTCTTGACCTTGCTTGCTTGGTCAACTCTTTGGGTTTGTTTTTCTATTTGTTTGGATTTTGTTTGGCCTTGTCATCACTGGTCTGTGTCTGGATTGCTCTTTTTTATTTTTCCCATAGTTAACTCGACTGGCGCGCTTTTCAGCTTGATAGTCGCGCCCATTGGCGTAGGTTGCTTGTGTATCACCTGCACCAATTCCATTCTGGTGCTAATTTCAGCCTCACAGTCGCGCCAATCTTGTGAGGTATTAGGGTTTTCTATGTTTTGAGCCTTCTAAGACTGATCTGTGATTTTGGCCTTTTTTTTTTTCTTGTTTGAGTGTTTTGGAGCCTTGTTTGACTGGTTGTGACCTTCTTCCTTTGGTTGTTTGCCTATTTCCATCGATTTCACTTTCTAGCCCTAGGGCATCTAGGTCCTCTTGTGTGTCGAGCCTCGCTTGGGAGTTTTGGGTTTCTATCGGTTCAGTCGACCTTGTGATTGCTTCTTTACATTCGTTTAGTGTTTGATTATCACTTTATTGCATTATTTGAGTGTTTTTTCTCTTCTTCATTCAAATTTCGCTTTGCCTCGTTCGGGCCTAGATTACATGCTCCATTTCAGTCTTTGGGATTATTTTGGTTTTGACGGACTATTTTGTCAATTTGAGATCTGATTGTGTGTTTTTCATTGAGTGATTTTCTCATTTTTGCTCTCTTACTATCGCACCTCAATTTTTTCTTCATTAGTTTTCATTTTTTTTAGTGCTTATTGTTATTAAACATTGAAAATATTAAAAAATCTCTTTGCTTTTGATTAGTTAGTGCAAATTAAAATCTTTTCGGTGTTATTAGTGATTAGTGACTTTGAGAGAAAAGTTTTTGGTTTACATTAGTTGCATTAGAGGCTTTGTTGGTTGTTTTCTGATCATTTTTTTGTGTGAAAAGCTCTCAACTCTCTCATAATTAGCTTTCATCGAATGAAATGATATGCTGTGGCATATAGTGTGAATTTAGGAGATTTTGTGACATCACACTCGCTAGGGCTTGAAAACTGAAACGTAATTGAAGATAAACATTAAAATTTACTCAATTTACACTAAGGAAGCATTGAAACATTAACGCAATATTTAGTGGTCTAGGCTAGAGACGTGGTCCAGCGTCTTTAAACCTAGTAGTTGTTGTTCGCCTCTTGGCTTTAGACAGCACTAGTACGGACTTGTGCTCCCCGTACCATTGAGTATATAAAGGGAGACCCCACTAAGTTTCTATCCTTTATCCATAGGAAGCCGAGTCTGCCACCCTATATCCGTGATACACCAGACACAACATTCGGGGAGATTGCCCGCACGTACGTTAAGTACTTGGTTGATTTCTCTTTCATTTTTGAAACCAAGGTGTATACTGTAGTTCACGATTATTTGGTACACCCTTTGCCTAGATTTCCTGCGTAGTCAGTTTGATCTTTACTGACTCCCAAAATTTGAAAGAATCATCAAGCGCTTGTCTTTCACGCTTGTTTCCAATCTGAAAGTGATAGAGTCACCTTTTTCCTGTTTCTTGACTCTTAAAATATGAAACGATAGAGTTTTGTTTCAATGTTTTAAAAATTAAGTGCCCACGAAATATTCCTGGTTAAAGTTAGTTTCCTTAGGGTGTTGTTCTGAAGATCATTTCTGATGGAAACTTTTCCAGAGTTCACCAACCAAGGAATCCCTCCGATGGGAATCTGGGTCCTTTTCCTCCTTTTGCAAATGTTGGCGCTCCTTATATGGAAACGTTGTCACTTCCTGGGTTAACTGTTGGGTTGCCTATTTGGTTTTTCTCAACCTCTGTGGTTCTGAATGTCTCGGTTACCATTCAATCAGTTCCTCTGCCTAAATAACATCATGTGAGGGTAAATCCCCTTTGCAAACAGAGGCAATCCCTACTAGCCCAGATCGGGTCTAGCAACAATCATTCACGCTATAGTGCAGGTTCCTAATTGCATATAAACCAACTAGGAATGAAGGCTTACCTGGAATCCAACGTTGTCGCTCATAGAGAAGGTAGCGCTCCCATTCCTTAGCTATGGAAAATCACAATCCTCATCATCTCCGTGATCGAACACATGCACACGCAAGAAACAAAACAAACGCAAGCGTAAAATCTAGTGCATACAACTATATGTCAGTCAGAGAAGACATAACTCATGATCATCATCAAGAACAAGAGTGGAACCATAAACAATAGGCACTTATCATTAATTAATAAAAAGAAGAATGAAACCATAGCTCTGACACTGAATTCTCCTTTGGAGGGTCGTCAGCAGAACGTGTCTCGATAAAGCCTGTCAGGGATGGGAAAAACCTCTCTCTTCGGATGTCTCGACAATGATCTCCTTGCTTGGATTTGGCCTTAAGGGAATGGATCAAAGCTCTTGCAGCATTAGGCTCTTGGGAACTTGGAGAATAGCTTGCAAATGAGATGAGAAAGATTTTATAGATGGAGGAAGGGGAGTTGGGATCCCTATAATCATGGGATTGGCCCTATCCTCAAGGAAGCTTCCATGAGAGGTGGAAAACCACTTCCTCTACATGGAGATCCCGAGCCAAACCTCCCAACTCAAATTAGATACCAGTTCCTGGATCAGTTAGGAAGAAAATTCCACCATTTATTTTTAAAAAACACTCCTTAAAATGGTTGGTACGAGTGTGACTTTGGGACAGAGCGCCAATTGGCGCGCCCTCTTTGAAGGATTTCCCCCATTGGCGTGGGTAATGAACTGGCTACCCGCGCCAATGCAAAAGGGGTGTTTTTAGGGTTTTTCACAAGGATTTGTCTTCAAGGCAATGAGAGTACATGTTCAGGGGAATGCCATGAAAGTGTTTTCAATTTATGTCACTGCTCACAGGTCACGGAATGAGCCCTCCAATTGTGCGGGATGGGGAATTGTAGGGATGGTGAAAAATTGTTGTGTAATAGATTCCCTCTAAAGCATGAGGCCCGAGAGAGAGAGAGGGGTGAAATTATTTACGAGAACGTTTCCTGAAAACACCTCCATCGGAAAACCTGCGTAGAAAAGTAAAACTGATATCTCAAATATATGATATATGTGGTATGGGCACAACCATCCATAACAGAGTATACAATAATCTAGATCCAAGGCATGGACGCAGCCATCCAGTGAGGATCGATAAACAGACTCAGGTATGGTCGCAGCCATCCAATCAGTGAGTCATGTAACTAATCATGATAATCCACAAAATCGCAGCCTAGATCGTAACAAACAGAAATCCAGGGTCTTGTGCTCCATCTCAACCCGAACAAAGTACAATTTCAAGCATGCGAATATGTGAGTTAAAGTCGAACATGCAAGAACATCGCATGATTACCAACCAATGATGAAAGCTGTTAACAAACGCGAGAGGTACCACCATTAATGCCAATGATCCTCAAGGTACTACAGGTACAACCTACAGCATGTGAAAAATGAGCTCACGTCGAACACCCGTAGAATCACTTGATCAGAGGCCAATGATGAAAATCTCACGTCGAATGTGAAAAACCCGCCATTGAGGCATGCAGGCTCCAAGGTACCAGAAGGGAGTCTCTAGATCAGCTTCCTGGATAATGAGCTGAAGTCGATAGGAAGTGACCTTGATCAAAGGTGGGCTATAATGTTTCCCATGTCATCGACGTGAGACAGAGGAACATAATGTTTTTGGGAATCACGATCAGATGAGAATCAGAGGAAGGTTGAAACTTACAGAGGTCAACTTCTCTTGAACACATGGCAGCACGACAGCGAGTTTGGCAGTATTTGACGTCAACGGATCAGAGGTCATGGCAAAGAGGCAAAGAGTAGATGAGAGGTCAAAAAGGATTACCCAAACCCACGGAGGCAAGTGGAAAACGAGATGAAATGTCCCAAACCCGACGCGAATGCAAACAAGTGCCATGTTCAAGAGCGACATACTGCCGACACGACAATGATTCTGGTTCCATTTTTGCCCACCATTTCTGGCGAGTACCCCAATTATTTTTGATAAAAATCTTGAAGGGGATAGAATATGCTTGTAATATAAGTTCTTCCTTCGGACGAATCCATCCTAGTACATTTAACAAGCCCTAGGAAGGAGTGACTCAAATAACGTCATTACGACTGAATCCAATGTCATCAGGGTTTAATGAGTCTGACAAAGGAAGAAATCGGTGTCTTTTCATATTTAGAGAGTTTGAAAAGACAACGGAAAAGTAAACTCCACAGGTTCCTTTTCGTAAATATTTCCTCAGATCCGAAAAGGTAGAAAACTTTGTCTGAGAAAACCTCCCAGTCACGATAGACTAGGGTATTCCTTTTTCATAAATAATCTATCCCAACCCGAAAAAGGGGTAAACATATACTGGGTAGATGTCGTTTCATGTCCACTTTAATGAGATCGAAATGACAAGGAACTCGACAATCTTTTCATGTTTAGAGAGTCAGAAAAGAGCTGAAATATGACTCCAGAATGAATTTTCCGTGTATTTACCGAGTCCGAAAAAGTATAAAATACAACTCGTGTCACTATTTAAGCCGCATAAAGACCTGTTGCTGCACAGAAATGCAAGTGTAAAACCCATTTTCGAAAAAATATATTAAAATATTAATAAAAAATGACTTTTAAAACCTATTTAGATTTCAAAAAGTTATTAATAAGTCTCAAATGGTAAAAACAAAATTACTTTTACTATTTACCTCATTGGAGAGCAACATTGGTCCATTTTGTGTGCAAACTTCTAACGGAAACTACGACCGATCTGGGCTACCATTCAGACCCTCATTTGTTCCAGGTAAGAGGCGCTTCCCTGAACTCCATTTTGATCCATTTTATAGAGATTTCCATTGCGGCTTGGGCTTCTGTGGAATATTTTTAAAATTTTAGGGCTCTGCCCATTGGCGTGGGTATCGGGCACAGACCCGCGCTAATGACCTTTTGCATACAAAGGGGTCGCACCAACTGGCGCGACTGTTAGGAAAACAGTCACGCGAATGGCGCAATGCGGTTTTTCCATTTTAAATTTCCAAACAGAGAATAATCCAGTGGATTTTTCCATGTAACAGAGGTCTAATCAAGGGTTTTTTATCATGTTGATGCAGGCAACCAAACACAATGGTTATCGAATGGAAGGAAAGGGAGCATGGGGAAGTGGATGAACTGGACATGTAGAATGAGGCCTGTATGAATGCACTTAAAAACTGTGGGCTCAAGAAGTTCTTCCTCACACCCTGTTTATGAGCTCAACCTGAGCTCCTATAGTACTTGGTGAGTATTTGGGATGAAAATGAAGGAGTGTTCAAAATTCAGGACCAAGTGCTGGAACTAGAGGTTTCTGATGTATACTTTATAACCAGACTGTCGCATAGAGGCCCAGTGCCCATCTTGATAGGCAGCAGACCATCTGGTGAAAAGATGGAGCAGGTAATGGTGAGGGTGTGCCCAAGGGCACGGACTGGATCAGGAAGCAGGAAGGTGGATATCCACACTATTGAGGATCTAGCACCGAGAGTAGTGCTACACACCATCACACGAGTTGCAGGATCGCAAGTTCCACACGAGGCCACCAAGGCCCAACTCCTATTAGCCTCTAAGTGTATGAATCCTACACTATTTGATTGGGCTACAGCGATGACAACCAATATCAAGAGGTAGCTTACAAAGTGCAAGCAAGCCAAGTTGAAACAATTTGGCTACAGTTCCATTTTGGTATCGTTCATCCTGGAACGATTACCAATATTTTAGGGCCAAGGGGCCATTGTTGCTGAGCTGATACCAAGAGAGCCAAGGATGGTTCGATGGGCAGCAATTATGCCCAGATTAGGAGGAGGCCAACAAATGTCTTGGAGGCCGGAGTTTTTTGGATGGTTACGGCGGTAGCTGATCGTGGTCAAGGATTGGCCTTATGCTGGGACCGATTTCATTGGAGACCCAGACATTCCGCTCTCGAAGGGGGATGACTGGGACGAAGAGTTGGGTATGAACTATCTTTTTTATTTTTATGTTTTATGATTTTTTTTTTTGTAATACATGTCCGTTCTAATAACATTTTTTATGTGTATGCAGATGTCGGCCCAGAGAGGCCTGTGGGCATGTCACCCATTGCACGGAGAACTCATGATGATCATGACCCTCAGGCTGAGGGTGGCGAGGGAGGTGAATTGATTCAGAATCTAGAGGGCATTGCCCGGGGGATCCCGGACTATGCACGGCTAGCAGATGTACTGCTAGCATACCAGCGACACACTGTGGGAGTGCCCAATCGCCTCCACCGACTACTGAGACACTTAGTGCACGTGGTAGCATGTTACCACGAGCACCATGCGGATTATATGCCTAGGGCTTCTTTCATGCATATTTTTTGAGAGACATTTCGTATCCGGATGTATTAAGACGAACATGTATATTTTTGATTTTATGTGATGCACACTATGTAAACATTTCAACACACATATATATATACATACCTATTTCTGGATGGATCTTCTCACATGTGATGATGTTTTATAAATTGTGCAAATGTCTATCTAAAACCAAATTATCTATTGCATCTGTTAATGTATTCATATGTTTGGGTATGTGCTGATATGTAATATAGTCAAAATTTCTTTCCAGCAAACGAATACGCAAATACATACGTAAAATGGAGGGATTTCTTACTGAATAATGCCCGTTAAGTTGTAATACTACAAGTTGAGAGTCTAGATACAAAATTAATTCATGAATGCCGAGGTCCATAGCCTCGGTTAATAATTCCAATAGAAAACTATATTCCATGATATTATTTGTAGCAGGACCCAGACACACACCTTGCAGGTTAACCAACTCACCAGCAGCATCATAGATTACCCAGGCTGTCGAAGATAGATTCCTGGTATTGCGGGAGGCACCATCCGTGAAACCCACAAACGGAGTAATGGACATCTACACAATCAAGAAGGCCCGATCAACAGAAAGATGCTTACATTGCACACCACACCACACATGCACACAAATGAATATACACACCTATGTACACACACCACACCAAAAATAACTTCAAGCGTAGTATTTCTTAAGTTACAACCCATTTCTAGGCTGCGCTAGCGGAACTCCTTCATAATCAATAAGATCATAAGCCCCATTTTTCAATACTAATTTTACTATATAGGGCCCATGAAACATGGGTTTGAGCTTTCCTGCCCCGAGTTTGTCGTGCGCTTGGTCGTACAGGAGGACAAGGTCCCCTTTGACAAAGGAACGTGGAGAGACAGATTGATCAAAGTGTGCTTTGACCCGCTTTTTCTGTGCTTCAAGGACTAAAGCAGCCAAGTGGTGGGTTTCATCCAACTGCTCCAAATACAAGAGACGCTCTTCTTCAGGAGAAGTATCAGGAAAAAGTTCCACAACTATATTTAAGGAAGGAATTTCACACTCAACCGAAAGAGTTGCTTCTAGACCATACACCAATTGGAATGGTGTGAATCTGGTCGCACTCTTTGCTGACATCCGGTATGTTGTGTAACCAGCTCCAAAAATAGAAGAAAAGAGATATCAATGCCTTAGAAATGAGCCACTTCGAGGGGGAAACCTCCAATACATTACATAAATGAACAATTCTTGGATGATAAAATTTACAAAAACTCCCTTCTATATATAGGAGTCCATGGGGCCATAATGTAATCCTAGTGGGCCACAATGTAATCCTATCCGACCTAACAATAATAATTTAAGGGCACAATAATAACAAAATGGGGGTTACAAGGGTACAATAATAACAATAAGGGGTTTACACTAACAATAATAAGGGGCTATACTAGTGATACAGGGACCTAACATGCCCCTCTCCTTCAAAAAAAGTGTTGTCCTCAACACTTGAGTAGCTCCGGGTGCTTCTGTATAAAATTCTCATCCTCCCATGTAGAATCTTCAGTGGGTAAGTTCTTCCACTTGATGAGATACTCTGAAATTGATCGATTCCGTAGTTGTCGAGTTCTTATTTCCATGACTGCTTCAGGTTCCAATATGATTTTCCCTTCCCCATCAAGTTCTGGCAATACTGTTTGAACTGGAAGATTTTCACCTATAACCTTCTTTAAGCATGAAACATGGAAAACCAGATGTACTCGCGAAGAAGCAGGAAGCTCCAATTTGTATGCCATAGTACCAATCTTTTGCAACACCTTGTAAGGACCATAGTACTTTGGCGATAATTTATTATCCTTCTTTGCTTGCTTGAGGGACATTTGTTCGTATGGTTGTAGCCGTAAAAATACCCAATCTCCTACATCAAAACTTCTCTCGCTACGATGTTGATCTGCCTGTTGTTTCATTCGATTTTGTGCCAAATTCAGGTTATCCTTTAAGAGTTCGAGAACTTCTTGCTGATGCTCGATGTGATCTTCCACTGCTTGAACCTTCGAATTTTCCCTTAAAGATGATGTGATGGATGGTGGATGATATCCATAAAGTGCCATAAATGGGGTCATTTTTGCTGCAGTATGGAAGGAAGTGTTATACCACCATTCAGCGAGAGGCAACCACTTGACCCATTGTGTTTGTTTATCAGATACAAAACAACGAAGATATCCTTCCAAACATTTATTTACTATCTCAGTTTGACCATCCGATTGAGGATGATAAGATGAGCTATGAGCTAATTGAGTACCCAAACAAGAAAATAACTCCGTCCAAAAATTTCCAGTAAAAATGGGATCTTCGTCGCTCACAATAACCCTTGGGCTTCCATGTAGCTTTTGAATTCTGTCCATAAATGTAGTAGCAACTGTACTTGCTTTAAATGGATGAGATAATGCACAAAAGTGTGCATACATGGTAATTCTATCAACTACCACCATGATGACATTCTTTCCTTCGGACTTAGCTAAACATGTGATAAAATCCATTAAAATCTCCTCCCAACGTTGACTTCGAATGGATAAAGGTTGTAGAAGTCCTGGGGTCTTAATTGTCTCCACTTTATTCTGCTGGCAAAACAAACATTCCGCCACAAACTTTTGAATATCAGATTTAAGGCCATCCCAAAAAAATTATTTCTTCACCCTGTGGTAAGTCTTTAAAAATCCTGAGTGTCCTCCTATAGGAGAAGTGTGCAATTCCAGAAGAATCTTTTGTTTTAGTTGGGAATTATTACAAAGATATAATCGATCTTTGTACCATAAGGAATCATTTTTCCAACTAAATGTATCAGATGTACTAGGATATTGCTACAACTTTTGAATGAGTATCTATACATATTTGTCCTTCTTCCAATCATCTCTTACTTCAGTTATCCAATCTGGTTGGATAATAGAAATGGCACAAAGCAATGCATCCACCTCTTCATTCTTTCTTGAGAGTGCATCTGCAACAACATTAAGCTTTCCTTTTTTGTAGATTATTTCAAATTCATAACCCAACATCTTTGTGACCCATTTTTGCTTCTCTTCTGACGATAGTCGTTGTTCCAAAAAGTGTTTAAGACTATCATGATCATTTTTTACCTTGAAGTGTCTTCCCATTAGGTAAGTTCACCATTTCTTTAGTGCATGCAGTATTGCTAACATTTCCTTCTCATAAAGAGGTTTTTGTAAATAATTTCCTTTGATTGGATGACTTTCAAAAGCAATGGGTCTTCCTTCCTGCATTAAAAGTGCACCAATTCCATTTCCTGAGGCATCACATTCCACAATAAAGGTTTTTGTGAAGTCTAGCGTAGCTAAGACTGGGGCTAGGCACATTGCCTCTTTAAGATGTTCAAAGGCCTTAGTTGCTTCAGGAGTCCATGAAAATGCATCTTTCTTCAATAATGATGTTAGAGGTGCTGCTATTCTCCCATAATTCTTAACAAACTTGCAATAATACCCTATTAACCCAAGAAATCCTCGCAACTGCTTTATGGTTGTGGGGACTTTCCATTCCTTAATGGCTTTAATTTTGTTAGGGTCTACTTTAACACCCTCGTGAGATACAATATGACCCAGATATTCCACCTCTTGTACTCCAAAGAAACATTTGGATGTTTTTGCATATAATTGTTTCTCCCGCAATAGTTTTAGCACCCTGTCAACATGTTCAACATGATCCTTCCAAGACCTGCTGTAGATTAGTATATCATCAAAAATACTAGCACAATTTTTCTAAGGAAGGGTTTGAAAATGGAATTCATCAACCCTTGAAATGTAGAAGGTGCATTGGTAAGGCCAAAAGGCATGACCAAAAATTCATAATGACCCTCATGAGTTTGAAATGCCGTTTTTGGAATATCTTCAGTCTTCATTCTAATTTGATGATATCCTGAACGAAGATCCAACTTGGTAAAATAAATTGCTCCATGTAATTCATCCAATAATTCATCAATCACAGGAATGGGAAATTTGTCTTTAATGGTGAGCTTATTGAGCTCCCTATAATTTGGACACATTCTCCATGATCCATCCTTCTTGTGTACCAATACTACAGGAGCAGAGAAAGAACTTTGACTGGGTTGAATTATACCCGCCTCTAACATTTCTGCAATCATACGTTCACTTTCGCTCTTTTGGAAGTAAGGATATCTATAAGGCCTGATGTTTGGAGGAACACTTCCTGGAATCAAATGAATAGCATGATCATGATCACGAATAGGTGGGAGTCCTTTGGGAGTTTCAAACACCTTGGAATGATTGTCCAAGACTTGTTGGAGATCTGCAGAAATAGACGATTTTGATGTTGGAACTTCTAGTGAGCATAATTGTGCAATTACGCCTCGTTGTTCTTTCTTTAGAAGCTTTGTCATGCCATTAGAGCTTATTATCCTTCCCGGATTCCCTTCAATACCCCGTAATTCAACTTCCTTTCCTTCTGAAAAAAATTTCAAGAAAAGTTCTTGAAAATTAAAAGCTACCGTCCCCAAAGATCGTAACCATTGTACTCCTAGTACAACATCAGCACCTCCCATAGGAATGGAAAGCATTGGACTAGTCAATACATATTCCCCCATGGTTAGCTTGATATTATGGCATTTTCTAGAGCAATTTATAGTTCCTCCATTTGCAACCATCACTTGACATTCTGGTGCTGGGTATAGGAAACAATTCAATTCCTTGGCTACCTTACAATGAATAAAATTATGGGTACTACTCGAATCAATCAACACTATTACCTTTTTCTTCTTGATATGTCCTTCTATCTTGAGAGTTTGAGGAGTGGTAATTCCTGCCAATGCATTACATGATATGGTCGGACTCATTTCTTCCTCTTCTAGGGTTGGTTCCTGGTGTATATCCTCTTCTCGTTCATTTTCTTCTTCCTCTTCACAATCTATGTAAAATAATTTCTTCTCAGCACACTTATGACCTTTAGTGTATTTGCTATCACAACCGTAGCAAAGCCCTTTTGCTCTTTTTTCTTCCAATTGTTGTGGTGTCAACCTTGTAGGTTGTGGAAATCTAGGCGTAGCAACACTTCCTTCTTTATAGAATTGAGTGGTAGGCTTCCTTGTCACCATTATTTTACATTCAACTTTTCTTGCCAACCTGAATGCCTTCTCCAATGAATCTGGTTCCAAAACGCGAACTTCATGTTGGATATTATCCTTTAAAGTGCCTATGAAGAGATTGATCCTGTGTTCCTCTGGAATATCAGTTACCCTTATATTCAATTTTTGGAATTCCTCAATGTGTTTCCCCACTAAACCCTTTTGTTTGAGATTTATCAATTGGCTAAAGAAGGTGTTGCTCTTTGTATCCTCATAATGTGCTATCATTTCTTCCATAAAAATTGACCAAGTGACAATTTTTTTACGGGAGCAAAGCCATCGATAGCATATAAATGTATTTTTTTCTAAATGTAAATTTGCAATGCGTACCTTTTGTGTGTTTTGCACATTATGGAGATCAAAATATTGCTCCATCTGTAGTATTCATGTTACAGGATCCTTTCCATCAAACTTCCTCATATCCATTTTTGGAATATGGTAGTTCTTCCCACCAACATTAGAGTTTATGAAATCACGATTAACATTGATTTTGTTCTCATCATGAGGTTCTTCTACTATCTTTTCACCATTAGGAAACATTTCTTGTATCAACTTTGTCAATCCTTCGATGTCTGTTTTTAGATCATTCCTCATGTTTTCCATGTTGTATTTCATGTCATCCATCTTAGCTTCCATGCCATCCATCTTAGCTTCCACTTCAGCTTCCATGCCATCCATCTTAGCTTCCACGTCAGCTTCCATTTCATTTTTTGTTGCTCTTTGTGAGAGTGAAATTTGTTGCACTTGCTCTTGTAATTTTGATAGATCATGTTGCAATTCTTCATCTTGATGAGTCATAGTAGAGCCTTCTGAAGGCTTAATGGGTGTTGAATTATTTTTACGGGGCATATTTTAGAACCCAATACTGATATCTATTCTAAAATATGCCCTTGGAATCAATTCAAATTGATTCTTCAAACAAGACTTATGCAATTCGGAAAAAAAAGACACACCTTTTTCTTGCTTTTGAGGAGCTCGATATTGAAATTGAATTATATTTGTGATTGCAGCACTTAGATATCTAAAATTTAGCAATGAAATACCCCTCTGAATTATCTTTTGAATGCCACAGGTCTGACCTAATTTGGATTCTCCAAGACAAAGTTGTGTCCAATCTCCCACAATGACCTAATTATGGACTGGTTCAGTAGAGTGAACTTGTACGACTTTCCACGTGTCACTGTTTCATCTTTTGTCTCTGAAATTGATAGCCATGAAACTACAGTCTGTTTTCTTGTGACCAATTTTTACAGCACTCCAATCTGATGCCCAGAGAGAGAGTTATTGAAATTTTCCCACGATCACCTCTTTGAGATGAAATTCAGGAGCCTGAAAAAGCACTAACTTCCACAGATCATATATCAAAAAATATTGTGAACCAAGCTTTGAAATTTTTTGACGAATTTCCTCAGGATTTCAGCTTCGCACCATATGAATTTCAGACTCTGAAACTTCGTACAAAAAACGTTATAGCGAAAATTCCACGATGACCTGTTTAGGAGCTTGAAACAAGACCTAACTTCCACAAATGATATCTCCGAAAATGTTGCGAACCAAGCTCTGATATTTTTAGGCAAGCTTCCTCAGGATTTCAGCTTCGCACCCTAAAAATTTTAGATTCTGAAACTTCGTAGAAAAAACATTATAGCACAAATTCCACGATGACCTATTTGGAGTAGCGAAACCCTAGAATCCAAAGCTTTGATACCAAATGTTGTGTAACCAGCTCCAAAAATAGAAGAAAAGAGATATCAATGCCTTAGAAATGAGCCACTTTGAGGGGGAAACCTCCAATACATTACATAAATGAACAATTCTTGGATGATAAAATTTACAAAACCTCCCTTCTATATATAGGAGTCCATGGGGCCATAATGTAATCCTAGTGGGCCACAATGTAATCCTAGCCGACCTAACAATAATAATTTAAGGGCACAATAATAACAAAATGGGAGTTAAAAGGGTACAATAATAACAATAAGGGGGTTACACTAACAACAATAAGGGACTATACTAGTCATATAGGGACCTAACACGGTATGCCCATAGAGCTGAGAACAATTGGAGGTGCCAATTGGACTTATGAATTCCAACTGTTCGTTGAAGCATTGTGACCCAAACCTTGTTCACAGCCTCAACCTGGCCATTTTCCTGGGGGTAATATGGCATTGAGCTATCATGTCGTAAGCCCAATCTTGATGTCAGCTCGGCCATCATGTAATCTCGAAAGTGAGTACCGTGATCGGTAACAATGGCCTGAGGGACCCCGAAACGTGCAATGATATGGTTGAAGATAAATTGGGTAGTTGTCTTACCATCGGCAGCTAGTGTAGGCATCGCTTCGGCCCACTTAGTAAATTAGTCGACAGCGATGATTATATATGCATGCCCCCCGACCGAATGAGGGTTACACGTCATAAAATCTACGCCCCATTTTGCGAAAGGGCTGACGGTAATGACACGTTGTAGAGGGAGGGGTGGCGCATGCATCTTGCACTGAAAAACCTGGCACACGTGACATTTGCAGACTGCAACAATACAGTCTTTGAAATTTGATGGCCAAAAGTAACCCGCACGAAGAATCTTCTGGGTGGTGGCATATCCAAACATGTGACCGCCATAGGCACCACTGTGACAGTAATTTAAGACTCGTTCGGCCTCTTCCAAAGTCAGACACCGACGGAGCACCGAATCTACTCCAACCCGGTATAATGTATCTGCTACAATGCGGTAAGGTTGAGACTAATGCCGAATCCGACGTCGGGAATATTTCGTCAACTCAGAGCGAAAGGATGACGTCTGAAGATACACTATAATATCGCCATACCATGGGTCATGGGTGCTGATAAGGAAGATGGTTTTGTCTGGAATATTTTCTTCAACATGAGATGGTGGGGAGCCTGTTGGGAGGGAGCAAATAAGATCCATGAAAACCAGTGATTTGGTCGCCTTAGCAGTAGTAAACTCTAGGTCGAACTCTTGAAGGATAGCGATCCATTTGGAGTATTTTCCCCTCAATAATTGTCCAGAAAGAATATATGTCATGGGGTTTCAATCCGAAATGACAGTTACGGTACGCAGCAGGATGTAGTGGCGGAAACGTTGCATAGCTTGTACAGTTTCTAAAGCTAGCTTCTCGACGTGAGCGTAACGTATTTCTGTGTCGAGAATATTTCACGATAGATAGTAAACAACGTGTTCATTTCCATCGTCGTCATCCTGTACCAGAACCATAGATATGGTGCTAAACGTAACAGCCAAGTATAAAGTGAAATGACGGTGATAGTTTGGAGGCTGAAGCAACGGAGCATTAACAAGTAACGTCTTCATCTTCTCAAAGGATTGTTGAGCAATGTTGTCCCAATGAAAGGGAACGTTCTACTTTAAAAGACATGTGAATCCTTTGGCCACTTCCACGTAGTTCAGTATAAAGCGTCGTACGAAGTTAGATTTTCCCTGTAGACTCTACATTGATATAACGAAGAGGGTGATGGGAGATTGACAATGGCCTCGACCTTTAGGGGATCGAGGCGAATTCTGTCCTTGGAGACTATGAACCCCAAAAGACGGCCAGAATCCATGCAATAGACGCATTTATGAGGATTGAGCTGAATATTATAGCGTCGATAGCGAAGGAAAATCTGCGGAGGTGTTCTGGGTGGTCCTCTCGCCGAGCCGAGTGAGCTAGAAAATTGTCCAGATAAGGCTGAATGATATGGCGTATGTCATGGAACGTGTAAGACATAGCATGCTGGAAAGTAGCTCCAGCGTTCTTCAAGCCGAACGAGAGTTTTTTATAAGCGAAAGTACCCCACAAACAGATGAATGCAATCTTGTGTTGATCTGCGGGTAGAATATTTATCTGATTATACCCGAAAAATCCGTCCATCAAGGAATAAATCTCACTCCCAGCACATTCATCAATGATTTGATCTATGAAAGGAGTGGGGTAGTTGTCCTTTGGACAGGCCTGATTAATATCTCGGTAATCAACACAAACTCTAATAGTGCCCTGTTTCTTATCTACAGGGACAATGTTGGAGACCCATTCTGTGAGTGGAATCAGGTAAATGAAGCCCGTGTTCAAAAGTTTTTCAACTTCTGCTTTAATGGCAGCGGCTTTGCGAGGATGCACCGGGCGTAGGCATTGGCGCACGAGTTTCATACCAGAATAGGTAGGAATCTCGTGCACTACTATGCTAGGATCAATCCCGGGCATTTCCTCATAGGACCAGGTGAACACATCTCTGAATTCTCGAAAAAGGTCAGTACAAACTCGTATCTCATCAGGAGAACAAGTCACTCCCACATGTATGTTCTCAAATATCCACTGTTTAATGGATATTTCGATTGGAATGGTTTGAGTGATGTTGCTCAGGTTTCCCTCTGAAAGCACCTCATGTGTCAATATGGGCGTCTGGAGAGGTGGAGTGGGAACCTGAGATGAAAAATTCTCTAGAAAATCTGACATTGCCCCCAAGCTAGGCATGAATGAGGAACGATGATGTCCATCGCTCCAAGGCAACTCCTTAAGAGACATTGTTTTGATAATGGCATCATCAGAAGGGAAAATCTCTTTAAGAGGATCAGGCGAGTCGGCCTCGCTGAGCCAGGGGGATTGAGAATAGATGTCTAAAGCCATGCTCAAAGGAGCATGTTGAGGAGGGGGAGGATCAGATGCGGCGACGATTTCACAGTAGTTAATCTCTACCAGAGTTAAGGGCATCAATTCTCCAAACTCAGCCACCTGCTCAGGCGTAGGGATGAGCCATGGGTCGTCAAACCTAGAGATCATATTAACTTGAGCGGTGTGCGGTGGTGGTGTGGGAAAAATACCCATGAGGACGGGGTCCTTGAAGAGGCCGGGTCCTACACTGTCAGGGGGATTTGGGATCTGATCCATGTATGGAACGTTGTTCTCGGAGGTGGAGGTGAAGAAAGATAACTGATCCACAGTAACAATTTTTCCCTCGTGAGGGAACTTAATAAGTCGAAAGAGGGTGGACGGCATGCATAAAATGACGTGAGTCCAATTGCAGCTGAGAAGTATATTGTAGTTAAGCTTGGCATCAACTACTTCTACTTCTACGTTGACTATCTTCCCCTGTAAGGTAATCGCTAAACTCTCGAGAACACCCAAGGGTTTTGATTCCCGACCATCAAATGCCTCTAGGGCATTAGGAGATGATGAAAGGGTCGGAGATCCAATGGCCTTCCAGCAAGCGAACGACATGACACAGGTAGAAGCACCTTCATCCACAACAGCCCTATGGATGTTAAGACCATTGATCCTAACTTGAATAAAAAGAGCGATCTGATGTGGAAGTCGGGGGGTAAATTTCTCTAAGTCAAAGGTGAGAATATTAGAATCAGTGGGATTGATCCCACCGATTGCAGACAACAAAGCTTTCCGTTGTGACGGGAAACTTTTAAGACCTTCCAATGTAGACATGGCAGAAGGCGCCTGTGCCAGATCCTCGACAATACTGTAGTGCTGAGCGGCACGGGCATTCGTATTGTAAGAAGATCTTCTTAGAACACCTTTAGAAGGTGGCCTCACAACAGGTTCGGCAGTAGGCTTCTCAATCTCTAACGAACCAGAGACAGGTGTGGGAGAAGGACCATCCACAACTGCCTTCCCTGGTGCCTGACGTGATTCTTTGTAGTCCTTCGAACGTGTAGCAATAGAGATAGGTGCAGCACCATTCATCATAAAGCCCTGAGACCTAAATGGTGCAGATGGTGAAGTTTGTTCAACCATCTGGATCTGTTGAGATGGGAACAGTTCTTTAAGAACTGTTGGAGTCCCTTTGGATCCTTTTAGAAGTTGACTAACTTCAGGTCGTTGTGGAAAATCTTTTGTATAATGATCTCCTTCACAAATGAGGCAGGGATACTTCGGTTTGTGTTGGGAACCATCCTCGGTACGAGGTTTGGACTCTCACTTTGGGGCATCAGATTTGGATTTACCTTTGCCCTTCTTTTTCCCTTCGGAGGCTTTCTCCGTAGGATTGGCCTGAACGGCATTAACCTCTGCAGTTTTTCCAGAATCGGGAGGGGCAGGAAGAGCAGAATTATTGGATGAGTTGGACTTCTGCTTCCCATTCAAAGATTTCTTCGAATTCTGAGAAACGGAACCAATAACACCATCCACCGCCGAGGTAGGTGGAGCTTTAGAGGTTCCACATCATGGAGCATCAGGAAAAATATCATAAAGTGTGCCGGACTGAGAGTATACCAGATCCAGATATTGGGCACGCGCTATGGTTTGTTCTTCATTCACACACGCTCCCATAGCAATATCTTGAGTGATTTTGTTAACGAAGGAGGTGGTGAACCAATGAGTTGGTATCTGATCAGGTATATGAAACTTGATCAGTCTACGACGACGTTGCCACTCATGAATGTGATCAGAAATGTGGGTGGCTTTTTCCTACTTCAAATAAGTCAGGAGGTGCGTCCCGGCTTCGTAGCGAACCGGTAACTAAAAGTGAGTCAGAAAATCAATGGCTAACGTATTGAAATCTTGAAATATGCCACGGGATAATTCAATATACCACTTAGCAGCAGCGCCAGTCAAAGTGCGCTGGAAGAGGCGTAGACGGATTGAATCATCCACCCAAGAGTTGGACGAACACCAAAGATGGTAAGTCATCACATGAGCTTGGGGGTCCTCCCCAGCTTTACCCTCAAACTTGGGGCAATCACCGGGCACCTTGGTAGGAACCGGAGGCCAATAAGGATTGTGCAGAATTGGATCATTCGTTAATTTCGAAACATCCGGTAATTCCAAGGTAGCTAGAAATGGAAATGGCGGATTGGACGGCATAACTGGCCCTGGGTAAGGACCAGTACCTGTACTCCACGCTAGTTGAGAATAACCTTGCCCCCAGGGGTTCTGTCCTGTAGGATCTTGACTGTAGGGGGTATAGGTCATATATCCAGCCTGATTCAATTGCTGGTAACCAGCGTACGGGGCTTGATAACTAGAGTATGGACCCTGATTGTAAGTCAGCCCTGTGTAAGCAGCATTTGGATTTGGCTGCTGAGTATAGGTGTAGCCGGGTTGTTGAGAGTAATAGTTAGAACCTTGGGGCTGGCTATAATTCAGCCGATATTGACCATGAGAATAGTAACCGCCTTGGGGTTGAGTGGGTTGCTGATAGGTGGGACCCTGCTGAGCCTGATAATTAGGGCACCGGAGTTGATTTGGCTGCGGCATTGAATAATTCAGCTGTTGGGCAGGGTTGACAGGATGTGCAGGCTGGCCTGGCTGAAAATTTGGAGGTAAATCCCCTCTGTGGATAGAGGCGATCCCTACTAGCCCAGACTGGGTCTAGCAACAATCGTTCACGCTATAGTGTAGGTTCCTAATTGCAGATAAACCAACTAGCGGTGAAGGCTTACCTGGAATCCAACGCTGTCGCTCGTAGATAAGGTAGCGCTCCCATTCCTTAGCTCTGGCAGATCACAATCCTCACGATCTTCGTGATCGGACACCTGCACACACAAGAAACCAAACAAACGCAAGCATAAAATCCAGTGCATACAACTATATGTCAGTCAGAGAATACCTAACTCATGATCATCATCAAGAACAAGAGTGGAACCATAACCAATAGTCTCTTATCATTAATTAATCAAAAGAAGAATACAACCATAGCTCTGACGATGAATTCTCCTTCGGAGGGTCGTCAACAGAATGTGTCTCGATAAAGCCTGTCAAGGATGGGACAAACCTCTCTCTTCGGATGTCTCGAAAATGATCTCCTTGCTTGGATTTGGCCTTAAGGGAATGGATCAAAGCTCTTGCAGCATTAGGCTCTTGGGAACTTGGAGACTAGCTTGCAAATGAGATGAGCAAGCTTTTATAGATGGAGGAAGGGGAGTTGGGATCCCTATAATCATGGGATTGGCCCTATCCTTAAGGAAGCTTCCATGAGAGGTGGCAAACCACTTCCTCTATATGGAGATCCCAAGCCAAACCTCCCAACTCAAATTAGATACTAGTTCCTGGATCAGTTAGGACGAAACTTCTGCCATTTATTTTTAAAAAACACTCCTTAAAATGGCTGGCATGAGTGCGACTCTGGGACAGAGCGCCAATTGGCACGCCCTCTTTGAAGGATTTCCCCCTTTAGCGCGAGTAATGAACTGGCTACCCACGCCAATGCAAAAAGGGGTGTTTTTAGGGTTTTTCACAAGGAGTTGTCTTCAGGGAAATGAGAGTACATGTTCAGGGGAATTCTATGAAAGTGTTTTCAAGTTATGTCCCTGCTCACAGGTCACAGGATGAGCCCTCCAATTGTGCGAGATGGGGAATTGCAGGGACAATGACAAATTGTTGTGTAACAGATGCCCCCTAAAGCATGAGGCCCAAGAGAGAGAGAGGGGTGAAATGCTTTACGAGAATGTGTCCAACTGAAAACACGGTCGTCGGAAAACCTGCGTAGAAAAGTACAACTGATATCTCAAATACATGATATATGTGGTATGGGCACAACCATCCATAACAGAGTATACAATAATCAAGATCCAAGGCATGGACGCAACCATCCAGTGAGGATCGATAAATAGACTCAGGTATGGTCGCATCCATCCAATCAGTGAGTCATGTAAATAATCACGATAATCCACAAAATTGCAGCCTGGATCATAACAAACATAAATCCATGGTCTTGCGCTCCATCTCGACCTGAAAAAAGGACAAGTTCAAGCATGTGAATATGTGAGCTGAAGTCGAACATGCAAGAACATCTCCTGATTACCAGCCAATGATGAAAGTTGTTAACAGATGCGAGAGGTACCACCATTAATGCCAATGGTCCTCAAGGTACTACAGGTACAATCTACGGCACGTGAACAATGAGCTAACATCGAACACCCGCAGAATCACTTGATCGAAGGCCAATGATGAAAACCTCACATCGAATGCGAAGAACCTGCCATTGAGGCATGCAGGCTCCAAGGTACCAGAAGGGAGTCTCTAGATCAACTTCCTGGATAATGAGCTGAAGTCGACAGGAAGTGACCTTGATCGAAGGTGGGCCATAGTGTTTCCCATGTCATCGACGTAAGACAGAGGAACATAATGTTTTTGGGAATCACGATCAGATGAGAATCAGAGGAAGGTTGAAACTTGCAGAGGTCAACTTCTCTTGAACACATGGCGGAACGATAGTGAGTTTGGCATTATTTGACATCAACGGATTAGACATCATGGTGACGAGGAAAAGAGCAAACGAGAGGTCAAAAAGGATTACCCAAACCCACAGAGGCAAGTGGAAAATAAGATGAGATGTCCCCAACCCGACGCGAATGCAGACAAGTTCCATGTTCAAGAGTGACATACTACCGACACGACAATGATTCTGGTTCCATTTTTCCCCACCATTTTTGGCGAGTACCCCAATTATTTTTTATAACAAGCTTGAATGGGATAGGATATGCTTGTAATATAAGTTTGTCCTTTGGACGAATCCATCCTAGTACATTTAACGAGCCCTTGGAAGGAGCGACTTGAATGACGTCATTACAACTGAATCCGATGTCAGCAGGGTTTAACGAGTCTGACAAAGGAAGAACTTGATGTCTTTTCATATTTAGAGAGTTTTAAAAGACAGCGGAAAAGTAAACTCCAAAGGTCCCTTTTCATAAATAGTTCCTCAGATCCGAAAAGGTAGAAAAATTTGTTTGAGAAAACCTCCTAGTCGCGATAGGCTAGGGTATTCCTTTTTCGTAAATAATCTATCCCAGCCCGAAAAAAGGGTAAATGTATACTGGGTAGATTTTGTTTCATGTCCACTTTAACGAGATCAAAACGACAAGGGAATTAGCAATATTTTCATGTTTAGATAGTCAGAAAAGAGCTGAAAGTTGACTCCTCCTGGAGGAAGGAGTGGTATAAAGGGTAGCAACTGGTTCCAGTAATGATGGAACTGCTCTGAACAAATAAAGGTTAAGAGGCTGGCTAACAAGACCACTCATCACAGTGGTTCCTTAGGAACAGGTAAAACAACCAAGTGAAGGCATATGATCGGCCAAGTAGATAGTGACGATGGAGTGAGAAAACCAAGGTTCATCTAGAAAAAAGGCTGATAAAATGGAAATCACAAGGGGTAAAATGGGAAAGGTTTCATTTTTACACAAGCTTGAAATCAGGAAACTCTGCTTGAAGTTGGTTTCATTTTTACACAAGCTTGAAACAAAGGTAAACTATGCTTGAAACCGGTTTCATTTTTATACAAGCTTGAAACGGAAACAAACTATGCTTGAAAAAGTAATCATGCCCCCAGCATGGTGACACAATTCGAGGTACATGCCCCCCAAGCTTCAATCCATATGAAAGGTAGATGGAGTGAAGGTCCAAGTTACGAGACCAAGAGGAAGACTCGACTGGGATTTTACGAGAACTTATCAAAGACTCGAATTGAAAAGGAATTTCTTTCATTATTTTAACGAGGTTGACACATTAAAAGAACTATCCTTGGACACCCTTGTTTCATTTTTTAAGGAGCTTGACACAAGAGAACGAACTCTGCTTCGACAACCTTGTTTCATTTTTTAAGGAGCTTGACACAAGACAACGAACTTTGCTCCAACAACCTTCTTTCATTTTTTAAGGAGCTTGACACAAGACAAGGAACTCTGCTCCGACAACCTTGTTTCGTTTTTTAAGGAGCTTGACACAAGAAAATGAACTGTGCTCCAACAACCTTTTTTCATTTTTTAAGGAGCTTGACACAAGAAAACGAACTGTGCTCCAACAACCTTGCTTCATTTTTTAAGGAGCTTGACACAAGACGAGGAACTCTGCTCCAACAGACATTGTTTTATTTTTTAAGGAGCTTGACACAAGGCAAGGAACTCTACTCTGACCGACCTCATCATAATGAATAGGACGTCATCGCTTACAAGAGTTCCACTCCCGATGGAAGGAAAAAATCCTGGAATTTAGGACCCAATTCCCCCAGCACACGATGAACAACGACACTATCACTGAGTACATGCATGGGGTAGGTAGCCACATAGTTGACCTATGGTGGGGCAGATACAATGGGTGGATAAAAACCAAGAAGGGATGATGGCAGTCCAGCTGCCACATCCATACCAAAGAACAAAAGCTGATCGATGGTCACGATCTATCCTTCATGTGGAAAACAGACCACACGAAAAAGGGAGGAGACAAGTGCTCCCATGGCATAGGTGTAATCGTTCCCCAAGAGAAGATTGAAATCCAAGGGGCCTGGAACAACCATCACGTCCATATGGATGGTTTTACCTCCCAAATTAATAGGTAACCTTCTAAGGATCCCTAACGGTTGACTAGTTCTTCTGTTAAACGCCAACATATTCTGTGTAACAGGCGCAAGCGGCGGTGAACCAAAAGCTTTCCAGGTAGTTGAGGATAGAATACTAACAAACGCGCCTTCGTCTATAATGGTGCTGGGTAAAACCAGACCAAAGGCCTGTACTGTTATCTCGAAAGGTACATAAGACGGAAGGCGGTATCCTGCAAATCGATTCCAATCAAAGGAAGCAACCAAAATACTTGGAGGGGCTACCATCGAACCAAGATGGTCTTCCCCTGGTGTTACGAAAGAAGAAGGAGCATCCTCCATGACCTCCATCTCGAAGGCGAGAGGAGTATCCTCTGGGATCTCCATCACGGGAGGCGGAGGAGCCACTTCTTGAGGTACAGGGACACGAGAATCTTTCCCCAAGTCTGAGGAACCTGAAGAAACAAGAAGAACCTGAGGGATGTGAGATCCACTCTCAATGGAAAAGACCTGGTGCATCGTAGATGGGACCAGTTCAACCGATCCCACAACCAGTGGTTGGTCAGGGATGGATTCCTGAATTTGAATTTCCGAGGGAGTGGGATCGACCAAGGATGACTCTTGAGCAATCATAGGATCAGCTGGTGGAGGACTCAAAGATAGCTTCTTGCAACCAGCCAGAAGGCATGGTGCAGAAGCAGTTGAGTTGTCCAAAACTCGCTTGGCTTCATCCATATACAGACAAAGGTGAATGGCATGGCGCCCTTCACACAACTTACAGGGATTTTTAATCTTACCCTGCTTCTTAGGAGCCTTACCAGCACCAGTTGAAGATGTGCCCCCAACCTGACTCCCAGAAGCCCAAGGCAACGGCGGATGACCGCTGGACCATGCTTCAAGCACTTTGGGAATGCCAGGGCAATCTCAAAGAAGATGGTCTCACGTGCACAACATCCAAGGGTTTTTGAATTTCCGTGGAGGGTTGGAAGGTTTGTCAACAAAAGATGTTTCGGAAGCAGTAGCTGCACTCTTAGCCTCTCTCTTAACAGAATTCTTCTTCTTTTTCTTCTTCTTCTTCTTCTTAGCCACATAGTTACTCGAATCCAGACTTTCACCAGGCGAAGTAGAAGAGGAGGACGTAGAAACAGGCGAAGAAGGGGAGAGGTCCACCTTGGAATCAACATGATGTTGTTCAGGCGGAGGAACTTATTGAACAGTAACTGGGACATTCGGGACCATAGAGGTTGAGAACAACCAAATAGGAAACCCAACAGTTAACCCAGGAAGGGACGATGTTGCCATATAACGAGCGCCAACATTTCCAAAAGGAGGAAAAGGACCCGGATTCCCATCGAAGGGGATTCCTTGGTTGGTGAACTCCGAAAAAGTTTCCATCAAAAACGATCTTCAGAACAACACCCTAAGGAAACTAACTTTAACCAGGAATATTTTATGGGTAGTTAATTTTTAAAACATTGAAACAAAACTCTACCGTTTCATATTTTAAGAGTCAAGAAACAGGCAAAAGGTGACTCTATCACTTTCAGATTGGAAACAAGCGTGAAAAGACAAGCACTTGATGATCTTTTCAAATTTAGGGAGTCAGTAAAGATCAAACTGATTGCGCAGGAAATCTAGGAAAAGGGTGTACCAAATTATCGTGAACTGCAATATACACCTTGGTTTCAAAAATGAAAGAGAAATCAACCAAAGACTTAACGTACGTGCAGGCAATCTCCCCGAATGTTGTGTCCGGTGTATCACGGATATAGGGCGGCAGACTCGGCTTCCTATGGATAAAGGATATAAACTTAGTGGGGTCTCCCTTTATATACTCGATGGTACGGGGAGCACAAGTCCGTACTAGTGTTGTCTAAAGCCAAGAGGCAAACGACAGCTACTAGGTTTAAAGACGCCGGAACACATCTCTAGCCTAGACCACTAAATGTTGCGTTAATGTTTCAATGCTGCCTTAGTGTAAATTGAGTAAATTTTAATGTTTATCTTCAATTACATTTCAGTTTTCAGGCCCTAGCGAGTGTGATGTCACAAAATCTCTTAAATGCACACTATATGCCACAGCATATCATTTCATTCGATGAAAGCTAATTATGAGAGAGTTGAGAGCTTTTCACACAAACAAAATGATCAGAAAACAACCAACAAAGCCTCTAATGCAGCTAATGTAAACCAAAAAATTTTCTCTCAAAGTCATTAATCACTAATAACACCGAAAATATTTTAATTTGCACTGACTAATCAAAAGAAAAGAGATTTTTTAATATTTTCAATGTTTAATAGCAATAAGCACTAAACAAAATGAAAACTAATGAAGAGAAATTTGAGATGCAATAGTAAGAGAGAAAAAATGAGCAAATCACTCAATGAAAAACACACAATTAGATCTCAAATTGACAAAACAGTCCCTCAAAACCAGAAGAATCCCAAAGACTCAAATGGACCATGTAATCTAGGCACAAACGAGGCAAAGCGAAATTCGAATGAAGAAGAGAAAAAACACTCAAATAATGCAAAAAAGTGATAATCAATCGCTAAACGAATGTAAAGAAGCAATCACAAGGTCGACTGAACTGATAGAAACCCAAAACTCCCAAGGGAGGCTCGACACACAAGAGGGCCTAGATGCCCTAGGGCTAGAAAGTGAAATCGATGGAAATGGGCAAACAACCAAAGGATGAAGGTCACAGCCAGTTAAACAAGGCTCCAAAACACTCAAACAAGCAAAACAACAAGGCCAAAGTCATAGATCAGTCTCAGAAGGCTCAAAACACAGAAAACCATAATACCTCACAGGATTGGCGCGAATGTGAGGCTGAAATTAGCGCCAGAATGGAATTGGCGTGGGTGATACACAAGAAACCTGCGCCAATGGGAGCGACTGTCAAGATGAAAAGTGCGCCAGTCGAGTTAACTATGGGAAAAAATAAAAAAGAGCAATCCAGACACAGACCAGTAATGACAAGGCCAAACAAAAGGCAAAAAAACAGAAAAAAAAACCTAAAGAGCTGACCAAGCAAGCAAGGTCAAGAATCAACTGAAAAGACAAGACAACACTCCAAGTGTTCAGTTCATAAACTAAACCAGAGATTGACTAAAGCAACGTTGATCTACTTCGCTAATGCAGAGAAAAAGCGTTTCGAAGGCTATCTGGCTAACTTCAGGCTCCGTCTGTAGCTTACAAAGTAGAACAAAAAAAATCCAATGATCCCCAGCAGAGTCGCCAATTTGTTGTGGAGGTAAATCCCCTCTGAGAACAAAGGCGATCCTTACTAGCCCAGACCGGGTCTAGCAACAATCGTTCATGCTATAGTGCAAGTTCCTAATTGCAGATAAACCAACTAGCGGTGAAGGCTTACCTGGAATCCAACGCTGTCGCTCATAGAGAAGCTAGCGCTCTTTTTTCTTAGCTCTGGTAGATCACAATACTCACGATCTCCATGATCGGACACTTGCACACGCAAGAAAAAAAACAAACGCAAGAGTAAAATCCAGTGCATACAACTATATGTCAATCAGAGAAGACCTAACTCATGATCATCATCAAGAACAAGAGTGGAACCATAACCAATAGTTTCTTATCATTAATTAATCAAAAGAAGAATACAACCATAGCTCTGATGCTGAATTCTCCTTCGGAGGGTCATCAACAGAACGTGTCTCGATAAATCCTGTCAGGGATGGGACAAACCTCTCTCTTCGGATGTCTCGACAATGATCTCCTTGCTTGGATTTGGCCTTAAGGGAATGGATCAAAGCTCTTGCAGCATTAGGCTCTTGGGAACTTGGAGACTAGTTGGCAAATGAGATGAGCAAGCTTTTATAGATGGAGGAAGAGGAGTTGGGATCCCTATAATCATGGGATTGGCCCTATCCTCAAGGAAAGAGATCTGGAGCCAAACCTCCCAACTCAAATTAGATACCAGTTCCTGGATCAGTTAGGATGAAACTTCCACCATTTATTTTAAAAAAAACACTCCTTAAAATGGCTAGCGCGAGTGCGACTCTGGGACAGAGCGCCAATTGGCGCGCCCTCTTTGAAGGATTTCCCCCATTGGTGCAAGTAATGAACTGGCTACCCGCGCCAATGCAAAAAGGGGTGTTTTTAGGGTTTTTCAGAAGGAGTTGTATTTAGGTAAATGAGAGTACATGTTCATGGGAATGCTATGAAAGTGTTTTCAAGTTATGTCCCTACTCACAGGTCATGGAATGAGCCCTCCAATTGTGAGAGATGGGGAATTGCAGGGACGGTGACAAATTGTTGTGTAACAGTCAAGATTAAGGAGGTTAAAATTAAGGGTTTGGTCAAGGTTAGGGTTAAGTTATAGTTAAGGTTAAGGTGAAGGTTAAGGGTAAGGTTAAGGTTAAGGTTATAGGTTTAGTCAGGTTAAGGTTAAAGTTAAGAGTTTGGTCAAGGTTAGGGTTAAGTTAAGGTCAAGGGTAAAGTTAAGGTTAAGGTTAGGTTAAGGTTAAGGTTAAGGTTAGGGGAAGGTTAGGGTAAGGTTAACTTAACCTTAACCTTATCCTTGACCATGACCTTAACCTTAACCTTAACCTGACTAAACTTATAACCTTTACCTAACCTTAACCTTAACCTTAACCTTCCCATAACCATAAACTTAACCTTAACCTTGACCTTACCCTTAACCTTAACCTTCACCTTACCCCATTAACCTTAACCTTAACCTTAACCATAACCTTAACCTCAACCTTCCCATAAAATTAACCTTAACCTTAACCTTAACCTTAACCTTGACCTTAAACTTAACCAAACCCTTAACCTTACCTTAACCTTAACCAAACCCTAACCTTCACCTAACCTCAACCTTAACCTAACGTCGTGAAACCAGCTCCAAAAATAGAAGAAAAGAGATATCAACGCCTTAGAAATAAGCCACTTCGAGGGAGCAACCTCCAATACATTACATGAATGAAAAATTCTTAGATGATACAAATTACAAAACCTCCTTTATATATATAGGAGTGAATTGGGCCATAATGTAATCCTAGTAGGGCCATAATTTAATCCTAGCCAACCTAACCAATAATAATTTAAGGGCACAAAATAACAATATGGGGGTTACAGGGGTACAATAATAACAATAAGGGCGTTACACTAACAACAATAAGCGACTATACTAGTAATATAGGAACCTAACATACCCCTCTCCTTCAAAAAAGTGTTGTCCTCAATGCTTGAGTAGCTCTAGGTGCTTCTGTATAAAATTCTCATCCTCCCATGTAGAATCTTCAGTGGGTAAGTTCTTCCACTTGATGAGATACTCTGAAATTTATCGATTCCATAGCTATTGAGTTCTTTTTTCCGTGACCACTTCATGTTCCAATATGATTTTTCCTTCCTCATCAAGTTTTTGAAATATTGTTTGAACTGGAATATTTTCACCTATAACCTTCTTTAAGCATGAAACATGGAAAACTGGATGCCCCCGTGAAGAAGCAGGAACCTCCAATTTGTATGCCATAGTACCAATATTTTCCAACACCTTTTAAGGACCATAGTATGTTGGCGATAATTTATTATCCTTCTTAGCTTGCTTGAGGGACATTTTTTTGTATGGTTGTAGCCGTAAAAATACCCAGTCTCCTACATCAAAATTTCTCTCACTGCGATGTTGATCTTCCTGTTGTTTCATTCGATTTTGTGCCAGATTTAGGTTATCCTTTAAGAGTTGGAGAACTTCTTGTTGATGCTCGATGTGATATTCCATTACTTGAACTTTCGAATTTTCTCTTAAATATGATGTGATGGATGGTGGATGATATCCATAAAGTGCCATAAATTGGGTCATTTTTGCTGCAGTATGAAAGGAAGTGTTATACCACCATTCAGCGAGAGGTAACCACTTGAACCATTGTGTTTGTTTATAATATACAAAACAACAAAGATATCCTTCCAAACATGTATTTACTATCTCAATTTGATCATCAGATTGAGGATGATAAGATGAGCTATGAGCTAATTGAGTACCCAAACAATAAAATAACTCTGTCCAAAAATTTCCAGTAAAAATGGGATCTCTGTCACTCACAATAACCCTTGGGTTTCCATGTAGCTTTTGAATTGTGTCCATAAATGTAGTAGCAACTCTACTTGCTTTAAATGGATGAGATAATGCACAAAAGTGTGCATACTTGGTAAGTCTATCAACTACCACCATGATGACACTCTTTCCTTCAGACTTAGGTAAACCTGTGATAAAATCCATTGAAATCTCCTCCCAACATTGACTTGGAATGGATAAAGTTTGTAGAAGACCCGTGGTCTTAATTGTCTCAACTTTATTCTGCTGGTAAACCAAACATTCCGCCACAAAATTTGAATATCAGATTTAAGGCCATCCCAAAAAAATTCTTTCTTCACCCTGTGGTAAGTTTTTAAAAATCCTGAGTGTCCTCCTAAAGGAGAAGTGTGCAATTCCAAAAGAATCTTTTGTTTTAGTTGGGAATTCTTACAACGATATAAGCGATCTTTGTACCATAAAGAATCATTTTTCCAACTAAATGTATCAGATGTACTAGGATTTTGCTGCAACTTTTGAATGAGTGTCCATACTTATTTTTCCTTCTTCCATTCATCTCTTGCTTCGGTTATCCAATCTGGTTGGATAATAGAAATGGCACAAATCAATGCTTCCACCTCTTCATTCTTTCTTGAGAGTGCATCTGCAACAACATCAAGATACCCTTTTTTCTAGATTATTTCAAATTCATAACCCAACATCTTTCTTACCCATTTTTTCTGCTCTTCTAAAGATAGTCTTTGTTCCAAAATGTGTTTAAGACTATCATGATCAGTTTTTACCTTGAAGTGTCTTCCAATTAGGTAAGTTTGCCATTTCTTTAGTGCATGAAGTATTGCTAACATTTCCTTCTCATAAATAGGTTTTTGTAAATACTTTCCATTGATTGGAAGTCTTTCAAAAGCAATGGGTCTTCCTTCCTGCATTAAAACAACACCAATTCCATTTCCTGAGGCATCACATTCCACAATAAAGTTTTTTGTGAAGTCTAGCGTAGCTAAGATCGGTGCTAGGCACATTGCCTCTTTAAGATGTTCAAAGGCCTTAGTTTCTTGAGGAGTCCATGAAAATTCATCTTTATTTAATAATGTTGTTAGAGGTGCTGCTATTCTCCCATAATTCTTAACAAACTTGAGATAATACCCTATTAACCCGAGAAATCCTCGCAACTGCTTTATGGTTGTGGGGACTTTCCATTCCTTAATGGCTTTAATTTTGTTAGGGTCTACCTTAACACCCTCGTGAGATACAATATGACCTAGATATTCTACCTCTTGTACTCCAAAGAAACATTTGGATGTTTTTGCATATAATTGTTTCTCCTGCAATAGTTTGAGCACCCTGTCAACATGTTCAACATGATCCTTCCAAGACCTGTTGTAGATTAGTATATCATCAAAAAAATACTAGCACAAATTTTCTAAGGAAGGGTTTGAAAATGGAATTCATCAACCCTTGAAATGTAGAAGGTGCATTGGTAAGGCCAAAAGGCATGACCAAAAATTCATAATGACCCTCATGAGGTCGAAATGCTGTTTTTGGAATATCTTCAGTCTTCATTCTAATTTGATGATATCCTGAACGAAGATCCAACTTGGTAAAATAAATTGCTCCATGTAATTCATCCAATAATTCATCAATCACAGGAATGGGAAATTATCTTTAATAGTGAGCTTATTGAGCTCCCTATAATCCGGACACATGCGCCATGATCCATCCTTCTTGTGTACCAATACTACAGGAGCAGAGAAATAACTTTGACTAGGTTGAATTATACCCGCCTCTAACATTTCTGCAATCATGCGTTCAATTTCACTCTTTTGGACATAAGGATATATATAAGGCCTGATGTTTGGAGGAACACTTCCTAGAATCAAATGAATAGCATGATCATGATAACGAATAGGTGGGAGTCCTTTGGGAGTTTCAAACACCTTGGAATGATTGTCCAAGACTTGCTGGAGATCTGCAGAAATAGATGATTTTGATGTTGGAACTTCTAGTGAGCATAATTGTGCAATTACACCTCGTTGTTATTTATTTAGAAGATTTGTCATGAAATTAGAGCTTATTATATTTCTTGGCTTCCCTACAATACCCGGTAATTTGACTTCCTTTCCTTCTAAAAAAAATTTCAAGAAAATTTCTTGAAAATTAAAAGCTACTGTCACCAAAGATTGTAACCATTGTACTCCTAGTACAACATCATCACCTCCCATAGGAATGGAAAGCATTAGACTATTAAATACATATTCCCCCATGGTTATCTTGATATTATGGAATTTTCCAGAGCAATTTATAGTTCCTCCATTTGCAACCATCACTTGACATTCTGGTGCTGGGTATAGGAAACAATTCAATTCCTTAGCTACCTTACAATGAATAAAATTATGGGTGCTACCTGAATCAATCAACACTATTACCTTTTTATTCTTTATTTTTCCTTCTATCTTGAGAGTTTGAGGAGTGGTAATTCCTTCCAATGCATTACACGATATCGTCAAACTCATTTCTTCCTCTTCTAGGGCTAGTTCCTGGTGTATATCCTCTTCTTGTTCATTTTCTTCTTCCTCTTCACAATGTATGTAAAATAATTTATTCTCAACACACTTATGACCTTTAGTGTATTTTAATATCATAACTGTAGAAAATCCCTTTTGCTCTTTTTTCTTCCAATTGTTGTGCTGTCAACCTTGTAGGTTGTGGAAATCTAGGCGTAGTAACACTTCCTTCTTTATAGAAGTGAGTGGTAGGCTTCCTTGTCACCATAATTTTACATTCAATTTTTCTTGCCAACCTGAATGAATTCTCCGATGAATCAGGTTCCAAAACATGAACTTCATGTTGGATGTTATCCTTTGAAGTACCTATGAAGAGATCAATCATGTGTTTCTCTCAAATATCAGTTACCCTTATATTCAATTTTTGGAAGTCCTCAATGTGCTCCCCCACTAAACCCTTTTGTTTGAGATTTATCAATTAGCTAAAGAAGGTGTTGCTCTTTGTATCCTCATAATGTGTTGTCATTTCCTCCTTAAAAATTGATCAAGTGATAATTTTTTTACGGGAGAAAAGCCATCGATACCATACAAATGTATTTTGTTTTAAATGTAAAGTTGCAATGCGTACCTTTTGTGTGTTTTGCACATTATGGAGATCAAAATATTTCTCCATATGTAGTGTCCATGTTACAGGATCCTTTCCATCAAACTTCCTCTTATCCATTTTTGGAATATGGTGGTTCTTCCCGCCAACATTAGAGTTTATGAAGTCACGATTAACATTTATTTTGTTCTCATCATGAGTTTCCTCTACTATCTTTTCACCATTAGGAAACATTTCTTGTATCAACTTTGTCAAACCTTCCATGAAAGCTTTTAGATCATTCTTCATGTTTTCCATGTTGTCTTTCATTTTTTCATCGATATTAGCTTCCATGTCATCCATCTTAGATTCCATGCCATATGTTTGTGTCTAATTGATGATGTCAATCAGAGTTCAATTTAATGTCAACTCGGGAAGGTAAACTTAGAAGTACTTATCTAAAATATATAGATCTAGAAATATTTCTAATTTTTTCGAGATATTTTGGTTCTTTTACAAGAACACATTCATCAAGATCTCTTCCAACAACTAAGATTCGTAATTTGTTCGAGATCTGTGGTTCTCTTACAAGAACATATTTGTCAAGATCTCTTCCAACAGCTAAACAAACCTAGATCTAAAATTCATCAAGATCCTATGGTTCTCTTATAAGAATACCTAAATTTTAGGATCTACTCCAATATTAGAACATCTAACAAAAACTTAAAAGATGAAATGAAATAAAACATAAATTAAATCTAATAATTTTTTGAGATCTTATGGTTCTCTTACAAGAACACTTTCAAATAGGACTCTTTCCAATATTAGAACATCTAACAAAATTTAAAAGATGAAATGAAACAATAACATAAATTAAATTATACCTAAAATAGCATGCAAGTGAGGCGATGGGAGCCCTCCATAACTCCACAAGCACACCACTTCAAAGGAGACTCAAATGTAGAAGCAAAAAAATCAAAGTATGATTCTTTATTTCAAAATCTTCATCATGATGTAGAAACCAACTCTAGGATTACAACTCTTTAATTATAAGATTAAAAATGGACAAGGATTACAAATGGAGGAGATTGTAATCCTATTTATACAATGCGATGAGATAAAAAACTCATAATGATGATCCACTAATCTCTCTTTAGTTCCATACATCTCTCAACCATCTAGACACATAACCCTCTTTTGTCCTTGATCTTCTCCATGAGATCATGATCTCTTATCTTGTCAAATTCGAAAGTGATCATTCAAGGCCACATAAAGGTGTCTTGGAAGCTTCCTTGGAACCTACACATATCACAAAAACAATCCACTTTCCATATATGAAGTAAAATATACTATTTTCTAATATTTAATCAATAATTTCTCTCAAAAATGCTTGAAAATAAGTAATATTTGGAAGATATAAATGAGACCCACTAATGATGAACAATATGGAAAATGAAGTGACATGGTAGTGAATAATGAGTGATATAATGGAAGCATAGGTGAAAAATGTATGGTAATGAGTGATATTTGTATGACATTTTGAAGCCAAAGATACCCCCCAACTGAAGCTCTTGCATGTCCTCATGCAAGCTACTACAATGAATTATTTGATTTGATTCTTAGATGAGCTTCCTTTTACAAGATGTTTGGTTCTTGTGTAACAACCATCTTTCAATCATGGACTTCCTTTTAAATTTGCACATCTTTTGATAACATTTATTTTTGCAAAGCATTTGCATCTTTGAATGATTGGTTCTTGTGTTACAATTATTATTTACTTTGTTGAGATCTCTTTTTAATGATTGGTTCTTTTGTTACAATCATTATTTACTTTAGATCAATCATTTCTAAGAAGTCATTTAATATGCTCATCATTTTGTAGTAGTTTTTATTGTGGGAAGACTATGTGGGTTAATATGTAATATGAATGAGAGAAAGAAATGAAGTGTGCAATTCCCCCCCAACTGATGGTTTTTGGCAATTTTTAATGAGAAAGGGAATAGTGAAATAGTGGAATATTTTCCAAATATCATCATTTTAGCATCTAAAAAGAATTTCAAGATTAAAGGTTAGAAAACATCATACCTTACTTACCTATAGAAGTGGATGAATCATGCATGTTTAGTTGCTGCAATTCTGATCTGAAGCTTCTTCTGCAAGTTGTGGATGAAAGATGGATCTGTATTGTCGTATCTGCTGCTGGATAGTCTGATGAATCTGATGAGTCTGCTGAATATGGCTGAAAATATATAAGGCTTGGAAGGTATACAAAATATATAAGTTACATTTTCCTCCCCCCAACCTTATTTATTGACTTGTCCTCAAGTCATGACAAACTGAAAAACAATGAAAGGAAATCTGCTTCATCTGCTACAAAATATGGGTCTTCAAGTCTTCAACGCTCGATGGCATAAATCTTGCTATGTGATTAAATGTGCTGGTGTCGAACATAGCAAGAATTTGTTGACTTAGTGGCCATTAATGAATGCCACTAGCCAACACGAGAGCTCCCACCATTGATTCCAATGGGAGTCAAGATGCCTAACACATCTTTGTAGGTATGAATAAATTTGTTGTGGCCGAGTCACCTACAAGATCCAATGAACAAGGGATATTAATGTACTCCCATTGTTCATTGGCAAGAGTACTTGCCATTAAGGCATGCAAGCCTCTAGGTTTTTTTACAAAGATAATTAGACTCTAGGACTTTGACTCAATGATATACATAGAAGCAGGGTTTTCTTGGCGAAAATGAAAAATGCTAGGAAAAATGAAATGGAAATGGAAAATGACAAGAAGTTTGTAAGTAAAATTCTTTGCTTTCATTGGTGGGTTAGGAATAGAGAAAATGTAATGGAGTGTATGTGGTAATGGAAAATGGATAATGACTCTTGCTGGAAAATAAAAATGGATTATGGCATGGAAGCTCTCAAATATGGAAATGGAATGCAAACACTTAAATATAGCAAATCTGCTCTTAATTCTTGACTTCTTGTTAAAATAGTTGAGGTTGACTAGCGTTGACCATCCACCTGTAAACATTGAATTCAAATGTGGATAGGTATTTCATCATCCTTGTACATTTAGGAACAAACGTCATGTCTTTGAATTTTGCTATCTGTCATGCAACATTTCAAACCATTAAGCTATTACAGGAAGTTGCAAGAACTTGTAATTTTCTGGAAATTTCGTTTATAATCAGGGATTGGTTCTTTAAAATTTCTCATGAAATTAGTCTTGGAAGATCAATTGTCATCACAATGTAATCTCCTTACTGATCACTTGATTAACCTGTAACCTGCGAAAAAAACTTGGTGGAAAGAAAACATAAGTGTGTTCAAGAAGAAATGGCCATTTCCTTCATGATTCTTACGCAAAAATTTTGTACCAAATAAAAAAAAATTAAGGAAAATCAAAGTGTTGAAATTGACTCAATAATGATATTAATACCAACCCATTATTAAAGAAATAACCATGAAAAGTAAATTTACTCCCTCTCTGAAGTTGTGTTCCAGTTCTTTGCACGAGCGCGGCAGATTGTTCTGTCATACAGCAAGCAATGTGGGGGCCATGGAGGACTTTCATCAGCTAGGTGAGCTACCCTTACTGTGCCATCTCTATTGATCATTCCTGTATGAAGTGACTCAAAAACAGATTAGCTCATTTTCAAGAATTTTGAAATGTCCATTTTTTTAATTATTTGTCAAAGTTATACTAATCATAGATGAAAAGGGTGTTGCATCGTAATGTTGAGGTTTTTTGCATAAGCTTCTCGTTTTGACCTACACATAACACCAATCTCATTTCACTTGTTAGTATATGCATCCAATCAACATACTTTTATTATGCACCAACCAACATTCGGTTATTACCCCGCAACTAAAAATATTGCATCTCCTCATGCAATGTAAATCAATGTGGGGCAATTTTTATTTATTTATTTATTTTATTTATTATTATTATTATTTAACTAAAATAAAAATTTGTTTTGTTATTTATGATTGGTGTTGATTTTTTTTTTAAACAACAAATTTAAAAACAAAACTTTTAATTTGTTGATTTATTTTTTATTTTTTTTAATAAAAAATAATAAACAAATAAAGACACAAAATTTTTTATTTATGTTGATTTTTTTTTTTTGTTCTTTATTTTTTTAAGAAGCAACAAATTAAAAACAAATTTTTTTTAATTTATTATTTTAAGTTGAATTTTTTTTTAATTTTTTAATTGTAAAATCAACAAAAATTAATTTATTAAAAACTAAGAAAGAAAAATTCTAAAAATAAACTAACACTAAAATGAAGTATTTTTATGCATTTTCTTCCAAACTCATCAATGTTTTGGCTTTAAATGTGGGATTTAAATCTTTTTTGGTTTTATCTCATCCAGATTCGGCACTACAAGAAAACAAAAGAGTGGGCATTGTGATCCATCTTCATGGGGGAGGGTTTTGTGTAAGCCAACCCGACTAGCGAATATCATTTCTACAGTTGTCTTGTTAGCACGTTCTGTGTGTCGGTTGCTTTCAGGCTGGCTCCGGAGCACTATCTCCCCACCACCCTCACTGTTGATAGATCAGGAGATCGAATCCCCCAATTACTGCTTGCTGAGAGCTTGATCTGGAGCAAAATCCCAATCATTTCACTGAGCCTCGAACAGGATCTGCCTCCGGATCATTTTCTGGCTTTTTTTTCTTCCAGATTGACCCGCAAATTAAACCACGCAACAAACAATAAATCACATTTGTGTCATTCAAATAAAGAAGGTATGGAAATGATTTTTCCTCATTCCCAGCACCAGCAACTTCTCTTGCAAAAACATATATTAGATATCTTACAGAATGTGAGAGCAACCATCGTTGTATATGATCGTTCTTGGGTTGGCGAGATTTTCAGATAAGCCCATCTTCGCCAGGAAGCTTTTAAAGGCCCGAATGACGCTCAGTAATTTTAAGGAATTTATGGTGAGGCATAGAGTTCGCAATACTTCTTTCAAACGAGGTTTGGAAATTCTGGTTCGAGCAAAAAAAATCAGTCATCAAGTAAAGGTTGTGGTTCTGGTTCGAGCAAAAAAAATCAGTCATCAAGTAAAGGTTGTGGTTCAGACCTGGGTTAATTTTGCATAGTCTTTTAAGTCTACAATTTGGCTCCAATTACAAGGTCGAGCTCCTTCCACAAAATTTGGACTGTTTATAACTATCAGCTCACACAACCAGAAAGGGTGACGAATTTGTGTTCAGAATTTTACGTATTCATTTTAGGTTAGGGCATCATAATGAGTACTGTATTAATGAAGTCAAGAGGAAATAATTGTATACGGTGTTTTATGTTTTGTTTCATGCAAATACATGCAAAGTTAAAAGGTGTTTTGCATAAGGTTTATTTGCACATGCATTTATTTTTGCAAAGCATTTGCATACTTTTATTTTTGATAACTGTATACGGTGTTTTATGTTTTGTTTCAAATGTTTTCTTTTTATGTTTTAATGAATTTGGTGTCATGAGTACATTGCTTGGCTCTTTTTGTTTTTTATTGTTTTTATTATATTTTGTTTTTTTTTAATTGTTTTGTTTTCTTTTTAAATGATTTTGTTTTGTTTTTAATGCGTTGCATTCTTTTTATGGTTTGTATTTCATTTTTTTAATTATTTTTTATTATTTTATTTATTAATGTTTTGTTTTATTGTGAAATTTTTTTATTTAAATGAGTTTTTCTTTTTTAATCTAAAAATAAAAAATAAAATTGAACCTATCTTTAAAAAAGGATAGTTTTCAAAAAGAATTTTTTTTAATAATAATATATATGGTATATATATTATTATTATTATTATGTGGGAATTTTTTTATTTTTATTTTATTTTTATTAAAAAAAAAAAAAAAAAAAAAAAAAAAATAAATTTTATATAAAATTTTTCAGATTGCAGATTAATTTTCCAGCGCGAGTATTTTTATTTGAAATAAATTGATAGATTTTCTGATCTTCCTCATCACACGAAGCACAGGAAAAGAGCATACTAATCTCTTGATTTGTTTTTTTTTTTATGCAGGTTAGCGTGGATAGATAATAAACACAATCAAGATTTGCGACAAAACCTCGCATTGTCTACACTCTTTCTACAATGTCACGGGGTCGTTTAGACTCTCAGAGGAAAAAGCCTTCCAATAATCAATCTCCTGGCTTACCCGTGATACAGAAACAAGATATAGAAATGCAATGATGAAGCAGCTCTTACTGTGCCACTGAATTTATTCATTTGTTCATGATGATTTTTTTTATTATTATTTGTTAAAAAAAAAAACAAAACTAAAAGAAAATTCTATGAGGAAATTCTACGAGATCTCGTTTTATTTTCCTAACTTATTCTATCTAACTTGCTTGAAAGATCTTTTATTTCCTAGGTAAAAGAATGCTTCCAGTGAAGCCATCTACGGATTAAAAATTCGAACATGCTCACATCAAGATTTAAAATTTTTACCTGATTATTTGCAAGGATGTAAGTAACCTGTCTTATTCTTAGAGTTGGCACAAGGTTCTTTTGAAACCAATCTTCATTATTGTTCTTGCTCTCCAAGAAGTACCTGTTTATCATCTTTAAAATTCTCATCCGTAGATGAATTAGTAAGAAATGGGGGGGTTTAAAACTAAATTTTTAAATTAACTATGTGCGAAAATAAATAAATAAAAAAATGCTCCAAAATTTGAACTCCCTTTATGAACCTGCTGTCACCAAGTTCCACAAATTAGACCATAAAAACAAATGCATAAAATAATTACTAAATCCTTCTAGTTGCACTTCCCCGGCAACGATGCCAAAATGTTTGTGTCTAATTGATGATGTCAATTAGAGTTCAATTTAATGTCAACCCGGGAAGGTAAACTTATAAATACTTATCTAAAATATATAGATCTAGAAATATTTCTAATTTGTCTGAGATATTTTGGTTTTTTTACAAGAACACATTCATCAAGATCTCTTCCAACAACTAAGATTCCTAATTTTTCCGAGATCTATGGTTCTCTTACAAGAACATATTCGTCAAGATCTCTTCCAAAAACTAAACAAACCTAGATCTAACATTCGTCAAGATCCTAAGGTTCTCTTACAAGAACACCTGAATTTTAGGATCTACTCCAATATTAGAACATATAACAAAAAATTAAAAGCTGAAATGAAATAAAACATAAATTAAATCTAATAATTGTCTAAGATCTTACGGTTCTCTTACAAGAACACTTTCAAATAAGACTCTGTTGACGGGAAAATTTGTCCGGCCAACAGTAGGGGATCTCCCCGGTAGAAAGTCCCAATTAGACCTTAAACCGTTTGGAGTAGGGATCCCGTCCGGGGTGTGGGTCCGGCTACCACTTAAGATGACTTCCCTTCCTCAAAAGAACCTGTTCGAACCTGCGGACATACACTCATTCACATGATACAGAATACAAGATTAATGTGTTAGGCACGAATCAAACACTATGCGTAGCAAGATTATAGATAAAGCACGCACACCTCAAGAGATGTCATTAGCAACACATCTTTTGTGGGGTAATGCTTGTTCGGTAGTCTAATCACAAAAGAAATAGTTCTTTATGATAAGATACCTCACCACTTACTGAAAGATGAAACGAAATGCTAACAAAATAGTTCATTAACATTCATTAATATAACGGATAATGAAATGAAGATCATTGATACAGCACGGATAGCCATGACGCATAAACGATGACATGAATAATGCAGCTTCATTAATCATAGGATATTCTGAAACTGTACAAGGAATACGCAAAATGTTCATACAGCCAAAACACATCATAACCATAGGGTATTTTAACAAGACTCTATATTCATATGCTCAAATGTAGGATCTTTCAATACAAATGCATGTAGCTCTTGAGTTTTCCCAAAAAAGAAAAGCCCTTGTACAATGTCCCGTAGGAGTATTTATAATGCCAAAATTGTCTGTTGGGTTTCCTTGACTGTTCGCCTTCTTGACTTTTGGGCTACCTTGAGACCCACTCCTTCTGCGACCTGGGTAGGTGATGCGACTTGCGACCTAGGTATGAGATGCGACTTGCGACCTGTCCTGTTGGTGCGATTTGCGACCTGGTTCTTCTTGCTGCTCAGGACTTGCTGCTGCCAGGACGCGAACTGTTAATGTCAACCTGTTGTTCCCTAAGGAAATCCTGCCATGCATGGTATTCTGCCGCTATGGGGGACACCAGAGGCACCTCCTCTTTCAGCCTATACACGCATTCCAAAGCGTTTGGTACTAGGGTCTCCCTCTTCTGTCCGATCTGATTTGAGAGCGACGCAAGCTTGGTATAAATCCGCGCTGGAGCGGCGATGAACTGACTGAGATGCTCTTGAGATGCGGAGGGCTCCGGATCAGCTGCGGCCTGCTTGATGGGTTGCAAGAATGTTTGAATATCTTGGTTTACTTGTTCCCAGGTTTTCTCTTCCTCTAATGCTCCAAGCGATGGGATGTGGTGCAGCGTATGCCTTGAGTCGATACCACTAATCAGATGGTCGTACGAGGACATCACTTTGTCCAGGTCTTTAGTCAATTTTTCTCCAGATTGCATCGCTATGCGGAGTTGAACTTTCGCATCCTGCGTGTGGATCCAGTCCCTCTTAGGCAAATTTTCAGGTGCCTGAGGGTACTGAATGGTCCAACCCATCATCCTGTCCAAAGCCTGTGAATCCTCTTTGAGCTGATCTTGTCTTTGCCTGGTTTCCATTCGTGCTCTTGCCAGAGGAGCGACTGTTTGTTTGATGGTGAACATCTCACCATATACCTGTCTCATAGTCATCTCCAACACCTCACACTCCTTGAAAATGGCAAGCGAGACCTCATTTGCTGGTAGAGCTTGGTTTCGAAGTTGCTGGACTTCCGCTTGCAATGCTGCTCTCTCCTGCTCTGCCATCTTTTCGCGTTGCTCGGCTGCGTGCAGTCTGTTTTGTAGAGCTACTATTTCTCTACTCATCCGGGTTACATTCTCTTCTGTAGCCGCAGCGAAGGCAGTACCTGCTGACGCTATCATTACCGGATTAGTCCTGGTATCCAAAACTATATCCTTACCTGTGGATACTGCAGATGATGCAGAGGGACTATGTGCCAACGACCTCCTCTTCTCTTGACGGATCTTGAACGAAAACTGATCAAATGTGAGTCTGGTCAGGTCGAACACATCTTCTTCCTGTCTTTGGGGCGATCTAACATCAGAGAGTTGTGTACGGCCCAAAGGTACGTCGAGAGGAGTGACTTCAAGATCATCTAGCGTGTCATCTTCTCTTTCCTCTGTGTTCTTCTCTTCCTCTTCCTTCCTCCGCCGTTCAGCTTCTGCTGCTGCTTCTATCTCGACCCTCTTCTTCTGTTCAGCTGCAGCTGCCTGCTCGGCTTTCCTTTGTCGTTCAGCCTCTGCGGCTGCTTCTATTTCGGCCCTCTTCCTTTGTTCAGCTGCAGCTGCCTGCTCGGCTTTCTTTTGGCGTTCAGCCTCCGCCTTGTCCAACTCCGCCTTAAGCGTCTGTTCCGCTGCAGCTTGTGCCTCTTTGTCTTCTTTTTCTTTCCTGGCCTCTTTGGCCAGCTTCTTCTTTTGTGCTGCAGTTGTACCTTTTGAGCGCGCCTCCTCATCTTCTTTTAGCTTCCTCTCCCTTTCCTGTTGGGCCTTTTCTTTTGCCTCCTTTTGTTTGGCGGATGGCGTTGACCCTGTGTTGATTCGGGATTTCTGGAGCATGGATGAAGAAGAAGCTCCTAACTGACGTCTTCTGTCTTCCAAGTTCTGATCATCCAAGTCTTCCTGGACCACGTCAACCCCCGGAGCAAGCTGTCTTTCAGCATTATACCAGTTTCTCCTCTCATCTTCTGCTGGGCGTTCGAGATGCTGATAAGTCCACCTGAGGTTGGCTCTGCGGCAGTGTTCAGGGACCAATCTCTCTGGGTCATAGTTTCGGTGTTCAATTGCCCCCAGCTGATAACTTCTCATTGTGTCTGCTTCTGCTAGCACCTCCTTGAAGTCTTTAACTGTGAATGCACCAATAGTGAGGGGCAGCGTGGGCCATGGCTTCTTTTTTCCCTTAGACAAGATGTTGGAGAAACCATGTGACATCTGAAAGCACACCTCCTGCATCAGCATTTTGTTCGTCACGAAACGAGGCATAACATGTGGCGCCTTGTAAGTTCCAAAGACTCGGATGAAGGTGTACTCAGGGAAAGGGAACCAGTGCGCCACTTTAACCAGGGTCTCCTTGGCCCGCCATGACATGCAAGGGGCGTCTTGGCCAAATAAATGTTTGTACAGTGCGGGAACAAATATTTGGGAGATCCGATCTATGTCCTATTTGTATTTAGACTCCCAGAATACTTTGAGTTGTAGATGGATTGCGCGCGTGTTCTCGGGGTCCCAGTTGTGCTCCCAGCCGTCAAACTCCACTCGGGCGCACACCGCATCTAATAGGTATGAAGCCATGTAAAATTCAGTAGGCATTCCTTCGTCTGGAGCCAATGCCGAGTTCAAGTTGGTCTGCATCGACGTCATCAGTATGCCGGCCCAGTTAAAACGGGTGCCCTGTGTTGTCACATACTCCATAATAGTGGCCCAACTGCCGTTGAAAGTGGAGCAATCTGGGCGCCCGTAAAGCCTGCAGAGCATGGCAGCAACCAATTTATAAATTTTTCTTAGGCTTGCCACTGGGTATTCCTAGTTCTTTTTCACCTTGAACTTCTCGGGCTCCTCCCACCATTGTTTAATAGTATCGACGATCGGGACGGCGTGAGTAGCAGCCCATTCTCGAGTAAAGTGCTGGTTTGGGCGCGGCAGTGAATAATAAAGGTGTGCATCTGAGCCTACCAGCATAGTGAAAGCTCTGCCTTCACGATCTCTGATCACAAATTTCTCTGAGTCTGTCTTTTGTATTATCCAGTCTATGATCTCCGGACATGGGAATATGGCTGGATGTGCCCCCGCCAGATGTAGTTTGGACCTCTTTACCGCCAAGTATATTTCTCGGTCTGGGAGGTCTTCCGGAAATTCTTCTGGCAACTTGGCGAACTCCTGATAAATCTGGTACCACCTCATGCTGTCGTCTTTCGAAAATGTACATAATGTATCTCGGAATATTGGGGGTGGGGACACCACCACCAGCTCATCAGTCTCTTCCGCTGTTCCCTTGTCCTTTCTCTGAGACCGCGGGGGCGCCATGTCACTAGAATCTGAGAGCACGGGTATGCACTCTATGTCTTCACCTGTCAAATTCAGAAAGGAGTCCCACGATAAGAACGTCATGGTGCTTAAAACCAGTTACAATTTAGTGACAAAAACCTAAATGCGTTAAAGCAAAACTGGACTGGTGAGTCGCTGGGTCGCAGATCACACAAACAGGGCCCGGGCGCGATCTTGCGACCTGGCGACCTGGCGACCTGAGGTCGCTGGGTCGCTAGGTCGCAGATCTACGAAAACAAAGGAAAGTGCGACCTAGCGACCTGGCGACTAGGTCGCTGGGTCGCAGGTCGGAAATATGTAAAACTGGAGAAAATTGCGACTCTGCGACCTCGCGACTAGGTCGCTGGGTCGCAGGTCGCAGATTGTCTTGCCGGGGGTTTGGTGCGCGCGGCCTTGAACCCTTTTGCCTCCTTTCTCTTGGGAATTTGCAATGTTTCTGGGGCCAGGGAGAGCTGTGGCATGATTTTAAAGAAAAGGGGATGATGCCATGGGGTAAAATAGCAAACAGAGAGGTTTTTGGTAATTTATGCAATATGTAATTGGCAAAATTCTCAGAAAACATTAAAGCATGGCCAAAAGACAATTTATAGGCTACAAGGGGAGATGGGTTTAGTAAGAAAATCATTAGAACGGAAACAGCAGGAAGAAATGGCAACTTGCAGGAAAAACTGAAGTGGGTTAATTTGTCGGGCGTTTTCATACAAATCGTTGAGAATTTGAATAATCGACTGCGACCCCCTTTCTAGGAAGTCGCACGTGCGGGCCATTAATGTGGGTCGCTGGGTCGCGGTGCGTCAAACCTTGAGTTTGCGACTTGGCGACCTTGCGACCGGCGACCTAGGGTGGTAGGTCGCGGGCTCCGATAACGTTTTCGGAAAATGACCAAATTGCGACACAGCGCTTTGTGCACTTTGACCTAGTGCCGCTAGTGTGATTTTGATGATAAGTTTATGTAATGTCGATGTAGCGACACAGCGACACGGGGTCGCTAAATTACAAGGTCGCAATTTTCATGAATGTTTACTTTTGCGACTTATTGTCTTTAGCAATTTTTCTTTAGTTCTAAGGGGCTCCAAAATTTTTGAAAAGGTAGTCTTTTTTGGAGGGTGTTGTAAAGGCTACAACAAATGGCGATTCACTGGACAAACTCAGAGTTTCTACTGATAGTTAGTTTTAGCGGGGGGAGGGAGGGGCTTATGCTAACTGTCCTCTTTTACCTTGTGGTTGCCACTTCCTAGCTTTCGGTCATCCTGCTGGGTTACCCAACCTGCTGGTCTGGTTGGGCGCCATTCACATAAATTCTTTCTTCAGGTCCCCGGACTGGAAGGGTTGGAGAAATTCAGGCGGCCACAGGGTCTGGTACGATTATTTTTTCCTCAACGTGTTGCTCCGCTGCCAGCGAACCTCTCGATCCCGGCGGAGTCACTGCCTAGGAATCGTGAACGTTGCTCCGCTGCCAGCGAGCCTGGTCAGTACCCCGGCGGAGTCGTTACATCACCTCTCTGTGCAGGAAGCCTTTCTCAATCCTTTACCCTTATTTGTGTGCTATTGCACTTATTTTGAATGTGCCTGAGGCACTTATTTAGATGTGCTTATGGCACTTATTTGAAATGGCAATTTAGCCTGGGTGGATGAGGGATCCCGACTTATTTTGCTTGCAGAGAGGTTGTTCCTGGTCTGGTATGAGGACTTTGGTTTTTCCCAGGCACCCTATCGTAGCATAGAGTATCTCTCTTCCCTTCTGGTCCGGTTACCATTTACACTGCATTTTCTTTTGTGGACACCCTCTCAGACTGGCGAGGTAAGCTTTCCTGCTTGAGGACTTGAGCTCGGTAATGTGCTACTTTTAGGTGCGGAGAACAAGCAAGCTTTTGCCACCTTTGAATTTGTCGGGAAAAGCTTTCCATCAGTGGAGAACCTGCGGCAGTATGCCAATCTGTGTGACTCTAATACATCCTTCCTTAGGCTTTTATTCTTTTTTTTTTTTTTTTTTTTTTTTTAACAAAAGAGACAAGAAAATATGGTACAAAAACGAGACAGCCCCCCAAGGGCTGCTTAAGTGAAATAGTGTTTGAGGTCGTGCCCGTTTACCGGGAGGACCTCGACTCGTCCATCGAGGGTTTGCAATCTGAACGTGTGTGATCCTATCTTTTCCTTAATTTGGAACGAGCCTGTCCAAAGTGCTTGGAACTTGGCATGCTTCCCCTTTTCCTCATGGGCTTTATCCCACTTAAGGACCAGGTCTCCTACCTCAAAAGTTTTGTTTCCCGCGGACTTTTTATCAAACCATCTTTTGATTCGGCTCTGATGGATGGAAAATTTTTTCCGGGTCTTTTGCCTTTCTTCCTCCAATTTCAGCAAGGTGTCGATTCGGTTTTGCAAGGTGGGACACGGAGTACCATGACATTCTTGGGACAGTTGGAGGGCCGGGAGAGATAGATGAGAAGGGAGGACAGCTTCTTTTCCATACACGAGAAAAAATGGGGAGGTGCCTAAAGAGGACTTGGGAGTAATACGGTCAGCCCACAGTGCATTGTGAAGGGCATTGTGCCAATTTCGCTGGTGGGATAGGAGGGTCTTCTTAATAATACGGATCAGGTTCTTGTTAGTGGATTCAGCTAAACCATTTCCCTGGGGGTAGTAGTTTGCAGAATGTTTCAGAATAATTCCATTTTCCAGCGCAAAATCATATAACTTAAAAGATGAGAAATAAGTCGCATTATCAAAAACTAAAGAAGTCGGAACGCCAAACCTGGTCATGATGGAATGCGTGAGGAATTCTATTACCTCTTGATCGTTGATTCGGCGTAACGGTGTTGCCTCAATCCACCTGGTGAAGTAATCAGTGGCCGTAAGAATATACCGATGTTGTTTAGAAGAGTGCGGTAGGATTTCCCCAATTACGTCCAAACCCCATTGTTGGAAAGGTTCTTCTACTGCTACTGAGAGTAGTGGTGCGGCTGGCCGTGCTTCTCGGTTGGCGAACTTCTGGCACTGAATGCATTTCCGAACATATGCATGCGTGTCTCTGAAAAGAGTAGGCCAATAATATCCTACACGCATTATCTTATGGGCAGTGGTATCTCCAGAAAAATGACCTCCAGCGGGTCCATCGTGTAACTCGGTTAAGATTTTTTGTGCTTCGTCAGTTTCCAAACAGCGTAACAGGACCCCATCGTGGTGTTTCTTGAATAACTTACCTTGGATCAGTTGGTGAGATGCGACTTTTAATCTTATTGCGCGCTTCTGTCGGGCAGTAAGAGCAGGGTCCATCGTGCCTTGGGCCAGATATCTTGAAATGTCAGAATACCAAGAAGGGCTATTTTGCTGGGGCACATGGTCGCTCTGATACATGTCGATTTCTTGTTCACAACATTCTTCTTCCATCTCGCGTGTATTTGCAGCCTCTGCGGCCATTTGACATAAGCCCTGTCCTTTGACGGTATGTGCTGGTTTGAACTCTAAATCGTATTCTTGTAAACATGCCATCCAGTTGCCCCGCCTTTCGCCTAGTTCTTGCTGTACAAAGAGTGAGCGGACTGCTGGGTGCGGTACAAAAACCGTGACGTGACTTTTCAAGATGTAGGGCCTAAAATGTTTTAATGCCTTATAAACCGCATAGGCTTGCTTGTCAATTTCTGGATAGTTTAATTCAGCACCCTGTAGACCGGTGCTCATAAAAGAAATGGGCCGTTCATCATTGTTATTATCTTTCTGCGTGAGGACAGCCGCAAGCGAGGAATCTGAAGCGAAAGTGTATAGGATGAAACCTTTATCAAAATCTGGACTTTGGAGGGAAGGGGTTTCAGCTATAGCCCTTTTTATTTTGTCGAAAGCCTCTTTCTCTGGGAGATTCCATTGGAACGCAGCATTCTTTTTAATCATTCCCTGTAGTGGCCTGACTATTTGCGCGAAATCTGAAATAAATTTACGGACAAAATTAATCTTCCCCAGGAAGGATTGCATTGCTTTCTTGTTGTTCGGGGGCGGAATCTGCGCGATGGCTTTAGCCCGTTCCGGATCAACTACAATGCCCTGTTTAGTGATAATGTGGCCTAACAAATTTCCTTCTGCCACAGCAAAAACGCTCTTTTTGGGATTGAGCGATATTCCATACCTCCTGCACCTCTCGAAGATTTGTTTGAGGTGGCGTAAATGATCGCCCCTGCATTTTGAAAATACAGTAACATCGTCCAAATAAACCACCACGCTCTGCCCTATTAGACCGCGGAAGGCTATGTCCATAGCTCGTTGGAAGGTGGCTCCTGCATTGATCAATCCAAAGGGCATGCGTATGAAAGCAAAGGTTCCCCATTTTGTCCGGAATGTGGTTTTCAATCTGTCCGGTTCAGCTACCAGCACTTGGTTATAGCCGGAGAAGCCGTCCAATAGGGAGAACATCTCAGATCCAGACACAGCTTGTAATATCTGTTCCATGGGAGGCACCGGGTAGTTGTCTTTGTTTGAGGACCGATTCCGATTGCGGAAATCTACACACAAGCGAATCTCACCAGACTTCTTTCGCACAGGTACCAGATTCGACACCCACGTGGAGTGACGAACTTTGAAAATGATGCGAGCATCTAAAAGCTTCTTAAGTTCTTTTAGAATCATTGGCTCCAAAACTGGATGTATTTTTCTGAGTTTCTGTTGGAAGGGTTTAATGCCTTCCTTCATGGGTATTACATGTTGAATGATGCGAGTATCATATGTACGTAGATCTTCATATGTCCAGGCAAATACATCACGATACTTCCGGAATAACTGGGTGAAAGCCCGTGCCTCTTCATCACTGCAGTCTTTGCCAAGGTTAACAAACTTAGGGTTCTCATCTGACCCCAAGTTGACTTGCCGATGGGCCAATATGGAACTTTGCACTTTAGTGTTCGGAGGCCTGCGGAATCGGTTTTGCAGATCAAACATATTTTCTAGTGATACCACCCCCTTGGGCATAATGTTCCCTTTGTGTTCATCACTCTTTTTCTGTAACGTATGCTCATGTTCTTCCTCATCGATTGCCGCGTCCTTGAATACTTCAGTATTGCACATAAAGTCCAAAATCTGTTGATCATCGTTAAAAACGCGTAAATTAGAAATATTATCTGGCACAGAGGGCTTATATATAATTTCAATAGAAAAGCCGTCCCTCAAAGGGGTGAATCTAGCAGCAGCATTGGCCAGAGTATCTGCTGTTGCGTTGTGCATCCTAAGGACAGATTTAATTCCAAATGCATCAAAACCAGCAATCAAACGCCATACCTCTTGTTGATACGCCTTTAAATGTGGGGATAAACAGTGAATAGTGTTGCGTACCTGGCGGGTGATGATCTCGGAATCCCCAATGACCTGCAAACATTTTACCTTCAAGTCCAGTGCCTTTTTAAGTCCGAGGATTAATGCCTCGTACTCAGCGGAGTTGTTGGTGCACTGAAACTCTAACCGGCATGAGATCAAGTATTTATTCTTGTGCGGGTCAAGCAATATGCAACCAACACCAGCTCCGTCATTAGTCTTAGATCCATCATAATACAAGGTCCATAGGTCGCTTTCTGGCTCCTTCAGGGCACTAGGTTGTGAAGGGGTCTCTGCTGGTGATAAGTCAGAAATTACTTGTTGTTCAGTGACAAAGGCTACCTCAGATTGAACTTCGGGGCCTATAGGAGACTGGGGGGGTTGGTAGCATCCAAATATGGACTCCAGAAGACACATGCCGAGCTCTTCTTGTGCAAAGCTGATGGGTTCATTAACGGCGTCCAGATCAGTAACGGTGTGTTTCATATAAGGTTCACTTTCTACCCTGATTTGATTATTCCATCCTTTGTAAGGGAGCCACAAGTGGGACCAGTCGGTGGCGAAGTAGCCTTGTAATTTGCTGGACCAATCTCTACTGAGCAATAGGCGGTATGCTTCTGGAATATCGACAACCACAATGTCGATGCACTGATGGACCCTAGAGTCTGATGACAAGCGGATAATGACATTGTTCAATTCTCCTATGGCGGGTACTTGTGATCTATCGAGCTGTATGATTTTTGCATCAGTCTTCTCCGGGCGGATGTTGAGTTTCTTACAAACGGATAAAGGCATGACATTTGTAGAGGCACCGGAGTCGACTAGAGAGTTGTGGACATTGAAGTTAAAAATCTCGAAGGACAACAGGAAGGGAGGTGTGGATCCTCTTGAGTTTGTATTGATGGCGTTTACTATGGATTGCACCTCTGGTCCGGCTTGCGCAGACGTGTTGCTTACAGTCTTCGTAGCCGAAGTGTTTGCGAAAGCCTTAAGAATGAGCTCTTTTTGGTTAGTAATGCGGGCCAGATCATAGAGAGAAATGTTTGCTCTTGTTTTCTTCATATCTTCAACAATGTTATAGCTGGGCTCTGGTTGAGGGCTAGGTTCGACAGAAGTCTTAGAGGGTTCTGACGGAAGTTTATTCTTTTGACTTACCCGGGTAGTGTTATTCGGGTGTTTCTCTATGGCAGATTTTTTTCCGTTACCCGGGGGCAGGATTTTCCTTAGAAAGGCCCTTTTCTTGTCTTCATAAGACTGTTCAGGAACAGGTCCTTTGCTTCTGAGACTATAATTTCGTACGGGCTGATCTTTGGGAACATCTGCCATGTAGATATCAATGGGGTTAAGGTTCTCTCCACCTCGGATTATGTCAAAAGCAAGGATAGAAGATCCTGGTTCGTCGTTATGGGGTGGATCCTCCTCATGATCTGAAACATCATCCTCCGTGACATCTCCTGGGGTTTGGTCATCTAAAAGTTGATTAACTACTGCTGTCATGCTGCCAATCCATTGAGGGCATGTTTTTTCAGAGTGGGCAGCTTGGTGAAATGAGCAGAAGTTGTCTTTCCCGATCTCCTCCACATTGAGAGCGGCATTTGTGTTTGACGGAGGTTTGTTAGTGTTGGGATTGATTTTCCTGAAAAAAGGCTTGGGTGGTCTAGTGCTAGTTGTAGTTTCTGTGCCTTTTCTCCTTAGGTCGGTAACTTCGTTTGTTAAATGCTTTAGCGTTTTGGCCATGCTTTCAAAATCAAAAGCATCTCTGTCCCTATCAGTAGTCTTAGGAGTGGAGGACTGACCTCTTTTTGTGTTAGGCTTGTGGTCATCTCTCCCTTCATGATCGATGGCTCCTATCGAAAGCATGTCTTTCTCCACGGCGAGAGCAGCCTCATAATTAGCCGTAAGAGTAGCACGGGCTTCGCGTTTAACGAACACAGCAATGTCTCTAGGTAGGGCTTTGGTATAGTAGTCAATAGTGATTGAGTCATCCAATGCTAGGTTCGGAGGAAATTTTTGTAGTATAGTGGCGAAGCGTTGGTTGAAGTCCTTCACTTTTTCCTTTTTATGACACTTGATGGTGCTCAATTTAGTGAGAAGCATTGAAGGAGTTTTATCTTCTGAAAACTTATGCAGGAATGCGCGACGGAATTGCTCCCATGAAGTGATAGAGGCACTGGGGAGAGAGCGGTACCATGTGGCGGCTTTGTTTTCGAGGGTATGGGGAAACAGTCGACATGCGACATCATCGGACTGGACTCTCATGATTTGAAGAGACAAATAGAAGCTGCTAATATGATCTTCAGCTAGGGTACCATTTTCAGGGTCGAACTTTGGTAGATGTTTCTCAGGATGCCTAGGCAAATCTTGGAGTGGGCCTTGGAGATTTAAAGGGGATTGAGCCATCCAAGCTAGGGGTTGCACTCGCCTAGCCCGTTGGTGTTGCCTAAACTCATGTTCAGATTCATCTCCCGAACCTGAGACAGATGCTTCTGACTCATGACGGGAATTTTCGTCTTGGTGTCTCCCACGGTGCAGAAAATCTCTAAGATATCCCAAGTTGTGTACAGGTGGCCTTATTGGGTTTTGTGTACAGGTGGCCTTATTGGGTTTGGTTGACGGTTGTGGGCTTGATGTCCTTGACCTCGGCCTCTATCCCCTCTGCCTCCGGCCCCCCGACCTCTATTTCTATCTCCTTCATTTCTACGAGCCCTATTCCCTCTGTCTACATTTCCCCGGCCTCTGCCACCCTCACCATCCCCGGGTAGGGGGTGTGCCTGGTTGTTGTTTTGTCGAGTCTGGTTAGGTTGGAAGTCGGGGAAAGGCCCGGTGTCAGCAAACTCTTCACCCTCTTGGAGAACAGGATCATTTTCCTCAACAGCATTTGCGAGGTCTTCCAACATGAGATTCACAAGCTCGGGTATAGTACTTGCAATGGCACCGTTACGGGTGATGTTCTCGGGCGGGGTCCTAGTATGGGTAAGGTATTCCATGATTGGAGTGAACCGTAACTGGTTGACAAGATCTCGGGCGGTTGGGCGTAAGGCTCTCAGCTGCTCCCTAGTAATTTCATAATATCGAAGCTCCCTCCCTGGAATATCTTCTGGGAGAGGAGGGTTAGTTTCATTGTTTGTGACCTCCCCTTGGGGAGTTTGTGATGGGATGTTTGTTGTGTGCTGGGAGGCTGCCATTCAGGCCCTCCTTCTAGCGCCAATTCTGTTGACGGGAAAATTTGTTCGGCCAACAGTAGGGGATCTCCCCGGTAGAAAGTCCCAATTAGACCTTAAACCGTTTGGAGTAGGGATCCCGTCCGGGGTGTGGGTCCGGCTACCACTTAAGATGACTTCCTTTCGGTCTCAAAAGAACCAGTTTGAACCTGTGGACATACACTTATTCACATGATACAGAATACAAGATTGATATGTTAAACACGAATCAAACACTATGCGTAGCAAGATTATAGATAAAGCACGTACACCTCAAGAGATGTCATTAGCAACACATCTTTTGTGGGGTAATGCTTGTACGGTAGTCTGATCACAAAAGAAATAGTTCTTTATGATAAGATACCTCTTCACTTCCTGAAAGATGAAACGAAATGCTAACAAAATAGTTCATTAACATTCATTAATAGAACAGATAATAAAATGAACATCATTGCTACAACACGGATAGCCATGACGTATAAACGATATCATGAAACGAGCAGCTTCATTAATCATAGGATATTTTGAAACTGTTGGAGGAAATACACAAAGTGTTTATACAGCAAAACACATCATAACCATAGGGTATTTTAACAAGATTCTATATTCATATGCTCAAGTGTCAGATCTTTAAATACAATGCTTGTAGCTCCTGAGTTTCCCAAAAGAAAAAGCCCCTTGTACAATGTCCCGTAGGAGTATTTATAATGCCAAAATTGTCTGTTGGGTTTCCTTGACTGTTCACCTTCTTGACTTTTGGGCTACCTTGAGACCCACTCCTTCTGCGACCTGGGTAGGTGATGCGACCTGCGACCTAGGTATGAGATGCGACTTGCGACCTGTCCTGTTGGTGCGATTTGCGACCTGGTTCTTCTTGCTGCTCAGGACTTGCTGCTGCCAGGACGCGAACTGTTAATGTCAACCTGTTGTTCCCTAAGGAAATCCTGCCATGCCTGGTATTCTGCCGCTATGGGGGACACCAGAGGCACCTCCTCTTTCAGCCTATACACGCATTCCAAAGCGTTTGGTACTTGGGTCTCCCTCTTCTGTCCGATCTGATTTGAGAGCGACGCAAGCTTGGTATAAATCCGCGCTGGAGCGGCGATGAATTGACTGAGATGCTCTTGAGATGCGGAGGGCTCCGGATCAGCTGCGGCCTGCTTGATGGGTTGCAAGAATGTTTGAATATCCTGGTTTACTTGTTCCCAGGTCTTCTCTTCCTCTAATTCTCCAAGCGATGGGATGTGGTGCAGCGTATGCATTGAGTCGATACCACTAATCAGATGGTCGTACGAGGACATCACTTTGTCCAGGTCTTTAAGGTCTTTGGTCAATTTGTCTCAGTTGCATCGCCTGCGGAGTTGGTTTCGCATTTGTGGGTGTGGATCCGATCCCTCTTTGGCAGAATTTTCCCGGTGCTGAAAGTGCGAATAGTCCAGAAGCCATCATCATCCAAAGCACAGCAGAAGCCTCTTTGAGCTGATCTTGTCTTTGCCTGGTTTCCATTCGTACTCTTGCCAGAGGAGCGACTGTTTGTTTGATGGTGAACATCTCACCATATACCTGTCTCATAGTCATCTCCAACACCTCACACTCCTTGAAAATGGCAAGCGAGACTTCATTTGCTGGTAGAGCTTGGTTTCGAAGTTGCTGGACTTCCGCTTGCAATGCTGCTCTCTCCTACTCTGCCATCTTTTCGCGTTGCTCAGCTGTGTGCAGTCTGTTTTGTAGAGCTACTATTTCTCTGCTCATCCGGGTTACATTCTCTTCTGTAGCCGCAGCGAAGGCAGTACCTGCTGACGCTATCATTACCGGATTAGTCCTGGTATCCAAAACTATATCCTTACCTGTGGATACTGCAGATGATGCAGAGGGACTATGTGCCAATGACCTCCTCTTCTCTTGACGGATCTTGAACGAAAACTGATCAAATGTGAGTCTGGTCAGGTCGAACACATCTTCTTCCTGTCTCTGGGGCGATCTAACATCAGAGAGTTGTGTACGGCCCAAAGGTACATCGAGAGGAGTCACTTCAAGATAATCTAGCGTGTCATCCTCTCTTTCCTCTGTGTTCTTCTCTTCCTCTTCCTTCCTCCGCCGTTCAGCTTCTGCTGCTGCTTCTATCTCGGCCCTCTTCTTCTGCTCAGCTGCAGCTGCCTGCTCGGCTTTCCTTTGTGGTTCAGCCTCTGCGGCTGCTTCTATTTCGGCCCTCTTCCTCTGTTCAGCTGCAGCAGCCTGCTCGGCTTTCTTTTGGCGTTCAGCCTCCGCCTTGTCCAACTCTGCCTTAAGCGCCTGTTTCGCTGCAGCTTGTGCCTCTTTGTCTTCTTTTTCTTTCCTGGCCTCTTTGGCCAGCTTCTTCTTTTGTGCTGCAGTTGTACTTTTTGGGCGCGCCTCCTCATCTTCTTTTAGCGTCCTCTCCCTTTCCTGCTGGGCCTTTGCTTCTGCCTCCTTTTGTTTGGCGGATGGAGTTGACCCTGTGTTGATTCGGGATTTCTGGAGCATGGATGAAGAAGAAGCTCCTAACTGACGTCTTCTGTCTTCCAAGTTCTGATCATCCAAGTATTCCTGGACCACGTCAACCCCCGGAGCAAGTTGTCTTTCAGCATTATACCAGTTTCTCCTCTCATCTTCTGCTGGGCGTTCGAGATGCTGATAAGTCCACCTGAGGTTGGCTCTCCGGCACTGTTCAGGGACCAATCTCTCTGGGTCATAGTTTCGGTGTTCAATTGCCCCCAGCTGATAACTTCTCATTGCGTCTGCTTCTGCTAGCACCTCCTTGAAGTCTTTAACTGTGAATGCACCAATAGTGAGGGGCAGAGTGGGCCATGGCTTCTTTTTTCCCTTAGACAAGATGTTGGAAAAACCATGTGACATCTGAAAGCACACCTCCTGCATCAGCATTTTGTCCGTCACGAAACGAGGCATAACATGTGGCGCCTTGTAAGTTCCAAAGACTCGGATGAAGGTGTACTCGGGGAAAGGGAACCAGTGCGCCACTTTAACCAGGGTCTCCTTGGCCCGCCATGACATGCAAGGGGCGTCTTGGCCAAATAAATGTCTGTACAGAGCGGGAACAAATATTTGGGAGATCCGATCTATGTCCTGTTTGTATTTAGACTCCCAGAATACTTTGAGTTGTAGATGGATTGCGCGCGTGTTCTCGGGGTCCCAATTGTGCTCCCAGCCGTCAAACTCCACTCGGGCGCACACCGCATCTAATAGGTATGAAGCCATGTAAAATTCAGCAGGCATTCCTTCGTCCGGAGCCAATGCCGAGTTCAAGTTGGTCTGCATTGACGTCATCAGTATGCCGGCCCAGTTAAAACGGGTGCCCTGTGTTGTCACATACTCCATAATAGTGGCCCAACTGCCGTTGAAAGTGGAGCAATCTGGGCGCCCGTAAAGCCTGCAGAGCATGGCAGCAACCAATTTATAAACTTTTCTTAGGCTTGCCACTGGGTATTCCTGGTTCTTTTTCACCTTGAACTTCTCGGGCTCCTCCCACCATTGTTTAATAGTATCGATGATCGGGACGGCGTGAGTAGCAGCCCATTCTCGAGTAAAGTGCTGGTTTGGGCGCGGCAGTGAATAATAAATGTGTGCATCTGAGCCTACCAGCGTAGTGAAAGCTCTGCCTTCATGATCTCTGATCACAAATTTCTCTGGGTCTGTCTTTTGTATTATCCAGTCTATGATCTCCGGACATGGGAATATGGCTGGATGTGCCCCCGCCAGATGTAGTTTGGACCTCTTTACCGCCAAGTATATTTCTCTATCTGGGAGGTCTTCCGGAAATTCTTCTGGCAACTTGGCGAACTCCTGATAAATCTGGTACCACCTCATACTGTCGTCTTTCGAAAAAGTACATAATGTATCTCGGAATATTGGGGGTGGGGACACCACCACCAGCTCATCAGTCTCTTCCGCTGTTCCCTTGTCCTTTCTCCGAGACCGCGGGGGCGCCATGTCACTAGAATCTGAGAGCACAGGTATGCACTCTATGTCTTCACCTGTCAAATTCAGAAAGGAGTCCCACGATAAGAACGTCATGGCGTTTAAACCAGTTACAATTTAGTGACAAAACCTAAATGCGTTAAAGCAAAACTGGACTGGTGAGTCGCTGGGTCGCAGATCACACAAACAGGGCCCGGGCGCGATCTTGCGACCTCGCGACCTGACGACCTGAGGTCGCTGGGTCGCTAGGTCGCAGATCTACGAAAACAAAGGAAAGTGCGACCTGGCGACTTGGCGACTAGGTCGCTGGGTCGCAGGTCGCAAATCTATAAAACTGGAGAAAATTGCGACTCTGCGACCTCGCGACTAGGTCGCTGGGTCGCTGGGTCGCAGGTCGCAGATTGGCTTGCCAGGGGTTTGGTGCGCGCGGCCTTGAACCCTTTTGCCTCCTTTCTCTTGGGAATTTGCAAGGTTTCTGGGGCCAGGGAGAGCTGTGGCATGATTTTAAAGAAAAGGGGATGATGCCATGGGGTGAAAAAGCAAACAGAGAGGTTTTTGGTAATTTATGCAATATGCAATTGGCAAAATTCTCAGAAAACATTAAAGCATGGCCAAAAGACAATTTATAGGCTACAGGGGGAGATGGGTTTAGTAAGAAAATCATTAGAACGGAAACAGCAGGAAGAAATGGCAACTTACCCGGGAAAAACTCGTCAGTTGAGCTGTCAGAGGCGTTTTCCTTACAAATCGCTGAATGTGAATAATGCGACCTGCGACCCCCCTTTTATAGGAAGTCGCACGTGCGGGCCATTAATGTGGGTCGCTAGGTCACAGATTCGTCAAACCTTGAGTTTTTCGACCTGGCGACCTTGCGACCCGGCGACCTGGGGTCGCTGGGTCGCAAGGTCGCTAGGTCGCGATTTTCGGAAAATGACCAAATTGCGACCTGGCGACCTGGCGACCTGGGTCGCTAGGTCGCTAGGTCGCAGTTTTCATAAGTTTATGTAATGTGCGACCTGGCGACCTGGCGACCTGAGGTCGCTAGGTCGCAAGGTCACAATTTGCATGAATGTCTACTTTTGCGACTTAGTGACTTAGCAATTTCTCTTTAGTTCTAAGGGGCTCCAAAATTTTAAAAAGGTAGTCTTTTTTGGAGGGTGTTGTAAAGGTTACAACAGACTCTTTCCAATATTAGAACATCTAAAAAAATTTAAAAGATGAAATGAAACAAAAACCTAAATTAAATTATACCTAAAATAAGCATGCAAGTGAGGCGATGGGGGCCTTCCATAACTCCACAAGCACACCACTTCAAAGGAGACTCAAATGTAGAAGCGGGAAAATCAAAGTATGATTCTTTATTTCAAAATATTCATCATGATGTACAAACCAACTCTAAGATTACACCTCTCTAATTCTAAGATTACAAATGGACAAATATTACAAATGGATGAAATTGTACTCCTATTTATACAATGGGATGAGATAACAAACTCATAATTATGATCCACTAATCTTTCTTTAGTTCCATACATCTCTCAACCATCTAGACACATAACCATCTTTTGTCCTTGATATTCTCCATGAGATCATGATCTCTTATCTTGTCAAATTCGAAATTGATCATTCAAGGTCACATAAAGGTGCCTTGGAAGCTTCCTTGGAACCTGCACATGTCACAAAAACAATCCACTTACCATATATGAAGTAAAATATATTATTTTCTAATATTTAATCAAGAATTTCTCTCAAAAATGCTTGAAAATAAATAATATTTGGAAGATATAAATGAGACCCATTAATGATGAACAATAGGGAAAATAAAGTGACATGGTAGTGAATAATGAGTGATATAATGGTGAAAAATGTATGGTAATGAGTGATATTTGTATGAAATTTTGAAGCCAAACACCATCTATCTTAGATTCCACACCTTTCTTCAAACAATCCATATTATTCTTCAAACCATCCATCTTCACTTCCACACCTTTCTTCAAAACATCCATTTCATTTTTTGTTGCTCTTTGCGAGAGCAAAATTTGGTGCAATTGCTCTTGTAATTTTGATAGATCATGTTGCAATTCTTCATCTTCATGAGTCATAGTAGAGCCTTCTGACGGCTTAATGGGTGTTGAATTATTTTTACGGGGAATTTTTTTTGAACCTATTGTCAATCCTAGAGACAACCTTGAGTTGCAGAAGACCAGTGCCTAGGACATCTTATATAGCAAGGAGCATATGATATAACATAGGAAGTTATCAGAAAAAGGCTCTCATGATATCTCTTGTAAACAAGAAGGTAAATTTGGATGGGACCAAAAATTTCAGAAACTTGACCCAGGGAAAGCAATACTGCAGAGGCAAGGTGTGAAACTCTAGTACAAATGCATCAGAAAATTCAAAGGAAACTTACTGTAAAGAGGGCTGGGTTCTAAAATACCTCACACAGATGAATAATGAGAAGGTGTTTACTGCGTATGAAATATGTAGGGTAATATAAACTGTCATTGAGATGATATCCAGGAACACATATCAACATGTAATGAGCTTACAAAATTAATAATCCATACACGACAATAGCGTTTTTAAAGATAACATCCCATAGAAGCTAATATAGCAGAAGTATGGTTGAAGTTGAAAATGAAACATTATATCAGGCCTGAGCCATATTTAAAGTGCTTGACAGGTTCTAGCATGAGTATCAACTAGGATAAATTCATACCAAAAACCAATGAGCCACTCGCATTCCAGAACATGATACAAGAGAAATGGATGAAAACAAGATGAAAAATTAAACTATCACATAAGGGGAGAGTTACAACCTGTGAAGCACCCAAGACCAAAATCCTCATTAAATATGGAACTCCTCCTCACTGAAACCCAATGGGCTCTGTACATTCGTATAAGAGTTCAAAAAAATGCATACAAAAATCCTCTCACAGTGTATTTTTCTGAAAATCTGGAACCTTTTACAATCTGTTCTTGGGGATTTTTATAGGAGAAAAACGATTCACAAGAGTGGATGATGAACATTCAATTGATTCATTAAGACAGCATGGAGGATGCGTCCATGCCCATATCGCTTAATGGCACTGCATTGTTGTATTTACTTTATATTATGGCTGAGGGGTCTTTGGTAGGTCGATATCTGACCTCTGATGTTTCATGAAGTCCTTCTGGTAGTAAAGCTCTCTGTTCTACCTTCTGGAATTCCTGAACTGGGTAGAAAGTCTGCGGGCCTCCGTACTCCATAACTGTTGGTTCTGACAGTCTTTAAGAAGCTTCTGTTAGTGTAATTATTGTTTCTGGGCTCGAGGAGGCATGGAGGCTTTAATGGGAAGATGTAATACCTGGAGAAAAACGTCCCGCAGATATTCAAACACAGATATGGCTATTGTGTGTGCTCTTTGGGTCTTCAAACTGCGTCTTTATCTTTGAATAAGGGATTAGGATCTAAATATTCAATTAACAGGCCCAAATCCCTTGAATCTGTTTATGTTGTCTCGCTTGGCCGTTGTTGTAATGGCCTCCCTGTGCTCACAATCACAGTGGTTGTGATTATGGAAAAAAGAGTGAGTTCACCACTCCAAATACCCTGCACAATGTAATGAACCAATTATAAAATCCAGGGGAGGTGGAAGAAATGTTGTGGAGGCCTGCGGAATAGTGGCACAATGGTGGAGAACAGGTGGAGAAATAATTTTTAGTGCGAACCATAAGGTTTGAACCTTCGGATGGAATACAAAGGAAATTACATGAAAACATATGAATGAGCTTGTATGGTGGGACCCGGTCAAGGGTGGAGGGCGATTGAACATGAGCCGTTAGATCTCGGGAGGGGATCAATGATGGAGGTCAAATGATGAAGTTAGTAGGAGCTGCGATGAAGCAATATGAATGAAATGTGCGATGTGATGTGGGCCGTAAATCTGGATCAAACGGACGGTCGTGATTAAATCGAAAAATCGCGATCGGGGGAGGCAGCGGGGGACACGTTTGAGAACTTGCGATTGGTGATGGTGCAATTGAGTGCCAACCATCTGATCTAGGTCAAATCGATGGTAGAGATTAAATTGGTGGGGAGACGAGATGGAGGTATTGGAGCAGAGCGGGAGAAATGAGGGCCGTTGGATCATAATGGATGAACGACAGAGATCGAAACGGAAGGGAAGACAGGCGAGACGACGAGTGAGGGGCGATGAGATCTAAACCATTGGATCACATGGATGGATGGCTCAGATTCAATCGGGGGATCACAATCAGGGGTGATAGAGGGTGGTACCTTTATGAACTCCCGATTGGGATATCGCGATGTAGCTGTAGCCGTTGGATCAGAATGGATGAACGACGGAGATCGGAATGGAAGGGAAGACAGGTGGGCTGACGAGTGAGGGGCGATGAGATCTAAACCGTCAGATCATACGGGATGGATGGCTCAGATTCAATCGGGGGATCACAATCGGGGGTTATAGAGGGTGGTACCTTTATGAACTCCTGATTGGGGTTATCGCGATGTGGCAATAGCCATTGGATCTGGCAGAGAGATCAACGGTTGTTACTCCATTGGGGAGGTAAATAGGAAGAAGTGATGGGTGCGATGTGGAACGAGCACCGACCATTGGATCTTGTAAAGATCGATGGCTCAGAACATGCCCGCGGTCTATAGAACAAAAGACCATCCCATCGGGGATTTTGATCCCGACAAAGAAAACGCGCTACCGAACATCTTTTGATTCCAATTCGTGCCGCTTTGACTAAGCGCTTGGTCTTAGCGCTGGCCTTTATGGAGGGGAAGTGGTTAAGGGGTTGGCTGAAAAGTGGTTAAACCCTTTATAAAGTGGAAAGTGGGTTTTTGGCCTGATTTTAATGCAATTTATGGCCAAAAGAGGGAAATGGTTGGGGGAATAAAGGGTTTTTTAAGCCTAGAAAAGGGTATTTGCGAGGTTTAAAGGGGAGTTAAGATGAATTGGAAGGCTTAAAAGGGAATTTAGAGAACTTAGCAGAGAGGAAAAATGGTGTTGAAACAGAGGATTAGTTGGAATAAAATAAGGGAAATGGAGGCATTTTTGGGCATTCTTATTCACAGAAATAGGGAGGTTTTTTAGCTGGAATCAGCAGTGGGGATTCATCAAAGGAAAAAGGGCATAAAGGGACTTCAAGGATGATGTTTTTTCAGCAAGAATGAATTCCTTGAAAGCTTAGAGACATTTTGACCCCCTGTTTGCTTGTCAAAAATTAATAGGGGGCTAACATGATCAACATTGGCTCCACCTGGGGACGACATGTTCATCCCTGTGTGTGTCAAGAACTTCACAGACCACCTGTTAATCTTCTATGTGGACACCACTCTTCAGCAATTTTACTTTTCTCTTCATGATTCATCACAACACCCACATTATTCAAAGAAAGATGAAAACAGAAAACTAATGTACAGTATAATACATCAGGTTGCCTCTACCTGAATCAGAACTGGAAGTAGGGTTTGAGGAACTAACCGTTTACAGGGGCATTGAGAAAGTATCCCTATAAATTTTCCCACCTGAAAGTGTTATTGCCCCCTTGTTCCACAATTTTAAAAGGGCCGAACCAAAGTGGGTCAAATTTACCATGTTTCCCCTTTTTAGCTCCTCGGATATCCCATATGAGCACTAAATCCCAAAACTACAACTTCTTGTCCTTGGCATGCTGATGAAAAAGGTATTTCATCTTCTCTTGATATTCAGTTAGCCTCTGACTTACCTGGTTCTGTGTTTCTTCTAACTCCGCCAGCTGATTGATTCTCCTGGTCACATCGTTGGGTTCCTCTTGACTTTCTTGCATGAATCGGGCTACTGGTAAGGCTAACTATACAAGGAATAATGCTGCCCTCCCATATACTAACTCATATGGGGACTTCCCGGTTGCTCTCTTGCTGGTAATCCTTTTGGCCCATAGAGCGAATTTCAACTGGGAATCCCAATTTTTCTGATTTTGATTGATAGCCTTCTTCAGCGCCTTCACTAGAGTTTTATTTGAATACTCTGCCAGGCCATTTCCTTGTGGGTAATAGGACATGGAGTGACCCAATGCAATGTTATACTTCTGGTAGAAGCTAACAAACTTTGCGGACTTAAAAGCCTCTGCATTATCAGTCACTATCTTGGCAGGGCAGCCAAATCTTGATATGATATTTTCTTCCATGAATTTCATTATCACAGCATCTGTTGCATTCCTCGCAGGTATAGCTTCCACCCACTTGGTGAAATAATAGGTAGCAGTTAATATCCACTTTTGCTGACTTCTTGATGGAGGATGTATTTCACCGATAAAGTCGATTCCCCATTGCTGGAATGGTTCATCCATGTGGACAGGGATCATGGGCAGAGGTGCCAACTTCTGTCTTTCAGCAAATTTCTAGCATTTTTCACAAGCTCTGACCCGGGAAAACACATCTCCAAAGAGCTTGGGCCAATAGAAACCAGCTTTTAGGATTTTGTGAGTAGTGGCCCTCCAGCTGTAATGACCTCCACAGATGCCATCATGAAACTCAGCCATTAAATTATGTACCTCATCCTCTGTGAGACATAGGAGAAGAATCCCTGAAGGGTCTCGCCAGTACAGCTGGCCATTGGCAACTATGTACTTTTGTGATCTCAACCTTAGTGTTCTGTATTTAGCTTTATCACAGCTAGGAGGGCAGCTAAGTGTCAGGAGATATTCCACTATCTCTTTGTACCACGGACTGGTGAGGTACTTGATATGTGTCTTCTGAGTAGATATCTCCACTCCTTGTTGCTCTTCTTTCTTCTCAGACTCCTCATTCGTTATCATGGACATATTTATACCTAGAGCCTGACAGTTTGATTCAGATAAGATTTTGGCTAGCCCTTTGTTGTGGAGGTAAATCCCCTCTGCGGACAGAGGTGATTCCTACTAGCCCAGAGCGGGTCTAGCAACAATCATAACACGCTATGGCGCAGGTCCCTAATTGCAATAAACCAACTTGCAAAGAAGGCTTACCTCAAATCCAACGATGTTGTTTGTAGAGAAGGTAGCGCTCCCATTCCTTTGCTTCGGCAGATCACAATCCTCACGCTCGTCGCGATCAAACACCTGCACATGCAAGAAACACAACAAAAAAAAGCGTAAAATACAATATATACAATTATGCGTCAGTCAGAGAGGACACAACTCATGATCATAATGAACAAAATGAGTGGAACCATAACCAATAGTCGCTTATCATTAATTCATACAAAGGAAAATACAACCTGGCTCTGACGCTGAATTCTCCTTCAACGGGTCGTCAACGGAATACATCTCGGTAAAGCTTTTCAAGGATGGGGACAAGCCTCTCTCTTCGATCATCAATCTCCTTGCTATATATTTGGCTCTATGAGGGCTATTGCAGCATTCTTTAGGCTATGAAGGCTCTTGGAGACTAGCTTGCAAAAGGAAATGACAAGCTTATATAGATGGTGGAAGAGGAGTTGGGATCCCTACAATCATGGGATTGGCCCTATCCTCAAGGAATTTTCCATGAGAGGTGGAAAAATACTTCCTCTACATGGAAATTCGGAGCCAAACGTCCCAAATCAATTTAGAGACCAGTTCAGGAGTTGGTTAAAGTCAATCTTTCGCCATTTATTTTTTAAAAACACCCTTTATTAATCTTGGCGTGAGTGCAACTCTGAGACAGAGCACCAATTGGCACGCTCTCATAGAAGATTTTCCCCATTGGCGCGGGTATAACATTGGCTAGTCGTGCCAAGGATGAAAAGGTTATTTTTAGGGTTTTTCACAAGGAGATGTCTTTAGGGGAATGAAAGCCATGTCTAGGGGAATGCCATGAAAGTGTTTTCAGGTTATGTTACTGCTCATAGGTCACGGGGATTGCAGGGAAGGTGACAAATTGTTGTGTAACAGATGCCCCCTAAAGCATGAGGCCCGAACGAGAGAGAGGGGTGAAGTGCTTTATAAGAACGTGCCCAACTGAAAACACCGCCATTGGAAAACCTACGTAGAGAAGTAAAACTGATATCTCAATAGACATGATATATGTGGTATGGGTGCAGCCATCCATAACAGAGTATACAATAATCCAGATCCGAGGTATGGACGCAGCCATCCAATGAGGATCGATAAATAGACTTGGGTATGGTCGCAGACATCCAACGAATGAGTCATGTAACCAATCATAGTAATCCACATAATTGCAGCCTGGATTCTAACATAAAAAATCCAGGGTCTTGCGCTCCATCTCGACCCGAACAAAGTACAATTTCAAGCATGCGAATAGGTGAGCTGAAGTCGAACATGCAAGAACATCGCCTGATTACCAGCCAATGATGAAAGTTGTTAACAGACGCGAAAGGTACCACCAATAATGAAAATGGGCCTCAAGGTACTATAGGTACAATCTACGGCATGTGAACAGTGAGCTGGCGTCGAACACCCGCAGAATCATCCGATCGAAGGCCAATGATGAAAACCTTGCGTCGAATGCGAAGAACCTACCATTGAGGCATGCAGGCTCCAAGGTACCAAAAGGGAGTCTCTAGATCAGCTTCCTGGATAATGAGTTGAAGTCGACAGGAAGTGACCTTGATCAAAGGTGGGCCATAGTGTTTCCCACATCATCAACACGAGACAGAGGAACATAATGTTTTGTGAATCAGGATCAAATGAGAATCAGAGGAAGGTTGAGATTTGCATAGGTCAATTTCTCTTGAACATACGGGCGGCACGACAGTGGATTTGGTGGTATTTGACATCAAAAGATCAGAGGTCATGATGATGAGGGAAAGAGAAAATGAGAGGTCAAAAATGATCACCCAAACCCACGGAGGCAAGTGAAAAATGAGATGAGATGTCCCCAACCTGACACGAATGCAGATAAGTGCCATGTTCAAGAGCGACATACTGCCGACACGACAATGATGCTGGTTCCATTTTCCCCCACCATTTCTGGTGAGTACCCCAATTATTTTGAAAACAAGATTGAAGGGGATAGCATATTCTTGCATTATAAGTCCGTCCTTCGGATGAATCCATCCTAGTACATTTAACGATCCCCAGGAAGGAGGAACTCGAATATCGTCATTACGACTGGATCTGATGTCATCAGGGTTTAACGATTTTGACAAAGGAAGAACTCGACGTCTTTTCATTTAGAGAGTTTGAAAAGACAGCATAAAAGTAAACTCCAACAGTCCCTTTTCATGAATAGTTCCCCAGATCCGAAAAGGTAGAAAACTATGTTTGAGGAAACTTCCTAGTCGCGATAGGCTAGGGTATTCCTTTTTCATAAATAATCTATCCCAGCCCGAAAAAGGGGTAAACGTATACTGGGTAGATGTCGTTTCGTAACCACTTTAACGAGATCGAAGCGACAAGGGAATCAACAATATTTTCATATTTAGAGAGTCAGAAAAGAGCTGAAATATGACTCCAAAATGACTTTTTCGTGTTTTTACCGAGTCTGAAAAAGTACAAAATACAACTTGTATCACTGTCCAAGTTGCAAAAAACACCTGTTGCTGCACATAAAAGAAAGTGTAAAATCCATTTTCGACAAAATATATTAAAATACTGGAAAAAATGACATATTTTGACTTAAAAGTTATAAATAGGCTTCAAATGGTAAAATAAATTTACCTTTACTTTTTACCTTACTTGGAGAGCAACAATGGTCTGTTTGTGTGCAAACTTGCGGCGGTGATTGCGACTTATCCGGGACTTCATTCAGCTCCTCGTGTGTTCCAGGTAAAAGGAATTCCCTTAAACTCGATTTTAATCCATTTTTTATGAGTTTCCATTACACAGTTGATCTCTGGAGGAGAATTTTAAAATTTTAGGGCTCCGCCATTGGCGCGGGTATCGGGCACGGACCCGCGCCAATGGACTCTTCCTCACAAAGGGGTCGCGCCAACTGGTGCGACTATTAGGAAAAAAATCACGCCAATGGCGCAAGATAATTTTCCGCTTTATATTTCCAAACAGTGAGGCATCCATCTATATTTTCAAGCATGACAGAGATCTAACAAGGGTTTTTGATCACGTTGATGTAGGTAACCAAGCACAATGGTTATTTAATGGAAAGAGAGGGAACATGGGGAGGAAGATGAAATGGATATGGAAAATGAATCCTATATGAATGCACTCAAGAACTGTGGACTCATAAAATTCCTCCTTACTCCATGTTTACGAGCTCAACCTGAGCTGCTACAATACTTGGTCAGCATATGGGACGAAAATGAGGAAGTGTTTAAACTTCGGAACCAAGTGTTGGAACTTGAGGTTTCTGACGTATATTTCATCACTGGGCTGTTGTGCAGAGGCCCAGTACCCATTCTGATGGGCAGCAGACCTTCCAGAGAAAAGATGGAACAAGTGATGGCGAGGGTGTGCCCAGGGGCACGAACTAGATCGGGAAGCGGGAAGGTAGATATCCACACTGTCCATGATCTAGCACTTAGAGTAGTGCTACACACCATTACGCGGGCTGCAGGATCGTAGGCATCGCATGAGGCGACCAAAGCCCAACTCATACTAGCCTCCAAGTGTATGAGCCCCACATTGTTCGATTGGGCTACTGCAGTGATCAACAATATCAAAAGGCAGTTGACAAGAAGCAAGCAAGTCAAACTAAAGTAGTTTGGCTATGGTTCCATTTTGGTGTCGTTCATCCTGGAAAGACTACCCATTTTCCAGGGCCAAGGGGCCATAGTTGCTGAACCGATACCGAGAAAGCCTAGGATGGCTCGTTGGGCAACACTAATGCCCAGGTCAGGAGGAGGTCAACAGATGTCTTGGAGACCCGAGTTCTTTGGGTGGTTACGACGAAAACTAATCATGGTCGAGGATTGGCCCTATGCTGGGACTGATTTCACTGGAGATCCCGATCTTCCTCTCCCGGAGGGGGAGGATTGGGATGAGGAGTTGGGTATGATACTCTTTTTTTGATTTTTTATGTATTTATGATTTTTTTGGTAATACATGTCCGTTCTAACAATGATTTTATGTGTATGCAGACGTTGGCTCAGAGAGGCCTGCGGGCATGTCGCCCATTTCACGGAGGACCCATCTCGTACATGACCCTTAGGCTGAGGGTGGCGAAGGGGGAGAACTGATCCAAAACCTGGAGGGCATTTCCTGGGGGATCCCAGACTATGCAGGGCTAGCAGATGTTCTGCTAGCATACCAACGACACACTGTGGGGGTGCCTAGTCGCCTCCACTGACTACTGAGACGCTTAGTGTGCACAGTGGCGTGTTACCACGAGCACCATGCTGATTAGCTATTTATGGCTTTCATATGCATATATATTTTTTGAGAGACATGTCATCTCCAGCTGTATTAAGACAAACATGTATATTTTTTGATTTCATGTGATGCACACTATGTAAACATTTCAACACACACACATATATATATAACTATTTCTAGATGGATCTCTTTATATGTGATGATGTTTTTGTTTATAAATTACGCAAATGTCTATCTAAAACCAAACTAGCTACTGCATCTATTAATGTATTCATATGCCTGGGTATATGTTGATATGTGATATAATCAAAATTCCTTTCTAGTAAACAAACACGCAGATATAGACGTAAAATGGATGGGTTTCTGACTGAATAGTGACTATTAAGTTGTAATACTACAAGTTGTGAGTCTAGATACACAAGTAATTCACGAATGCCGAGGTCCACAACCTCAGTTAATAATTATAATATGACACTATATTCCGTGATATTATTTGTAGCAGGACCCAGACACACACCTTGCAGTTTAACCAACTCACCAGCAGGATCATAGATTACCCAGGCTGCCGAGGACAGATTCCTATTACTACGGAAGGCACCATCCGCGAAACCCACAAATGGAGTAATAGACATGTGCACAATCAGGAAGACCTGATCAGCAGAAATATGCTTACATCACACACCACACCACACATGCACACAAATGAATATACACACCTATGTACACACACCACACCAAAAATAACTTAAGCGTAGTATTTTTTGAGGTACAACCCATTTCTAGGTTGCGCCAATGGAACTCCTTCATAATCAACGAGCTCATAAGCCCCATTTTTTAATACTCGTTTTACAATGTAGGGCCCATGCCACATCGGCTGGAACTTTCCTGCTCCAAGTTTGTCATGCGCTTGGTCGTATAGGAGGACGAGGTCCCCTTCGACAAACGAACATGGAGATACAGATTGATCAAAGTGGGCTTTCACCCACTTCTTCTGTGCTTCAATGACTAAAGCATCCAAGCGGCGATTTTCATCCAACCATTCCAAATACAAGATATGCTCTTCTTCAGGAGAAGTGTCAGGAAAAAGTTCCACAGCCAGCTTTAAAGAAGGAATTTTGCACTCAACCGGAAGAGTCACTTCCAGACCATACACCAATTGGAATGGTGTGAATCCAGTCGCACTCTTTGCTGACGTCCGATAGGCCCATAGTGCTGAGAAAAATTGGAGATGCCAATTGTACTTATGAATACCAATTGTCCATTGAAGAATAGTGATCAAAAAAATTTTTACAGCCTCAACTTGGCCATTTGCCTGGGGGTAATATGGCGTTGAGCTATCATGTCGTAAGCCCAATCTTGATGTCAGCTCGGCCATCATGTAATCTCTAAAGTGAGTGCCATGATTGGTAACAATGCCTAGAGGGACCCCAAAACATGTAATAATGTGGTTGAAAATAAACTGGGTAGCTGTCTTACCGTCAGCGGCTTATGTAGGCATCGCTTCGGCCCACTTAGTAAAGTAGTCGACAACGACGATTATATATGCATGCCCCCCGGTCGAATGAGGGTTACACGTCATGGAATCTATGCCCCATTTCACAAAAGGGTCGAGAGTAATGGTAGGATGTAGAGGAAGAGGTGGCGCGCACATCTTGCACTGAAAAACCTAACACGCATGACATTTGCAGACTGCAACAATACAGTCTTTGAATATCAACGGCCAGAAGTAGCTGTTGAGTCCCAAATTTGCATCTTTTCCATACATTTTTCCATACCTTTTTCACTCACCTAAACCTCCCAAATTGTCAATATCATGTGCAAAAGGGCATCTAACATGGTTTTTAATTATATTTTTGTGTTTTCTATTTGATCTAGATTTTGTTCATTCAGCTGCGGAATCTTGCCACTTTCCGCAGCTGTTGCAACTTTCCGCAGCTATTTTGTGGAACTCTATGCTACAGGTGTCTACAAGGGAAACGAGCCACATGGGCAGGCTAGGAATGACGTGGACATGGTTCGTGTCCTACTGGTTCAAGAAAACTCGTCCAAAGAAGCCGCGGTCAAAGGCATCCACATGGAAGTCAACCATGGAGTTTCATGTCGGCCGGACTCTGTTTCGTGGCATATAAAGATCCATACGGCCGTTTCTAAGCCTGCGGAGGTTAAATTGACATCTGTGCAGAGCTCTGGAGTCGAATTCAAGCATCCACCTTCCGTAGATTCACTGTTCAACACGGCCATACTCCTATATCCGTGGACGTAGTGGTCTACGTGCTCTCTACTATCATGAACTTTAGGAGACAGTTACAGTTTATTGTTATATATAGAGCGTTTGCATACGCACATAAAGTTAGTTGATAGTTGATGTTAGTGAATGTACTCTGTTATCTTTTAGTCTGCTCTGTAGTGATTACGCTGCACTTTTGCCGTAACACTACCATTCTGTAATGAACTGCTTTTTAATATGAGAAGACTCTTTTTTTCAACTTAATTCGTGTTTGAGGACCGTTACCAAGGCTGTGTAGAGGGCCCCTGCTCAGCTAAGGTTTTGTGTATTAGTGTATATTTCTCATTTCATTTCTTTAAAAATCATTGTATCATAATCCATCTATATGTTCATACTTTGCAGTTGTTTCATTTATGTTCATATATTTCCATAATTTCCATTTCATTTCTGTCTTTCATGATTTATGATTGTTAATCACTGATCAGTGTTCTTGTGCAGGTTTTAGATAGACAGCCCGGGCATTTTTTTAGCTTTTTGACTAATGACATGGATCTAACATTGTTCTGCTGCTAGTTTATTTTTCATAGCTTTTGTTTAATTTCAGTCTTGCTTTGTTCATTTCAGTTTTGCTTATCTGCTTTAGTAGTTAAATTTAGATATATTAAGCTGCTCATAAGCATCTTCAGTTGCCTCCGAAAGCCACAGCTGGACTGATGGTGAGGGACTGCATTATGAAATGTGTAGTTTATTATTAGTTTCTTTTCTGCAAATTTAGATATATTAAATCATGTATGACATCTTCAGTTGCCTCCGAAAGCCACAACTGGACTGATGGTGAGGGATTGAATCATGAGTGTATGGTTTAGTATTAGTTTATTTTCTGCAAATTAAATATCAGTTACACAAGTTGTTTATGATTACTTCCGAAAATCATAGCTGGACTAATGATGAAGGGTCAGAAGATAAATTGATGTAATCTGATTTAGATTTATTTTATTGCAATTTTGAATTTCCTTAAACATAGTTTCTTTTGTGTTTAGTTGGCAGCAAGAATAGTTTGATTTTCATGTTCACTAGTTTACTGTTTTGATTTATTAAGATTAGTAGCATCTTTTCATTTCAACAATACATTTCCATTTTCTTTCAAAAGTCTTGTCATTGTAATTTTCAATTTGCTTTTAAAGTTTCAAGTTGGTAAATCATTATAGGGGATATCACTTCCTTGAACAAATATAACCAAACTTGTTTTCATTTTAGAATTTCCATTTCACCTTAGAAAAACCAAAAACGACAAAAAGTTAAGAAATAGGTTATCTTGCACATATAGTGCACCGCACTTCATCAACTTACGATTCCCGGATTGACAAATTAAATGCAGCAATTTAGGACACACTAAATTGACCAAACATTTTGGCGCCGTTGCCGGGGAAGTGTAACTAGGTAGCCAATTTCTTAAAAAAAAAAACATAAATTATAAAATAAGGGAAAACTTGATAACTTCTTGAAGTATGCTCTCCTCTTGCACCTAGTGTGATCTGGAGGATCAGAAAAGAGAGTTATTGGTTTAGTAATTTCTTAAGTATGCTCTCTTCTTGCACCTAGTGTGATCTGGAAGATCAGAAAGATAATTATTAGCCCAACTTTTTAAAAAATAAAAAATGACATGCATAGAGCAAGAGATTCTAGGGGAAGGTTTATAGCTAAAGCCAAGAGTTCGATTTTCATAACTCCATCTTCTTCAAGGCATAGACCAGATTCAACACCATCTACCCCTAGCCTTAAGATTTTTGGAAGTCAAGGAACAGCTGAATTAGAGGATTCTCCTATATCACCTACTAAAACCCACTTAGAAAACAAAGAGACTTTCTCTCATCCTTCCTTGATAGAAGAACTAGAGGACTATAAGGACTCTAAAGAAACTATCATGGCAGAGGAAGTAATAAATAGAGGTGGAGGTAGAAGAGGAGGAGATAATGGAGATAAAAATGGTGAAGGAAATGATGGTAGAAATAGGGACAATTTGCTTGGATTCCCTATAGTTGATGAGGAAACTCATGCAACAATGAAAAATATTTCACCATCTGTTCTCCCTAACTTTTATGGATTACGAAGTGAGGATCCTGAAACATTTCTATTTGAGTTTGAAGTTGTGTGCCGAACTTATGACTATATGGAAGATTCTCAAAAACTCAAACTGTTTCCTTCAACATTGAAGGGATCTGCTTTGAAATGGTTCATGGGATTAGCCACTCAATCTATCGGGACTTGGAATGATATGAAACAAACATTTTTGGATAGATACTTGGACTATTGTATGCCCACCAATCACAAGGATGAGGTATTCAAAATGATGCAAAAAGAAGATGAAAATTTGGAAGACTTAATTGAAAGATTTCAATACAACTTGAAAAGAGCAAAAATGAGCAACTTAGATAATGAAACCTTGAAAGCCCTCCTATTAAAAGCCATTAGAGATGAATGGATAGACATTTTAAACATGATGGGGAAAGGAGAAATTTCTCAACTCCCATTTCGTGATATAACAGAACTATGTATCCATCTCTCAAGAGGAAAATCTAAAACTGGAAAAGGGCCTAGGGATTCTTCTCTTATTAGGGCTAACAAATCTGCAACTAGATCAGTAAGTAGGGCAGAGATTGGTAATATGCTTGATGAGTTCAAAACTGATATCTTAGGGAGCCTTAGTGAACAACTAGACACCCTTAAAATCCAAAAGAAGCAGAAAGCAGAAACAGATGCCTTAGCCATCTTTTGTCCGAAATGTAGAAAGAAACATGCTTTAAGGGAATGTCCCTTGGATGAAAAATTTGTAGAAACATGTATGATTTGCTCAGAAAATCATGAGATCAAGGATTGTCCTTCAATTCCTGGACTCAAAGCTGTTTTTCAAGAAGATCCAAATTCAGTAGAATCTCTCTGTTTTGTCGCAAGGAGACCTTGGCAGGGACAACAATCTCAAGGGTTTAATAACCCTATGAATCTTCAAACCCCACCAAATTGGAATCCTTGGCAACAACCTTGGCCCCAACATCAAAATTCATATCAGCCATGGGTACAAGGGATGCAAAATCCTTATGGGAGATTTGCTCAATTTTATAAATATCCTCCATCTTTTCAAAATCAACAAGCTCCACAACTTCCAAGCCCAAATCCACAACTTTCATTGCCATTTCCACAACAACAACCTTCTCAACAAAATACACATCCTCAACTCATGCTCCCATACCAACAGAAGACAAATCAACTTCCAGCTCAGCCATTGCCAAATCCTAACAATAAGAATCCTCAAACTACTTATATGGTAGAAGGACAACAATTTCCTACCTATATGATTGTTTCTCTCAACGATGTACAACTCAGATCTGGTAGAGTTTTAGAAAAACCTTCTATAGACATTCAAGAGCAAGATACCTCTGAGGAGGACTCTCTTCAAGTCAATAAGGGTTCCGAGGAAGAATCTCTTCAAAATTCAAAAATTCAAAAAGAAAAAGAAAAGCTAACATCCACAACTCCTATAGTTGAGCAACCTGTATCTTCATCTACACCTCCTTTCCCGGAAAGACTACAAATTGATAAGGGGGTGGAAAAACAAATCTTGTTGCCTAAATATGACTTTCTAGATGAATTGAAGAATGTTTGTATCAAGATTCCATTGCTACAAGCCATTCGAGAAATTCCTAGTCTAGCAAAAACCATAAAGGAGTTGAGTTTTAAAAGACCAGGAAGGAAGCTAAAGGACACAAGAAGAATCCACCTGGTAGGAAAGATTGCAGACATTATGATGGGAAAAATTACCATGCAGAAGTATGTAGATCCAGGAAGTCCAATTGTCAAGACACCTATAAATGGGATAGAAATTCCAAACACATTGATTGACTTAGGGGCTGCTATCAACATTATGAGTAGACAGACTATGGAACAGTTAAAACTTCCTAACCTTCTTTTTACACCTACTTTATTGCAACTTGCAGATCGATCGGTTATTAAACCAGATGGTGTATTAGAAGATATTTCCGTCTCCTTAGATTCTTGGGAATATCCAGTAGACTTTATGATTTTGACTCCCAAGAATAATCTAGGAGGACATCCAATTATCTTAGGAAGACCTTGGCTGGCCACAGCTGATGCTTTTATTAGTTGTAGATCTGGAGACATATACATTTCTAATGGTAATTCGACAAAGAAATTCAATTTGTATCCTCCTGCAAGAGCAATTACAGAAATAGGAGACAATGAATGGGTCGATGATGAGAACACTATACAACCTGTCTTTACCATTTCCGAAATTAGTGAGGATAGTCAAATTCTGAACACATTAGAAAATTTTGAGATAACTTCAGAATATGACCCCACACAATTTCAGTTGGAATCTGACATAGAATATTTATCATCAAGACAAATGTCTCTTTACTCTATGGAAGAATTTGGTAATTCTGTTTTTGAGATTTTTCCGGAAAAGACATTGAATATCAATAAACATCTGGAGAAGTCACAACAAGAAGAACTAACCAGAATCTTGCAAAAACATTCTACTGCATTTGCATGGGAGTATACTGACATGAAGGGTATTGATCCTAAGACTTGCATCCATCATGTCTATATTGAGGAAAACAGTAGACCAATCAGACAACCTCAAAGAAGGATGAATCCAAATCTTAGGGAGATAGTGAAAGAAGAGCTCCAAAAATTACTCAATGTAAACTTCATTTATCCAATTTCAGATAGCCGATGGGTTTCTCCTTTGGTTATAGTACCTAAAAAGAATGGTAAATGGAGGGTATGCATTGATTACGGGGAATTGAACAAAGCAACTTTGAAGGATCACTTTCCTTTGCCTTTTATTGATCAGGTATTAGATACATTAGCAGGTAAAATGTACTTTTCATTTTTGGATGGTTTTAGTGGCTATAATCAAATACAGGTAGCACCTGAAGATCAAGATAAGACCACATTTACTTGTCCATGGGGAACTTTTGCCTACCGAGTGCTTCCTTTTGGGTTATGTAATGCACCAGCAACATTCCCAAGAGCAGTACTAGGAATTTTTTCTGATCTAATCCATGATTGTGTAGAGGTTTATATGGATGATTTTACAGTTTATGGTAATTCATTTGAAGGGGCATTAGAAAATTTGGAAAAAGTTCTTATAAGATGTAAAGAAACAAACCTTTCATTAAGCCATGAAAAATGCTTTATGATGTTTACTGAAGGGATTGTTTTAGGACATCATATTTCGGGAGATGGGATTAAGGTTGATAGATCAAAAGTTGAAGTCATCTCCAAGTTGCCTATTCCAAATTGTCAAAGAGATGTTAGAAGTTTTCTAAGATTTACTGGTTACTATAGAAGATTTATAGAAAACTTCACTAAAATAGCATCTCCACTCTTCAAATTGCTTACAAAAGACTGTGAATTTAAATGGGATCCTGATTGTCAATCATCTTTTGAAACTTTGAAAACAAGAATATTTGAAGCACCTATCTTGAGAGGACCAAATTGGAAACTCCCTTTTCATATTTCTACGGATGCTTCAGATACAGCTCTAGGAGCTGTGTTGGGTCAAAAAGATTTAGTTCCTTATGCCATTTATTACACCGGTAAAAATTTGACTCCCACGGAGTTGAACTATACTGTGACTGAAAAAGAGTTTTTAGCTGTTGTTCATGCAATTAATAAGTTTAGACATTACATAACAGGCTATGAAACTTTTATTCATACTGACCATTCTGCAATTAGATATTTAATGAACAAACTTGTTACTAATGGCAGAGTGACAAGATGGCTTTTACTTTTGCAAGAATTCAATATTACTGTGTTGGATAGACCAGGAAAACAGAATACAGTAGCTGATTTCTTGTCTAGGATTCAGAATACTAAAGAAGATTCTCCTGTAGAAGATAAATTTCATGATGAATACTTGTTTGCAGTAACTATTAAGACCCCTTGGTATGCAGATATTGCTAACTATTTGGTTACAGGGAAACTACCTTCACATTTATTTCCAAGAGAAAAACGAAAGATTATTCAAGAGAGTTCAAAATATTCATGGATTTCTAACGAATTGTTTAAAACAGGGCCAGATCTTGTGATCAGAAGATGTGTCAGGGAAGATGAAATGCCTGATATTCTTAAGGCATGTCATGATGAACCATGCGGCGGACACTTTGCGGACAAAAGGACGGCCTATAAAATACTTTCCTTGGGATATTATTGGCCTTCCCTCTTCAAAGATGCAAAACAATATGTCAAAAGGTGTGATAGCTGCCAAAGAGTAGGGAAACCTACCCTTTCGAATGAAATGCCATTGCAAACACAGGTACTCATTGAACCCTTTGAAAAATGGGCTTTAGATTTCATTGGACCTATTAATCCACCATCTAAGCAAAAGAAGTATATATTGGTTTGTATTGATTATGTTACTAAATGGGTAGAAGCTAAAGCATTAGTATATGCTACTGAAAATTCAGTTGTTCATTTTCTTTATGAGGATATTTTTACTCGCTTTGGTGTTCCAAGAGAAATTGTGACAGATCAGGGGAGCCAATTCACATCCAATTTGGTGGAGAAGTTGATGGAAGAATACAAAATCAAGCACAAAAGATCTAATCCTTACCATCCACAAGCAAATGGTCAAGTGGAGTCCACAAACAAAGTTCTTGAAAGTATCATCACCAAAACTGTTCATCTACATAGAAGAGATTGGGCAGAAAGGCTTCCAGAAGCCTTGTGGGCCTACAGAACTACATGGAGGAATACAACGGGACATTCTCCCTATGAACTTGTTTATGGGAAATAATTCTTGCTCCCCATTGAGTTCCAAGTCAAGACCTTCAAGATAGCAGTTCAGTTGGGGATGGACTTATCAGAAGCCCAAAAGCATAGAATGGAGCAGTTGAATGAGCTAGATGAGATCGGACAAGAAGCAATTCTAAGAACTGATCTAGTTCAATATCAAAGAACTAAATGGCATGACAAATATATCAAAGAGAAGAAGTTTCAAGAAGGAGATTGGGCATTGTTATTTGACTCCAAGTTTAAAGATTTTCAAGGGAAATTTCAGACTCATTGGCTTAGGCCATATGAGATTGACAAGATCTTTAGCAATGGAGCTGTAAGAATCAAGACCATTGATGAGTTTCAAACTCCTCTTATTGTGAATGGCCATAGATTGAAAGTTTATCATAAGCCACTCTCTAAAGAGGATTTTGTCAAGATGTTTCAAGAAAGTTCTGCAATCAGGCTGGTACAGAAGAATTCTTCTTCTCCACCAGCCTAGCTTTTGGTTTTTCAAGTTAAAAAAATAAATAAATAAATAAATAAATAAATAAAAAATGGTATAAGCCTGAAAACCAATCATTGATTGGCAGTCTTATACAGAAAATATAGGGTGAAAATCAAGGACACCTGACACTCTATATTTTCCAAAAAAATATGTCTTTCATTTCATTTCATTTCACCACCCACTCCATTTCATTCCACTTCATTCCATTTCATTTCATTTCATTTCACTTCATTCCACTTCATTTCATCCATTCCATCAATAAAAATCTTTTTTATGGCCATTTCCATCTGGTCATTTGTCATTTGTTCATTTCTATTCAACCAAGTAATAGATGTGTCTGTTTCCGCAGCTGACATCTGTTTCCGCAGCTGACTCCAGTTTCTGCAGCCAGAAGCAGATTCCGCAGCTACTACTCTGATTTCAAAGAGAATGTACAGTTAGATGTTATTTCCACAACTATGAAATAAAATGCAGGTGAGAGGATCAATGGAGTATTCAAGACACCAATGGAGATCAATCAGTTGAAGACCAAGGGCAAAAGCAAGGATTCCAAAGGTATGAATAAAGTTTATTTCAAATAGTATTGAAAAACACATTTTTATATAATTTTAAACCATGAGCTCTACCCATTACGCGCAATGATTATATTGACAGTTCCGTAACCTGTCATGATCTCCATGCTATCCTCTTGCATTCATTCATAAACGGTTTCATCATTGAAATTCCGATTCTCACTCATGTTCCAATATCCCACCGGAGATAATGAGACGTATTTGAGTTGACAAAGGACTCTTACAAGCCGCATAACTTCATAACCGTTGATTGAAACGTGTTCATATTTATTACACAGCCACCAAAATTCAAAACGCAGCCGAATGCATTATACTTTTTTAACCTCTTTGTCGTGTCTCTGTCGTGTTTACAAAACCCCACTTTACTCATTCTCACTCCCTGTTTCACTCCATTTCGTTCCTTTTTCTCATTCTCACTTCTGTATATCTACCCACAGTCTTACTCCATTCCATTTATGGTTCTCATTTCCATTTCTATGACATCTCTGCCGCTATTGTGCCTAATCCCCGTGTATTCAACAAGTTCGATTTCCACTTAAACCCTCATAGAGGAAAATTAGTGAAGCACAAATAAAAGTGAAATGGGTAAGTTGCTAAGGGCAAGAGCCGAAAGGACCAAAGTTTATAGAGGGATATCCGCAAGCAAAAGAGATATTGAAGAAAGCTAAATGGCCGCGTTTTATTCGAAATTCGTAGGTTACCACAAAGAGCACAAAGCGTTTGCAAGGTCATTTGATGGCTCCCAAGGCAAATTGAGACCTCAAGTTTTTGGTCGAATGAAGCATCAGCTAGCAACAACCACAGAACTTCTTCAGAGGGAGAACGTTGGTTCAAAAATAAAAGCATCAAAGTGATGAGGCATGGAGAACAATCCTACGAAATCAAGGTATGGATATCACCTTAAAAGAGGAATCCATGTGCATGCAATAAAAGAAGAATGGGCCACTTTACCGTTAACTGTTCGTAAATTCATTACATGTGAAGGCCGTTTTTGGGTCTATGTACATGTACCATACTGAAATATCGATGAATTTTTCTTTAAAACCAAACTCTCAATCTCCTTATTTTCTATTCAATAGCTTAAAGAAAATGGTCGTAATCGTTCAAAAACACTTAGAGATGTAGAGCCTCATTTATATCACCATGGCCTTATAAAATTTCCGATTGAAAAGAGCTAAAGGAAAGAAAAGATACATGGGAACAATTCTTTGCTAGAAACTTTTTTAAGAACCTCGTAGAAATTCCCCGAAGTTGCAGTTCAATTAGAAGGAGTAGAAGAAAAAGAATGAATGTTGAACTCAAACTACTCCACATAAAAAAGAAATTCCCCGCAATGAAGAATAAAGAAGAAGAAGTAGAAGAAAAGAACAATAGAATAAATCCAAAATACTTCTACTACTACTATGAAAAGAACCGATAGAAAGAGAGATCGGTAAAAAGGAAGAAGAAGCAAAATCAAGACTAAGAAGCCAATAATACAAAGGGAAAAAACTATTGAGGCTGTCCATAAAACTCCTTTTCCGAAGAAGAAGATCATCAAATACTATCTCAAAGATTAGTTTATCTTCAAACAGCCATCTATATCCAAGAAGGCAGAGAAAGGAAAAACAGGAACAAAAGGGTAGTGTACCACAACGTGTGAGGAGAAGTAAAGCAGGTTTAAAGGGGAAATTGAGAAAAAACGCAAATTAAGGGTCCTCATTTCATTGATTTGGGTGAGAGGCAATACGCTTCGATCTCAGGCGGCCATAGTCCATCTCGATTGAGTTAGTGAACACGATTCATTTCATTCCCCAATAGGACAATGACATACTCCATCTTATTCTCAGCAAAATATTGATGTAAGCCCTCCCTCGGCAGGATTTTGAACATAACTCTCCTTTACAGCATTTTGGGGACAGCCCAATGAAAATGACACCTGAAATAGACCCCAAGCAGCAGGACGTATATGACTATATAGAATCCTTGGAAAAGGCAGCCACAGGTCCAAGTACTTCTTCCATTCAGCCTCATACATTACAGGATGATTTAGTTCAATCATTAAAACAGGAAATTTTTGAGCTCGAGCTTTTAAATCGGCACATAAAAAATGAAAATGAAACATTGAAAGAGCAAGGCAAGCTGGACAAGATCATCCATGATAATACTATGTTACATTTGGGAATATGGAAAAATAAGAATAAGAAATTGAAAAGGAAATGCCAGAGATTGAGAAGAGCACTTGTGAATATCAAATTTAGGTGCTTGATGAAGAAACCCAGAATGATGGCAGTACCAAAAAAGAAGAGAAGGGGATTGGATGTGCTGGCTGAAGTATCAAGGCACATGAATTGAAGAAAGAGTATCAAAATTTTGGTTGCATGAGGACATGCAACACCTTCTGATGGGGTATGTTGAGTCCCAAATTTGTATCTTTTCCATACATTTTTCCAATACCTTTTCACTCACCTAAACCTCCCAAATTGTCAATATCATGTGCAAAGGAGCATCTAACATGGCTGTTAATTATATTTTTTGTGTTTTCTATTTGATCTAGATTTTGTTCATTAATTTGCCCGGAATCTTTTGCTACAGCATTCTTTTACTATGACTATTTTGTGAAACTCTGTACTACGGTGTCTACGAGAGGCGAGCCACATGGGCGGGCTAGGAATGACGTGGACATGGTTCGTGTCCTATTGGTTCAAGCAAACTCATCCAAAGAAGCCGCGGTCAAGGCGTCCACATGGAAGTCAACCATGGAGTTTCATGTCGGCGGACTGCGATTTTCGTGGCACATAAAGATCCATACGGCGGGTTTCTAAGCACACGGAGGTTAAATCGACATGCATGCGAGCTGCGGAGTCGAATTCAAGCATCCACCTCCCGTAGATCTACTTTCCAACACGGCCATGCTCCTATATCCGTGGTCTACGTGCTCTCCACTAGCATGAACATTAGGAAACAGTTATAGCTTGTTGTTATATATATTGCGTTTGCATACGCATAGAGAGTGAGTCGTTGTCAGTGAATATAGTCTCTGTTATTTTTAATTAGTCTGCTCTGTAGTGATTACGCTGCACTTGTGCCGTAACATTACCACTCTGTAATGAACTGCTTTTTAATATGAGAAGACTCTGTTTTTCAACTTAATTCGTATTTGAGGACCGTTGCCAAGGCTGTGTAGAGGGCCCCTGCTCAGCTAAGGTTTTGTGTGTTAGTGTATATTTCTCATTTCATTTCTTTAAAAATCATTGTATCATAATCCATCCATATGTTCATATATTGCATTTGTTTCATTTCTGTTTATACATTTCCATAATTTCCATTTCATTTCTGTCTTTCATGTTTTATGATTGTTAATGACTGATCAGTGTTCTTGTTGCAAGTTATAGATAGGCAGCCCGGGCATTTTTATAGCTTTTTGACTAATGACATGGATCTAACATTGTTCTGCTGCTAGTTTTCTTTTCATAGCTTTTGTTTAATTTCAGTCTTGCTTTGTTCATTTCAGTTTTGCTTATTTGCTTCAGTAGTTAAATTTATATATATATTAAGCTGCTCATAGCATCTTCAGTTGCCTCCGAAAGCCACAGCTGGACTGATGGTGATGGATTGCATTATGAAATGTGTAGTTTAGTATTAGTTTCTTTTAAATTTAGATATATTAAATCATGTATGACATCTTCGATTTGCCTCGAGAAATATGCAATTTCGGGTAGGTGGTGAGGGATTGAATCATGAGTGTATGGTTTAGTAGTTTATTTTACGCAAATTAAATATCGGTTACACAAGTTGTTTATGATTACTTAGAAAATCCTGCATTTGGACTAAAGAACCAACCATGAAGGGTCGAGGAAGATACTCCATAAAAATTGATGTAATCGGATTTAGATTTATTTTATTGCAATTTTTAATTTCCTTAAACATAGTTTCCTTTGTGTTTAGTCAGCAGCAAGAATAGTTTGATTTTCATGTTCACTAGTTTACTGTTTTGATTTATTGGATTAGCAGCATCTTTTCATTTCATCTGTACATTTTCATTTTCTTTCAAAGTCTTGTCATTGTAATTTTCAATTTTATTTTAAAGTTTCAAGTTGGTAAATCATTATAGGGGATATCACTTCCTTGAACAAATATAACCAAACTTGTTTTCATTTTAGAATTTCCATTTCACCTTAGAAAAACCAAAAACGACAAAAATTAAGAAATAGGTTATCTTGCACATATAGTGCGCCGCACTTCATCAGCTTACGATTCCCGGATTGACAAATTAAATGCAGCAATTTAGGACACACTAAATTGACCAAACAGTAGCCTGCATGCAGAATCCTCTGGGCGGTAGCATATCTAGACATGTGACCACCACAGGTGCCACTGTGACATTCAGTCAAGAATTTTTCATCTTCCTCTAGGGTCAACCACCAGTGGAGCACCGAATCTACTCCAACCCGGTATAAAGTATCTCCTACTATGCGGTAGGGTTGAGACTGATGCCGAATCCAACGTTAGGCATCCTTGGTCAACTCAGATCGAAATGTCAATGTTTGAAGATACACAATAATGTCTCCGTACCATGGGTCATGAGTTTTGATCAAGAAGAGTGTTTCGTCCGGGATATGATCCTCGGAATGAGATGGGGTGGAGTCTGTCGGGAGGGTGCAAATGAGATCTGCAAAAACCAGCGATTTGGTCAACTTAGTAGTGGTAAACACTAGGTCGAAGTCATGAAGGATGACTACCCATTTGGAGTATTTTCCCCCCAGTAATTTTCGAGATAGAATATATGTCATGGGGTTGCAATCCAAAACCACAGTTGTTGTACGTAGCAGGATGTAGTGGTGAAAACACTGCACAGCTTGCACTACGGCTAATGCCAACTTCTCGACGTGAGCGTAACATGTTTCTGTGTCGAGAAGATTCCATGATAGATAATAAACAATGTGTTCATTACCATTATCATCATCCTGTGCCAGAACCATAGCTATGGTGCTAAACGCGGCGGCCAAGTATAGAGTGAAATCCCGGTGATAGTTTGGAGGAATTTTATGGAGGTAAATCCCCTCTGCGGACAGAGGCGATCCCTACTAGCCCAGACCGAGTCTAGCAACAATCGTTCATGCTATAGTGCAGGTTCCTAATCACAGATAAACCAACTAGCGATGAAGGCTTACCTGGAATCCAACGTTGTCGCTCGTAGAGAAGGTAGCACTCCCGTTCCTTAGCTCTGGCAGATCACAATCTCCACGATCTCTGTGATCGGACACCTGCACATGCAAGAAACAAAACAAATGCAAGCGTAAAATCTAGTGCATACAACTATATGTCAGTCAGAGAAGACATAACTCATGATCATTATCAAGAACAAGAGTGGAACCATAACCAATAGTCGCTTATCACTAATCAATCAAAAGAAGAATACAACCATAGCTCTGATGCTGAATTCTCCTTCGGAGGGTCGTCAGCAGAACCTGTCTTGATAAAGCCTGTCAGGGATGGGACAAACTTCTCTCTTCGGATGTCTTGACAAGGATCTCCTTGCTTGGATTTGGCCTTAAGGGAATGGATCAAGGCTCTTGTAGCATTAGGCTCTTGGGAACTTGGAGACTCACTATTCAGCCATTCAGCCATTCAGCCATTCAACCCCTTCATCAATGGATGAAGGCTATATTTATAGAGGAGAGGAGGAGGTTGGGATCCCTACAATAGTGGAAGGGAGGCCTTATCACTTGGGAGGTTCCCCAAAAGGTGGAAAAAAGAGGCCAAAGGAGGAAGGTCTTGGTTATTCAAGCGAAACCACTCTTGATGACTCACCCACGAAGTTGTTGTAATCGAAACTTCGCCTCTTTTTTAAAAAAATTTCCAAAAGAAGTTTGGTGTGGGTGCTTAACTAGGACAAAGCACCAATTGGTGTGGGCTCAGTGTTAATTCTCCTCATTGGCGCGAGGACATAACAGGCTACCAGTGCCAAGAGAAAAACATTTGTTTTTAGGGGTCTGCTCAGGTAATGATCAACAGAAGAAATGTTGTCCTCATGGAAAGGGATGCAATGATGGTATTTGCAAGGCATGACACTACTTATTCGTCACAGAAATGACCCTCCAATGGGTGATATTGGGATTTCAGGGATGGTGACAAATTACTGTGTAACAGATGCCCCCTAAAGCATGAGGCCCGAAATAGAGAGAGGGGTGAAATGCTTTACGAGAACGTGTCCAACTGAAAACACTGCCGTCGGAAAACTTGCGTAGCTAAGTACAACTAATGTCTCAAATACATGATATGTACGTGGTATGGGCACATCCATCAAAACAGAGTATGTAAAAATCCAGATCCGAGGTATGGACATAGCCATCCAGTGAGGATCGATAAATAGACTCAGGTATGGTCACAACCATCCAATCAGTGAGTCATGTAACTAATCATAATAATCCACAAACTCACAGCCTGAATTATAACAGACAGAATCCAGGGTCTTGCGCTCCATCTTGACCCGAACAAAGTACAAGTTCAAGCATGTGAATAAGTGAGCTGAATTCGAACATGCAAGAACATCGTCTGATTACCAGCCAATAATAAAAGATGTTAATAGACGCGAGAGGTACCACCATTAATGCCAATGGTCCTCAAGGTACTACAGGTACAATATACGGGATGTGAACAATGATTTGACTTCGAAAACCCATAGAATCACTCGATCGGAGGCCAATTATGAAAACCTCATGTCGAATGCGAAGAACCTGCCATTGAGGCATGCAGGCCCCAAGGTACCAGAAGGGAGTCTCTAAATCAGCTTCCTGGATAACGAGCTGAAGTCGACAGGAAGTGAATTTAATTGAAGGTGGGCCATATTTTTTCCCACATCACTGACATGAGACAGAAGAACATAATGTCTTTGTGAATCAAGATCAGATGAGAATCAGAGGAAGTTTGAAATATACAGAGGTCAACTTCTCTTGAACATACCTGTGGCACGACAGTGGATTTGGCAGTATTTGACATCAATAGATTAGAGGTCATGATGATGAGGCAAAGATCGAATGAGAGGTCAAAATGGATCACCCAAACCCACGGAGGCAAGTGAAAAACGAGATGAGATGTCCCCAACCTGACACGAATGCATACAAGTGCCATGTTCAAGAGCGACATACTACCGACACGAAAATGATTTTGGTTCCATTTTCCCCCACCATTTTTGGCGAGTAACTCTTTATTTTTACACAAGATTGAAGAGGATACCATATGCTTGTCATATAAGTCCGTCCTTCAGACGAATACATCCTAGTACATTTAACGAGCCCTAGGAAGGAGAAACTCGAATACCGTCATTACGACTGAATCCAATGTCATCAGGTTTTAACGAGTCTGATAGAGGAAGAACTCAGCATATTTTCATGTTTAGAGAGTTTGAAAAGATAGCAGAAAAGTAAACTCCAACGGTCCCTTTTCGTAAATAGTTCCTCAGATCCGAAAAGGTAGAAAACTTTGTCTGAGAAAACCTCCTAGTCACGATAGGCTAGGGTATTCCTTTTTCGTAAATAATCTATCCCAGCCCGAAAAAGGGGTAAACATATACTGGGTAGATGTCATTTCGCATCCACTTTAACGAGATCGAAGATGACAATGGACTCGATAATCTTTTCATGTTTAGAGAGCCAGAAAAGAGCTGAAAGTTGCATCCTACTGGAGGAACGAGTGGTATAAAGGGTAGCAACTAGTTCCGGTAATGATGGAACTGCTCAAAACAAACAAAGGTCAAGAGGCTAGCTAACAAGACCACTCATCGCAGCGGTTCCTCAGGAACAGGTAAAACAACCAAGTGAAAGCATATGATCGGCCAAGTAGATAGTGACGATGGAGTGAGAAAACCAAGGCTCATCTGGAAAAACAGGCTGATAAAATGGCAATCACAAGAGGTAAAATGGGAAAGGTTTCATTTTTAAACAAGCTTGAAATCAAGAAACTCTACTTGAAGTTGGTTTCATTTTTACACAAGCTTGAAACCAGTTTCATTTTTACACAAGCTTGAAACGGAAACAAACTATGCTTGAAAAATTAATCATGCCCCCAGCATGGTGACTCAATTTGAGGTACATGCCCCCCAAGCTTCAATCCATGCATCTGAGTAAACAGATGGAGGGAGTGAAGGTTCAAGTTACGAGATCTAAGAAAGACTCGAATGGGATTTTACGAGATCTAATCAAAGACTCGAATTGAACAAGAACATGTTTCATTATTTTAATGAGGTTGACACATTAAAAGAAATATCCTTAGGACATCTTGTTTCATGGTTTAAGGAGCTTGGCACAAGACAAGGAACTTTGCTCCTATAAGCTTGTTTCATTTTTTAAGAAGTTTGACACAAGAAAACAAGTTGTGCTCCGATCAGCTTGTTTCATTTTTTAAGGAGCTTGACACAAGAAAATGAACTGTGCTCCAATCAGCTTCATCATAATGAACAAGATGTCATCGCTTCCAGTATTTCCACTCCCGATGGAAGGAAAACATTCTGGAAGTCAGGACTCAATGCCCCTAGCACACAATGCATGACGGCACTATTACTGAGCACAGGCATGGGGTAGGTAGCCACATAGTCGACCTGCGGTGGGGCAGATATAATGGGTGGATAAAAAATAGAAAGGGATGATGGTGGGCCAGCTACCACATCAGGACCAAAGAACGAAAGTTGATCAATGGTCACGATCCGTCCTTCATGTGGAAAACAGACCACACAAAAAAGGGAGGATACAATCGCTCCCATGGCATAGCTATAATCGCACCCCAAGAGCATATTAAAATCCAAGGGGCACAGAACAACCATAACATCCATATGAACGATTTTACCTCCCAAAGTGACAGGTAACCTTGGAAGGATCCCTAACGGTTGACTCATTCTTCTGTTAAATGCCAACATATTTTGCATAACAAGCGCAAGCGGCGGCGAACCGAAATCTTGCCAAGTAGTTGAAGATAGAACACTAACAGACGTGCCTTCGTCTATAATGGTGTTGGGTACAACCAGACCAAAGGCCTGTACCGTTATCTCGAAAGGCACATAAGACGGAAGGCGGTATCCCGTAAATCGATTCCAATCAAAGGAAGCGACCAAAATACTCGGAGGGGCTACCATTGAACCGAGATGGTCTTCCCCTAGTGTTACGGAAGAAGAAGGAGCATCCTCCACAACCTCCATCTCGAAGGTGGGAGGGGTATCCTCCAAAACCTCCATCACGGGAGGCGGAGGAGCAGCTTCTTGAGATATAAAGACAAGAGAATCTTTCTCCAAGTCTGAAGAATCTGAAGAGATAAGAAGAACCTGAGGGATGTGAGGTCCACTCTGAACGAAAAATACCTAGTGCACCACAGACGGGGTCAGTTCAACCGATCCCACGACCAATGGTTGGTCAGGGATGGATTCTTGAATTTGAATTTCCGAGGGAGTGGGATCGACCAAGGATGACTCTTGACCAATCATGGCATCAGCTGGTGGAGGACTCAAAGAAAGCCGATTATAACCAGCTGGAAGGCATGGTGTAGAACTGGTTAAGTTGTCCAAAAATCGTTTGGCTTCATCCATATATGGACAAAGGTGAATGGAATTTTTCCCTTCACACAACTTACAGGGATTGGTGAGCTTACCCTACTTCTTAGGAGCCTTACCAGCACCAGTTGAAGACGTGCCCCCAACCTGACTCCTGGAAGCCATAGGAAACGGCGGGCGACCATTGGACCATACTTCGAGCACCTTGGGAATGCCAGGGTAGTCTCGAAGAAGATGGTCTCCCATGCACAACATGCAAGGGAACTTGACTTTCCATGGAGGGTTGGGAGGTTTATCGATGGGGGAATTCTTAGGTGAAATAGCTGCAAATCTAGCCTCTCCTTTAGCTAACTTCTTCTTCTTTGTCTTCTTCTTCTTCTTCTTAGCCACCTGGTTACTAGAATCCATACTTTCACTAGGCGAAGTAGAAGAGGAGAACGCAGAAATAGGTGAAGAAGGGGAGAGGTCCACCTTGGAATCAACATGATGTTGCTCAGGTGGAGGAACTGATTGAAAAGTAGCTGAGACATTCGGAACCATAGAGGTTGAAAACAACCAATCAGGCAACCCAACAATTAACCCAGGAAGGGACAACGATGCCATATAAGGAGCACCAACATTTCCAAAAGGAGGAAAATGAACAGGATTCCCATTGGAGGGGATTCCTTGGCTGGTGAACTCTGGAAAAGTTTCCATTAGAAAAGATATTCAGAACAACACCCTAAGGAAACTAACTTTAACCAGGAATATTTCGTGGGCAGTTAATTTTTATGACATTGAAACAAAACTCTACTGTTTCATATTTTAAGAGTCGAGAAACAGGAAAAAGGTGACTCTATCTCTTTCAGATTGGAAACAATCATGAAAGGACAAGCACTTGATGACCTTTTCAAATTTAAAGAGTCAGAAAAGATCGAAATGACTACTCGGGAATACTAGGCAAAGGGTGTACCAAATAACCGTGAACTGCAATATACACCTTGGTTTCAAAATGAAAGAGAAATCAACCAAGGACTTAATGTACGTGCAGACAATCTCCTCAAATTCTGTGTCCGGTGTATCACGGGTGTAGGGCGGTAGACTCAGCTTCCTATGGATAAAGGATAGAAACCTAGTGGGGTCTCCCTTTATATATGCAACGGTACGAGGAGCACAAGTCCGTACTAGTGTTGTCTAAAGCCAAGAGGCGAATGACAGCTACTAGGTTTAAAGACGCCGGAACACGTCTCTAGCCTAGACCACTAAATGTTGCATTAATGTTTCAATGCTTCCTTAGTGTAAATTAAATAAATTTTAATGTTGATATTCAATTATGTCTCAATTTTCAGGCCCTATCGAATGTCATCTGACAATCTCCTATATGCAACTACATGAGAAAAGAAAACTTTTCAATTCAATGAATGCTATCTAGTTAAAGGAAGAGTTTCAAACAATGATGCAACAAATAGCAATACTGAAAATGAAACTTTTTCCAAACTAGATGGCTTTCACTATCCAAAAGTAATTCCAAACATTCAACGATGCGAACAATGCGATGTGATCTATGCAAAATCCTCTTTTTCGAAAACTATGCAATTGTAATCTGTGCACAATTTCCTTTTTCTTTTTAAATGATAAGAATGCACTCAATGCATTTTTCGATGAAATGAGAATCTACTTAATGCATGCTTTTAATAAAAGAGAATGCAATCAAAGCGATTTCTAGCTTTCAATAATTAAACAATGTGATCTAAGTTCAATGATAAATCTCAAAAATACTTTTCAATGCCATGCGATCTAATGCATTTTAACAAAAAGAACACTTTAAGATGAAAACTAAATACAAATCTTCTTAATGAAGGATGAATGCAAAAGAGATGCAAACAAACAATAAGAATGAAATAGTTGTTTCAAAACACTTTGTAACGAAATCCCTCAAAAGGCGACAAGACATAGGAGGTCAAACACAAAGAGCACTTCCAAAGAAAGAGATCAAAATAGGGCATTCATTCCCTTTTACATCAAACAATCATGGCAAGAAGACATTTCAAACAATGAGCAATGTAATCTATGCTCATACAGTGAAAAGACCGGAAGGGAAAGACACACTGGTGAAGGATTTAGGAAAAAAATCTCAATTTTCACACACCCTGAAATTGGCCCAACTTTGTCATTGACAACTAGCGCCAAATAGCGCGACTTTCTCACTGACAACTAGCGCCAATGCCCAATTGGTGTGGGTTGCTAACTGGCAACAAGTGCCAATGCCTGAAAATGAAAAAACAAAGAATTTCTCCTAACCATGACCAGACTCACCACTTCATGCAGAATATAAAACAAACCCAGAAGCAAAGCACTGACCAAAAGAAACTTCCGAACAAGGGTAAAAACTAGCACCTACAGGAGATGGCGTGACTGTCTAGCTGTAATCTGCGCCAGACAGGGAATGGCACGAGCGATGAACTAGCAACCCACGCCAATTGACGCGACTGTTAGGGTGGAAACCGCGCCAATCAAGCTAACCATGAAAGGATGAAAAATTGGAAACACAAAGGTCAGATCTGATCCTCTAGGGCTGAACCAAAAGCCAAACACTTAGAAAAGAGCCAGTGAAAATATCTGATCAAGCAAGCAAAATCGAGAAACAACCGAAAAGACAAGACAATACTCCAAGTGTTCAGTTCATAAACTAAACTGGAGATTGATTGAAGCAGCTTTGATCTACTTCGCAAATGCAGATCAATATCATTTCAAAGGCTATCTGGCTAACTTCAGGCTCCGTCTGTAGCTTACAAAGCATAACAAAAAAAAGCTAGACGATACCCAGCGGAGTCACCAATTTGTTGTGGAGGTAAATCTCCTCTGTGGACAGAGGTGATCCCTACTAGCCCAGACTGGGTCTAGCAAAAATCGTTCACTCTATAGTGCAGGTTCCTAATTGCAGATAAACCAACTAGCAATGAAGGCTTACCTGGAATCCAACGCTGTCGCTTGTAGAGAAGGTAGCGCTCCCGTTCCTTAGCTCTGGCAGATCACAATCCCCACGTTCTCCGTGATCAGACACCTGCACACGTAAGAAACAAAACAAACACAAGCATAAAATCTAGTGCATACAACTATATGTCAGTAAGAGAAGAAATAACTCATGATCATTATCAAGAACAAGAGTGGAACCATAACCAATAGTCGCTTATCATTAATCAATCAAAAGAAGAATACAACCATAGCTCTAACACTGAATTCTCCTTCAGAGGGTCGTCAGCAGAACGTGTCTCGATAAAGCCTGTCAGGGATGGGACAAACCTCTCTCTTCGGATGTCTCGACAAGGATCTCCTTGCTTGGATTTGGCCTTAAGGGAATGGATCAAGGCTCTTGCAGCATTAGGCTCTTGGGAACTTGGAGACACGCTATTCAGCCATTCAACCATTCAACCATTCAGCCCCTTTATCAATGGATGAAGGCTATATTTATAGAGGAGAGGAGGAAGTTGGGATCCTTACAGTAGTGGAAGGGAGGTGTTATCCCTTGGGAGGTTCCCCAAAAGGTGGAAACAAGAGGCCAAATGAGGAAGGCCATGGTTATTCAGGCGAAACCACTCCTGATGACTCACCCATGAAGTTGTTGTAATCGAAACTTCGCCTCTTTTTTTAAAAAAATTCCAAAAGTAGATTGGTGCGGGTGCTTAACTGGGACAGAGCGCCAATTGGCGCAGGCTCACTGTTAATTTTCCTCATTGGCACGAGGACATAACGGGCTACCAACGCCAAGGCAAAAACAAGTGTTTTTAGGGGTCTGCTCAGAAAATGATCAACAGAAGAAATGTTTTCCTCATGGAAAGGGATGCAATGATGGTATTTGCAAGGAATGACACTGCTTATTGGTCACAGAAATGACCCTCCAATGGGCGAGATGGCGATTGCAGGGATGGTGAAAAATTACTGTGTAATAAGGATGAATCAACGAAGCATTAACGAGTAACGTCTTTAGCTTCTCGAAGGATTGCTGAGCAATCTCGTCCCAATGAAAGGGAACGTTCTTCTTTAAAATACGTGTGAAACCTTGGGCCACTTCCACGTAGTTCGGGATGAAGCATCGTAGGAAGTTAGCTTTTCCCTGCAGACTCTACAATTGGTGTAATGAAGAGGGTGATGGGAGATTGACAATGGCCTTGAACTTTAGAGGGTTGAGGCGAATCCCATCCTTGTAGACTATGAACCCCAAAAGACGGCCAGAATCTACGCAAAAGACACATTTATGAGGGTTAAGCCGGATATTATAGCGTCGACAACGAAGGAAAATCTAGCGGAGATGTTTAGGATGGTCCTCTCGCCGAGCTGAGTGAGCTTGAAAATCATCCAGATAAGGCTGAATGATATGGCGTATGTCGTGGAATGTGTAAGAAATAACACGCTGGAAAGTGGCTCCAGCGTTCTTCAAGCCAAACGAGAGATTTTTATAAGCAAAGGTATCCCACAGACAGATGAATGCGGTCTTGTGTTGATCAACAGGTAAAATATTTATTTGATTATACCCGGAAAAGCCATCCATCAAGGAATAAATCTCACTCCTAGCACATTCGTCGATGATTTGATCTATGAAGGGGGTGGGATAATTTTCCTTAGGACAGGCTCGATTAATATCACAATAATCAACGCAGACTCTTATAGTACCATGCTTCTTATCTACAGGAACAATGTTTGAGACCCATTTTGTGAGAGGAATCGGGTAAATGAAGCCCGCGTTCAGAAGTTTTTCAACTTCTGCTTTGGTGGCAGTGGCTTTGCAAGGATGCACTGGGCATAGGCACTGGCGCACGGGTTTCGCACCGGGGTAGGTAGGAATTGCGTGCACTACTATGCTGGGATCAATCCCAGGCATTTCCTCATAGGACCAAGTGAACACGTCTCTGAATTCACGGAAAAGATCAGTATAAACTCGTATCTCATCAGGAGAATAATTTACTCCCACATGTATGTTCTCGACTATCCCCAGTTTGACGGAGATGTCGATTGGCATGGTTTGGGTAATGTTGCTCAGGTTTCCTTCCGAAAAAATCTCATGAGTCAATATGGGCGTCTAGAGAGGTGGAGTAGGAACCTGAGATGCAAAACTCTCTAGACAATTTGACATTGCCCCCAGGCTGGGCATGAAGGAGGAATGATGATTTCCATCGCTCCAAGGCAGCTCCTCAAGAGACATTGTTTCAACAATGGCTTCGTCAGAAGGAAAAATCTTTTTTAGAGGATCAAGCGAGTCGGCCTTGCCGAGCCAAGGGGATTGGGAATAGATATCTAAAGTCGTGCTCGAAGGAGCATGTTGAGGGGGAGGAGGATCGGATGCGGTGACGATTTCACAGTAATTAATCTGTACTAGAGTTAAAGGCATTGATTCTCCAAAATGGGTCACCTGTTCAGGCGAAGGCATGATCCATGGGTCGTCAAACCTAGAGACCATATTAACTTGAACGGTGTGTGGTGGTAGCGCGGGAAAAATACCTGTTGTGGATGATTTTTTCACCCCCCTAGAGACAGTCTAGAGTTGCCATAGACCAGTGACTAGGACACCTTAATATAGTAAGGAGCCCTTTATATAGTTTGGGTTTTCAGTCCAAGAACTCACTTACTATCTCTTGTTTGAACAAGGAAATTAGTTTTGAATGGGACTAATCTCTCTCAGAAGCTGGTACAAATATAAGAACAGTGTAGGGACATCATGTAAAACTCCAATACAAAGGCATCAAACAGTTAAGAGACCGCTTACTGTAAAGAGGGCCAGTTCAAATAATACATCACAGAAATCAAGTATCAAGAGTGAGTGCAGTGAGGAGACATAAAGAATATATTAGCTAACATGAGACTGATACCTAGATACACAATAGAACCACATAAGGGCATACCAATCTATGAATCCTTATATGACAATGGCGTTTTAAAAGCACCCTCCTCATGCAACTAATATAACAGAAAATATGGAAGAGATGATCATGGAATAGTATATCATTGATCCGGATTTATGCAGGAACGCAACAGAATAAACACATAACCGTAAAGACAGAGATGCAGCGGAAATAATGCTTCATTTCATTAATATCAAATAACAGAAATATGCTTACAGGCATAATGGAAATAAAATAGCTAGGGTGCTGGTAGCGAATCTCTGAGAAGAGATGTGATGGCTACAGACCTCTTAACTGTGTTACAATGAGGCTCGAGGGCCTATTTATTGTTGAGAAACAATGTAGAATCTGAAACTTCCAAAAACCTAACCGTAGGAGATGAGGCGCCAAAACTGTGGGCGCCCGTTTGGGTAAATTGGTGGTTCAACTTCCCGGGGGCATAACTTTGGCACCCGATCTTCGTTTGACGCGCTCAATAGCTCGTTAGAAAGATCTATCCGAGGACTTCAATTTTTGAATGAGCAACATTGGTCCATGGAACCATGTTGCTCTCCGTTTTCCCAAAAAATGTCGTTTAGGGCCTCAAAACGACTTGGAGTTGGGACAGCCACAAAATAATACAGTTTTGTTTGAAAAGTGAAAGAGGCGAAGATGGGGGTTCAAATGGAATAGGTGGGTGGCCACCGTATCCACTTGAGATCCGTAAGCCCAAACGGCCCGAGTGGGACCGAAAACACACTTTAAAATAGTAAGTTGTGCTGAATGTGAAAAGCTGCAAGAATTGATGGTGCTGGTCCAAATGGAATAGGTGGGTGGCCACCGATATCCACCCGGATCAATCATGACTAGGCCTATTTAAAGCGCTTGACTAATTCTAGAAAGGGTACCAACGAAGATGAATCCTTACTGCAAACTAGTGAGCCACTCACATTCTAGAACATGATACAAGAAGATAAATAGCATGAAAGAGATATTTTATTAACACATAAGAGAAATTACATACTGTGAGATACCAAAGACTAGAATCCTCATTACAGCTATAACTCCTCCTCACTGAGACCCTACGGGCTCTGAACCTTCATACAAAGTGTTACAAAATGTATACGAAAGCCTTTTCACTGCACAGTTTGCTGATAGAAATCTAGAACCCTTACAATGTCTTTTCCTTTTGCTTTTATAGATGAGGTCGAGAATTCTAGAGGAGGAGGTAGATAGAAAGAATTTAATAACTTATTTTGAATCAAATGGCGGAAAACATTCGCGCCCACACTGTGAAACGACTGAACATAATTGACTGTACTTTACAATTTATTTATGGAAATGAATGCTGGGAATGAAAATCTACCTATACACAAGACATAAATAATAAAATATGTAAACATTCGGCTCTTCTCTGGAGGAGGAAGATCTGCGGCAATAAAACCTTGAGGCGCATGTTTCCGTACATGGTACTTTCGATCTTCAATTCTTGAATTTAAATTTGAAACCTTTTTCGAGCTGGACCCTGAATTCATTTCTTCTTCATTAATAATCTGTTGCTGCATTAATGTTTTCATCCGCCCAAATGCGTCCCTTTTGATTTTTCTCTGGAGAGTTCCATGGATAGAAGTACCCTTCTTTAATGGAGGTCACATCATAGTGACTTCCGGATCTTTTCCGCTAATTTTGTTCCCACCACAAGTTCCTGCAAAAACCAAAGCCTGTTGAATAAAACTGATTGCAGAGATAGTGGACAAAACGAGACTAACAGAAGTGGTGGCATAGATATGAGAGGATGATGGAACGATGCGGTGAGGAGACTTCAAACAAAAACGCTGAGGTGTGACACATAACTGGAATATGTGAACAATGGAGGAACAGTGGATGACATGTAGGCAAACAAAGAAAAATGGCGGAAGAACACTGATGATACGAAAACTTCGAAGATTAACTTTTGGGGAAGTTACAAAGGAAAGACATAACAAAACAACGGAGCAGAGGCTTCAGAGGTGGGACCCGGAGCGCATATCGCAAAATCGCAAGAGGAGAAAATGTGATGGATTAAAAAATGGAATAACCAAAATTCCGCGCTCTGCGCTATGCGATGGGCATGGTCATTCGAGCGCGGATCGCAAAAACGAAAAGTGCGATGGCGGGGGATAGTGCGAACGAGAAACTGCGCTTTTGCGATGAGGCGGTCATGCGATGGCACGATCATGCGACTTGCATTAAACGTTCTAAGGGGCAGCGCTTGGTTACATGGATGAGAGGGTGCGTGGAGTTAGGGGAGAAAGGGGGCTAGGCCTTATATGACTTTACAGAGCGGATTTTAGCCCCTTTCCAATGTATTTCCAGTGCGGGAAAGGGCAACAGTAAAGGGAAAAGAGGAGACTTTAGCCAAAATTTGAATGGAGGGGCTGACTTGTACAACATTGGCTCCAACTGGGGACGGCATGTTCGTCCTCGGGCATGCCGAGAACTCGCAGACCTCAGACCCCCTTGTGTGTGAATTTCATTCTACGATCCCGTTGCATTTTCTTCAAAACTTATCAACTTATTTATATTATTTACATTTCAAAATTGAAATCCCACTTGCATACATTATATACATAAAATACACCAAGCCTGGTTCACCTGAGTCAGTACTGAAAGTAGTGTTTAAGGAATTGTCCATTCACGGGGGCGTCCAATAGATCACCCTGTAGATTTTCTAACATGAATGTATTATTTCTCCCTAGGTTCACTATTTTGAATGGACCGAACCACAGTGGGTCAAACTTGGCATGCTTGCCTTTTTCTGCTCTGCGAACATCCCACCTGAGAACCAGGTCTCCTACTTGGAAATTCCTATCTTTTGCATGGCGATAAAAAATATCCTTCATTTTTTCCTGATATTCTATCAGTCTCTCATTCACCTGGTTGCGCGTTTCTTCCAATTCTACCAGCTGATTAATTCTTCTGATCATGTCATCTGGTTCTTCCTGATTCTCTTGCATAAAACGTGCCACCGGCAATGCCAATTGCAGAGGAAACACAGCAGCTCGCCCATATACCATCTCATAAGGTGACTTCCCTGTTGCTCTTTTGATGGTTATCCTATTTGTCCATAGAGAAAACTTCAATTGAGAGTCCCAGTTTTTCTGATTTTCACCTATTGTTTTCTTTAGAGCCCTTACCAGGGTTTTGTTAGAGAACTCTGCTAAACCATTCCCCTGTGGATAGTATGCTGTGGAGTGAGTCAATGTAATGTTATACCTTTGACAAAACTTTACAAACTTGGCAGACTTGAAAGCCTACGCATTGTCAGTTACAATTCTGGCTGGACAGCCAAACCTAGATATGATATTTTCCTCTATAAACCTCATGATCACAGCATCTGTAGCATTTCTTGTAGGTATTGCTTCCACCCATTTTGTGAAATAGTCTGTGGCTGTTAATATCCATTTATGTTGGCCACTTGATGGGGGATGTATTTCTCTTATAAAATCTAGTCCCCATTTCTGAAAGGGTTCATTTACATGGATGGGAATCCAGGGCATAGCTGCTAATTTCTGTCTCTCTGAAAATCTTTGGCACTTGTCGCATGCTCTGACAAAGTATCTGAGTACAGTTTTGGCCAGTAAAAACCGGCCCTCAAGATTTTATGTGTTGTGACCCTCCAACTGTAATGTCCTCCACAAATCCCTTCATGAAATTCTGTTAATGCTTTTTGCACTTCATTTTCTGTGAGGCATAACAATAATATACCTAGAGGGTCTCTCCAATAGAGCTGTCCATTGGCAATTACATATTTCTGTGATTTCATTCTCACAGCTCTATATTTTACTTTATCACAACCTATAGGACAGCTAAGCGTTAAAATATATTCAACTATTTCTTTATACCAAGGACTAGTTAGATATTTCACATGTATCTTTTGAGTGGCCATCTCCAGCCCTTGCTATTATTCTTCTTCTGCTAACATGGATAGATTGATGCCCAGAGCTTGATGATTTGATTCAGATAACATCTTAGCAAGTCCCTGTCCTTTGACCAACTTAGTAGGCCTTATATCCAAATCATACTCCTGGATTTTTGCAATCCATCTTCCTCTTCTACCTTCGCTGTCTCCCTGTACCAGAATGTCTTTGACAGCAGCCGTGGGGACATATGCAGTAATAGAGATTGTAAAACATATACTCTTAAAGCTTTAAGAGACTTTACCAGGGCAGATGCCTGCTTCTCCAATATATTATATTTTAATTCAGCATCATAAAGCACTTGACTGAAGAAAGCTATAGGCTGTTCATATCCCTCCTCATTTTTCTGCAGTAATACTCCGGCAATTGTATGGGGTGAAGCAAATGAGAATATCATGAATGGCTTACTGTAATTTGGTCCAGCTAACACAGGAGCTTCAACAAATTCCTGTTTTATCCTTGTGAATGCATCTCTAGACTCCTGGGACCATTTAACTTCATTCTCCTTTTTCAACATATTAGTTATATGCCTAACTATCTCAGCATAGTTAGGAATAAACCTTCTTAGAAAATTAATTCGGCCCAGAAACACCTGTACTTCGTTTTTATTCCTAGGCAGAGGAATGTTGTTTATTACTTCAACTCTTTTAGGGTCTATTCTCACACCATCTCTTGTTACAATGTGCCCTAAGAGTTTTCCCTCATCTAGTGCAAATAAGGACTTTTGAGGGTTGAGGGACAGGCCATACCTTCTGCATTTCTCAAAATTTCTTCTTAAATGCTCAATATGTTCATCATCATTCTTTGAAAACACAGTGATATCATCAAGATATACCACCAAAAACTTGTCCTGTTCTCCCACAAAGGCTATATCCATTACCCTTTGAAAAGTAGCTTCTGCATTAATTAATCCGAATGGCATCCTGGCATACATAAAGGTTCCCCAAGGCGTGGTGAAGGCAGTTTTCTTTTGGTCTTCTGGAAATACAGCCACCTGATTATAACCAGAAAATCCATCCATCATTGACATTCTGGATGCTCCCACCACTTTATGCAGGATGTGGTCCATCTTAGGCAGTGGATAATTATCTTTGAGAGATGCTCTATTCAAATTCCTGAAATCTACACATAGCCTTATTTCTCCATTTTTCTTCCGAACAGGAACAAGGTTCGCTATCCATTCTGAGTATCTTAATGGCACAATTATCTTGGCCTTCAATAGCTTCTTGACTTCTTTTTCAATGGAGGGAAGCAGCAGAGGATTGATCTGTCTGAGCTTCTGCTTATAAGGCTTTGCATCTTCCCTCAGTGGAATCTTATGTTGCATTATATTTACATCAAAAGTTTTTAGGTCCTGATAGGACCAAGCAAAAACATCTTTATAAGATTGAAATAACTTCAAATATTTTTCTTTATAATCTTCTGGGACTCTTTTAGATAATTTTACAATTTTGGGATCAATAGAAGTACCCAGATTCAAATCCCTTACTTGATCTTCTTCTGTTACTTTGCTAGGCTGCAATGGAATATCATCCTTGTTAAATAATCTTTCTAGAGGCACCAGCCCTCTAGGTATAACATTTCCTTTCAGCTGCAACGCTCTATTTCCTGCTATATTATCTTCCCATTTATTTTCTGCAATATTTTCACCTTCTTCCTCCTCGTTATCATCAATTTCTATATTTGTGAATTCTTCCACTGTCTCCATGAATCTCTTCATATGTTCATCATCTTCGAATACCTGCCAGTGCTTTACATTGTCTGGGATAGATGGTCTGTACCGTACCTCCACCTCATATCTTAAAAGTGGATTTTGAGGAGGACGGAATGTACTGGCAGCTACAGCAAGAGAATCTGCTATTCTGTTTTGTTCCCTGGGCATGAACTGTATATTAAATGCTGAGAATAAATTTTCTATCATGTCCCATACTTCGTTTCTATATGCTCTGAGCCGAGGATGCTTAGTTTGGCATTGATTTTTGATCTGTCTCACTACCAGCTCAGAATCTCCCAAGACTTTTAAAATTTGATGCCCATGTTTCTAGCTTTTTGCAGTCCCAATAATAGTGCTTCATATTCAGCTACGTTGTTTGTAGCCTCATACTCTAATTTAAAAGACAGTGGCACCCATTTTCCTGTAGGAGAAATCAATAATACCCCAGCTCCATTGCCTTCTCTTGAGTTTGCTCCATCAAAATGCAAAGTCCAAATTTCTGATTCCTGATCTCCTTTAGGCCGCTCAGCTTGGATTTGACCACAAAGGGGCTCATGAGCATAATTTTGATTTTCTTCTAACATCAAACATGAGAAGTCTGCCTCTTTGTTATAAACTGGAGAGTTCTCTGAGCAGTCAGCCTTACTTACCATTTTAACAAATCTAGTCTCCCTGTATAACCTCCTTTCTTGACCTCCGAAGACTGGGACAGTAGCATATGTTAAATCCAATTTAATTGAGCCCCCAATCTTTGTACCCCAGGACCTTGACAGCAGCATGCCAAAGTGGGCTGGGATATCAGCGACCACAATGTCCATGACCACACTCTTTGCTGGAATTTGGGCCAAATTGACCACTAAATCTTTTATCATCCCCAAGCACTTAACCCTTTTGGAATCAAACGAATATAAATCTTTATATGGTCTTGTAATTTGCAGCCCTAGTTGTTCCATGACAGACAAAGGCATAAGATTATGGGAAGCTCCAGAATCTAACATACAATTGTGTAACAGCAGGTCATGGATGACTAGGGACACGTAAAAGGGAGGAGTAGAAGGGTCTATCTCCTCGACATGTGGGCCAAAGACTACCATGGGTCTTTCTTCTTGAAGATTTAAACTATCAGGTGTAATTGGTGTTTCAGGAGGAAGCATAAAGGAAGTGACTTGAGACTGATATACAGGCTGTTTCAATAATTCATTCAGTGGGACAGGAATCTTAATTTTCTCGAGTTCTTTTTGCAAATTGAAAGCAGATGGGGGCTTCTCTACCACAATTCCTTTTGACTCCTTATTTTGAACTGAAGACTTAACTTCCTTTGATACTGACTCAACATTAAGAGGACTGACTATTTTTGAAGAAGAAGGAATCTGAATATTAGACTGTGAGGGAACACTTAGAGGGTTCTTACCTTTTTCCATACTTTTCTTTGTGGTTGTTTCCTTCTGAGCAGATGCTTCTTCTTGAGGTGGTTCTTCTTCTTGCTCTTGAGCTCTAGTCCTCTTTCTTGAAGATCTGAGATCATATTTTACATTGAATTGTGCTTCCATAAAATCAACAAATTTCTTACAGTAATGGTCAATCTCTGCTTCTTCATCTTCGTCTTGCAACATGCAATCCATATCATCATTATTTGAAAAAGCCAGATTTGAATCTTCTAATCCATAAGCCGCATCCCCAGTGGAGTCATCTGTTGGTCCTTCCAGGTATAAGGGATGAGGTACCTGGTCTTGTTGTTCTTTTGTCTCTCTCGGCAATATCTGGAGAGGTGGCCTTCTATACTGGGGATTATATCCTCTGTTTGGAGCGTTATAGAAATTCTTGGGAGCTGCATTTTTAGCTTCCAGTTCAAGCTTGACCATCTTCTTTACCATCTTACTTATTTCATCCAATTTCTCTGGATTTTTTTCTTGACTAGAAGAAGAAATCTCTTCTTTGCCTCTCCTCCTAATATCTTGTTCAGTTTTTCCCTTTAGTTTCCCGGTGGAGGCAAAGTTCGCTTCTAATTCCAGAGCATCTGATTGTGCATCGTCTAAAGTGGAAGGTTTCCTTTATCTCAACGAGAAGCCGAAATCAGATTCAAACGCTGTTATAAAAATTATCTTGGCAGCAGCTTCATGGGGCTTCATCTCAGGGGGCAGGCTCAGGTATAACATATTGAATCTTTTAATAAAGTCTGAAACCCCTTCATTCTGTTTCTTCTTCATAGTATTAAATTCAGTGAGACATTGACCGTGATCTTTCTTTTCTCCCCACTTCCTGAGAAAAGTATTCTCCATTTGGTCCCAGGTGGTCACAGAATTATTTCCCAACGTCTTAAACCATTTTCTGGCTTCCCCTTCCAAAGACTGCACAAATAATCTCAAGACCACATCCAGATGTTCAAAATTTAGGTTTTCTGCAAAAGAGCAGAAGGTCTCGAGATGTTTCTGAGCATCAGCTCCATTTTCACCATTAAACCTCGGCAGAATCTTTAGATAATCCTGTGGCATATCATTTAACACTTGGGTCAAGTCCAGTGGGGCATATTTGTTCAATAGAAAAGCAGGAACGTTAGCCATTGGGGGAGGTGGGGGTTGCACAACAGTTTGAGATACAAATGAAGAGAGAGGAGTAGGAGGAAGCGGAGTATGAATAACGATGGGAATATATTTCACAGGAGCCTGAGGTGTGGGTGGGAATAACTCACGGTTAACAGCAACTACTTCTGTGACCTCTTTAATTTCTTCAGCCTCGAAAGCAGGATGAGATTCTTCTTCAATCCAAGCACTTCCTCTACGTGGAGTCTCCGAGTAAAACTTGGGATTTTCTGTTCTAACTTCTTGAGAAGAATAGGGCGGGTAATATTCAACAGAATATTCAGGATTTTCAGCATGGGCTGACTTCCTCTCCTTCCAAGCTCTTTTATGAATAATCTTCTCTGGGTCAGACACGTAGGGTGTTTTCAGCTGGGATGTATCTGACCTGAAATGTGGCTTACGAGGATCCAGGACTACCAATAAAATTTATCAAATAAAGACCAATGGAGTCGCCAAGGTGAGAGATATGCAACTCTTCAACTCTCTGTGCTCACCTGATTAGAGAGTGAAAACAATTTGTCGAGACCCAGGGAAACTGATATTCTTGAATTCGTGTCCCTAGCAACGGTGACAGAAAGATGTTGTGGATGATTTTGTCACCCCCCTAGAGACAGTCTAGAGTTGCCATAGACCAGTGCCTAGGACACCTTAATATAGCAAGGAGCCCTTTATATAGTTTGGGTTGTCAGTCCAAGAACTCACTTACTATCTCTTGTTTGAACAAGGAAATTAGTTTTGAATGGGACCAATCTCTCTCAGAAGCTGGTACAAAGATAAGAACAGTGTAGGGACATCATGTAAAACTCCAATACAAAGGCATCAGACAGTTAAGAGACCGCTTACTGTAAAGAGGGCCAGTTCAAATAATACATCACAGAAATCAAGTATCAAGAGTGAGTGCAGTGAGGAGACATAAAGAATATATTAGCTAACATGAGACTGATACCCAGATACACAACAGAACCACATAAGGGCATACCAATCTATGAATCCTTATATGACAATGGCGTTTTAAAAGCACCCTCCTCATGCAACTAATATAGCATAAAATATGGAAGAGATGATCATGGAACAGTATATCATGACTAGGCCTATTTAAAGCGCTTGACTAATTCCAGAAAGGGCACCAACGAAGATGAATCCTTACTACAAACTAGTGAGCCACTCGCATTATAGAACATGATACAAGAAGATAAATAGCATGAAAGAGATATTGTATTAACACATAAGAGAAATTACATAATGTGAGATACCAAAGACTAGAATCCTCATTACAGCTATAACTCCTGCTCACTGAGACCCTACGGGCTCTGAACCTTCATACAAAGTGTTACAAAATGTATACGAAAGCCTTTTCACTGCACAGTTTGCTGATAGAAATCTGGAACCCTTACAATGTCTTTTCCTTTTGCTTTTATAGATGAGGTCGAGAATTCTAGAGGAGGAGGTAGATAGAAAGCATTTAATAACTTATTTTGAATCAAATGGCGGAAAACATTCGCGCCCACACTGTGAAATGACTGAACATAATTGACTGTACTTTACAATTTATTTTTGGAAATGAATGCTGGGAATGAAAATCTACCTATACACAAGACATAAATAATAAAATATGTAAACATTCGTCTCTTCTCCGGAGGAGGAAGATCTGCGGCAATAAAACCTTGAGGCGCATGTTTCCGTACATGGTACTTTCGATCTTCAGTTCTTGAATTTAAATTTGAAACCTTTTTCGAGCTGTACCTTGAATTCATTGCTTCTTCATTAATAATCTGTTGCTGCATTAATGTTTTCATCCGCCCAAATGTGTCCCTTTTGATTTTTCTCTGGAGAGTTCCATGGATCGAAGTACCCTTCTTTAATGGAGGTCACATCATAGTGACTTCCGGATCTTTTCCGCTAATTTTGTTCCCACCACAAGTTCCTGCAAAAACCAAAGCCTGTTGAATAAAACTGATGACTGAGATAGTGGACAAAACGAGACTAACAGAAGTGGTGGCATAGATATGAGAGGATGATGGAACGACGCAGTGAGGAGACTTCAAACAAAAACGCTGAGGTGTGACACATAACTGGAATATGTGAAAAATGGAGGAACAATGGATGACATGTAGGCAAACAATGAAAAATGGCGGAAGAATGCTGATGATATGAAAACTTCGAAGATTAACTTTTGGGGAAGTTACAAAGGAAAGACATAACAAAACAACGGAGCAGAGGCTTTAGAGGTGGGACCTGGAGTGCATATCACAAAATCGCAAGAGGAGAAAATGTGATGGAGGAAAAAATGGAATAACCAAAATTCCACGCTCTGCGCTATGCGATGGGCGTGGTCAGTCGAGCGCGGATCGCAAAAACGAAAAGTGCGATGGCGGGGGATAGTGCGAACGGGAAACTGCGCTTTTGCGATGAGGCAGACATGCGATGGCACGATCATGCGACTTGTGTTAAACATTATAAGGGGCAGAACTTGGTTACATGGATGAGAGGGTGCACGGAGTTAGGGGAGAAAGGGGGCTAGGCCTTATATGACTTTACAGAGCGGATTTTAGCCCCTTTCCAATGTATTTACGGTGCGGGAAAGGGCAGCAGTAAAGGGAAAAGAGGAGACTTTAGCCAAAATTTGAATGGAGGGGCTGACTTGTACAACAATACCCATGAGGACGGGGTCCTTGAAGAGATCGGGTCCTACACTATCAGGGGGATTGGGGATCTTATCCATGTAAGGAATTTTGTTCTCAAAGGATGAAGTGAAGAAAGACAACTGATCCACAGTAACAATTTTTCCCTCGTGAGGGAACTTCAAAAGCCGAAAGAGGGTGGATGGCACACATAGCATGGCGTGATTCCAACTGCGACCGACAAGAAGATTGTAGTTAAGTTTAGCGTCAACCACTTCTACCTCTATGTTGATTGTCTTCTCTTGTAATGTAATCACCAAACTCTCGAGAACACCCAGGGGTTTGGATTCCCAACCATCGAATGCTTCTAAGGCATTGGGAGATGATGAAAGAGTCGGAGAGCCAATGGCCTTCCAACAGGTGGATGACATGACACATGTGGAGGCACCTTCATCCACAATGGCCCTATGGATGTTAAGACCATTGATCCTAACTTGAATCACAAGAGCAATTTGATGCGGAAGTCAGGGGGTAAAATTTTCTAAGTCGAAGGTGAGAAGACTAGAATCGACAGGATCAATTCCACCGATTGTAGACAACAAATCTTTCCATTGTGGCGGGCAACTTTGGAGAACTTCCAATGTGGACATGGTAGAAGGTGCCTGTGCCAAATCCTCAACAATACTATAGTGCTGAGTGGAACGGGCATTGGGTTTGTAGGAAGATCTTCGCAGAACACCTTTGGAAGGTGGCCTCACAAGAGGTTCAGCTGTAGGCTTCTCAATTTCCAAAGAACCAGAGATAGGTGGGGGAGGTGGGCCATCCACAACTTCCTTTCCAGCTGCCTGACGCGATCCGGGATAATCCTTCGAACACGTGGAAATTGAGATAGGTGCAACACCATTCATCATAAAGACCTGGGACCCAAATGGTGCAGATGGTGAGGGCTACTCAACCATCTGGGTCTGCTGAGACGGGAACGGTTCTTTGAGAACTGTCGGAGTCCCTTTGGAGCCTTTGAGAAGTTTACTAATTTCATATCGTCGGGGAAAATCCTTGGTATAATGATCTCCTTCACAAATAAGGCAGGGGTACTTCAGTTTACGTTGGGAACCGTCATCAATACAAGGTTTAGAAGACTCTAGCTTTGGGGTGTGGGGTTTAGATTTCCCTTTGCCCTTCTTTTTTCCTTTGGAGGCTTTTTCCATAGGATTAGCCTGAATGGCGTTAACCACCGTAGTCTTTCCGGAATCTGGAGGGGCGAGAAGAGCATAATTATGGGATGAATTGGACTTCTGCTTCCCATTCGAAGATTTTTGAGAATTTTGAGATACGGAACCAATAACACCATCCACCGCTGGGGTAGGAGGAGCTTTAGAGGTTCCTGGGCGTGGAGCATCAGTCAAAATATCATACAGCATGCCAGACTGAGAGTATGCCAAATCAAGATACTGGGCACACGCTATGGCCTGTTCTTCAGTCACACATGCTGCCATAGCAATATCTTGAGAGATTTTGTTAATGAAGGATGTGGTGAACCAATGAGTTAGTAGTTGATTAGGTATATCAAACTTGATCGGCCTATAACGATGTCACCACTCATGAATGTGATTAGATATGTGGGTGGCTTTATCCTGTTTCAAGGAAGTCAGGAGATGCATCCCAGCTTCATAGCGAACCGGTAACTGGAAGTGAGTCAGAAAAGCCATTGTTAAAGTATTGAAAACCTGAAAGATGCCACGGGGTAGTTCAATATACCACTTAGCGGCAGCACTGGTAAGAGTGCGTTGGAAGAGACGTAGACGAATTGAATCATCGACCCAAGAATTGGACGAACACCAAAGATGGTAAGTCATTACATGAGCTTGGGGGTCTTCTCCAGCTTTACCCTCAAACTTTGGACAGTCGTCGGGTACCTTGGTCGGAACTAGAGGCCAATAAGGATTGTGCAGAATTAGATCATTGGTTAATTTATAAATTTCCGTTAATTCCAAGGTAGCTAAGAATGGAAACTGCGGATTGAACAGCATGCTAGGCCCTCGATAAGGACCGGTACCTGTACTCCACGTTGGTTGAGAATATCCTTGCCCCCATGGGTTTTTTCCGGTAGGATTCTGACCATAGGGGGTATAGGATGTATAACCAGTCTGATTTGGTTGCTAATAACCAGTGTACGGGGCTTGATAACCAGAGTATGGAGCTTGATTGTATGTCGGCCCCGTTTGAGCAGTCTGCGGATTCGCCTGCTGACTATAGGTGTTGTCGGGTTGTTGAGATTAATAATTGGAACCTTGGGGCTGGTTGTAATTGGGTCAGTATTGACCATGAGAATAGTAACCGCCTTGAGGTTGAGCGGGCTGCTGGTAGGTGGGACCCTACTAAGCCTGATAATTAGGGTGCACCAGTTGATTCGGTTGTGGCATCGAATAAATCGGCTGTTGGGCAGGGTTGACAGAATGTGCAGGCTGGCCTGCTTGGATAGGCTGAACTGGTTGATCGGGTTTCCCTGGTTGAATAGGTTGACTTGGATAAATAGGTTGTGCCAGTTGTACAAGTTGACCTGGCTGTTGAGGAGCACCAGGTTGTACTGGATGGGCCGGTTGGCTTGGTGGTGGAACACCGGGTTGTGCCAGATGGACTGGTTGGCCTGGTGGAGGAATGGAGCGAGGTGGTGGTTGTTAACCAGTTTGACCTGCAGCAGGACCATAAGATGGTACTAGCTGATGTGCAACATTTGGAGCAACAGGATATTGAGGTTGCATGGGTTGCAAAGGTTGGAATTTCCCCCCAGGATCGTATACCGGCCTGAGTTGGTACCCCGGTTGACCTGTGAGTCCTTGAGGTTGCCTAGGTTGGACTCTAGGAAGAGGTTGCACAAGTTGACCTGAGGGGTTGTAATACTGTCCTTGCGGACCGTATGACGGCCCCTGCTGGCCCGCAAGATAACCTTTCGGGTCATAAGGATAGCCAGGCTGGCCTGAAGGTTGGCCTTGAAAAGGTTGTCCTTGTGGGTTATAAGGCTGCCCAGCCTGGTTATACGGTAAACCCTGAGCATGAATTTGAGCATCAGGAGCGGGTAAACGTAAAGGATTACCGTACTCATCATACTGATATGGAAAAATGTATACGGGCATACCATCTTGTGCATAATGTGAAAAATACGAGCGGTTGGGATCTTGAGAGGATTGTTTGACCTCGGGGTTCGATTGTTGTAGGTACAATCGATACTCCTCAGGAGATATGTTCTCCGGCATAGTAGAAGCTATATAGATGTTTTCGAGAAGTGATGTGGTCCTTACGGACTGAGTGGTAACAGCAGGTGCAGACGCAACCACACAAACAGTGGGTCTGACGGGTACAAAATTGACCTGAGGGGATGACGTGATGGGTGTCCTAGGAGACATCCCCAATGAAGGAATAATCGGCCTCGTAGAAGGAGCTGATACCCCCTAGAGGCAGTGGCAGCAATAATCTGACCTAAGGATCTATACCCTGCTGGTAGTGAGGGACTGGGCGAAGACATAGTAGATGATTCAGGGTTGTCTTCTAGGAATAACTTCTGAGTTACTTCTAGAAATAGATTGTAATATTCACCAAACATGGGGATTTCTTCTCTAGGAGAATGGCTAGATTCACTCATATTTGAACCTGCCGCTAGATCTCGTAACAGGCGGCGAGGACTAGGAGGAATGACAGCAGCTAAAAAAGGCGAACCCGATGTAAGAGGAGGGAAACGTTCCCCTACTCCAAATCCAAACCAAGGGTCAGAAAAGGGCCAATTGAACTCAACTGGTCCTCCAAAGGGAAGCTCAGACAGAATCGGTCCCCCATCGTGAAACTCAGAAACGATGGGTTGCTGTAACTCAACAAAGGATTGTGAGACCTATGACGAATCATCTGTATATGGACTACCAGTAGATGAAACTGAGGGTTCCGCCACTGTGACAGTAATGACGAAAAGAAAAGATCAAACACAACACACGGGCTGAAAAAGAACCAGGGCACACAATCAAATGGCCAACAAGAAAAATATAACAGGGCTTGTGATCGCGGGTGATTTATTTTACGACATTGAAACTTAGAAACTTCACTGTTTCATGTTTTAAGAGTCGAGAAACTGATGAAAGATGACTCTATATCTTTCAATTTTGAATCAAGCATGAAAGGAAAAGCTCTTGGTGATCTTCTCAAATTTACGGAGTCAAATAAGATCATAATGACTACTCAGGAGTGCTAGGCAAAGGGTGTACCAAATAACCGTGAACTGCAATATACACCTTGGTCTCAAAATGAAAGAGAAATCAACCAAGGACTTAACGTACGTGCAGGCAATCTCCCCGAATGCTGTGTCCAGTGTATCATGGGTATAGGGCAGCAGACTCAACTTCCTATGGATAAAGGATAGAAACCTAATGGGGTCTCCCTTTATATACACGACGGTACGGGGAGCACAAGTCCGTACTAGTGCTTTCTAAAGCCAAGAGGCGAACGACAACTACTAGGTTTAAAGACATCGAAACACGTCTCTAGCCTAGACCTCTAAATATTTGGTTAATGTTTCAATGCTGCCTTAGTGTAAATTGAATGAATTTTAATGTTTATCTTCAATTATGTTTCAGTTTTCAGGCACTAGTGAGTGTCACATCTCAAAATCACCTAAATGCACACTACATGCCACAGTATATCATTTCATTCAATGAAAGCTAATTATGAGAGAGTTAAGAGCTTTTCACACAATAAAAAAATGACTAAACAACAACCAATGATATCTCTAATGCAGCTAATGGAAACTAAAAGCTTTTCTTTCAAAGTTACTAATCACTAATAACACCGAAAAGATTTAATTCACACTAACTAATCCAAAGCAAAAGAGATTTTTTTTGTATTTTCACTGTTTAAGAGAAAAATGCACTAATAAAATGAAAACTAATGAGACAAGAAATTTGAGAAGAAAAAGCAAAAGAGGAAAATAATCAAATTTCACTCAATACAAGCACACAATCAGATCTCAAATCGACAAAAAAGTCCCTCAAATCAAAAGACACCCAAAGACTCAAATGAACCATGTAATCTAGGCCCAAAATGAGACAAGGCGGAATTCAAATGAAGAAGGAGCCAATCACTCAAATAACGCAATGAAATGATAGACAACCACCAAACGAGTGCAGAGAAACAATCACAAAGTTGACTAATCAGACAGAAACCAAAAACTCCCGAGGGATGCTCGACGCACAATAGCACCTAGATGCGCTAGGGCTAGAATGCAAAAATCAATATAAAAGGGCAAACAACCAAAGGAACAATGTCACAGTCAGTCAAAAAAGGCTCCAGAACACTCAATCAGTTGAAAAAATGAAACCAAAATCACAGATCAAGCTCAGAAATCTCAGAACTAAGCAAACCCTAGTACTTCACAACCCTGGCGCGACTATCAGGCTGAAACTAGCACCATAACATGATTGGCGCGAGTAGTGAATTAGCAACTAGCGCCAATTGGCACGAATGTCATGCTATTAAGCATGCCAGTCAAGTTCACTATGAAAAAATAAAAAATGAGCAATCCAAGGAGCAGATCAGTGATGTTGGATCTCAGACCAAAAGCCAAAGACACGAAAAGAGCCAGCCACAAGAGCTGATGAAGCAAGCAAAGTCAAGAATTGACCGAAAGACAAGATAATACTTCAAGTGTTCAGTTTATAAACTAAACCGGAGATTGACTGAAGTAGCATTCATCTACTTTCACTAATGCAGAGCAAGAGCATTTCGAAGGCTATCTGGCTAACTTCAGGCTCCGTCTGCAGTTTATAAAGCAAACAACAAGCTAACTCCCTAGCAGAGTCGCCAATTTGTTGTGGAGGTAAATCCCCTCTGCGGACAGAGGCGATCCCTACTAGCCTAGAGTGGGTCTAGCAACAATCGTAACATGCTATGACGCAGACCCCTAATTGCAATAAACCAACTTGCAAAGAAGGCTTACCTCGAATCCAACGCTTTTGCTTGTAGAGAAGGTAGCGCTCCCGTTCCTTTGCTCCGGCAGATCACAATCCTCACGCTCGTCGCGATCGAACACCTGCACACGTAAGAAACACAACAAACACAAGCATAAAATCCAATATATACAATTATGCATCAGTCAGAGAGGACACAACTCATGAGCATAATGAACAAAACGAGTGGAACCATAACCAATAGTCGCTTATCATTAATTCATACAAAGGAAAATACAACCTGGCTTTGATGCTGAATTCTCCTTCGACGGGTCGTCAGTAGAATACGTCTCGGTAAAGCTTGTCAAGGATGGGGACAAGCCTCTCTCTTCAGTCTTCAATATCCTTGATATAGATTTGGATCTATGAGGGCTATTGCAACATTCTTTAGGCTATGAAGGCTCTTGGAGACTAGCTTGCAAAGGGAAATGACAAGCTTATATAGATGGTGGAAGAGGAGTTGGGATCCCTACAATCATGGGATTGGCCTTATCCTCAAGGAAGCTTCCATGAGAGGTGGAAAACTACTTCCTCTACATGGAAATCCGGAGCCAAACGTCCCAAATCAATTTAGAGACCAGTTCAGGAGTTGGTTAAATTCAATCTTCCACCACTTATTTTTAAAAAACACCCTTTATTTAGCCTCGCACGAGTGTGACTCCGAGACAAAGCGCCAATTGGTGCGCCCTCTTAGAATATTTCCCCCATTGGCGTGGGTATAACATTGGCTAGTCGTGCCAAGGATGAAAAGGCTATTTTTATGGTTTTTCACAAGGAGATGTCTTCATGGGAATGAAATCCCATGTCTAGGGGAGTGCCATGAAAGTGTTTTTAGGTTATGTTACTGCTCACAAGTCACTGGATAAGCCCTCCAATGTGTGATACGGGGGATTGCAGGGACGGTGAAAAATTTCTGTGTAACACCCTTGTCCCTTGATCAGTTTAGTAGGGTGGATTTCTAGCTCATACTCTTGTATTTTGGAAATCCATTTCCCTATTTTCCCTTCGCTATCTCCTTGGATAGGAATATATTTTACTGCAGGTGTGGGTACAAATGTTGTGATGTGTGACTGCAAGACATACATGTGGAATTATTTAAGAAAATTCACTAGAGCATATGCTTGCTTTTCTAGTATGTTATACTTCAACTCTGCATCATGGAGCACCTGACTAAAGAAAGCGATGGGCTTCTTGTACCCTTCTTCATTTTTCTGCAATAAAACTCCTGCCACTGTATGAGGTGATGCAAATGAAAAGATCATGAAAGGTTTGGCGTAATCTGGCCCTGCTAGCACAGGGGCTCCTACAAAGGCATTTTTTATCCTGGAAAAGGCTTCTCGTGATTTCTGGGACCAATTTACCTCGTTATTTTTCTTCAGCATGTCATTTATATGTCTAAATATCTCAGCATAGTTAGGGATAAACCTCCTCAGAAAGTTAATGCGTCCCTAAAACACTTGCACCTCCTTCTTATTTCTAGGAAGAGAAATGCCATTTATAACCTCTACCCTCTTAGGATCTATTTTTACCCCATCTTTGGTCACAATATGTCCCAAAATCTTACCCTCTTCTAATGCAAACAATTACTTTTGTGGATTAAGAGAGAGACCATACCTTCTACATTTCTCAAAATTTCTACGCAAATGCCCAATGTGCTTAGTATCATCCCTTGAAAACAAAGTGATATCATCGAGGTAGACCACCACAAACTTATCTTGATCCCCAACAAAGGCAATGTCCATGGCCCTTTGAAAAGTTTCCCCTGCGTTGATCAACCCAAAAGGCATCCTGGCATACATAAACGTGCCCCAGGGAGTGGTAAAGGCAGTCTTCTTCTAATCCTCTAGTAGTACAGCCACCTAATTGTAACCAGAGAATCCATCCATCATTGACATCCGAGAAGCTCCCACCACTTTCTGCAGAATATGATCCATCTTAGGCAATGGGTAATTATCCTTTAAGGATGCTCGATTTAGATTCCAGAAGTCAACACACAACCTTATTTCTCCATTCTTTTTCTAGATAGGGACTAAATTTTCCACCCACTCAGAGTACCTCAATGGAACAATTATTTTGGCCTTCAGTAAATTCTTAATCTCTTTCTCTATGGAGGGGAGAAGTAGAGGGTTAATCTATCTAAGCTTCTGCTTGTGCGGCTTCGCATCTCCTTTCAGAGGAATTTTGTGCTACATGATGCTGATATCAAAAGTTTTCAGGTCCTGATAGGACCATGCAAACACATCTTTGTAAGACTGAAATAATTTATGGTAGAGCTCTTTATATTCTCCTGGGACTTTCCTGGACAACTTCACAATTTTTGGGTTAGCATTAGTACCAATATTCAGGTCTTCTACCTGATTTTTTTCTACCACTTTGTCTGGATGCAGTGGGACGTCGTTCTTGTCAAGCAATCTTTCTAGAGGTACCAGCCCTCTAGGTATAATGTTTCCCTTCAATTGCAACACTTCATGACCTGCCACCTTTTCCTCCCGTTTGTTTTCTGAAATATCCTCAGCCTCTTCTTCTTCACAAGCATCAATCTCCATGTTGGATAATTCCCCTACTGTTTCTAAGAATCTCTTCAATTTTTCTTCATCCTCAAACACCTGCCAGTGCTTGATGTTATCTGGGATTGATGGTCGATAACGTACTTCAATTTCATATCTTAAGAGAGGGTTCTGAGGTGGACGAAATGTACTAGCAGCCACTGCAAGGGAATCATCCATTTTGTTCTGCTCTCTAGGCATAAATTGAATGTTAAATGCCAATAAAAAGTTCTCCACCAAGTCCCACACTTTGTTCCTATAAGCCCTCAACCTAGGATGTTTGGTTTGACACTGGTTCTTCACTTGTCTAACCACCAGTTCTGAATGCCCCAGAACTTTTAAACTATGTATATTCATGCTTCTGGTTGTCCGTAACCCTATCAGGAGTGCTTCATATTATAGCTTGAAAGACAATGGGATCCATTTTCCTGTAGGAGAAATCAATAATACTCCAGCCCCATTACCTTCTCTGTATTTTGCTCCATCAAAATGAGTGTCCAGATTCCTACTTCATGGCTCTCTATAGACTGCTCGGTCTTGATCTGGAAAAATGATGGTTCCTGAGCGTAATCTTGATCTTCCTCTAGCATTAAACATGAGAGATCACCTTCTTTACTGTATACTGGTGAATTAACTGAGTTTTCAGCCTTAGTAACCATCTTGAAAAATATGGTTTCCCTGTACAACCTCCTCTTCTGGCCACCAAAAACCGGGATACTAGCATATGTTAAGTCCAACTTGATTGACCCACCGATTTTTGTTCCGCAGGACCTTCATAGCAACATGCCAAAGCGAGCTGGGATGTAAACCACCACAATGTCCATCACCACACTTTTTGCAGAAATCTGGGCAAAATTGACCACCAAATCCTTGATCATACCCAGGCACTTAACTCTTTTGGAGTTAAATGAATAAAGATCCTTGTATGGATGGGTGATTTGGAGTCCTAGTTTTTCCATGACTGACAGAGGCAATAGATTATGGGAAGCTCTCGAATCTAACATATAGTTATGTAATAGTAGGTCATGAATCACTAGAGACACATAAAAAGGAGGAGTACAAGGATCTAATTCTTCAACGTGGGGGCCATACACAACCATGGGTCTTTCTTCTTGAAGGTTGAGACTATCTAGGATGTGTGTTGCTTCTGGAGGGAGCATGAAAGAGGTGACCTGGGACTAATATGCAGGATGCTTCAACAATTTAGTCAAGGGGACTAGGATTTTGACCTTCTCAAGCTCCTTTTCTAGACTAAAAGCAGGATAGGACTTTTCTGTTGCGACCTCCTTTGACTCCTTATTTTCGGCCAGGGGTTTGGTTTCTTTTGACACAAATGTTGAGTCTCAAAAGTGTTTTCCATATTCATACATATTTCCATTATGTCATAACCATTCAGCTCTTATTTCATAGCCATCTGACCTAAAACCCTACATCAAGTAACCATTTTCATAAATATATGGGTTAGGATCCTTTTCTTCCAAAGTTATTTATTTTGTGTATTTAAAGTGAATTTATGATTAGAAACTAGAAAATTAACATAGTTTCATATATCTATATATGTGTTATGAGTTTTGTGACATGTGTAGGTCAAAAGGAAGCTTCTAAAAGACCTTTATGTGGCATCCCAAAACCAAATTCGAATTTGAGTGGAGAAGATCATCAGATCATGAGGACATGTGTCTCATTTCCTTTTTATATTGAAACTCTAAGAAGATATGTGTCTCATTTCTTATTTGTATTGAAACTCTAAAAATACATGTGTCTTATCATTTCCTATTTTGATTGTAACTCTAGAGATAGAGGGAGAGATTCATGGACTCTCATTAATGAGAAAACTTCTCATATTTTTGTATAAATAGGGGAAGCTTTTTCCTATCAAGGGTGGAGAAAAATAGGAGAATAAGAGAAAGGATTATAGAGTGTATTGTAACAAAACTTAAGATGGAATGGGATGAAGATTTGTGAGTTTATCAATAAAGAATTTTATTTCTTTGATGTTGTTTTGATCACATCTTCAAGGAGCTAAGGATTACACCGAATTGGTAGCAGAGGGCCCCTGCTATTTGAGGAGGTTTTACATGTTTTCTAGATAAGTCATTTTCAATTATGTTTTGTCATATTTCCTTACTTAGATTGCTTTCTGAAATCATAGATTTTAGCATTATTTTTCATGTCATTTTCTTAGATAAAGTATCCTCATGATATTGCAGTTAGTATCTTTCTCAAGCTCTTCCAATACACCTCAATTAAATGAATGGGATTCAATTGTGATATTTTGAGTTATTAGCATTTCATTTTATGTTATTTAGTTAAAAATAAGATCATCATTATACTGCAGTTAGTCAAATTCAAAAGCTTTTCCAATAAACCTCTAATTCATGAATGAGACAAATTTGTAATATTTTGAGTTATTGATTATTTTGCTTCATAGAAGATCCTTATCACATTATGATTAATCTCTTTCAAAAAGCTCTTCCGATAAACTTCTAACTCATGAATGAGATTTAGTTGTAATGTTACAAGTTGTTTCAACATTTTATAGGATATCCTTACTACATTATAGTAATCGTTTTCTCAAGCTCTTCAATAATCCTCTATCAAATGAATGAGATTTCACTGTAATGTTCTCAGTTACTATTTGTTTCAGCATTTCCTTTTGTGTTTTAGGAGATCCTCATTGCATTAGAATTAATCTTTTTCACAAGCTCTTCCAACAAATCTCGAACTAAATGAATCAGATTAAGTTTTAGTGTTTTGAATTACTTTTCATTTCATGAATTTTCATTTAGAAGATGTAATATCCATGGATTAGGACTCTCTGTTTTCATCATTTTCTAATTAGGAACAGAACTTGCAAATAAATTCTGTTTTAATTCATTTATTAACATTTTATTTTCTCCTTTTTGACATAGATCTAACTTCATCTTTTTAGCATAGAGTAGAATACTAAGAATCAAATATAAAAACCCCAAAACATCAATAAAACCCTAAAAACAATGAAGTAAAAAAAAGGGATACTTAGGTACATATAATGCATCACACTTCATCAGTTTACTAGCCCTCGTCGATAATTTATGTTAGCAATTTAGGACACTAAATTGAATAAACATTTTGGCACCGTTGCCGGGGAAGTGTAACTAGGTAGCCTTATTTCTTACATCTAAAAATAATAATAATTTCTTGAGTATGCTGTCCTCCTGCACTTTGTGTGATCTGGAGGATCAAAAAAAGATTTTTTATGTTAAAATAAATAAATAAATAAAATGAAAAATTTAAATAAATTTTTTTGTTCAATAAAATATATATGTATATCTTTGAAAATATAATATATATCATTTTATTAACAAATCATTAAAAAAAAAAAAATGAACAAAAATAAAAACTTGTCTTATTTTTCTCTATTAATAAAAAAAATAAAAAAGTGAATAAATTATTTTGTTTAGTAAAATATATATGTATATTTTTAATTTTTGAAAATATAACATATGTAATTTTATTAACAAAACAAATAAAATTAAAAATAAAAATTAAAAATAAAAATAAAAAAAATAAATAACATAAAAAAATCAAAAAATCAAAACAAATCAATAATAAAAAAAACAACAAATGCCATAACATGGTTCATGACAAAACAAAAAATCCAACAACAATGACGATGGCCTTTGGGTAAAACGAAAACCAAAAGGGTCGAGATCCCATGCAAGCCTTGGAGCCATTAAACTATGGCCAGCCATGCAGCTCTTCAAAATCATAAACGTAACCTGCTTAAGAAAACTGATATTTCTCAAATTGAATTGGCCTCTGCTTAATTAAATTTCACTCGAATTTCTACAAATAAAAATTGATTGCATAATCATTTTTGGGTTTTGGCCTTCAATTCGCATCAAGCTTGGCCTTCAATTCATTCCATCAATCTCTCATCTCTGAGCCAGCCCCAAGTAGCACCGGCCATACCATTAATCTTGCAGTGTGCATAGTTGTACGCAAAGCAAATAATTGACGAATCAATTTCAGTATTGCTTGGCCCTGCAATCAAGTTTAACTACCTATTAGAGTTCCACTAAAACCCAATTCAAAGGGGAATTTGTTGAAGGGCAGTGGAAGAGTTTAAATCAAATTTCTCAATGGCATGTTGTTTTGATAGATTAACAGATAGGTTGTTGGGCGAAAATCCATCAGACAAATCCAGAAATTGATTTTATAGATTGTAATGGAGAGCCTCGTACTCTGATGGATGATTGGTATTGCTTTAATTTCCAACATCATTCTAGAACAAGAAGAAAGTTTTTTATGGAAAGACGACATCTTTTGGAAAATCCATACACGTGTTGTCAATGCCCCAGAGAAAAAAATTGGTGGATGTGTACTATGCAAGCTTCATAATTTTGATAAACAGGTATTTGAGGATTGCCCTGTTATGCTCTGTGACCAATGTGAGAAGGAGTTCCATGTCAGTTGTTTAAAAGAAAGGGGCATGGTAGATTTAAATGAATTGATGGAGGGTGAATGGTTCTGCTCCAATGATTGTACAAAAATTCATTTTTCACTGCAAGAATTGGTTGCATATGGACCAGAAAGCCTATAGATCATGTCTTTCCAAGGAAATTCGAAGTTAGAGAAGCCATGTTCAAGGTTCAGTAGTGTTTGTGGTGCTCCAGACAAGCGTCTCTAGTGAACTTAATATCTCTGAATGATGACATTGGCACTGCTAAATGTTATGACATAGCGATTTGGGATGTTTTTTTTATTTTATTTTCTTTAGATTTGTGCAGACATTGATTTTTAATCGCTTAAAAGAGAAAACACCATATGGATCATGGCTTTATAGTGGAGCCTTTACCTCTGTTCTGCAGGAAAGCAGTGTGCTTTGACTGTATCTCAGTTTGTAGTATCATGACTGACAAGAAATTTGGCAAACCATGAGGAATTAAATTGACGCAAATATAATGATATATTAAAAAAAAAGAGAATTTCCAGAAAATGCAATTGTTTTGACACGTGATTTTAAAACAAAAATTCTAAGCAAATCAAATTGAATTTGAAAAATCCACGACATGGGTTTTTTCGGAAACAGGGTAATTTGATAACCTAGAAATATTTTTCTAGATTTTGTAACCATTAGAGAGAATTTTGCGATTCTCCAGAGCCCTATTTTGTTGTTTGCGTGAAAAAAAATGACTTTTTATATATACACAATGAACGGAATGGTTTTAGCAAGATGAAAGAATGCAAATTAAAGTGAAATTCTGTTCTGGCATTCAAACCATATGGCACAAAATTGAAGAATCCAAAAAGGTATTGTTACAAATGCACCTGTAATGAAGGAATTAATGAACCAGTTCTCTAGCGTTTGGGAATCTCTGCATAAGCCCGGACGATACCGATGGGAGTATGCAAATTTTGGTTGTCATATTGTTTTACTGCTTATTGGATTAATGAATATTTGATTGATGTTATCCACATTGTTCCTTCTAAAATTTTTATAAAATTAGTGGGGATAACATTTTGTATCATAGTTTTTCAATAAACAAATAAATAGAAAAAACAACAAAAATTTTAATCAATTGTTTTGTTTAATAAAAATATATATGTGCAATTTTTTTTTTCAATGTAACATATATAATTTAAAAATAAAAATAAAAATGCATCAATAAAATAAGTAGGGGATTGTTTGTTTTCCTTGAGAAGATACTGGTTGATTTGAATGTCAAGATTAATTATTTGCATAATCCTGGCTACTGAAGTTTCTTTTCAGGATTTTAGCTACGGAACGGTGCACATTCTGCAGCTAAACATCAATTCTGCAGCTGAAAAACTTCATTATTTCACCCAAATTTTAAACTAGCCTAAATTTCTCATCCAACATAGGATTTTGACGATTCAAGCATCGTTGGAAATATTTCAACCAGATCTACATAATGAGAAAACTATCATCAAAGTTTGAAACAGTAAAGACTAAAGAAATTGTTGAAAAGACATAACAGGTAACTTGAGGCACTAATTTCAAAACAGGTATAAATTCTTTTGGTTTTTCTTCGTAAACTTGTTTTATTAGTACCAATTCTCAGTTTTTTTGTGTAAATATCATAACCAGAGAGATTGATAACCTCTCTCTTTTGATAATCTTACATTCCATTGTAGAAGAAGTACTAGTTTTATTTTGCAGGTTCCAGGAGGAAGGACAAATGACTACAAACGAATAGTGTCTCTCTCAGAGACTAATTTTATTTTACAAGAAGATGATCAACAGCAAAGAAAGAAATATCAATGCATGAGCACATGCTAATGCAAATCAGATCCAACAGTTGAAAGCCTTTCATATGTCAGTATCTCCATTGCATCCATGCTTCCTAAGTCAATAAAACATTCACCTCATTTCCCTTTACATTCGCCATTGCATTTTTACTTAGTCATTCAATAAAATCCTCATCTCATTTTCCCTCACTGCTCGTTTTATTTTCCCTAGTCGTTATATTTTCCTTCCATGCTTTCACAAACCTAGCAATAAAACCATTCAACTCTTTTACAAAGCTGATTCATTTCATTTCCATTTTCATTCTATCAAATAAACCTTGATCCACTGCAAAAATTTTCATCCATAGTCCTTCAAAAATTATTCTTTCATGCTCGCGTTAGTTGATGGAGGATTCCTTAAGGTCTCCCTTCTAACAAGTCTTGGTATATCGACATCAGCACATTATCTAGGTCCAAGACTAGAGTCCTTAATAGCACCTTGAGGCTTGTATGCATTAATGACAAGTTCTCTCGCTGACAATCATGGGAATACATCAATGTCCCTTAATCGTCAGATCTTGCAAGTGGCTCGACATCAGCCCATTTATTCGCACTTTGAAATATGTACTTAGGTACCTTGGCACTCATTGACATTAATGGTGAGTTTGCCTCGCATTGGTTAATGACATTCATCAATGGTCGGTAATCTAATGACTTCTCTTCATGCTCGACATCAACACATTTATTCGCATGACTAGAATTGTACCATTGGATTTTGTAACAATTGAAGACTACATCATTTCAGCAGTTTGTAGCAGGAATCAATTTGTATCAGCAACAATAAAGATCCCAATCTTTCCATCAGCATAAAGAGAACAAAGAGAACAAAGAAGCAGATCAAATTCATTTGTTTACATAGTTCATGATCAAACAACATCAACAACCACACTCTTCATTATACACAACTCATCCACATTTAAGGTAAGTGAAGGTATGTGGTTTTCTAATTTTTAGTCATGTAATTCATTAGAATGCTAAAATTGTAACTTTGGAAAAATTCCTCACTCCCTTTTTCACATTGTCATATCTTTAGTTGGGGGGAAGGGACATCATTTCATATCCACATGTCATACACTATCACACATTTTAATTTCATTTCCACCCGCATATACCTCCCAACCAACTATTGTTGCAACATGATCCAAAATATTATATGTCTTGCAAATGATCAATTCATTGATGAAGTAATTGATTCTAAATGTTTTCGTGAACTTTGATGCAACAAAGAAAATAAAGTATTGTTACACAAGAGCCATTTCTAAAAAAAAAAAAAAAAACCTGGTTGTCACACAAGAACCAACAATTAATATATATATATGTGTGTGTGTGTGTGTGTGTGTGTGTTGCAATCAAATGTATTATACTTTTCCAAAAGAAAATATTATAAAGCAAAGTTTGGAACAAATCAATATGATTCAAAACTCATAAAAGATCAACTCATGAACAAATGAATCATTGCAATAGTTGCATGAGGACATGCAACAACTTTAGTTGGGGGGTATGTTGAGTCTCAAAAGTGTTTTCCATATTCATACATATTTCCATTATGTCATAACCATTCAGCTCTTATTTCATAGCCATTTGACCTAAAACCCTACATCAAGTAACCATTTTCATAAATATATGGGTTAGGATCCTTGTCTTCCAAAGTTATTTATTTTATGTATTTAAAGTGAATTTACGATTAGAAACTAGAAAATTAACATAGTTTCATATATCTATATATGTGTTATGAGTTTTGTGACATGTGTAGGTCAAAAGGAAGCTTCTAAAAGACCTTTATGTGGCCTCCCAAAACCAAATTCGAATTCGAGTGGAGAAGATCATGGGATCATGAGGACATGTGTCTCATTTCCTTTTTGTATTGAAACTCTAAGAAGATATGTGTCTCATTTCTTATTTGTGTTGAAACTCTAAAAAGACATGTGTCTTATCATTTCCTATTTTGATTGTAACTATAGAGATAGAGGGAGAGATTCATGGACTCTCATTAATGAGATAACTTCTCATATTTTTGTATAAATAGGGGAAGCTTTTTCCTATCAAGGGTGGAGAAAAATAGGAGAAGAAGAGAAAGGATTATAGAGTGTCTTGTAACAAAGCTTAAGATGGAATGGGATGTAGATTTGTGAGTTTATCAATAAATAAGTTTAGTTCTTTGATGTTGTTTTGATCACATCTTCAAGGAGCTAAGGATTACACCGAATTGGTAGCAGAGGGCCCTTGCTATTTGAGAAGGTTTTATATGTTTTCTATATAAGTCATTTTCAATTATGTTTTGTGATATTTCCTTACTTAGATTGCTTTATGAAATCATAGCTTTTAGCATTATTTTTCATTTTAGTTGCTTAGATAAACGATCCTCATGATATTGAAGTTAGTCTCTTTCTCAAGCTCTTCCAATACACCTCTATTAAATGAATGGGATTCAATTGTAATATTCTGAGTTATTAGCATTTCATTTTCTGTTATTTATTTAAAAAGAAGATCCTCATTATACTGCAATTAGTCTCTTTTAAAATCTTTTCCAATAAACCTCTAATTCACGAATGAGACTAAGTTGTAATATTTTGAGTTATTGATTGTTTTGCTTCATAGAAGATCCTTATCACATTATGATTAATCTCTTTCAAAAATTTCTTCCAATAAACCTCTAACTCATGAATGATATTTAGTTGTAATGATATAAGTTGTTTCAGCATTTCATAGGAGATCCTTACTACATTATAGTAATTTTTTTCTCAAGCTCTTCCAATAAACCTCTATCAAATGAATGAGATTTCACTGTAATGTTCTAAGTTACTATTTGTTTCAGCATTTCCTTTTATGTTTTAGGAGATCCTCATTGCATTAGAATTAATATTTTTCACAAGCTCTTCCAACAAATCTCTAACTAAATGAAGTAGATTAAGTTGTAGTTTTTTGAGTTACTTTTCATTTCATGAATGTTCATTTAGAAGCTGTAATATCCATGGATTAGGACTCTCTGTTTTCATCATTTTCTAATTAGGAATAGAACTTGCAAATAAATTTTGTTTTAATTCATTTATTAACATTTCATTTTCTCCCTTTTGACATAGATCTAACTTCATCTTTTTAGCATCGAGTAGCATACTAAGAATCTAAGATAAAAACCCCAAAACATCAATAAAACACTAAAAACAACGAAGTAAGAAAAATGAATACTTAGGCACATATAGTGCATCACACTTCATCAGTTTACTAGCCCTGGTCGATAATTTATGTTAGCAATTTAGGACACTAAATTGACTAAACAAAATACATGGTATTAGGGGGAATGACTACTTTTGAAGAGGAAGGAATTTGATCATTAGACTGTAAAGGTTCATTTAGAGGCCTCTTACCTTTGTCTGTGACCTTTTGCATTGTTGACTCCTTCTGAGCAGGTGCTTCCTTCTGGGGTGGCTCTTCTTCCTGATCTTGAGTACGAGTCCTTTTCCTTGAAGATCTGAGATCATATCTTCTATTGAACTGTGCTTGCATGAAATCAACAAATTGCTTACAATAGTCATCAATCTCTGGGTATTCTATGCCTCTAGCCTTCTCTTCTTCTTGTAATGAGATCTTAGTTCCATCACTTCCTTGCAAGGGGCATTCTATTACATCATTATTTGAAAAGGAAAGATATGCATCCCCTTGTTCATAAGCAGTGTCTTCAGTAGGACCATCTACCTGACCTTCTAAGTATAGCGGGTGCAGTACCTGATCTTCTTTATCTTTCCATTCCCTTTGTAGTATTTGTAGTGGTGGTTTCCTATACTGAGGATTGTAACCCCTGTTTGGAGCATTCTAGAAATTCTTGGAGGTTGAATTTTTGGCCTCTAGTTCAAGTTTGATCAGCTTACTAGAAAGGTTCTTAATCGTTTTTTTCATTTCTTCAATTCTGTCATTAGTTGAGTCTCTATCTTGGCTAGAGGTAGATACCTCCTCTTTTCCCTTTCTTCTAGTATCTTGTTCAGATTTTCCGTTTGATTTACCAGTGGAGGCAAAATTCGCCTCCAACTCTAGTGCATCTGTTTGAGCGTCATCCAGGGTGGCAGGTTTTCTTTCTCTCGGAGAGAAACCAAATTCTGAGTCAAAATCTGCCACGAAGACAACCTTAGCAGCAGTTTGATGAGGCTTCATATCAGCAGGAAGGCTCAAATACAATCTGTTAAATCTCTTGATGAACTCTGACACCCCTTCATTATGTATTTTCTTGAGTGTGTTAAACTCAGTAAGACAATGTCCATGACCTTTCTTCTCTCCCCATTTCCTGAGAAAAGTATCTTCCATTCCTTCCCAGGTGGTGATGGAACGATCTCCTAATGTCTTAAACAATTTTCTGGCTTCGCCATCAAGAGATTGCACAAAAAGTCTTAGGAATACATCTAGGTGTTCCACATTAAAGTTTTTTGCAAAGGAGCAGAAGACCGTAAGATGATTTTGAGCTTTAATCTCATTCTCCCCATTGAAACGGGGTAAGATCTTCAAATAATCCTGTGGCATATCATTCAACACTTGGGGTAGTGCCAGGGGGGCATATTTATTCAACAAAAATCCAGGAACATATGCCATTGGGGGAGGTGGAATTAGTGCAAGGGTTTGTTGTGTAAAAGGAGGAGGGGGAGGTGGAAGTAAAGTATAAATGACAATAGGAATGTATTGGACAATAGCTTGAGGTGTGGACGGGAACAACGGGCTGTTAATAGCAGATACTTCGGTGACTTCCTTGACCTCTTCGATCTCAGGAGTAGGGTGAAATTCGTCTTTATTTCGAACACCTCCCTAGGGTGGACTATCTGAGTAGTAATCGGTTTCTCCCAAAGTGGAGTCGGGACCTTGCACTTGGGCTACTTGAGAAGAAGAGGATGGAAAGTTTTCTATAGGAAATTCAGGGGTGTTAGTGTGGATGGATTGCCTTTCCATCCAACTTCTCTTATGTAGGATCTTCTCTGGGTCAGACACCGAAGGTGTCTTTGGCTGAGACATATTTGACCTCATGTGTGGCTTATGAGGAGCTAGGACTGCAAGTAAATTTATGTAATAAATGAATGTGGAGTCGCCAAGGTGAGGGATCTACAACTCTCAACTCTCCATGCTCACCTATTTGAAGAGTGAATAAGGTTTTGTCGAGGCCCAGGGATTTAGATTTTCTCAACTTCATTCCCCAGCAATAGCACCAAAAAGATGTTGTCAATCCTAGAGACAGCCTTGAGTTGCGGAAGACCAGTGGCTAGGACATATTATATAGCAAGGAGCATATGATATAACATAGGAAATTATCAAAAAAAGGCTCTCATGCTATCTCTTGTAAACAATAAGGTAAATTTGGATGGGAATAAAACTTTCAGAAACTTGACCCAGGGAAATAAATAATACATAGGCAAGGTGTGAAACTCTAATAAAAATGCATCAGACAATTCAAAGGCAGCTTACTGTAAAGAGGGTTGGGTTCTAAAATACCTCACAGAGATGAATAATGAGAAGGTGTTTACTGCGTATGAAAGATATAGGGTAATATTAACTATCATTGAGATGATATCCAGGAACAAATATCAACATGTAATGGGCTTACAAAATTAAGAATCCATACATGACAATAGTGTTTTTAAAGATAACATCCCATAGAAGATAATATAGTAGAAGTATGGTTGAAGTTGATAATGAAACGATATATCACGCATGAGCCATATTTAAAGCGCTTGACAGGTTCTAGCATGAGTATCAACTAGGATAAATTCATACCAAAAACTAGTGAGCCACTCGCATTCCAGAACATGATACAAGAGAAATGGATGAAAACAAGATGAACAATTAAACTATCACATAAGGGGAGAGTTACAAACTGTGAAGCACCCAAGACTAGAATCCTCATTAAAGATGGAACTCCTCCTCACTAAAACCCAACGAGTTCTGTACATTTGTATAAGAGTTCAACAAAATGCATACAAAAATCCTCTCACAGCATATTTTTCTGAAAATATGGAACCTTTTACAATCTGTTCTTGGGGATTTTTATAGGAGAAAAATGATTCACAAGAGTGGATGATGAACATTAAATTGATTCATTAAGACAACATGGAGGAGGCATCCACGCCCATATCGCTTAATGGCACTACATTGCTGTATTTACTTTATAGTATGGCTGAGGGGTCTTTGGTAGGTCGATATCTGACCTCTGATGTTTCGTGAAGTCCTTATGGCAGTAGAGCTCCCTATCCTGCCTTCTGGAATTGGTGAACTGGGTAGAAAGTTTGCGGGCCTCCATACTCCATAACTTCTAGTTCTGACAGTCTTTAAGAAGCTTCTGTTAGTGTAATTACTATTTCTAGGCTCAAGGAGGCATGGAGGCTTTAATGGGAAGATGTACTGCCTGGAGAAAAATGTCCCATAGATATTGAAACACAGATATGGCTATTGTGTGTGCTCTTTAGGTCTTCAAACTGCGTCCTTATCTTTGAATAATGGATTAGGCTCTAAATATTCAATTAACAGGCCCAAATCCCTTGAATCTGTTTCTTTTGTCTCACTTGGCCATTTTTGTAATGGCCTCCCTATGCTCACAATCACAGTGGCTATGATTATGGAAAACAGAGTGAGTTCACCACTCCAAATACCCTGCACAATGTAATGAACCAATTATAAAATCTAGGGGTGGTGGAAGAAATGTTGTGGAGGCCTGCGGAATAGTGGCGCAATGGTGGAGAACAGGCATAGAAATAATGTTTAGTGCGAACCATAAGGTTTGAACCTTCGGATGGAATACAAAGTAAATTGCATGAAAACATATGAATGGGCTTGTATGGTGGGACCCGATCAAGGGCGGAGGGAGATTGAACACGAGTCGTTGGATCTCGGGAGGGGATCAACGGTGGAGGTCAAATGATGAAGTTAGTAGGAGCTGTGATGAAGAAATAATGATGAAATGCGCGATGTGATGTGGGTCGTAAATCTGGATCAAACAGACGGTCATGATTAAATCAGAAAATCGCGATCTGGGGAGGCAGCGGGGGACACGTTTGAGAACTTGTGATTGGCGATGGTGCGATTGAGCACCAACCGTCCGATCTAGGTTAGATCGACGGCAGAGATTAAATTAGCGGGGAGACGAGATGGAGGTATTGGAGCAGAGTGGGAGAAATGAGGGCCGTTGGATCAGAATGGATGAATGGTGGAGGTCGAAACGGAAGGGATGACATGCAGGATGACGAGTGAGGGGTGATGAGATCTAAACCGTTGGATCACATGGGATGGATGGCTCATGTTCAATCGGGGGATCGCAATCGGGGGTGACAGAGGGTGGTACCTTTATGAACTCCTTATTAGGGATATCACGATGTAGCGGTAGCCGTTGGATCAGAATGGATGAATGGTAGAGATCAGAAGGGAAGGGAAGACAGGCGGGACGACTAGTGAGGGGTGATGAGATATAAACCGTTGGATCACATGGGACAGATGACTTAGATTCAATCGGAGGATCGCAATCATGAGTGACAGAGGGTGGTACCTTTATGAACTCCCTATTGGGGATATCGCATTGTAGCAGTAGCCGTTGGATCTGGCAGAGAGATCAATGATTGATACTCCATCGGGGAGGTAAATAAGAAGAAATGATGGGTGCGATGTGGAACGAGTCCCAAACATTGGATCTTGTAAAGATCGACGGCTCAGAACATGCCCGCGATCTATAGAATAGAAGACCATCACATTGGGGATTTTGATCCTGACAAAGAAAACGCGCTACCGAACATCTTCCGATTCTGATTCGTGCTGCTTTAACTTAGTGCTTGGTCTTAGTGTTGGGCTTTATGGAGGGGAATTGGTTAAGGGGTTGGCTAAAAAAGGGCTAAAGCCTTTATAAAGTGTAAAGTGGGTTTTTGGCCTAATTTTAATGCAATTTAAGGCTAAAAGAGGGAAACGATTAGGGGAATTAAGGGTTTTTTAAGCCCAGCAAAGGGTATTTGCGAGTTTAAAGGGGATTTAAGATGAATTGGAAGGCTTAAAAGGGAATTTGGAGAACTTAGCAGAGAGGAAAAATGGTGTCGAAACATAGGATTAGTTGGAATAAAATAAGGGAAATGGAGGCCTTTTTGGGCATTCTTCTTCACAGAAACGGAAAGGTTTTTTAGCTGGAATCAATAGTAGGGATTCATCAAAGGACAAAGGGCATAAAGGGACTTCAAGGATGATGTTTTTTCAGCAAGAATGAATTCCTTGAAAGCTCAGATACAGTTTGAACCTTGGTTTGCTTGTCAAAAATTAATAGGGGGCTAACATGATCAACAGAACCCAATACTGATATATATTCTACAATATTCCCTTGGAATCAATTCAAATTGATTCTTCAAACAAGACTTATGCAATTCGTAAAAACAAATACACACATTTTTATTGCTTTTGAGGAGCTCGATATTGAAATTGGATTATCTTTGTGATTGCATCTCTTCAATATCTAAAAGTGGGCACTAATGTAGCCTTCTGAATTATCCCTCGAATGCCATAGGTCTGACTTGATTTGGATTTTCCAAGGAAATGTTATGTCCAATCTCCCACAATGACCTAATTATGGAATAGTTCAGTAGAGTGAACTTGTACAACTTTCCACGTGTCACCATTTCATCTTTTAGCTATGAAATTGATGTAAAAGAAGCTACAGTCTGTGTGCTTGCGACCACCTTTTACGGTACTACAATCCGATGCTCAGAGAGAGAGTTATGAATATTTTCCCATGATCACCTCTTTGAGATGAACTTCAAGAGCCTAAAAAAGTACTAAATTCCACAGATCATATCTCCGAAAATTTGTGAACAAAGCTCTAAAATTTTTTGACGATGTTCCTCAGGATTTCAACTTCGCACCATAACAATTTCAGCCTCTAAAACTTTGTAGAAAACAAGTTATAACGAAAATACCACGATGACCTGTTTGGAGCAGCGAAACCCTAGAATCCAAAGCTCTGATACCAAATGTTGTGAAATCAGCTCCAAAAATAGATTAAAAGAGATATCAACGCCTTAGAAATAAGCCACTTTGAGGGGGAAACCTCTAATACATTACATGGATGAAAAATTCTTGGATGATACAAATTACAAAACCTCATTTCTATATATAGGAGTCCATGGGACCATAATGTAATCATAGTAGGGCCACAATGTAATCCTAACCGACCTAACAATAATAATTTAAGGGCACAATAATAACAATATGGGGGTTACAAGGGTATAATAATAACAATATGGGGGTTACAAGGGTACAATAATGACAATAAGGGGCTTACACTAACAAAAATAAGAGACTATACTAGTAATATAGGAACCTAACACTTAACCTTGACTTTGACTACATCCTAACCCTAACCTTGGTAAGGTCAAGGTTAAGGTTAAGGTTATGGCTAAGGTTAAGGTTAGGGGTTTGGTTAAGGTTAGGTTTAGGTTTGGTTAAGGTCAAGGTTAAGGGTAGGTTATGGATAAAGTTAAGGTTATAGGTTTAGTGAGGTTAAGGTTAACGTTAAGGGTAAAGTCAAGGTTAAGGTTAGGTTAAGGTTATGGTTAGGGTTAGGGGAAGGTTAAGGCTAAGGTTAAGGTTATGTTAAGGTTAAGGTTGAAGGTTAAAGTTATGTTAAGGTTAAGGTTGAAGGTTAAGGTTACGGGTCTTAACCTTAACCTTAACCATAACCTTCACCATTAACCTTAACCTTAACCTTAACCTTCACCATTAACCTTAAACTTAACCTTTACTATAACCTAACCTTAACCTTTACCTTAACCTTACCCTTAACCTAACCTTGACCTTAACCATAACCTTAACCTTGACCTTAACCTAACCTTAACCTTAACCTTAACTATAACCTAACCCTAACCTTGACAAAAACCATAACCTTAACCTTATATTAACCTTAACCTGACCTTAAAATTAACCTTAACCTTAACCTAACTATAATCTTACCCTTAACCTTAACCTTGACCTTAACTATAACCTAACCCTAACCTTGACTAAAACCTTAACATTAACCTTAACCTAAACCTAACCTTGACCAAACCCTTAACATTAACCTTAACGTTAACCTAATCTTAACCTTAACTTAACAGTAACCTTAACATAACCTTAACCTTAAACTAACCCTAACTTTAACTTTACCCTTAACCAAACCTTAACCTTAACCTTAACCTAACCCTAACCTTAACTTTACCCTTAACATTAAGCTTAACCTTAACCTTAACATTAACCTTAACCTAATCTTAACCTTAACCTAACCTTAACCTTAACCTTAACCTTAACCTTAACCTGAACATTAGCCTAACCATAACCTTAATGTTAACCTTAACCTAACCCTAATCTTAACTTTACCCTTAACCTAACCTTAACCTTAACCTAACCCTAATATTAACTTTACCCTTAACCTAACCTTAACCTTAACCTTATCTTAACCTTAACCTAACCTTAACCTTGACTTTACCGTAAATGTAACCTTAACCTTAACCTTACCTTCACCTTAACTATAACCTAACCCTAACCTTGACCAAACTCTTAACCTTAACCTTAACCCCTACCCTAACCTTACACTAACCTTACACTAACCTTATCTTAACCTTAACCTAACCTTAACCTTGACTTTACCCTTAACGTAACCTTAACCTTAATCTTAACCTTAACCTTAACCTAAACTTCACCTAACCTTTAATCTTAACCTTAACCTTAACATTACCGTGACCTTACCCTTAACCTAATCTTACCCTTAACCTTGACCTTAACCTTAACCAAACCTTGACCTTAGCTATAACCTAACCTTAACCTTAACCTTAAGCTAACCTTAACCTTGACCTTAACTATATCCTAACCTTAACCTTGACCAAACCCTTAATGTAACCTTAACCTTGACTTTACTCTTAACGTAACCTTAACCTTGTCCGTAACCTTACCCTTAACATTAATCTTAAGCTTAACTTTACCCTTACCCTTAACCTTAACCTAACCTTGACCTTAACCTTACCTTAACCTAACTTAACCTTAACCTTAACCTTAACCTTAACTTTACCCTTAACCTAACCTTAAGGGTTTAGTTAGGTTAAGGCTAGGTTAAGGTTAAGGTTAAGGGTTTGCTTAAGAGTAGGTTAAGGTTAAGGTTAAGGTTAAGTATCTGGTCAAGGTTAGGGTTAGGTAATAGTTAAGGTTAAGGTCAAGGTTAACCTTAACCTAACCTTCCCCTAACCTTAACCCTAATCTTAGGTAAAGTTAAGGTTAAGGTTAAGGGGTTAAGGTAACCATAACCTTAACCAAACCTGAACCTTAACCTTAACCTTACCCTTACCCTTAACTTAACCTAAACATTAACCTTAACCTTACCCTTAAGGTTAAGGTTAAGGTCAAGGTTATGGTTAAGGTCAAGGTTAAGGTCAAGGTTAAGGTTAGGTTAAGTTTAAGTTAAGGTTTGGTCAAGGTTAGGGTTAGGTTAAGGTTAAGGTTAAGTTTATGGTTAAGGTTAAAGTTACGTTATAGTTAAGGTTAAAGGTAAATTCAAGGTAAAGATTATGTTAAAAGTAAACTCAAGGTTAAGGTTAGGTTAAGGGTAAGTTTAAGGTTAAGGATAAGGTTAAGGTTATGGTTAAGCTTAGGTTAAGGGTAAAGTTAAGGTTAAGGTTAGGTTAAGGTTAAGGTTAAGTTAAGGATAAGGTTAAGGTTAGGGTAATGTTAAGATCAAGGTTAAGGTTAAGTGTTTGGTCAAGATTAGGGTTAGGTTATAGTAAAGTTCAAGGTAAGGGTTAGGTTATAGTTAAGGTCAAGGTTAAGGTTAGGTTATGGTTAAGCTTAAGGTTAGGTTATGGTTAAGGTTTGGTTAAGGTTAGGGTTAGGTTATAGTTAAGGTCAAGGTTAGGTTAAGGTTAAGGTTAGGTACATGTTAAGGTTAACGTTAATATTAAGGGTTTGGTCAAGGTTAGGGTTAGGTTAAGGGTAAAGTTAAGGTTAAGGTTAGGTTAAGGTTAAGATCAAGGCTAAGGGTAAAGTTAAGGTGAGGTTAGGTGTAGGTTATAGTTAAGGTTAAGGGTTTGATCAACCTTAGGGTTAAGGTTAAGGTTAAGGTTAAGGTTAGGTTAGGATAAGGTCAAGGTTAAGGTTAGGCTAAGGTTAAGACAACGAGTTTAGTTATGTTAAGGTTAAGGTTACAGTTAAGGTTAAATTCAAGGTTAAGGGTTTGGTTAAGGTTAAGGTTAAGGTTAGGTTATGTTAAGGTTAAATTTAAGGTTAAGGTTACGTTAAGAGTAAAGTTAAAGTTAAGGTTAGGGGGTTAAGGTAACCTGAACCTTAACCATAACCAAACCATTAACCTTAACCTTAACCTGAACCTTAACCTTACCCTTAACCTTGAAATTAACCTTAAATTAAGATAAACATTAACCTTAACCTTACCCTTAAGGTTAAGGTTAAGGTCAAGGTTAAGGTTTGGGTTAAGATTAAGGTTAGGTTTGGTCAAGGTTAGGGTTAGGTTAAGGTTAAGGTTAAGGTTAGGTTAAGGTTATGGCTAAGGTTAAAGTTAGGTTATAGTTAAGGTTAAGGGTAAAGTCAAGGTTAAGATTATGTTAAATGTAAACTCAAGGTTAAGGTTAGGTTAAAGTTAAGGTTAATATTAAGGTTAAGGTTAGGTTAAGGTTATGGTTAAGCTTACGTTAAGGGTAAAGTTAAGGTTAAGGTTAGGTTAAGGTTAAGGTTAAGTTAAGGTTAGGTTAAGGTTAAGGTTAGGGTAATATTAAGATTAAGGTTAAGGTTAAGTGTTTCATCAAGGTTACGATTAGGTTATAGTTAAGGTCAAGGTTAGGGTTAGGTTATAGTTAAGGTCAAGGTTAAGGTTAGGTTATGGTTAAGCTTAAGGTTAGGTTAAGGTTAAAGTTAATGTTTGGTCAAGGTTAGGGTTAGGTTATAGTTAAGGTCAGTGTTAGGTTAAGGTTAATGTTAGGTACAGGTTAAGGTTAAGGTTAATGTAAAGGGTTTGGTCAAGGTTAGGGTTAGGTTAAAGGTAAAATTAAGGTTAAGGTTAGGTTAAGGTTAAGGGTAAAGTTAAGGTGAGGTTAGGTGTAGGTTATAGTTAAGGTTAAGGGTTTGGTCAAACTTAGGGTTAAGGTTAAGGTTAAGGTTAGGTTAGGATAAGGTCAAGGTCAAGGTGAAGGTTAAGGTTACAGGTTTAGTTATGCTAAGGTTAAGGTTACAGTTAAGGTTAAATTCAAGGTTAAGGGTTTGGTAAATGTTAAGGTTAAGGTTAGGTTAAGTTAAGGTTAAATTTAAGGTTAAGGTTAAGGTTAGGATTAATTTTAGGGTAAGGCTAATGGTAGGTTAAGGTTAAGGTTAAGGTTGGGCTAAGGTGAGGGTTAGGTTATAGTTAAGGTTAAGTTTAGGTTTAGGGTAAGATTAGGTTAAGGTTAAGGTTAATGTAAAGGTTAGGTTAAGGTCAAGGTCAAGGGTTAAGGTTAAGGTCAAGGTTAATGGTAAATTTAAGGTCAATGTTAGGGTTAGGTTATATTTATGGTTAATGTTAGGTTAAGGGTAAAGTCAAGGTTAATGTTAAGGGTAAGGTTAAGGTTACGCGTTAGAGATTTAGTCAAGTTAAGGTTAAGTTTGAGGTTAAGGTTAAGGTGAATGTTAAGGGTAAGGTTAAGGTCAAGTTCAACGTTAACGTTAAGTTAGGTTAGGGGTAAGGTTATAGTTAGGTTAAGGCTAATTTTAAGGTTAAGGTTAGGTTAAGGTAAAGATAAGGTTAAGGTTAAGGTTAAGGTTAAGGTGAAGTTTAAGGGTAAGGTGAAGGTTAAGAATAAATTTAAGGTTAAGGTTAAGGTTATTGGTTTAGTACCGTTAAGGTTAAGGTTAAGGTTAAGGTTAAGGGGTTAAGGTTAGGTTAAGGCAAAGTAAATGTTAAGGTTACGTTAAGGGTAAAGTTAAGGTTAACCTTAACCTTAACCTTAACCTAACCTTTACCTTATCCTTAACTTAACCTTAACCTTAACCTTATCTTAACCTTACCCTTAACCTTATCTTAACCTAACCTTAACCTTAAGCTTAACCTAACCATAACCTTAACTATAACCTAACCCTAACCTTGACCAAACCTTAATCTTAACCTTAGATTTACCCTTAATCTAATCTTAACCTTACCATAAACTTAACCTTGACTTTATCTTAACCTAACCTTAACCCCTTAACCTTAACCTTAACCTTTCCATAACCATAAACTTAACCTTTACTTTACCCTTAACCTCAACCTTAACCTTAACCTAACTAAACTCGTAGCCGTAACCATGACCTTAACTATAACCTAACCCTAACCTTGACCAAACCTTAACCTTAACCTTAACCTGGACATTGGCCTTCCCATAACCTTAACCTTAACCTTAACCATAACCTAACCTTAACCTTAACCTTACTAAACATGTAACCTTAACCTTAACCTTAAGTTTACCCTTACCCTTGACCTTACCCTTAACCTTCACTATAACCTAACCTTAACCTTAACCTTAACTTTAACATTAACCCTAACCTTAACCTTAACCTAACCTTAACCTTTAACCTTACCCTAACCTTAACCATAACCTTAACCTTATCCTTAGCCTTAACCTTACCCCCTTAACCATAACCTTAACCTTAACCTTAAGCTTAAAATTATCCTTAACCTGACTAAACCCGTAACCTTAATGTTAACTTAACCTAACTTTAACCTTAACTTTACCTAAACCTAACTATAACCTTACCCTTAACCCTAACCTTGACCTTAACTATAACCTAACGCTAACCTTGACCAATCCCTTAATATTAACCTTAACCTTAAACTTTACTTAAACTTAACCTTGACCTTAGCCTTAACCTTAACTGTAATCTTAACCTTACCTTACCTTAATCTAACCTAACCTTAACCTTAACCTTACCCTTAACCTTGACCTTCACCTTAACTTTAACCTAACGCTAACCTTGAAAAAACCCTTAACCTTAACCTTACCCCAATCTTAACCTTAAGTTAACCTTAACCTTGACTTTACCCTTAACCTTAACCTTCACCTTAACCTTGACTTTACCCTTAACATTAACCTTAACTTTAACCTTAACCAAACCCTTAACATTAACCTTAACCTTAACCTTAACCTAACCTTCACCTTCACCTTAACTATAATCTAACCCTAACCTTGACCAAACCCTTAACCTTAACTTAACCTTAACCTTGACTTTACCCTTAACCTAACCTTAAACTTAACTTTACCTTAACCTTAAATTTACCCTTAACCTAACCTTAACCTTAACCTTATCTTAACCTTAACCTAAAATTAACCTAACTGTAACCTTAACTTAACCTAACTTGACATAACCTTAAGGGTTTAGTCAGGTTAAGGTTAGTCAGATTAAGCTTAAGGTTAAGGAAAGGTTAAGCATAAGGTTAAGGTTAAGACCCGTAACGGTTAAGATTAAGGTTAAGGTTAAGGTTATATTTAAGATCAAGGTTAAGTTTAAGGTTAAGGTTAAGGTTAACGTTAATGTTAAGGGTAGGTTATAGTGAAGGTTAAGGTTAAGACCCATAACCTTAAACCTTAACCCTAACCTAACCTTAAACTTAACATTATCTTAACCTTAACCTCAACCTTAACCTAAACTTATAGTTAGGTTAAGGTTAAGGTTAAGGTTAAGGTTAAGATAAGGTTAAGGTTAAGGTTAGGTTAAGGTTAAGATAACGTTAAGGTTAAGATTAATGTTAAGGTTAGGTTAAGGGTAATGTCAGAGTTAAGGTTAGGGTAAAGTTAAGGTTAAGGTTAAGGTAAAGTTAAGGTTAGGTTAAGGTTAAGTTCAAGGTTAAGGTAAAGTCAAGGTTAAGGTTAGCTTAAGGTTAAGATGAGGTTAAGGTTAGGTTAAGGGTAAGGTCAAGGTTAAGTTTAAGGTTATGGTTATGGAGAGGTTAAGGTTAAGGTCAAGGTCAAGGTTAAGTTTAAGGTTAAGATTAAGGTATGAGTTAAGATTACGTTAAGGGTAAAGTCAAGGTTAAGATTACATTAAGGGTTTGGTCAAGGTTAAGGTTAGGTTAAGGGTAGGGTTAGGTTATAGTTAAGGTCAAGTTTAAGGTTAAGGTTAAGGTAAAGGTTAAGTTTATGTTAAGGTTAAGGTTAGGTTAAGGCTAAGATAAGGTTAAGGTTAGGTTAAGGGTAAAGCCAAGGTTAAGTTAAAGGTTAACCTTAATGTTAAGGGTAAGGTTAAGGTCAAGGTTAAGGTTACGTTAAGGGTTTGGTCAAGGTTAAGGTTTTGTTAAGGTTAGGGTTAAGTTATAGTTAAGGTCAAGGTTAACTTTAAGGTTAAGGATAAGGTTAAGATAAGGTTAAGGGTAAGGTTAAGGTTAAGGTTAGGTTAAGGTTAAGGTTAGGGTTAACCTTAAGGGTTTGGTCAAGGTTAGGGTTAGTTTAAGGTTAAGGGTAAGGTCAAGGCTAAGGTTAAAGTTATGGTTAAGGTTAAGGCTATAGTTAGGTTATGTTAAGGTAAGGTTAAGGTTAAGGTTAAGGTTAACCTTAACTATAAACTTAACTTGACTAAACCCACAACCTTAACCTTAACCTTACCTTGACCTTAACTATAACCTAACCCCAACCTTGACCAAAACCTTAACCTTAACCTTAACCTTACCCTTAACCTTAACCTGACTAAACCCATAACCTTTACCTTAACCTTAACCTGACTAAAGTCATAACCTTAACCTTAACCTTAACGTTGACTTAAGGTTAAGGCTAACCAATCCCCTGACCTTAACCTTAACCTTCACCTTCACTTTACTCTTAACCTAACCTTAATCTTGACCTTAACCTTAACCTTTACCATAACCTTAAGCTTAACCTTAATCGTAACCTTGACCTAAACATTAACCTTAACCCTAACCTTACCCTAACCATAACCTTAACCTAACCAACCCTTAACCTTAACCTTGACTTTACTCTTAACCTAACCTTAACCTCGAATTTACTATTAACCTTAACCTTAACTTAAACTTAACTTAACTTAACCTTAACCTTAACTTAACCTTTACCTAACTAACCCTTAAACTTCAACTTAACCTTGAATTTACTCTTAACCTAACCTTAACTATAACCTAACCCAAACCCTTAACCTTAACCTTAACCTTATGGGTTTAGTTAGGTTAAGGTTAAGCTTAAGGGTTTGGTTAAGGTTAGGGTTAGGTTAAATTTAAGGTTAAGTTTAGGTTAAGGGTAAATTCAAGGTTAAGGTTATGGTTAATGTTAAGGGTAAGATAACGTTAAGGTTATGGTTAATGTTAAGGTTAAGCGGGTAAGGTTAAGGTTAAGGTTAAGGTTACAGTTAGGTCAAGTTTAACATTAATGTCAGGTCAAGGTTAAGGTTAAGGATTATTTAAGGTTAATGGAAAGATAAGGTTAAGGTTAAGGTTAAGGTTAAGATAAGGCTAAGGGTAAAATCAAACCTTAAGCTTAACCTTTCCTAACCTTAACCCTAATCATAACCTTAACCTAAACGCTAATATAACCTTAACCATCACCACGGCTCTTAACTTTACCCTTAACCTAACCTTCACCTTACCCTAACCATAACCTTAACTTTACCCTTAGCCTAATCTTAACCTTAAGCTAACCTTAACACTTCGACTTCCCTTAACTTCGTTATCCTTTTCACTATAACCTAACACAAACCTTGACCAAACCCTTAACCTTAACCTTATCTTAACCTTATCCTAACCTTAACCTTAACCTTAACCTAACTATAACCTTACCCTTAACCTTAAAATTTACCTTAACTATAACCTAACCTAACCTTGACCAAACCCTTAACCTTAACCTTAGCCTGACTAAACCTGTAACCGTAACTTTAACCTTGCCCCTTTAACCTTAATCTTAACCTAATCTTAACCTTAACTAAAACCTTACCCTAACCTTAACCAAACGCTTAACCTTAACCTTAACCTTAACCATAACCCTAACCTTAACCATACCTTAACCTTAACCTAACTATAACCTTACCCTTAACCTTAACATTGACCTTAACTATAACCTAACCCTAACCTTGACCAAACCCTTAACCTTAACCTTAACCTTAACCCGAAAGTTAAGGTTAAGGTTAAGGTTAAGACATGTAACCTTAACCTTATCCTTAACCTTGACCTTCACCTTAAATTTAACCTAACGCTAACCTTGAAAAAACCCTTAACCTTAACCTTACCCCAATCTTAACCTTAAGCTAACCTTAACCTTGACTTTACCCTTAACTTTAACCTCCACCTTAACCTTGACTTTACCCTTAACATTAACCTTAACCTTAACCAAACCCTTAACATTAACCTTAACCTTAACCTAACCTTAACCTTCACCTTAACTATAACCTAACCCTAACCTTGACCAAACCTTTAACCTTAACTTAACCTTAACCTTGACTTTACCCTTAACCTAACCTTAAACTTAACTTTACCTTAACCTTGACTTTACCCTTAACCTAACCTTAAACTTAACCTTATCTTAACCTTAACCTAACTATAAGCTTACCTTAACCTAACTTAACATAACCTTAAGAGTTTAGTGAGGTTAAGGTTAGCCAGATTAAGCTTAAGGTTAAGGAAAGGTTAAGCATAAGGTTAAGGTTAAGACCCATAACGGTTAAGATTAAGGTTAAGGTTAAGGTTATATTTAAGGTCAATGTTAAGGTTAAGGTTAGGTAAAGGTTAATGTCAAGGGTAGGTTATAGTGAAGGTTAAGGTTAAGACCCATAACCTTAAACCTTAACACTAACCTAACCTTAAACTTAACCTTATGTTTAGGTTGGGTTAAGGTTAAGGACCAAGATTAGTTTAAGGTGCAAGATAATTTTAAGGTTATTATGGAGTTAGGTTAAGGGTAATGTCAGAGTTAAGGTTAGGGTAAAGTTAAGGTTAAGGTTAAGGTAAAGTTAAGGTTAGGTTAAGGTTAAGTTCAAGGTTAAGGTAAAGTCAAGGTTAAGGTTAGCTTAAGGTTAAGATGAGGTTAAGGTTAGGTTAAGGGTAAGGTCAAGGTTAAGTTTAAGGTTATGGTTATGGAGAGGTTAAGGTTAAGGTCAAGGTCAAGGTTAAGTTTAAGGTTAAGATTAAGGTATGAGTTAAGATTACGTTAAGGGTAAAGTCAAGGTTAAGATTACATTAAGGGTTTGGTCAAGGTTAAGGTTAGGTTAAGGGTAGGGTTAGGTTATAGTTAAGGTCAAGTTTAAGGTTAAGGTTAAGGTAAAGGTTAAGTTTATGTTAAGGTTAAGGTTAGGTTAAGGCTAAGATAAGGTTAAGGTTAGGTTAAGGGTAAAGCCAAGGTTAAGTTAAAGGTTAACCTTAATGTTAAGGGTAAGGTTAAGGTCAAGGTTAAGGTTACGTTAAGGGTTTGGTCAAGGTTAAGGTTTTGTTAAGGTTAGGGTTAAGTTATAGTTAAGGTCAAGGTTAACTTTAAGGTTAAGGATAAGGTTAAGATAAGGTTAAGGGTAAGGTTAAGGTTAAGGTTAGGTTAAGGTTAAGGTTAGGGTTAACCTTAAGGGTTTGGTCAAGGTTAGGGTTAGTTTAAGGTTAAGGGTAAGGTCAAGGCTAAGGTTAAAGTTATGGTTAAGGTTAAGGCTATAGTTAGGTTATGTTAAGGTAAGGTTAAGGTTAAGGTTAAGGTTAACCTTAACTATAAACTTAACTTGACTAAACCCACAACCTTAACCTTAACCTTACCTTGACCTTAACTATAACCTAACCCCAACCTTGACCAAAACCTTAACCTTAACCTTAACCTTACCCTTAACCTTAACCTGACTAAACCCATAACCTTTACCTTAACCTTAACCTGACTAAAGTCATAACCTTAACCTTAACCTTAACGTTGACTTAAGGTTAAGGCTAACCAATCCCCTGACCTTAACCTTAACCTTCACCTTCACTTTACTCTTAACCTAACCTTAATCTTGACCTTAACCTTAACCTTTACCATAACCTTAAGCTTAACCTTAATCGTAACCTTGACCTAAACATTAACCTTAACCCTAACCTTACCCTAACCATAACCTTAACCTAACCAACCCTTAACCTTAACCTTGACTTTACTCTTAACCTAACCTTAACCTCGAATTTACTATTAACCTTAACCTTAACTTAAACTTAACTTAACTTAACCTTAACCTTAACTTAACCTTTACCTAACTAACCCTTAAACTTCAACTTAACCTTGAATTTACTCTTAACCTAACCTTAACTATAACCTAACCCAAACCCTTAACCTTAACCTTAACCTTATGGGTTTAGTTAGGTTAAGGTTAAGCTTAAGGGTTTGGTTAAGGTTAGGGTTAGGTTAAATTTAAGGTTAAGTTTAGGTTAAGGGTAAATTCAAGGTTAAGGTTATGGTTAATGTTAAGGGTAAGATAACGTTAAGGTTATGGTTAATGTTAAGGTTAAGCGGGTAAGGTTAAGGTTAAGGTTAAGGTTACAGTTAGGTCAAGTTTAACATTAATGTCAGGTCAAGGTTAAGGTTAAGGATTATTTAAGGTTAATGGAAAGATAAGGTTAAGGTTAAGGTTAAGGTTAAGATAAGGCTAAGGGTAAAATCAAACCTTAAGCTTAACCTTCCCCTAACCTTAACCTAAACCTTAATCTAATCTTAACCATAACCATAACCTTAACTTTACCTTTAACATAACCTTCACCTTACCCTAACCATAATATTAACTTTACCCTTAGCCTAATCTTAACCTTAATCTAACCTTAACCTTGACTTCCCTTAACTTAACCTTAACCTTCACTATAACCTAATGCTAACCTTAACCAAACCCTTAACCTTAACCTTAAACTTAACCTTAACCTTAGTAAACCTGTAACCTTAACCTTAACCTTAACCTTAACCTTAACTATAACGTAACCCTAACCTTAACCTTAACTTTACCCTTAACCTAACCTTAACCTTAACTATACCCTTAACCTTATCTTAACTTAACCTAACCTAACCTTAACCGTACCCTTAACCTTGACCTTAACCTTAACTATAACCCAACCCTAACCTTGACCAAACCCTTAACCTTAAACTTATCTTAACCTTATCCTAACCTTAACCTTAACCTTAACCTAACTATAACCTTACCCTTAACCTTAACCTTGACCTTAACTATAACCTAACCCTAACCTTGACCAAACCCTTAACCTTAACCTTAACCTTAATCTTAACCTGAAAGTTAAGGTTAAGGTTAAGACCCATAACCTTAACCTTAACCTTAACCTTACCCTTAACCTTGACTTTGACCTTAACTTTAACCTAATGCTAACCTTCAAAAAACCCTTAACCTTAACCTTACCCCAATCTTAAACTTAAGCTAACCTTAACCTTGACTTTAGCCTTAACCTTAACCTTCACCTTAACCTTGACTTTAATCTTAACCTTAACCTTAACCTTAACCTTAACCAAACCCTTAACATTAACCTTAAATTAACCTTAACCTTAACCTTAACCTAACCTTAACCTTCACCTTAACTATAACCTAACCCTAACCTTGACCAGACCCTTAACCTTAACTTAACCTTAACCTTGACTTTACCCTTAACCTAACCTTAAACTTAACTTTACCTTAACCTTGACTTTAACCTTAACCTAACCTTAACCTTAACCTTATCTTAACCTTAACTTAACCTTAACCTAACTATAACCTTACCTTAACCTAACTTAACATAACCTTAAGGGTTTAGTCAGGTTAAGGTTAGTCAGATTAAGCTTAAGGTTAAGGAAAGGTTAAGCATAAGGTTAAGGTTAAGACCTGTAACGGTTAAGATTAAGGTTAAGGTTATATTTAAGGTCAAGGTTAAGGTTAAGGTTAAGGTTAGGTAAATTTTAATGTTAAGGGTGGGTTATAGTGAAGGTTAAGGTTAAGACCCATAACCTTAAACGTTAACCTTGACCTAACCTTAAACTTAACCTTCTCTTAACCTTAACCATAACCTTAACCTAACCTTATAGTTAGGTTAAGGTTAAGGTTAACATTAAGGTTAAGATACGTTTAAGGTTAAGGTTAAGGTTAGGTTAAGGTTAAGATAACGTTAAGGTTAAGATTAATGTTAAGTTTAGGTTAAGGGTAATGTCAAGGTTAAGGTTAGGGTAAAGTTAAGGTTAAGGTTAAGGTAAAGTTAAGGTTAGGTTAAGCTTAAGGTCAAGGTTAAGGTAAAGTTAAGGTTAAGGTTAGCTTAAGGTTAAGATGAGGTTAAGGTTAGGTTAAGGGTAAGGTCAAGGTTAAGTTTAAGATTATGGTTATGGGGAGGTTAAGGTTAAGGTCAAGGTTAAGTTTAAGGTCAAGGTTAAGGGTAAGGTCAAGGTTAAGGGTAAGGTTAAGGTACAGGTTAAGGTTAGGTTAAGGGTAAAGTCAAGGTTAATGTTACATTAAGGGTTTGGTCAAGGTTAAGGTTAGGTTAAGGGTAGGGTTAGGTTATAGTTAAGGTCAAGCTTAAGGTTAAGGGTAAGTTTAAGGTTAAGGTTATGTTAAGGTTAAGGTTAGGTTAAGGCTAAGATAAGGTTAAGGTTAACGTTAAGGTTAGGTTAAGGGTAAAGCCAAGGTTAAGTTAAAGGTTAACCTTAATGTTAAGGGTAAGGTTAAGGTTACATTAAGGGTTTGGTCAAGGTTAAGGTTTGGTTAAGGTTAGGGTTAGGTTATAGTTAAGGTCAAGGTTAAATTTAAGGTTAAGGATAAGGTTAAGATAAGGTTAATGTTAAGGTTAGGGTTAACCTTAAGGGTTTGGTCAAGGTTAGGGTTAGGTTAAGGTTAAGGGTAAGTTCAAGGTTAAGATTAAGGTTATGGTTAAGGTTAAGGTTACAGTTAGGTTAGGTTAAGGTAAGGTTAAGGTTAAGGTTAACCTTAACTATAAACTTAACTTGACTAAATCCACAACCTTAACCTTAACCTTACCTTGACCTTAACTATAACCTAAACCTGACCTTGACCAAAACCTTAACCTTACCCTTAACCTTAACCTGACTAAACCCATAACCTTTACCTTAACCTTAACCTTACTAAATTCGTAACCTTAACCTTAACCTTAACCTTAACCTTAACCTTCACTTTACCCTTAACCTAACCTTAATATTGACCTTGACCTTAACCTTTACCATAACCTTAAGCTTAACCTTAACCGTAACCTTGACCTAAACATTAACCTTAACCCTAACCTTACCCTAACCATAACCTTAACCTAACTAACCTTTAACCTTAACCTTAACCTTGACTTTAATCTTAACCTAACCTTAACCTTGACTTTACTCTTAACCTTAACCTTAAATTAACCTTAACTTAACTTAACCTTAACCTTAACTTAACCTTAACCTAACTAACCCTTAACCTTTACCTTAACCTTGAATTTACTCTTAAACTAACCTTAACCTAACCTTAACTATAACCTAACCCTAACCTTGACCAAACCCTTAACCTTTACCTTAACCTTATGGGTTTAGTTAGGTTAAGGTTAAGCTTAAGGGTTTGGTTAAGGTTAGGGTTACGTTAAGGTTAAGGTTAAGGTTAGGTTAAGCGTAAAGTCAAGGTTAAGGTTATGGTTAAGGTTAAGGGTAAGATAATGTTAAGGTTATGGTTAAGGTTAAAGTTAAGCGAGTAAGGTTAAGGTTAACGTTAAGGTTAAGGTTAGGTCAAGTTGAACGTTAATGTCAGGTCAAGGTTAAGGTTAAGGATAATTTAAGGTTAAGGGAAAGATAAGGTTAAGGTTAAGGTTAAGGTTAAGATAAGGTTAAGGGTAAAATCAATCCTTAAGCTTAACCTTCCCCAAACTTTAACCCTAACCTTAACCTTAACCTAAACCTTAATCTAACCTTAACCATAACCATAACCTTAACTTTACCCTTAACCTAACCTTACCTTACCCTAACCATAACCTTAACTTTACCCTTAGCCTAATCTTAACCTTAACCTAACCTTAAACTTGACTTCCCTTAACTTAACCTTAACCTTCACTATAACCTAATGCTAACCTTAACCAAATCCTTAACCTTAACCTTAGTAAACCTATAACCTTAACCTTAACCTTAACCTTAACTATAACGTAACCCTAACCTTAACCTTAACTTTACCCTTAACCTAACCTTAACCTTAACTATACCCTTAACCTTATCTTATCCTTAACCTAACCTTAACTGTACCCTTAACCTTGACCTTAACCTTAACTTAACCTAACCATAAGCTTAACCTTAACTATAACCCAACCCTAACCTTGACCAAACCCTTAAACTTAAACTTATCTTTACCTTATCCTAACCTTAACTTTAATCTTAACGTAACTATAACCTTACCCTTAACCTTAACCTTGACCTTAACTATAACCTAACCCTAACCTTGACCAAACCCTTAACCTTAACCTTAACCTGACTAAACCCTTAGCCTTAACCTTAGCCTTAACCTTAACCTTAACCTAATATTAAACTTAACTAAGATAGGTTAAGGTTAAGGTTAGGTTAAGGTTAAGGTTATGGTTAAGGTTAAAGTTAAGGTCAGGTAAAGTTTAAGGTTAAGGTTAATGTTAAGGGTTTGGTTAGGGTTAGGGTTAGCTTATAGTTAAGGTTACAGGTTTTGTAAGGTTAAGGTTAAGGGTTTGGTCAAGGTTAGGGTTAGGTTAAGGTTAAGGGTAAAGTTAAGGTTAGGTTAAGGTTAATGGTAGGTTAAGGTTAAGGTTAAGGTTATGTTAAGTTTAAGGTTAGGTTAAGGTTAAGGTTAAGGGTTTAGTTAAGGTTAAGTTTAGGTTAAGGTTAAGGTTAATGTTAAGCGTTTGGTCGAGGGTAGGGTTAAGGTTAAGGTTAATAATAAGTTAAGGTTAAGGGTAAGATAAGGTTAAGGTAAAGGTTAAGGTTAAGGTTAAATTCAAGGTTAAGGTTAGGTTAAGGTTCAAGTTACGGGTTTAGTCAGGTTAAAGTTAGGTTAATTTTAAGGTTAAGGTTAAGGTTAGGTTAAGGGTAAAGTTAAGGTTAAGGTTAATTTTTGGTCAAGGTTAGTGTTAAGTTATAGTTAAGGTTAAGGTTAAGGTTATGTTAATTTAAGGTTAAGGTTAAGTTAAGTTTAAGGTTAAGGCTAAGGTTAATGTTATGGTTAACGTTAATAATAGGTTCAACTTAAGATTAAGGTTAGGTTAAGGTTAAGAAAAGGTTAAGGTTAAGTTTAAGGTTAAGGTTAGGTTAAGGTTAAGGGTGAAGTTTAAGGGTAAGGTTAAGGTTAAGGTTAGCTTAAGGTCAAGGTTAAGGTTAAGTTAGGTTAAGGTTATGTTAAGGGTAAATTCAAGGTTAGGGTTAAATTTAAGGTTAATTTTAAGTGTAAAATTAAGGTTAGGGTTAGGTTATAGTTAAGATTAAGGTTAAGTTAAGGGAAAAGTCAAGATTAGGGTTAGGTTAAGGTTAAGATTAGGTTAAGGGTAAATTTAAGGTTTAGGTTAGGTTATATTTAAGGTCAAGGTAAGATATGGTTAAGGGTAAGGTTAAGGTTATGGGTTTAGTCACGTTAAGGTTCAAGTTAAGGTTAAAGTTAATATTAGATTAAGGGTAAGGTTAAGGTTAGGTTAAGGTTAAGGTTAAGGTAAAGGGTAAGGTTAGGGTTAGGTTATAGCTAAGGTCAAAGTTAAGGTTAAGGGTAAGGAAACCCTTAACCTTAACCTTAACTGAACCTTTACCCTAACCTTACCCTTAACCTTAACTATAAGCTAACCCTAACCTTGACCAACCCTTAACCTTAACCTTAACCTGACTAAACTCGTAACCTTAACCTTAACCTGACTAAACCTGTAACCTTAACTTTAACCTTACCCTAACCTTAACCTTAACTTTACCCTTAACCTTACCTTAACCATAACATTAACCTTAACCATAACCTTAACCTTAACCTTACCCTTACCTAACCTTAACCTTAATCTAACCTTAAACTTAACTTTAACCTTGACCTTAACATTAACCTTAACATTAATCTTTACCTTACCTTAACCTTAACCTTAACCATACCTTAACATTAACCTTAACCTGGACCTGTACCCTAACCTTAGCCTTAACCGTAATCTTGACCAAACCCTTAACCTTAACCTTGACATTAACAATAAACCTAACCCTAACCCTTACCAAACCCTTAACATTAACCTTAACCTTAACCTTACCCTAACCTTAACCCTAACCTTAACCTTAACTTTACCCTTAACCTAACCTTAAATTTACCCTTACCCTTAACCTTAGTCTTAACCTTGACTTTACCCTTAACCTAACCGTAAGGTTAATGTTAATTTAGTTGAAGGTAAGGTTAAGGTTACGGTTAGGTCAATGTTAAGGTTAAGGTTAACTATAACGTTAAGGATAAGTTAAGGTAAAGGGTAAGAAAAGGTTAAGGTTAAGGGTTTGGTTAAGGTTAGGGTTAGGTTATAATTAAGGTTAAGGATTTGGTCAAGGTTAGGGTTAGGTTATAGTTAAGGTCAAGGTTAAAGTTAGGTTAAGGTTAGGTTAAGGTTAAGGTTAGGTTAGGTTAAGGGTATGGTTAAGGTTAAGTTCAAGGTCAAGGTTAACCTAGCCTTAACCTTACCTTAACCTTTACCTAACCTTAACCTTAACCATAACCTTAACATTTACCTAACCTTAATCTTGACCTTAACTATAAACTAATCTAACCTTGAAAAAACCCTTAAACTTAACCTAAATTAACCTTAACCTTGACCTTGACCTTAACCTTAACCTTACCTTTACCTTAACCTTAACCTTAACCTTCCTATAACCATAACCTTAACCTTGACTTTAACCTTAACCTAACCTTAACCTTAACCTTACCCTAACCCTAACCTTGACCAAACCCTTAACCATAACCTTAACCTTAACCTTAGCTTTAAGCTTAAGCTAACCTTAACCTTAACCTTGACTTTATCCTTAACCTTAACCTAACCTTAACCTGACTAAACCTGTAACTTGAACCTTAACCTAACCTTAACCTTGACTGTACCCTTAACCTAATATTAACCTTAACCTTAACCTTGACTTCACCCTTAATGTAACCTTAACCTTAACCTCCCGTTAACAAACCCTTAACCTTAACCTTACTAAACCCTTAAGGTTAGGGTAAAGTTAAAGTTAAGGTTAAGGTTAGGTTAACGTTAAGGCGAAGGTTAGGTTAATGTTATGGTTAAGGATACAATTAGGTCAAGGTTAAGGGTTTAGTCAGTTTAATGTTAAGGTTAAGGATTTGGTCAAGGTTAAGGGTAAAGTAAAGGTCAAGTTTAGGGTTAGGTTGTAGTTAAGGTTAAGGTTAGGTTAAGGGTAAAGTAAAAGTTAAGTTTAAGGTGAAGGTTAAGGGTAAGGTTAAGGTTAAGGTTAAGGTTAGGTTAAGGTTAAGGTTAAGGGCAATGTCAAGGTTAAGGTTAGATTAAGGGTAAGGTTAAGGTTAAGGGTAAGGTTAAGATTAGGTTAAGGTTATGGTTAAGGTTAGGTTAAGGGTAAAGTTAAGGTTAAGGTTAAGGTTACATGTTTAGTCAGGTTAAGATTAAGGTTAAGCGTTTGTTTAAGGTTAAGGTTAAGGGTAAACACAAAGTTAAGGTGAAGGTTAGGTTAAGGTCAAGGTTAAGGTTAAGTTAAGGTTAAGGTTAAGGTTAATTTAAGGTTATGGTAAAGGTTTAGGTTAAGGTTAAGGTTAAGATAAGGTTAAGGTAAGGTTAAGGTTAAGTTTAAGGTTACATTAAGGGTAAATTCAAGGTTAAGGTTAGATTAAGGTTAAGATAAGGTTAAGGTTAAGGTTAAGGTTAGGTTAAGGGTATAGTTAAGGTTAAGGTTAATGGTAACGTTAGGGTTATGTTATAGTTAAGGTTAAGGTTAACGTAAAGGTTAAGGTTGGTTAAGGTTAAGGTTAAGGTTAGGTGAAGGTTAAGATAAGGTTAAGTTTAAGGTTAAGGTTAACATTAAGGACCTTACCCTTTACCTTATCTTAACCTTAACCTTAAAATTAACCTTGACCTTAACTATTACCTAACCCTAATCTTAAGCAAACCCTTAACCTTAACCTTAACCTTAACCATAACCTTAACCTTAACCTTCCCATTACCATAACCTTAACCTTAACCTTGACCAGTTTAGTCACCTATAAAAATTCGTCATATCAAATGGTGGCTAAATATTTTTTAGCCTTCAAGAAAAAATTCATTTCCAAATTGTGAGTTCTTGAAGTCTTATGATGATGCAGGAGCATCGGATTCGAAAATACTTTGTATTTATTAAAACTTAGGGGTGTTTAAATTTTTTAAAAAGAGCTAGATTTTTATGAATGATTGGAGTGGGTTTTATGTATTTTTAATTAAATATTGTAAATAATTCTCAATATGAGAGAATTTGGTCAGTTGAGGATGTAAAGGGATGAGAGATTTTAATTTAGAATTTAGTTTCATTAATTTTGGGTGAGAGAGGATTCTTAGGGATTCAAGAGTGATTTTAGGATTTGTTGAGATATTTAGGGGTTTGTTGAGTGATTAAAAGGATGAGAACCAAAATTGGTTCGATTAAAATTGTATAAATTAATGTGCCTCAAAGGAAAAATAGATCAGGTAGAATAGAATAGAGAGGAGAGGTGAGGCTTGGACGTTTATAAGCCTTGGGCAATTGGAAGGGCCATGAATGTTGAATATCTGGCCATGAACCAAGAGTTTTTTGTATTTAAATTCATGTTTTTTTATGAAGGATTTATTTTGAATTGTGTACATGGTGAATCAGTGAGACTTTATCTGTTCAGATAAAGTTGAATTTACAGTTTATTTGTGGTTTGAATTGAATGAAAAAAGGGTTACAATTGTGAGAAAGCATATAATTTTGAACTGTGAACATTTACATAGTGTGGGAGTATGGCGCACTGTTTGAAAATAGAAAACACATTTAAAATCAAGACTTGGAAGTTTTGTTTTAGTTCATACTGTAGATTTAATGCAGGTGTGCTGAACAAAAAAAATGTTTGGGATATACGAACACTGAATGAAGGACGAACTCGACATGAATCAAATTGCAGGGTCGAGTCTTGAATTAAAATCGACCTGTTGAGGTGAGCTACCAGAATTGAATTGGTAATAGTGAGTCGACTTAGTGATGGTATGAGGTATATTTTAAATAAAATCTGAATGTACTGTTTGAATGGTGCATCGATTATATTACAAATCGTAATGTATGGGGTATGCACAATGTTGAAGAGTTGTATTTTAAATGTGAGATGGAGTGCTTTCAACTGTTATTCAATACTTGATCGATATTTCATATTGATATCCACTGTTAAATGTTGATTGGTGTGAGAAAACGCACATAGTTTGTTGAACAGCATTGAAAAAGGTCAAAATGTCAATCTAAATAGTGAAGGTTGTCTTCAAATCTGCACAGAAGTTAGTATGAGAATTAAAGGGTCGATGGAAGAGTAAGATCGATTCTCATTTCACATTGTGATTCTCATTTATCATTTCTCATTTCATAATCTTTCTACCAAATTAAAGATTGTTAAAATGCTCCATGAACATGGAATTAAAGAGCACACATTACTTGGATTGCAGTGGTATGAATTTCCATATTGAGGTTTTAAAACATGAGTGCATTCTCTTGATTGAATCCAGCCATATGTGAATTTTGATGTTTAAATGGAAATGATGAATGAGAGTTATTGGGTTTTATTTATGTGAGCATTCAAATGTTGATTGGATTTAAAGTTTTAAAAATATGAATTTTCCATGAATGAGGAAAAGGGAAACTCCCATATACAGAGGTTGATTTTTATTGGTTTTATAACCATAATAAGAAATTCAAAAACAAGCTTCAGTGTGTGTGAATGATAGCATGTGAAATTGCCCCAGATTGAATTTTTTATTGGGTAGTTTTTGGAGATGCATTTTGTATATACATGAGAATGGGAGAGGTTCTAGGTTTGCAGGTTCAGCCTGCATCATTTTGGTATCAGAGTTGGAATAGCTCTGTGTGAAGATTCAAGTTTTTAAGTTGAGTTAATTGCATGTGATGAATGAATGATTTTAAAGCTAATGAATAATGCAGCACAGGGATGCAGTGTAGTTGAGGAAGGAAGCAAGATCAACATGATCTTGAAGGTGAGTTTGCAGTTGATATTTAACTCTGGTTTGAAGAATGTTTGTAGGCATATTGAGAAGAGTTATTAGATCACAGCTGGAGAGCAGTGATGAAAGAGTCCGACATGGATTCTAAGTGAGTGGAAGAACCTGAAGATTCAGCAGAGGTTGAATAAAGTTTTAGATGAGAGAAGCCTGAAGGAGCAGTGGAGAAATGCTCGAAAGGTTCCAGCAGAGGACTGGTGATTACCAAAAGACCAGATCCACAGAAAGGGATTGGTGAGGTAAGTGGTAGCAGAAGAGAGTTTACTGCTGCAGAGGCTTGGTGCAACTCATGGGTAAGGAACTCACGGCGAAGGAGATGACTACTGAAATTCATAAAGGAGAGAGCAGAGGTTTAGAGAGAGGCCATAGTAGAAAGAGGGAGAAAGGTGCCAAGGAAAATGGCATATTGAAGCAGTGGACTGATGAAGAGTATGAGAAAAATAAAGCTGAGATCGCGATTCATCTCAAGTTGTTGATGGAATTGTTACAGGAAAATGTGAGAAACCATAGACATGGTTGGACCATGAGGAAGAGAGTGAAGTGGCAGAGGCTACAACAGAAAAGAGATCAACAGATAAACATGCAGTTAATAGAAGAGTTGAAGAAGCTCGAGAATATGATGGATGTAAAGTTGGGATGTACGCAACTCAGAGCAGCTGAGTTGAAAGTGGAGGTTTCCATTGATAAAAAAAAAAGGAAGATTTCTTGAGTTACTGCATAGATCCAGATCAACTGGATAATGTAAAACCATGTATTTTTGTAGCTAACAATTGTGATGTGATTACAAGTTTTACTGAGAAGGAGGTGAAATCTTGTGAAGCTGTCACAAGTAGGGAAAATAGTATTTCAGGAGATAAGTATTCGAAAGAAGGAAGTAGTGATGCGTTTATACTCGAAGATATTACAGTATAAGAGGAAGTCCTTGTGAATGAAGAAGAGGATCAACTTGAAGAGCTGGTATATGAACCAACAGTTGAGACTATTGAACTTTGTGATTTTAAAACTGACAAGTTATGTGTGAATGCAGGCATTGAAGAAGATAGTTCATGTGATGAAACTATGGTGACTAAAGTAAAAGGTTTCCAAGTCACATATGATGACTATTATCTGTCAGAAGATGATCAGATTGAATTATAGAAACAAAAGGAATTCATAAATTCCTTGTTTTGTGAAAGAAATTGTTTCAATGAAGTTGTATTTGATGATGATAAATTTGTTATAAATGCTGATAATGACAATTTTTTTTTATTAAATAGCCAATTAAAAATTGATGGAGGAGGTGAAATTAGAATTATTGAGTTTATTGCAAAAGCTGAGGATTAGAATTATGTTCTGATGACAGATGAAGAGATGGTGACAATAGAAATCTTGGCTTGTGAAGGTAGTGAAGATTGCACAGAAAGTTTCTCAAAGGAGATGACAGGTTTATGGCATGAGTTAAGTGTCCTAGAGCAGAGACTAGAAGCATAGAGGATAAGTGTTAAGAATATAAAGACAGAGATGAATGGAAATAAAGAGGTTCATTTTCATGAACCAGAATAGAGAAACATTCTCGAAGAGGATGATGCTGAGGAGAGACTAAGGTTAGGGTTAGGTTATAGTTAAGGTCAAGGTTAACTTTAAGGTTAAGGATAAGGTTAAGATAAGGTTAATGTTAAGGTTAGGGTTAACCTTAAGGGTTTGGTCAAGGTTAGGGTTAGGTTAAGGTTAAGGCTAAGGTCAAGGTTAAGGTTAAGGTTATGGTTAAGGTTAAGGTTACAGTTGGGTTAGGTTAAGGTAAGGTTAAGGTTAAGGTTAAGGTTAACCTTAACTATAAACTTGACTAAACCCACAACCTTAACCTTAATCTTACCTTGACCTTAACTATAACCTAAACCTAACCTTGACAAAAACCTTAACCTTAACCTTAACCTTACCCTTAACCTTAACCTGACTAAACCCATAACCTTTACCTTAAACTTAACCTTACTAAAGTCGTAATCTTAACCTTAACCTTAACCTTAACCTTCACTTTACCCTTAACCTAACCTTAATATTGACCTTGAACTTAACCTTTACCATAACCTTAAGCTTAACCTTAACCGTAACCTTGACCTAAACATTAACCTTAACCCTAACCTTACCCTAACCATAACTTTAACCTAACTAACCCTTAACCTTAACCTTAACCTTGACTTTACTATTAACCTAACCTTAACCTTGACTTTACTCTTAACCTTAACCATAACTTAACCTTAACTTAACTTAACCTTAACCTTAACTTAACCTTAACCTAAATAACCCTTAACCTTTACCTTAACCTTGAATTTACTCTTAACCTAACCTTAACCTAACCTTAACTATAACCTAACCCTAACCTTGACCAAACCCTTAACCTTAACCTTATGGGTTTAGTTAGGTTAAGGTTAAGCTTAAGGGTTTGGTTAAGGTTAGGGTTAGGTTAAGGTTAAGGTTAAGGTTAGGTTAAGGGTAAAGTCAAGGTTAAGGTTATGGTTAAGGTTAAGGGTAAGATAATGTTAAGGTTATGGTTAAGGTTAAGGTTAAGGTTAGGTCAAGTTGAACGTTAATGTCAGATCAAGGTTAAGGTTAAGGATAATTTAAGGTTAAGGGAAAGATAAGGTTAAGGTTAAGGTTAAGGTTAAGATAAGGTTAAGGGTAAAATCAAACCTTAAGCTTAACCTTCCCCTAACCTTAACCCTAACCTTGACCAAACCCTTAACCTTAACTTGATTAAACCCTTAACCTTAACCTTAGCCTTAACCTTAACCTTAACCTAATATTAAACTTAACTAAGATAGGTTAAGGTTAAGGTTAGGTTAAGGTTAAGGTTATGGTTAAGGTTAAAGCTAAGGTTAGGTAAAGTTTAAGGTTAAGGTTAATGTTAAGGGTTTGGTTAAGGTTAGGGTTAGATTATAGTTAAGGTTACAGGTTTTGTAAGGTTAAGGTTAAGGGTAAAGTTAAGGTTAAGAGTAAAGTCAAGGTTTAGTCATTTAAGGTTAAGGTTAAGGGTTTGGTCAAGGTTATGGTTAGGTTAAGGTTAAGGGTAAAGTTAAGGTTAGGTTAAGGTTAATGGTAGGTTAAGGTTAAGGTTAAGGTTAAGGGTTTGGGAAGGTTAAGGCTAAGGTTAAGGTTATGTTAAGTTTAAGGTTAGGTTAAGGTTAAGGTTAAGGGTTTAGTTAAGGTTAAGGTTAGGTTAAGGTTAAGGTTAATTTTAAGCATTTGGTCGAGGGTAGGGTTAAGGTTAAGGGTAAGATAAGGTTAAGGTAAAGGTTAAGGTTAAGGTTAAATTCAAGGTTAAGGTTAGGTTAAGGTTCAAGTTACGGGTTTAGTCAGGTTAAAGTTAGGTTAAGTTTAAGGTTAAGGTTAAGGTTAGGTTAAGGGTAAAGTTAAGGTTAAGGTTAATTTTTGGTCAAGGTTAGTGTTAAGTTATAGTTAAAGTTAAGGTTAAGGTTAAGATTATGGTTAAGGTTAAGGTTATTTTAAGTTAAGGTTAAGGTTAAGTTTTGGTCCATGTTAGGGTTAGGTTATAGTTAAAGTTAAGTTTAATGTCAAAGTTAAGGCTAAGGTTAAGGTTAGGTTAAGGTTAAAGTTAAGGTTATGGTTAGGGTAAGGTTAGGGTTAAAGTTAGGGGAAGGTTAAGGTTAAGGTTAGGTTAATGTTAAAGTCAAGGTTAAGGCTAGGTTAAGGGTAAGGGTTTGGTCAAGGTTAGGGTTAGGTTATAGTTAAGGTCAAGTTAAGGGTAACGTTAAGGGTTTGGTCAAGATTAGGGTTAGGTTATAGTTAAGGTTAAGGTTAAGGCTAGGGGAAGGTTAATGTTAAGGTTAACGTTAAGGGTTTGGTTAAGTTTAGGGTTACGTTATAGTTAAGGTTAAGGTTAAGGTTACAGGTTTAGTCAGGTTGAGGTTAAGGCTAAGGTTAAGGTTAGGTTAATTTTAAGGTTAAGGCTAAGGTTAATGTTATGGTTAACGTTAATATTAGGTTCAAGTTAAGATTAAGGTTAGGTTAACGTTAAGAAAAGGTTAAGGTTAAGTTTAAGGTTAAGGTTAGGTTAAGGTTAAGGGTGAAGTTTAAGGGTAAGGTTAAGGTTAAGGTTAGGTTAAGGTCAAGGTTAAGGTTAAGTTAGGTTAAGGTTATGTTAAGGGTAAATTCAAGGTTAGGGTTAAATTTAAGGTTAATTTTAAGTGTAAGATTAAGGTTAGGGTTAGGTTATAGTTAAGATTAAGGTTAAGGTTAAGGTTAAGGTTAAGGTTAAGGTTAAGTTAAGGGCAAAGTCAAGGTTAGGTTTAGGTTAAGGTTAAGATTAGGTTAAGGGTAAATTTAAGGTTTAGGTTAGGTTGAGGTTAAGGTTATATTTAAGGTCAAGGTAAGATATGGTTAAGGGTAAGGTTAAGGTTATGGGTTTAGTCACATTAAGGTTCGGGTTAAGGTTAAAGTTAATATTAGGTTAAGGGTAAGGTTAAGGTTAGGTTAAGGGTAAAGTTAAGGTAAAGGGTAAGGTTAGGGTTAGGTTATAGCTAAGGTCAAAGTTAAGGTTAAGGGTAAGGAAACCCTTAACCTTAAACTTAACTGAACCTTTACCCTAACCTTACCCTTAACCTTAACTATAAGCTAACCCTAACCTTGACCAACCCTTAACCTTAACCTTAACCTGACTAAACTCGTAACCTTAACCTTAACCTTATGCTTAACCTTCACCATTAATCTTAACCTTAACCTTAACCTGACTAAACCTGTAACCTTAAATTTAACCTTAACCTAACCTTAACCTTAACTTTACCCTTAACCTTACCTTAACCATAACATTAACCTTAACCATAACCTTAACCTTAAACTTACCCTTACCTAACCTTAACCTTAACCTTAACCTAACCTTAAACTCAACTTGAACCTTAACCTTAACATTAACCTTAACATTAATCTTTACTTTACCTTAACCTTAACCTTAACCATAACCTTAACATTAACCTTAACCTGAACCTGTACCCTAACCTTACCCTTAACCGTAACCTTAACCAAACCCTTAACCTTAACCTTGACATTAACAATAAACCTAATCCTAACTCTTACCAAACCCTTAACATTAACCTTAACCTTAACCTTACCCTAACCTTAACCCTAACCTTAACCTTAACTTTACCCTTAACCTAACCTTAAATTTATCCTTACCCTTAACCTTAGTCTTAACCTTGACTTTACCCTTAACCTAACCTTAAGGTTAATGTTAATTTAGTTGAAGGTAAGGTTAAGGTTACGGTTAGGTCAATGTTAAGGTTAAGGTTAACTATAACGTTAAGGATAAGTTAAGGTTAAGGGTAAGAAAAGGTTAAGATTAAGGGTTTGGTTAAGGTTAGGGTTAGGTTATAATTAAGGTTAAGGGTTTGGTCAAGGTTAGGGTTCGGTTATAGTTAAGGTCAAGGTTAAGGTTAGGTTAAGGTTAAGGTTAGGTTAGGTTAAGGGTACGGTTAAGGTTAAGTTCAAGGTCAAGGTTAACCTAGCCTTAACCTTACCTTAACCTTTACCTAACCTTAACCTTAACCATAACCTAAACATTAACCTAACCTTAACCTTGACCTTAACTATAAACCTACTCTAACCTTGACAAAACCCTTAACCTTAACCTAAATTAACCTTAACCTTGACCTTGACCTTAACCTTACCTTTACCTTAACCTTAACGTTAACCTTCCTATAACCATAACCTTAACCTTGAATTTAACCTTAACCTAACCTTAACCTTAACCTTACCCTAACCCTAACCTTGACCAAACCCTTAACCATAACCTTAACCTTAACCTTGACTTTATCCTTAACCTTAACCTAACCTTAACCTGACTAAACCTGTAACTTGAACCTTAACTTAACCTTAACCTTGACTGTACCCTTAACCTAATCTTAACCTTAACCTTAACCTTGACTTCACCCTTAATGTAACCTTAACCTTAACCTCCCGTGAACAAACCCTTAACCTTAACCTTAATAAACTCTTAAGGTTAGGGTAAAGTTAAAGTTAAGGTTAAGGTTAGGTTAACGTTAAGGTGAAGGTTAGGTTAATGTTATGGTTAAGGATACAGTTAGGTCAAGGTTAAGGGTTTAGTCAGTTTAATGTTAAGGTTAAGGATTTGGTCAAGGTTAAGGGTAAAGTAAAGGTCAAGTTTAGGGTTAGGTTGTAGTTAAGGTTAAGGTTAGGTTAAGGGTAAAGTAAAAGTTAAGTTTAAGGTGAAGGTTAAGGGTAAGGATAAGGTTAAGGTTAAGGTTAGGTTAAGGTTAAGGTTATGGGAAATGTCAAGGTTAAGGTTAGATTAAGGGTAAGGTTAAGGTTAAGGGTAAGGTTAAGGTTAGGTTAAGGTTAAGGTTATGGTTAAGTTTAGGTTAAGGGTAAAGTTAAGGTTAAGGTTAAGGTTACATGTTTAGTCAGGTTAAGATTAAGGTTAAGCGTTTGTTTAAGGTTAAGGTTAAGGTTAAGGGTAAACACAAAGTTAAGGTGAAGGTTAGGTTAAGGTCAAGGTTAAGGTTAAGTTAAGGTTAAGGTTAAGGTTTGGTCATGGTTAGGGTTAGGTTATAGTTAAATTTAAGGTTAAGGTTAGGTTAAGGGTAAAGTTAAGGTTAAGGTTAATTTAAGGTTATGGTAAAGGTTTAGGTTAAGGTTAAGGTTAAGATAAGGTTAAGGTAACGTTAAGGTTAAGTTTAAGGTTACATTAAGGGTAAAGTCAAGGTTAAGGTTAGGTTAAGGTTAAGATAAGGTTAAGGTTAAGGTTAAGGTTAGGTTAAGGGTATAGTTAAGGTTAAGGTTAACGTAAAGGTTAAGGTTGGTTAAGGTTAAGGTTAAGGTTAAGGTTAGGTGAAGGTTAAGATAAGGTTAAGTTTAAGGTTAAGGTTAACATTAAGGACCTTACCCTTTACCTTATCTTAACCTTAACCTTAAAATTAACCTTGACCTTAACTATTACCTAACCCTAATCTTAACCAAACCCTTAACCTTAACCTTAACCTTCCCATTACCATAACCTTAACCTTAACCTTGACCTGTTTAGCCACCTATAAAAATTTGCCATATCAAATGGTGGCTAAATATTTTTTAGCCTTCAAGAAACAATTCATTTCCAAATTGTGAGTTCTTGAAGTCTTATGATGATGCAGGAGCATAAAATTCGAAAATACTTTGTATTTATTAAAACTTAGGGGTATTTAAGTTTTTTAAAAAGAGCTAGATTTTTATGAATGATTTGAGTGGGTTTTATGTATTTTTAATTAAATATTGTAAATAATTCTCAATATGAGAGAATTTGGTCAGTTGAGGATGTAAAGGGATGAGAGATTTTAATTTAGAATTTAGTTTCATTAATTTTGGGTGAGAGAGGATCCTTAGGGATTCAAGAGTGATTTTAGGATTTGTTGAGATATTTAGGGGTTTGTTGAGTGATTAAAGGGATGAGAACCAAAATTGGTTGAATTAAAATTGTATAAATTAATGTGCCTCAAAGGCAAAATAGATCAGGTAGAATAGAATAGAGAGGAGAGGTGAGGCTTGGGCAGCCAAAATTTATAAGCCTCGGGCAATTGGAAGGGCCATGAATGTTGAATATCTGGCCATGAACCAATAGTTTTTTGTATTTAACTTCATGTTTGTTTATGAAGGATTTATTCTGAATTGTGTACATGGTGAATCTGTGAGACTTTACGTGTGTAGAGAAAGTTGAATTTACTGTTGATTTGTGGTTTGAATCGAATGAAAAAAGGGTTACAATTGTGAGAAAGCATATAATTCTGAACTGTGAACATTTACATAGTGTGGGAGTATGGCGCACTGTTTGAAAATAGACAGCACATTTAAAATCAAGACTCCGAAGCTGTGTTTTAGTTCATACTGTAGATTTAATGCAGGTGTGCTGAATTAAAAAAATGTATAAATTATCTGATTCTTGGACGATAGACAGACATCGAAATGGTCAAGTGCGAAGATCCGAGTCTTGAATTAAATCAACTGAGTTGGTCGAGGTATTGTTCAACCTCCTAAATCTTGCATCTTTTCCATACTTTTCTATACCTTTTCATCCTTTGAACCTCCCAAAGTTGTCAATATCATTGTATGTTAATTGCAAAACCATCTTTTGCATGGTTTTTAAGTATATTTTTGACATGCCTTTTTGATTTAGATTTTGTTCATCTAGTTGCGGAATCTTGCCACTTTCCGCAGCTGCTGCAACTTTCCGCAGCCATTTTGTGAAACTCTATGTTACAGGTGTCTACAGGAAAAATGAGCCACATGGGAAAGTCAGAAATGATGTGGACATGGTTCGTGTCCTATTGGCTTGAGCAAACTCATCTGAAGAAGCTGCAGTCAAAGGCGTCCAAATGGAAGTCAACCGTAGAGTCTCACGGTGACAGGACTCTGTTTCGTGTCACGTGAAGGTTCATATGGCCGTTTCTGAATTGCGGAGGATAAATAAACATATGTACATGGCTCCTTAGCCGAATTCAAACATCCACTCCCCATAGATTTACTTTTCAATACGGCCATGATCCTAGATCCGTGGACGTAATGGTCTACATGTTCTCCACCAGCATAAACTTTAGGAACTAGTTATGTTTCTTTTGTTATAAATAACGCGTTTGCATATGCATATAGAGTTAGTCTCGATTAGTCTCTGTTATCTTTTATTAGTCTGCTCTGTAATGTAATTACGCTGCCTTTGTGCCGTAATACCACCTTACTATTATGACTGCATTTTAATATAAGAAGACTCTGTTTCCAAACATAATTCGTACTTGAAGATTGTTGCCAAGGCTGGTGTAGAGGGCCCCTGCACTTGCCAAGGTTCTGTGCATTATTGTATAGTTCTTATTTTATTTCTTTAAAGCTCATTATGCCATAATCCATTCACATGTTTATACATTGCATCTTTCATGGTATATATGCTTCATTTCTGTTTATAAACTTTCATGCTTTCCATTTCACTTTTGTCTTTCATGTTTTATGTTATTGATTACTGATCAGTGTTCTTGTTTCAGGTTATAGATAGTCAGCCCGGGCATTTGCATAATTTTGACTAATGACATGGAATTAACATTGTTCCCCGCTACTAATTTTTTTTCCTTAGTTTCTCACACTTCAATATTGTTTAAATCAATTTGCCTTATTTACTTCGCAGAGGTTAAATTTAGATATATTAAATCGCTCATAACATCTTCGCTGCTCCTCCGAAAGCCACAAATTGACTGATGGTGAGGGATTGTATTATGAAATGTGTAGTTTCGTAGATAGTTTCCTTTTTGCAAATCTACTTGTCCAACCGCTTTCATAACACCTTCAGTTGCCTCCGCAAGCCACAGCTGGACTGATGGTGAGGATTGTATTATGAAATGTGTAGTTTGGTATTAGTTTCCTTTCTGCAAATTTAGATATATTAAATTGTGCATGACATCTTCAGTTACCTCCGAAAGCCACAGCTAGACTGATGGTGAGGGATTGAATTATGAATGTATGGTTTGATATTAGTTTACTTTCTACAAGTTAGATATCAGTTACTCAAGTTGTTTATGGTTACTTCCAAAAATCATAGCTAGACTAATGATGAGGGATCAGAAGACAAGTTGATGTAATTTGATTTAGATTTACTTTATTGCAACTTTTGGATTTCTTTCAACATAGTTTCTTTTTTATTTAGACAGCAGCAAGAATATTTTGGTTTCATGCTCACTAGTTCACTATTTTGATTTATTAGACTAGCAGCACCTTTTCATTTCAGCAGCACATTTTCATTTCCTTTCAAGTTTTGTCATTGTAAGTTTCAAATTCCTTTTTAAGTTTCAAGTTGGTAAATCATTATAGGGGATATCATTTCCTTGAACAAACATAACCATACTTATTTTTATTTTAGAATTTCCATCCCACCTTAGAAAACCAAAAATGACAAAAAGTTAAGAAAAAGGTTATCTTGCACATATAGTGTGCTGCACTTCATCAGCTTACGAATCTCGGATTGACAAATTAAATGCAGCAATTTAGGACACACTAAATTGACCAAACATTTTAGAACAACCTTCCGACTGAATGAATGCACGGAGATGAGCACAATGACTGTAGGTAGATATCAGTGAGTGGGTATACGGACTATAGCGTAATAGAGAAAGAAATGGAGTGAACAGAAAAGAGAGGGGTTTTCGTGAGCACGACAGAGATATGGCTGTGAGATTAACAAAGTATAACACATCCGGCAGTGTTTTGAAATTTGGTGGCTGCGAAATAAATATGAGCACGTTTAAACAACGGCTATGGATTTATGCGGCTGTAAGAGTCCGTGGTCAAATCAATTACGTCTCATTGTCACCGGTGGAATATTGGAACATGAGTGAAGATCGGGGGTTTAATGATGGAACCGTTTGAGAATGAATGCGAGAGGATAATATGGAGATCGTGAAAGGTTACGGAATTGTCAATATAATCATTGCACATAATGGATGGAGCTTATGGTTCATAACTATATAAAAATGTGTTTTCAATGCTATTTGAAATAAATTTTACTCATACCTTTGGAATCTTTGCCTTTTCCCTTGGTCTTCAACTAGTTACTCTTTATTGGTGTCTTGAATGCTCCATGTCTTCATTTTTGATCCTCTCACCTGCATTTTGTTTCATGATTATGGAAATAACATCTAGCTGTAAATTCTTTTGAAAACAGAGTAGTAGCTGCGGAATCTGCTTCTGGCTGCGGAAACTGGAGTCAGCTGCAGAAACAGATGTCAGCTGCGGAAACTGACACGGCTATTATTTGGATGAATGGAGATGAACGGATGACAAATGACTAGATGGAAATGGTTATGAAATAGAATTTTATTGATGAAATGGAATGAAATGGATGAAATGAAGTGGAATGGAATGAAATGAAGTGAAATTAAATGGAATGAAGTGGAATGGAATGGAGTGGGTGGTCACAAAACTTGTGAAATGAAAGAGATATTTTTTTTTTGGAAAATATAGAGTGTCAGGTGTTCCTGATTTTCACCCTATATTTTATGTATAATATTGCCAATCAGTGATTGGTTTTCAGGCTTATACAAATTATTATTATTATTATTTTTATTTTTTTTAGAACTGAAAAGAACAAAAGCTAGGCTGGTGGAGAAGAGGAATTCTTCTGTACCAGCCTGATTGTAGAAATTTCTTGAAACATTTTGACAAAATCCTCTTTTGAGAGTGGCTTATGATAAACTTTCACTCTATGGCCATTCACAATAAGAGGAGTTTGAAACTCATCAATGGTCTTGATTCTTACCGCTCCATTGCTAAAGATCTTGTCAATCTCATATGGCCCAAGCCAATCAGTCTGAAATTTTCCTTGAAAATATTTAAACTTGGAATCAAATAACAATGCCAAATCTCCTTCTTGAAACTTCTTCTCTTTGATGTACTTGTCATGCCATTTAGCTCTTTGATATTGAACTAGATCAGTTCTTAAAATTGCTTCTTGTCTGATCTCATCTAGCTCATTCAATTGCTCCATTCTATGCTTTTGGGCTTCTGATAAGTCCATCCCCAACTGAACTGCTATCTTGAAGGTCTTGACTTGGAACTCAATGGAGAGCAAGACTTCTTTCCCATAAACAAGTTCATAGGAAGAATGTCCTGTTGTATTTCTCCATGTAGTTCTGTAGGCCCACAAGGCTTTAGGAAGCCTTTCTGCCCAATCTCTTCTATGTAGATGAACAGTTTTGGTGATGATACTTTCAAGAACTTTATTTGTGGACTCCACTTGACCATTTTCTTGCGGATGGTAAGGAGTAGATATTCTGTGCTTGATTTTGTATTCTTCCATCAACTTCTCCACCAAGTTGGATGTGAATTGGCTTCCCTGATCTGTCACAATTTCTCTTGGAACACCAAAGCGAGTAAAAATATCCTCATAAAGAAAATTAACAACTGAATTTTCAGTAGCAGACACTAATGCTTTGGCTTCCACCCATTTAGTAACATAATCGGTACAAACCAATATATACTTCTTTTGCTTAGATGGTGGATTAATAGGTCCAATGAAATCTAAAGCCCATTTTTCAAAGGGTTCAATGAGTACCTGTGTTTGCAGTGGCATTTCATTTGAAAGGGTAGGTTTCCCTACTCTTTGGCAGCTGTCACACCTTTTGACATATTGTTTTGCATATTTGAAGAGGGAAGGCCAATAATATCCTAAAGAGAGGATTTTATAGGCCGTCCTTTTGTCTGCAAAGTGTCCGCTGCATGGTTCATCATGACATGCCTTAAGAATATCGGGCATTTCATCTTCCCTGACACATCTTCTGATCACAAGATCTGGCCCTGTTTTAAACAATTCGTTAGAAATCCATGAATATTTTGAACTCTCTTGAATAATTTTTCGTTTTTCACTTGGAAATAAATGTGAAGGCAGTTTCCCTGTAACCAAATAGTTAGCAATATCTGCATACCAAGGAGTCTTAATAGTTACTGCAAACAAGTATTCATCAGGAAACTTATCCTCTACGGGAGAATCTTCTTTAGTATTCTGAATCCTAGACAAGAAATCAGCTACTGTATTTTGTTTTCCTGGTCTATCCAACACAGTAATATTGAATTCTTGCAAAAGTAGGAGCCATCTTGTCACTCTGCCATTAGTAACAGGTTTGTTCATTAAATATCTAATTGCAGAATGGTCAGTATGAATAAAAGTTTCATAGCCTGTTATGTAATGTCTAAACTTATTAATTTCATGAACAACAGCTAAAAACTCTTTTTCAGTCACAGTATAATTCAACTCTGTGGGAGTCAAATTTTTACTGGTATAATAAATGGCATAAAGAACTAAATATTTTTGACCCAACACAGCTCCTAGAGTTGTATCTGAAGCATCCGTAGAAATATGGAAAGGGAGTTTCCAATTTGGTCCTCTCAAGATAGGTGCTTCAGATATTCTTGTTTTCAAAGTTTCAAAGGCTGATTGACAATCAGGATCCCATTTGAATTCACAATCTTTTGTAAGCAATTTGAAGAGTGGAGATGTTATTTTAGTGAAGTTTTCTATAAATCTTCTATAGTAACCAGTAAATCCTAGAAAAATTCTAACATCTCTTTGACAATTTGGAATAGGCAACTTGGAGATGACTTCAACTTTTGATCTATCAATCTTAATCCCATCTCCTGAAATATGATGTCCTAAAACAATCCCTTCAGTAAACATCATAAAGAATTTTTCATGGCTTAATGAAAGGTTTGTTTCTTTACATCTTATAAGAATTTTTTCCAAATTTTCTAATGCCTCTTCAAATGAATTACCATAAACTGTAAAATCATCCATATAAACCTCTACACAATCATGGATTAGATCAGAAAAAATTCCTAGTACTGCTCTTTGGAATGTTGCAGGTGCATTACATAACCCAAAAGGAAGTAATCGGTAGGAAAATTTTTCCCATGGACAAGTAAATGTGGTCTTATCTTGATCTTCAGGTGCTACCTGAATTTGATTCTAGCCACTAAAACCATCCAAAAATGAAAAGTACTTTTTACCTGCTAATGTGTCTAATACCTGATCGATAAAAGGCAAAGGAAAGTGATCCTTCAAAGTTGCTTTGTTCAATTCCATGTAATCAATGCATACCCTCCATTTACCATTCTTTTTAGGTACTATAACCAGAGGAGAAACCCATCGGCTATCTGAAATTGGATAAATGAAGTTTACATTGAGTAGTTTTTGGAGCTCTTCTTTCACTATCTCCCTAAGATTTGGATTCATCCTTCTTTGAGGTTGTCTGATTGGTCCACTGTTTTCCTCAATATAGATATGATGGATGCAAGTCTTAGGATCAATACCCTTCATGTCAGTATACTCCCATGCAAATGCAGTAGAATGTTTTTGCAAGATTCTGGTTAGTTCTTCTTGTTGTGATTTCTCCAAATATTTGTTGATATTCAATGTTTTTTCTGGAAAAATCTCAATAGCAGAATTACCAAACTCTTCCATAGAGTAAAGAGACATTTGTCTTGATGATAAATATTCTATGTCAGATTCCAACTGAAATTGTGTGGGGTCATATTCTGAAGATATTTACAAATTTTCTAATGTGTTCAGAATTTGACTATCCTCACTGATTTTAGAAATGGTAAAGACAGGTTGTATAATGTCTTCATCATCGACCCATTCATTGTCTCCTACTTCTGTAATTTCTTTTGCTGGAGGATACAAATTGAATTTCTTTGTTGAATTACCATTAGAAATGTACATGTCCCCAGATCTACAACTAATAAAAGCATCAGTTGTGGCTAGCCAAGGTCTTCCTAAGATAAGTGGGTGCCCTCCTAGATGACTCTTGGGAGTCAAAATCATAAAATCTACTGGATATTCCCAAGAATCTAAGGAGACTGAAATATCTTCTAATACACCATCTGGTTTAATAATTGATCGATCTGCAAGTTGCAGTAAAGTAGGTATAAAAAGAAGGTTAGGAAGTTTTAGCTGGTCCATAGTCTGTCTACTCATAATGTTGATAGCATCCCCTAAGTCAATTAATGTGTTTGGAATTTCTATCCCATTTATATGTGTCTTGACAATTGGACTTCCTTGATCTACATACTTCTGCATGGTAATTTTTCCCATCATAATATTTGCAATCGTTCCTACGAGGTGGATTCTTCTTGTGTCTTTTAGTTTCCTTCTTCGTCTTTTGAAACTCAACTCCTTTATTGTTTTTGCTAGAATAGGAATCTCTCGAATGGCTTGTAACAAGGGAATCTTGATACAAACATTCTTTAATTCATCTAGAAAGTCATAGTTAGGCAACAAGATTTGTTTTTCCACCCCCTTGTCAATTTGTAGTCTTTCAGGAAAAGGAGGTGTAGATGAAGATGCGGGTTGCTCAACTATAGGAGTTGTGGATGTTAACTTTTCTTTTTCTTTTTGAATGTTTGAATTTTGAAGAGATTCTTCCTCGGAACCCTTATTGACTTGAAGAGAATCCTCCTCAGAGGTATCTTGCTCTTGAATATATATAGAAGGTTTTTCTAAAACTCTACCAGATCTGAGTTGTACATCGTTGAGAGGAACAATCATATAGGTAGGAAATTGTTGTCCTTCTACCATGTAAGTATTCTGAGGATTCTTATTGTTAGGATTTGGAAATGGCTGAGCTGGAAGTTGACTTGTCTTTTGTTGGTATGGAAGCATGAGTTGAGGATTTGGATTTTGTTGAGAAGGTTGTTGTTGTGGAAATGGCAATGAAAGTTGTGGATTTGGGTTTGGAAGTTGTGGAGCTTGTTGATTTTGAAAATATGGAGGATATTGATAAAATTGAGAAAATCTCCCATAAGGATTTTGCATCCCTTGTACCCATGGTTGATATGGATTCTGATGTTGGGGCCAAGGTTGTTGCCAAGGATTCCAATTTGGTGGGGTTTGAAGATTCATAGGGTTGTTAAACCCTTGAGTTTGTTTTCCCTGCCAAGGTCTCCTTGCAACAAAACAGAGAGATTCTACTAAATTTGGGTCTTCTTGAAAGACAGCTTTGAGTCCAGGAATTGAAGGAAAATCCTTGATCTCATGATTCTCTGAGCAAATCATACATGTTTCTACAACTTTTGCATCCAAGGGACATTCCCTTAAAGCATGTTTCTTCCTACATTTCGGACAAAAAATGGCTAAAGCATCTGTTTCTGCTTTCTGCTTGTTTTGGATTTTAAGGGTGTCTAGTTGTTCACTAAGGCTCCCTAAGATATCAGTTTTGAACTCATCAAGCATATTACCAATCTCTGCCCTACTTACTGATCCAGTTGCAGATTTTTTAGCCCTAATAAGAGAAGGATCCCTAGGCCCTTTTCATGTTTTAGATTTTCCTCTTGAGAGATGGACACATAGTTCTGTTATGTCACGGAGTGGAAGTTGAGAAATGTCTCCTTTCCCCATCATGTTTAAAATATCTATCCATTCATCTCTAATGGCTTTTAATATGAGGGCTTTCAAGGTTTCATCATCTAAGTTGCTCATCTTTGCTCTTTTCAAGTTGTATTGAAATCTTTCAAGTAAGTCTTCCAATTTTTCATCTTCTTTTTGCATCATTTTGAATACCTCATCCTTGTGATTGGTGGGCATACAATAGTCCAAGTATCTATCCAAAAATGTTTGTTTCATATCATGCCAAGTCCTAATAGATTGAGTGGCTAATCCCATGAACCATTTCAAAGCAGCTCCCTTCAAAGTTGAAGGAAATAGTTTGAGTTTTTGAGAGTCTTCCATATAGTCATAAGTTCGGCACACGACTTCAAACTCAAACAGAAATGTTTCAGGATCCTCACTTCGCAATCCATAAAAGTTAGGGAGAACAGATGGTGAGATATTTTTCATTGTTGTATGAGTTTCCTCATCAACTATAGGGAATCCAAACAAGTTGTATCCTTCCCTATTTCTACCATTATTTCCTTCACCATTGTTGTCTCCATTGTTTCCTCCTCTTCTACCTCTACCTCTACCTCCATCTATTACTTCCTCTGCCATGATAGTTTCTTTAGAGTCCTTAAAGTCTCTAGTTCTTCTATCAAGGGAGGATGAGAGAGAGTCTCTTTGTTTTTTAAATGGGATTTAGTAGATGTTATAGGAGAATCCTCTAATTCAGCTGCTCCTTGAATTCCAAAAATCTTAAGGCTAGGGGTAGATGGTGGTGAATCTGGTCTATGCCTTGAAGAAGATGGAGTTTTGAAAATCGAACTCTTGGCTTTAGCTATAAACCTTCCCCTAGAATCTCTTGCTCTATGCATGTCATTTTTTATTTTTTTTTATTTTTTAAAAGTTGGGCTAATAATTCTCTTTCTGATCTTCCAGGTCACACTAGGTGCAAGAAGAGAGTATACTTAAGAAATTACTAAACCAATAACTCTCTTTTCTGATCCTCCAGATCACACTAGGTGCAAGAGGAGAGCATACTTCAAGAAGTTATCAAGTTTTCCCTTCTTTTATGATTTTGTTTTTTTTTTAAAAGAAATTGGCTACCTAGTTACACTTCCCCAACAACGGCGCCAAAATGTTTGGTCAATTTAGTGTGTCCTAAATTGCTGCATTTAATTTTTCAATCCAGGATTCGTAAGCTGATGAAGTGCGGCGCACTATATGTGCAAGATAACCTTTTTTTTAAATTTTTGTCGTTTTTGGTTTTCTAAGGTGGGATGGAAATTCTAAAATAAAAAAAAGTATGGTTATGTTTGTTCAAGGAAATGATATCCCCTATAATGAAAAGGTGCTGCTAGTCTAATAAATCAAAACAGTGAACTAGTGAGCATGAAACCAAACTATTCTTGCTGCTGTCTAAACACAAAAGAAATTATGCTGAAATAAATCCAAAAGTTGCAATAAAGTAAATCTAAATCAAATTACATCAACTTGTCTTCTGATCCCTCATCATTAGTCCAGCTATGATTTTCGAAAGTAACCATAAACAACTTGAGTAACTGATATCTAACTTGCAGAAAGTAAACTAATATCAAACCATACATTCATAATTCAATTCCTCACCATCAGTCCAGCTGTGGCTTTCGGAGGTAACTGAAGATGTCATGCACAATTTAATATTTATAACTTGCAGAAAGGAAACTAATACCAAACTACACATTTCATAATACAATCCCTCACCATCAGTCCAGTTGTGGCTTTCGGAGGCAACTGAAGATGTTATGAGCAATTTAATATATCTAAATTTGCAAAAAGGAAACTAATACCAAACTACACATTTCATAATACAATCCCTCACCATCATTCCAGCTGTGGCTTTCAGAGGCAACTGAAGATGTTATCAGCAGTTTAATATATCTAAATTTAACTACTGAAGCAAATGAGCAAAACTGAATTAAACAAAGCAGTACTGAAATTAAACAGAAACTAAGAAAAACAAATTAGCAGCAGAACAATGTTAATTCCATGTCATTAGTCAAAAAATTATGCAAATTCCCGGGCTGCCTATTTATAACCTGAAACAAGAACACTGATCAGTAATCAATAACATAAAACATGAAAGACAGAAGTGAAATGGAAAGCATGAAATTTTATAAACAGAAATGAAGCATATATACCATGAAAGATGAAATGTATAAACATGTGAATGGATTATGGCACAATGAGCTTTAAAGAAATAAAATAAAAACTATACAATAATGCACAGAACCTTGGCAAGTGCAGGGGCCCTCTACACCAGCCTTGGCAACAATCTTCAAGTACGAATTATGTTTGGAAACAGAGTCTTCTTATATTAAAATGCAGTCATAACAGTAAGGTGGTATTACGGCACAAAGACAACGTAATTACATTACATAGCAGACTAATAAAATATAACAAAGACTAATCGAGACTAACTCTATATGCGTATGCAAACGCGTTATTTATAATAAAAGAAACATAACTAATTCCTAAAGTTTATGCTGGTGGAGAACACGTAGACCATTACGTCCACGGATCTAGGATCATGGCCGTATTGAAAAGTAAATATATGAGGAGTGGATGTTTGAATTCAGCTAAGGATCCATGTACAGATGTTGATTTATCCTCTGCAATTCAGAAACGGCCATATGAACCTTCACGTGACACGAAACAGAGTCCTGTCACCGTGAGACTCTACGGTTGACTTCCATTTGGACGCCTTTGACCGCAGCTTCTTTAGATGAGTTTTCTCGAGCCAATAGGACATGAACCATGTCCACATCATTTCTGACTTGCCCATGTGGCTCGTTTTTCCTGTAGACACCTGTAACATAGAGTTTCACAAAATGGCTGCGGAAAGTTGCAGCAGCTGCGGAAAGTGGCAAGATTCCGCAGCTAGATGAACAAAATCTAAATCAAACAGCAGACACAAAAATATAGTTAAAAACCATGTTATATGCTCTTTAGCAATTAACATACAATGATATTGACAACTTGGGAGGTTCAGGTGGATGAAAAAGGTATAGAAAAGTGTATGGAAAAGATGCAGATTTGAGACTCAACATACCCCCACTGTGAAGGTGTTGCATGTCCTCATGCAACCAAAATTTTGATATTCCTTCCTTAGTTCATATGCCTTGACACTTCAGCCAACACATCCAATCCTCTCCTCCTCTTCCTTGGTGCTGCCAACATTCTGGGTTTCTTCATTAAGCACCTAAATTTGATATTAACCAGTGCTCTTCTTAACTTCTGGCATTTCCTTTTCAATTTCTTGTTCTTCTTCTGCCATATTCCCAGATGTAGCATGGTATTATCATGAATGATTTTGTTCAATTTACCTTTTTCCTTCAATGTCTCATTTTCATTTTTGATGTTTCTATTTAAAAGCTCTAGCTCAAAGACTTCCTATTTTATTGATTGGACTAAATCATCCTGTACTGTATAAGGCTGAATGGATGAAGTACTAGGACCTGTAGCTACTTTTTCCAAAGATTCTATATAGTCATATACTTCCTGCTGCTTGGGGTCTATATCAGGTGTCATTTTTATTGGGTTGTCCCCAAAATGCCGTGAAGGAGAGTTATCTTCAAAATCTGGCTGAGAAGGGTTCACATCAACATCTTGCTGAGAATGGAATGGACTATGGTCAATGTCTGACTGAGAATGAAATGAACCAGGTTCACTAACTGACTGAGATGGACTATGGTCAGCTGGGGACTGTTCAGATGTTTCCTCTCCCAAATCAATGAAATGAGGACCCTTCATTTGTGTTTTCCTCAATTTCCCCTTAAGTCTGATGCTTCTTCTCACACGCTGTGGTACACTATCCTTTTGTTTTTATTTTCCTTTCTCTGTCTTCTTGGCCATAGATGACTGTTTTTGAAGATAAACTAATCTTTCATATAACACTTGATGATCTTCTTCTTCAGAAGAAGGAGTTTGATGTATAGCCTCAATATTTTTTCTCTCTTTTGGTGTTATTGGCTTCTTACCCTTGATTTCTTTCTTCTTCCTCTTTGACAGTCTCTCTTCCCTATCAGTTCTTTCAATTGTAGTAGTAGAAGCATTTTGAATTTCATCAATTGTTATTTTTCTCCTACTTCTTCTTGCTGTGCCACCTTCAGGAATTTCTTGAGTAGGAGTAATTTGAGTTTCATCATTTATTCTTTTTCTTCTACTCCTTCTTGTTGTACTACCTTCAAGAATTTCCTGAGGTTCCTCAAAGAAATTTCTAACCAAAAATTGTTCCCATGTGTATTTATTCTCCTTTAACTCTTTTTCAATCAAATTTTTTACAAGACCGTGGTGATATAGATGTGGTTCTACATCTCCTAAATTATTCTGAACAATCACAGACATTTTCTTCAAACTATGAAATAGAAAATATGGGAGATTGAGAGTTTGATTATCTAGAAAATTCATCAGCAACCTGTTATGGTACATATACATGGACCCAAAACGACCTTCACAGGTAATGAATTTTTGAACAACTAGCAGAAAAGTAGCCCATTCCTCTTTCAATGCATGAACAGGAATTCCTCTTTTAAAAACATTTATGGCCATACCTTGGTTTCGTAAGATTGTTCTCCAGGCTTCATCACTCATGCTTTTATTCTTAAACCAACGCTCACCCTCTTGAAGAAGTTCCGTGGCAGATGCTATAGATGCTTCATGTTTGTTTATGAAGGATTTATTCTGAATTGTGTACATGGTGAATCTGTGAGACTTTACGTGTTCAGAGAAAGTTGAATTTACTGTTTATTTGTGGTTTGAATTGAATGAAAAAAGGGTTACAATTGTGAGAAAGCATATTATTTTGAACTGTGAACATTTACATAGTGTGGGAGTATGGCGCACTATTTGAAAATAGAAAACAAATTTAAAATCAAGACTTGGAAGTTGTGTTTTATTTCATACTATAGATTTAATGCAGGTGTGCTGAACAAAAAAAATGTATGGGGTATACGAACACTGAATGAACGACGAACTCGACATGAATCAAATTGCAGGGTCGAGTCTTGAATTAAAATCGACCTGTTGAGGTGAGGTACCAGGATTGAATTGGTAATAGTGAGTCGACTTAGTGAAGGTATGAGGTATGTTTTAAATAAAATCTGAATGTACTTTTTGAATGGTGCGTCGATTATATTACAAATCGTAATGTATGGGGTATGCACAACGTTTAAGAGTTGTATTTTAAATGTGAGATGGAGTGATTACAACTTTTATGCAATACTTGATCGATATTTCATATTGATATCTACTGTTAAATGTTGATTGGTGTGAGAAAATGCACAGAGTTTGTTGAACAGCGTTGAAAAAGGTCAAAACATCAATCTAAATATTGAAGGATGTCTTCAAATCTACACAGAAGTTAGTATGAGAATTAAAGGGTCGATGGAAGAGTAAGATCGATTCTCATTTCACATTGTGATTCTCATTTCTCATTTCTCATTTCACAATCTTTCTACCAAATTAAAGATTGTTAAAATGCTCCATGAACATGGAATTAAAGAGCATACATTACTTGGATTGCAGTGGTATGAACTTCCATATTGAATTTTTAAAACATGAGTGCATTCTCTTGATTGAATCCAGCCATATGTGAATTTTGATGTTTAAATGGAAATGATGAATGAGAGTTATTGGGTTTTATTTATGTGAGCATTCGAATGTTGATTGGATTGAAAGTTTTAAAAATATGAATTTTCCATGAATGAGGAAAAGGGAAACTCCCATATACAGAGGTTGAATTTTATTGGTTTTATAACCATAATAAGGAATTAAAAAAGAAGCTTCCATGTGTGTGAATGATAGTATGTGAAATTGCCCCAGATTGAAGTTTTTATTGGGTAGTTTTTGGAGATGCATTTTGTATATACATGAGAATGGGAGAGGTTATGGGTTTGCAGGTTCAGTCTGCATCATTTTGGTATCAGAGCTGGAATAGCTCTGTGTGAAGATTCAAGTTTTTAAGTTGAGTTAATTGCATGTGATGAATGAATGATTTTAAAGCTAATGAATATTGCAGCACAGGGATGCAGTGTAGTTGAGGAAGGAAGCAAGATCAACAGGATCTTGAAGGTGAGTTTGCAGTTGATATTTAACTCTGGTTTGAAGACTGTTTGCAGGAATATTGAGAAGTCTTAGTAGATCACAGCTGGAGAGCAGTGATGAAAGAGTCCGACATGGATTCTAAGTGAGTGGCAGAACCTGAAGATTCAACAGAGGTTGAATAAAGTTTCAGATGAGAGAAGCCTGAAGGAGCAGTGGAGAAATACTCAAAAGGTTCCAGCAGAGGACTGGTGATTACCAAAAGACCAGATCCACAGAAAGGGATTGGTGAGGTAAGTGGCAGCAGAAGAGAGTTTACTGCTGCAGAGGCTTGGTGAAACTCATGGGTAAGGAACTCATGGTGAAGGAGATGACTACTGAAATTCATAAAGGAGAGAGCAGAGGTTCAGAGAAAGGCCATAGTAGAAAGAGGGAGAAAGGTGCCAAGGAAAATGGCATATTGAAGCAGTGGACTGATGAAGAGTATGAGAAAAATAAAGCTGAGATCGCGATTCATATCGGGTTGTTGATGGAATTTTTATAGGAAAATGTGAGAAACCAGAGACATGGTTGGACCATGAGGAAGAGAGTGAAGTGGTAGAGGCTACAATAGAAAAGAGATCAACAGATAAACATGCAGTTAATAGAAGAGTTGAAGAAGCTCGAGAAGATGATGGATGTAAAGTTGGGATGTACGCAACTCAGAGCATTTGAGTTGAAAGTGGAGGTTTCCATTGATAAAACAGAAAAGGAAGATTTCTTGAGTTACTGCATAGATCCAGATCAACTGGATAATGTAAAACCGTGTATTTTTGTAGCTGACAATTGTGATGTGATTATAGGTTTTACTGAGGAGGAGGTGAAATCTTGTGAAGCTGTCACAAGTAGGGAAAATAGTCTTTCAGGAGATAAGTATTCGAAAGAAGGAAGTAGTGATGCGTTTGTACTTGAAGCTATTACAGTACAAGAGGAATTCCTTGTGAATGAAGAAGAGGATCAGCTTGAAGAGTTGGTATATGAACCAATAGTTGAGACTATTGAACTTCGTGATTTTAAAACTGACAAGTTATGTATGAATGCAGACATTGAAGAAGATAGTTCATTGGATGAAAATGTGGTGAGTGAAGTCAAAGGTTGCCAAGTCACATATGATGACTATTATCTATCAGAAGATGATCAGATTGAATTATAGAAACAAAAGGAATTCATAAATTCCTTGTTTTGTGAAAGAAATTCTTTCAATGAAATTTTATTTGATGATGATCAATTTGTTATAAATGTTGATAATGACAAAGTTTTTTTATTAAATAGCCAATTAAAAATTGATTGAGGATGTGAAATTAGAATTATTGAGTTTATTGTAGAAGTTGAGGATCAGAATTATGTTCTGATGACAGATGAAGAGATGGTGACAACAGAAATCTTGGCTTGTGAACGTAGTGAATATTGCACAGAAAGTTTCTCAAAGGAGATGACAGGTTTATGGCATGAGTTAAGTTTCCTAGAGCAGAGACTAGAAGCACATAGGATAAGTGTTCAAAATATAAAGACAGAGATGAATGGAAATAAAGAGGTTCATTTTCATGAACTAGAACAGAGAGACATTCTTGAAAAGGATGATGCTGAGAAGAGACTAACTGATAGTCTCAAGAATAATTGGGATCAACATACTGAAGTGCTGATAGTGGGAAGTAAGGCACTGAGGCCTTATGATTTTTATTTTAACAAGTGTTTTGTGAATGCAGGTATTGTTGCAGGTACTGGAGAACATTTGACTCAGTTGAACAGTCAAATGAAGGAGAAAGACAAGACTTCTGTGGAAACATCTAATCCATGGAATGAAGATGTTATGTTGCTAGAGATGATACTGAATAGTCAAGATTCAGTGCAGGAAGAATCTCGATTGTAGAATTGGGAAATACAGATGAAGAGAGATGAAGATAGCAGAAAGAAGCACACAATGTACCAGTCTAGTAAGTCGTTGATAGGAGGAGGTAGAGGAGAAGTTTTCCATTGCAGAAAACAAGAGGGCATGGATGATTGGGTGGCAGTAAGAACAGAAGAAAAAATAGAAGTAAGAAATGAGAAATTAAGAACAGAAACAAGCATAGGAGTAAGAACTGAGCAAGCCGTCTTAGCTCAGCAGGCAGCAAGAAATCAGCAATCTGAAGATTTATTGGACTGAGAAATTGAATTAATCAGAAGAATTATGTTGAAAGTGTCTCAAAGGAAGACATCAGCAAGGAAGAGAAGCAACAGAAAAATGAAGATGGAGACAGATTGTGAAAGTGCAGCTAGTGGAGCAAGGCAGCATAAGATATGGAGACCTGGAGAAAAGCATTATACGACAGCAGAAGTTGATGATGACTTGCAGAACAAGGTGTGGGATCCAGGTGGACAAATAATTAAACGCATGATCTGGAGATCAAGATCATTTTCAACCTTGGGAGTCTGATGCAGGAGCATCGGATTCGAAAATACTTTGTATTTATTAAAGCTTAGGGGTGTTTAAGTTTTTTAAAAAGAGCTATATTTTTATGAATGATTTGAGTGGGTTTTATGTATTTTTAATTAAATATTGTAAATAATTCTCAATATGAGAGAATTTTGTCAGTTGAGGATGTAAAGGGATGAGATATTTTAATGTAGAATTTAGTTTCATTAATTTTGGGTGAGAGAGGATCCTTAGGGATTTAAGAGTGATTTTAGGATTTGTTGAGATATTTAGCGGTTTTGTGAGTGACTAAAGGGATGAGAACCAAAATTGGTTCAATTAAAATTGTATAAATTAATGTGCCTCAAAGGCAAAATAGATCAGGTTGAATAGAATAGAGAGGAGAGGTGAGGCTTCGACAACCAAAGTTTATAAGCCTTGGGCAATTGGAAGGGCCATGAATGTTGAATATCTATCCATGAACCAAGAGTTTTTTGTATTTAACTTCATTTTTGTTTATGAAGGATTTATTCTGAATTGTGTACATGGTGAATCTGTGAGACTTTACGTGTGTAGAGAAAGTTGAATTTACTATTGATTTGTGGTTTGAATTGAATGAAAAAATGGTTATAATTGTGAGAAAGCATATAATTATGAACTGTGAACATTTACATAGTGTGGGAGTATGGCGCACTGTTTGAAAATAGAAAACGCATTTAAAATCAAGACTTGGAAGTTGTGTTTTAGTTCATACTGTAGATTTAATGCAGGTGTGATGAATTAAAAAAATGTATGGGGTATATGAACATTGAATGAAGGACGAACTCGACATGAATCAAATTGCAGGGTCGAGTCTTGAATTAAAATCGACCTGCTGAGGTGAGGTACCAGGATTGAATTGGTAATAGTGAGTCGACTTAGTGATGGTATGAGGTACGTTTTAAATAAAATCTGAATGTACTGCTTGAATGGTGCGTCGTTTATATTGCTGATCGTAATGTATGGGGTATGCACAGCGTTGAAGAGCTGTATTTTAAATGTGAGATGGAGCACTTTTAACTATTATGAAATACTTGATTGATATTTAATATTGATATCTACTGTTAAATGTTGATTGGTGTGAGAAAACGCACAGAGTTTGTTGAACAATGTTGAAAAAGGTAAAAACGTCAATCTAAATAGTGAAGGTTGTCTTCAAATCTGCACAGAAGTTAGTATGAGAATTAAAGGGTCGATGGAAGAGTAATATTGATTCTCATTTCACATTGTGAATCAGTGTTATAAATTTAGTTGAAGAGCAAGTTACGGCTTGAAATTGTAATTTCATTGGCACAATGTTGTAAGAAGAGAGTTGATTTAATGTGGAATTGTAATTTATACAGCGTTGAAGAAAGAAGGGGACGTGAAGCCGTAGAAGCTTCATAAGGGACGAACGATAGAGGAATTAATATTGAGTCAGCGCACATTTGAAATGAAAATGATCATTTGCAGTTGCCAAGAGTTTAAATGAAAGAACTGAGCGAGGAGTTAGAAAGCAGAGATCGATTGGGAATCAATGCGATGAACCAGTTAATAAGTTAGTGGAATGCCGACAAGCGATGGAAAGTAGATGAAGCGTCCGTGGATGATAATTGTGAAGATAAATTATCCAACATTCAAGTTAAGTCGTGAAGGGTGTCCGGGGAAGTTGATATGCATTGGTAAGTCATACAAATATGAATTATAAGAGAGCTGGGCGTATCTACTTCGGAAAAGGTAAGTTAATGTGTGGCCGCTTGTTGTTGACATTTGATTTCTAATCAAATTGAAATTTTCCATAGCTGGAATTGAATATGTGGAAGTGTAGTTTGATAGTCAATATTGGAAGTTTTAAAGGGCGCGTGTATGTTGGAGTTGGAACCTTGAACTTTCTACCAAATTAAAGATTGTTAAAATGCTCCATGAACATGGAATTAAAGAGCATACATTACTTGGATTGCAGTGGTATGAATTGCCATATTGAGGTTTTAAAACATGAGTGCATTCTTTTGATTGAAGCCAACCATATGTGAATGTTGATGTTTAAATGAAAATGATGAATGAGAGTTATTGGGTTTGATTTATGTGAGCATTCGAATGTTGATTGGATTGAAAGTTTTAAAAATATGAATTTATCATGAATGAGGAAAAGGGAAACTCCCATATACAGAGGCTGATTTTTATTGGTTTTATAACCATAATAAGGAATTCAAAAAGAAGCTTCCATGTGTGCGAATGATAGTATGTGAAATTTCCCCAGATTGAAGTTTTCATTGGGCAGTTTTTGGAGATGCATTTTGTATATACATGAGAATGGGAGAGGTTCTGGGTTTACAGGTTCAGCCTACATCATATGATATCATTTATCCTTGGTATTAATCTTAATTTTTGTTTCACTATTAGACCTCAAGAACCTTGTTGTTTACCAAAGAAAAAATGTTCATGAGGCTCCATTTTTCATCATTACACTTCTCCATTTTTTCCCATAGTTCCTTCACAAATTCCCTCCATAAACCCTCATTCTAACCTCTAAATCATCCTAACCCTCTTCAAACCTTATATTTTCCCTTTATCTGGTTTAAAAACCCTTTCTTCCCTTTACCGAAACCCCTATTTCGGCCTTAAAAATCCTTATTTTGGCCTAAAATTAGTCTTCTACACTCTATAGGTCTTAAGCCCAAAGGGCTTATATCCTTAGCCCCTTTCCTCACATGTCCTCATCCCACGACCAGGAGCTAACCCCCATCGCGCAATCGCAATCGGGGTTTCGTGTTTCTTTGTTACCTTTTACTTCAAAAATCCGATGTGATGAGCTTCCGCTAAACTTCCCGATGCAATAAGCCCTTTATTTTTAACCCCTAGTCTCCTTACCTTTTTCATGGGACCACACCCCTTCGTCGCATCGCAAAAAACATAAGTCCTCTTTCCAAAGCGTTGGTCGTCTAATGGCCCGATCCGCCGATTTTATCTCAGCCATTGAATCCACCAGAACCAACAGCCGAGATTGCGTCGTGCTTAGCCCATAACCCTTTGCCATCGCCCCTCTGATTGAGTCCCAACCATTCATTCTCCCAAATCCAACGGTCGAGACTTAACCCAATAGCCCTTTAATCCCATCCACTACGCGAAAAAATAGATTTCGGCCCCACTATACATCCTCTGCACATCTTTTGATCTATTGCGCTCTACCCTCACCGTTCGATCTATTGCCAATCATCCAATGTACCAAAATCCATATCGCTTATTTTTGGCCCCTTTCCACAGTACGCCACTTCTGCGTGATAAAAGTGGTTTTAAGAATCCACATGTCGACTAATGAGTCATATCGCATTCCTTCGGCTAATATCGCCTACCCCCCCAAATGTCATGTGAAAACCGCTGTCGGTTTTCCGAAACCACCTTCCAAAATTTCATGCCATAATTCAAATCTTTATCTGGTTAGCTATTTCTACCAGGATTTCGTCCTCCACCACTACATTTCCACATCCTCAATTTTTTCCATCACCTCCATTGAACCTCTGAAACGCAGTTAAACCATCTTTGTAGGGTTTCTTAATAAGTTTTTGTGTTTTTCAGGGTTCTAATGGTGGTTAATCCGTGTATTTCCACAGTCATAGAAAGGTGACTAGTTCAGTCCAGAATCAAGATTCTGTGACTTATATCAACGAGTAAAAGGAATGAGCAGGGTTTCCATATTCATGTTATTAGGGAGATCACGACCCTCGATCTTAGATGAAACCCTCCTATGATGGACAACCACCTATGAAAGAGAAAACAGAACAACAAAGTGTATCAGAGTGAAGACCCGAAGATGAAGGTCAAGGCTTAATCAAGCCAAAACACAGGTCAAAAATCAAATTAAAAGTGTTTTAAGGTAAAACAGAGAAATTAAATCAGTAGAAGAGGCCTCCATTGCCACATCAGAGGCCATTTATCCTCTTCAGCTACCAAAGTGCCATCTTCAGCCCTAATAAATCAAAAGAAGGCATAGTTATTTCCTTAGTCAGTGATATTTTTGTTAAAGACAGCCAGAGTTATTTCCAGCCTGTCCGAAAGAGGTTAAAGTCAACAAAATCTGCCAAGTAGCTAAAAACTTAATGAAAACCAATTAATACAGAGAAAAGATCAAACAAATTCTCTATTGAGCCCTTCAAAAGCAAAGAAGCATTAACTTGTATTAATTGAACTAAAGACCCTTCCTTTCATTCCACCTCCTCTTTCTTCTATAAGTAATTCTGAAAAAGATGAGTTGTTGTTGGTTGTTGATGTAATACTTTTTGTTCGAAACTTTCTGCATGTAAACAGTTCTCGGAGGCTGTTGAAGCTCTGTTTGTAATAGAAGAAGTTAGGCTGAGAAGAGAAGTTTTTGTTGTATTGAAACATCGGACTTGAAGATTGTAACTGGATTTAAATCAATATACAAGCTGATTCATGGGATCCTGGTCTATACCATTGGTGATGTACCTCTCATTGTACTTGTTTTCCTTCTTATGTTTTCCATAAAATTGTCCATTTTACTCTGATAAAGAATAACAAATATAGAGCTAGGATTTACTTTTAGAAGTACCCTACTCTCACTGATGAGCTTTATCTTTATGTTTTCCTCCAATTGTGTATTTAAGAATGATTTAGTACAGTCTAAACTAGTTAAGGAATGTTTGTGAGTCCATGTCTTACTGTCTAAAACTCTAAACATTGTTCTTGAATGATATTTTCATTACATGCTAAGTAGATTTAAACTAGGAAAGTCTATGGTTCACCCTGTCTTCTAGTTCTTTCTCCAAAGGTTGTTTTAAAGTTTCCCTTAAGATTATTCTGAAAGCAGGATAGGTTCAAAGTAATTACTTGATCTTAAGCTACACTTTGTTTTCTTATCTATTTTCATCCTTTCTGAAAGTAGTCAAGGGGATTACTGGATTTTTTGTTTGATAAGTTGGCTTTAGTACAAGTTTTTCCAAAGAAGTCTATGGTTAGCCCTGTCCTTTGGTTTACTTCAAAACAGTTACTTAAAGGCTTTTTCTTATTTAGCAGAGTTAATTAATTCTTGATTGAGTTATTAGATTTACTTTATTCTCAACACTTTAATGTTCCATTCCATCATTTAATCTAAAGAGATCCTTTGTTATAGATGACTTGCCACATGGACCACTCTTGATAACTGTTGTGCAATTAAAAATTTTTGTGACTCCATAGCCCAATGTATTAAGTTTTGTTTCATGCCTATCCTATCAGCTGAACCTTGTTTGATTATTCACACCTTCACCCCTCTGAAACTCTTTCATTTTCAGGAATTTCCACTCAATTAAAGATCACACCCAACCAAACAAACAAAAACCCTTGTACTTAATAACTAGCCTCATATCATATTCTGAGCCTTGAAAGATAAAACAATCATTGAAACTTATAGAGAGATCCCTATTTGGATCTAGGAGGGCTAGATCCTAGGATCCCAAGTGGTTTGATGTTGTCTTGTCATTTAGTTTTGACCTTTGGCTAAATCATAGGAACCCCAACAGACCTCACCCTTAACCTTAACCTTAACCTGACTAAACCCGTAACCTTAACCTTAACCTTAACCTGACTAAATCTGTAACCCTTAGCCTTATCCTAAACTTACCTTAACCTAAACTTAACTTTAACCTTAACTTTACCCTTAACCTAACCTTAACCTTAGCATTAACTATAGCCTAACCTTACCTTAACCTTACCTTAACCTAACTTAACCTTGACCTAACTATAACCTTACCTTACCTTAACCTAACCTAATCGTAACCTTAACCTTAACCATAACCTTAACCTTAACCTTGACCTTAACCTTAACTTTAACCTTAACCTTCACCCTTAACCTTAACCTATCCCTAACCTTAACCTAACCTTAACCTTGACCTTAACCTAACCTTAAGATTAAGCTTAAGCTTAACCTTATCTTACCCTTAACCTTGACGTTAACCTTAACCTTACCTTCACCTTAACCGTAACCTTAATCTTCCCATAGCCATAACCTTAACCTTGACTTTACCCTTAACATAACCTTAACATTAGCCTTAACCTAACCCTAACTTTGACCAAACCCTTAACCTTAACTATAACCTAAGCTTAACCTCAACCTTCCAATGACCATAACCTTAACCTTGACCTTGACTTTACCCTTAACCTAACCTTAACCTTGACATTCCCCTAACCTTAACCCTAACCTTACCCTAACCACAACCTTAACTTTACCCTTAACCTATTCTTAACCTTAACCTAACTTAACCTTACCCTTAACCTTCACCTTAACCTTAACTTCAACTATAACCTAACCCTAACCTTAACCTAACCTTAACCTTAACCTTGACCTTAACCTTAGCCTTATCTTAACCTTAACTATAACCTTACCCTAACCTTAACGCTAACCTTACCCTTGACCTTAACCTAACCTTAACCTAACATTAACCTTAATTTTACGCTTAACCTTGACTTTAAACTTAACCTTTCCCTAATCTTAACCCTAACCTTAACCTTAACCTTCCCCTAATCTTAACCCTTACCATAACTTTAACCTTAACCGAGTTTAGTCAGGTTAAGGTTAAGGTTAAGGTTACAGTTATGGGAAGGTTAAGGTTAGGTTAAGGTTAAGATTAGGGTAAGGTTAAGGTTAAGGGTTTAGTCAAGGTTAGGGTTAGGTTATAGTTAAGGTAAAGGTTAAGTTTAAGGTTAAGGGTAAGGTTAAGGTTAAGGTTAGGTTCGGTTAAGGTAAGGTTAAGGTTACAGTTACGGTTAAGCTTAAGCTTGAGGTCGAGGTTAAGGTTAAGGTTAATGTTAAGGGTTTGGTCAAGGTTAGGGTTAGGTTATAATTTAGGTCAAGGTTAAGGTTAAGGGTAAGGTTATAGTTATGTTAAGGTTAAGGTTAAGACTAAAGTTAGGTTAAGGTAAGTTTAAGGTTATGGGTATAGTCAGGTTAAGGTTAAGGTTAAGTTTAAGGTTAAGGTTAGGGTTATGGTTAAGGGGGTAAGGTTAAGGTTAAGGTTAAGGTTATGGTTATGGTTAAGGTTAGGGTAACGTTAAGGTTAAATTTAGGTTAAGGTTAGGGTTAGGTTATAGTTAAGGATAAGGTTATAGTAAAGGTTAAGGTTAAGACCCGTAACCTTAACCTTAAGCTTGACCTTAACCTTAACTTTAACGATAACATAACCTTAAAATTTACCTTAACTATAACCTTAACCTTAACTATGACCTAACCTTCCCCTTAACCTAACCTTAACCTTAACCTTAGCCTTAACCTTAACCTTAACCTTACCCCCTTAGTTTAACCTTAACCTTAACATTAACCTGACTAAACCTGTAACCTTAACCTTAACCTTACCTAACCTTAACCTAACCTTAACCTTAAATTTACCCTTAACCTGAAGTTAACCTTAAATATAACCTAACCCTAACCTTAACCTTAACCTTAACCTTATCTTAACCTTAACCTTCACTATAACCTAACCTTAACCTTGACCTTATCTATAACCTACCCCTAACCTTTACCAAACCCTTAACCTTAGCCTTAACCTGACTAAACCCGTAACACCTTACCTTAACCTTGACCAAACCCTTAACCTTAACCTTAACTTTACCCTTAACCTAATCTTAACCTTAACCTTGACTTTACCCTTAACCTAACCTTAACCCTACCTTAACCTTTACCTAACCTTAAGCTCAACCTTAATTATAACCTAACCTTAAGCATAACCTTAAGCTTAACCTTGAACTTAACTATAACCTAACCTTAACCATAACCTTAACCTTTAATTTACCCTTAATCTTAACCTTAACCTTAATAAGACCTAACTTAACTTTAACCTTATCTTAACCTTAACCTGCACTATACCCTAACCTTAACCATGACCCTAACTATAACCTAACCCTAACCTTGAGCAAACCCTTAACCTTAACCATAACCTTAACCGTACCCCCTTAACCTAACCTTAACCTTAACCTTAAACTAAACTTAACCTTAACTTTACCTTAACCTTAACTATACCCTGAACCTAACCTTAAACTTAACCTTATCTTACCCTTAATCTAACCTTAGGGTTTGGTCAAGGTTAGGGTTAGGTTATAGTTAAAGTTAATGTTAAGGTCAAGGTTAAGGTTAAGGTTAATGTTAGGTTAAGGTTAAGGTTAAGGTTAAGGTTAAGTTCAGGGTAAAGTTAAGGTCAAGGTTAAGGTTAGGTTAAGGGTAAGATAAGGTTAAGGTTAGGGTAAGGTTAAGGTTAAGGTTAATGTTAAGAGTTTGTTCAAGGTTAGGGTTAGGACACGTAACCCTAACCTTAACCTTAACCTTGACTTTACCCTTAAGGTTAAGACCCGTAACCATAATCTTAACCTTATTCTTGACTTTACCTTTATCCTAACGCTAACATTAACCTAACTATATCCTTACTCTTAACCTTAGCTTTGACCTTAACTATAACCTAACCCTAACCTTGAACAAACGCTTAACATTAACCTTAACCTTAACCTTTACATAACCTTAAACTTTACCTTAACCTTAACCTTAACCTTACCCTTAACCTTAACCTAACCTTAACCTTAACCTTACCCTAAGCTTACCCTAACCTTGACCTTAACTTTACCCTTAACCTAACCTTAACCTTATCTTAACCTTAACTATAACCTAACCCTAACCTTGACCAAATCTTAACGTTAACCTTAACTTTACACTTAACCTAATGTTAACCTTAACCTTAATCTTACCCTTAACCTTGACCTTAGCCTTAACTTTATTTATAACCTAAGCCTAGCGTTTACCAAACCCTTAACATTAACCTTAACTTAACCTTAAACTTAACCTTAACCTTAACCAAACCTTAACCTCGGCCTTAACTATAACCTAACCCTAACCTTGACCAAACCCTTAACCTTAACCTTAACCTGACTAAACCCTTAAGGTTAGGGTAATGTTAAATTTAAGGTTAAGTTCAAGGTCAAGGTTAAGGTTAAGTTAGGTTAAGGTAAGGTTATAATTAGGTTAAGGTTACGGTTAAGGTTAATGTTAGGTTAAGGTTAAGGTTAAGGGGGAAAGCCTTAAACTTCACCTAACTAAACCTGTAACCTTAACCTTAACCCTAACCTAACCTTAACCTTAACTAAACCCTTAACCTTAACCTTCCCCTAACCATAACCTTAACCTTACCCTAAACCTTAACCTAACCCTAACCTTGACCTGAACCTTAACCTTAACCTTGGCCTAAACCTGACCTTAACCTTAACCTTAACCTAAACTTAACCTTAACTTTACCCTTAACCTAACCCTAACCTTATGGTCAAGGTTAAGGTTACGTTAAGGTTAAAGTTAATGTTATGGTTAGGGTAAGGTTAGGGTAAGGGTAAGGTTAAGGTTATGGTTAAGGTAAGGTTAAGGTTAAGGTTAAGGTTAAGGTCAAGTTCAAGGTTAAGTTAGGTTAAGGTAAGGTTAAGGTTAGGTAAAGGTTAAGGGTTTAGTCAAGTTAAGGTTAAGGTTAAGGGTATGGTCAAGGTTAGGGTTAGGTTAAGGTTAAGGGTGAAGGTCAAGGGTAAGGTCAAGGTTAAGGTCAAGGTTATGGTCAAGGTTAAGGTTACGGTTAGGTTAAGGGTAAAGTTAAGTTTATCGTTAAAGTTAGGGTTAGGTTAAGGTTAAGGTTAGGTTGTAGTTAAGGTCAAGGTTAGGTTAAGGTTAAGGTTAGGTAAAGGTTAAGGGTAAGGTTAAGGAGGTTACGATCAAGGTCAAACTTAACCTTAACCTTAACCTTAACCCTAACCTTAACCTTAACTTTACCCTTAGGTTATAGGTTTAGTCAGGTTAAGGTTAAGGTTAAGGGTTTGGTCAAGGTTAAGGTAAAGGTTAATGGTAAGGTCAAGGTTATAGTTAAGGTTAAGGTTAGGGTCAAGGTTAGGGTTAGGTTATAGTTAGGTTAAGGTTAAATTCAAGGTTAAGGATTTGGTCAAGGTTAGGGTTAGGTTATAGTTAAGGTCAAGTTTAATGTTAGGTTAAGGTTCAGGTTAAGGTTAAGGTTAAGGGATTGGTCAAGGTTAGGGTTAGGTTATAGTTAAGCTAAAGGTTAAGGTTAAGGTTACAGGTTTAGTCAGGTTAAGGTTAAGGTTAAGGGTTCGGTAATGGTTAGGGTTAAGGGTTTGGTCAACGTTAGGGTTAGGTTATAGTTAAGGTTAAGGTTAGGGTAAAGTTAATGTTAAGGTTAAGGTTAGGTTAAGGTTAAGGTTAAGGTTAAGGGTTTGGTCAACGTTAGGGTTAGGTTAAGGGGGTAAGTTTAATGTTAAGGTTAAGGTTAAGGTTAAGGGTTTGGTCAAGGTTAGGGTTAGGTTATAGTTAAGTTCAAGGTCAAGGTTATGTTATAGTTAAGGTTAAGGTTAAGATTAAGGTTAAGGTTAAGGTTAGGGTAAAGTTAAAGTTAAGGTTGCGGTTAGGTTAAGTTTAAGGTTAAGGGTTTGGTCAATGTTAGGGTTAGGTTAAGGGGGTAAGGTTAAGGGTTTGGTCAATGTTAGGGTTAGGTTAAGGGGGTAAGGTTAAAGTTAAGGTTAAGGTTAAGGTTAGGGGTTTGGTCAAGGTTAGGGTTAGGTTATAGTTAAGGTTAAGGTTAGGGTTAGGTTATAGTTAAGGTCAAGGTTAAGGTTAGGTTAAGGTTAAGATTAAGTTAAGGGTAAATATAAGGTTATGGTTAGGGTAAGGTTAAGGTTAAGGGTAAAGATAAGGTTATGGTTAAGGTTAAAGGTCAAGGTTAAGGTTTAATTAGGTTAAGGTAAGGTTAAGGTTACAGTTAGGTTAAGGTTAAAGTTAAGGGTAAAGTTAGCTTAAGGGTAAATTTAAGGTTAAGGTTAGGGTTAAGGTTAGTGTTAAGTTTATGGGAAGGTTAAGGTCAAGGTTATGGTTACAGTTAAGTTTATGTTAAGGTGAAGGTTAAGGGTAAGGTTAAGGTTAAGGTCAAGATCAAGGTTAAGGTTAATTTAGGTTAAGGTTAAGGTTAAGGTTATGGTTATGGGAAGGTTAAGGTTAAGGTTAAGGGTAAGGGTTTGGTCAAGGTTAGAGTTAGGTTATCGTTAAGGTCAGGTTAAGAGTAAGGTTAGGTTAAGGTTAAGGTTAAGGTCAAGGGTAAAGATAAGATTATGGTTAAGGTTATGGTTAGGGTTAGGTTAACATAACCTAACCTGGACCAAACCCTTAACCTTAACCTTACCCTTAACCTTGACCTTAACCTTAACTTTATTTATAACCTAACTCTAGCCTTGACCAAACCCTTAACATTAAACTTAACTTAACCTTAACCTAACCTTAACCTTGGCCATAACTATAACCTAACCCTAAACTTGACCGAACCCTTAACATTAAACTTAACTTAACCTTAACCTAACCTTAACCTTGGCCATAACTATAACCTAACCCTAAACTTGACCGAACCCTTAACCTTAACCTTAACCTGAATAAACCCTTAAGGTTAGGGTAATGCTAAAGTTAAGGCTAAGTTCAAGGTCAAGGTTAAGGTTAAGTTAGGTTAAGGTAAGGTTATAGTTAGGTTAACGTTACAGTTAAGGTTAAGGTCAGGTTAAGATTAAGGTTAAGGGGGAAAGCCTTAACCTTCACCTGACGAAACTTGTAACCTTAACCTTAACCTAACCTTAACCTTAACCTTCCCATAACCTTACCCTTAACCTTCACCATTAACCTTAACCTAACCCTAACCTTGACCTGAACCTTAACCTTAACCTTGCCCTAAACCTTACCTTAACCTTAACTTAAACTTAACCTTAACTTTACCCTTAACCTAACCCTAACCTTAAGGTCAAGGTTAAGGTTACGTTAAGGGTAAAGTTAAGGTTATGGTTAAGGTAAGGTTAAGGTAAGGTTAAGGTTAAGGTAAGGTTAAGGCTAATGTTATGGTTATAGTTAAGGTTATGGTCAAGGTTAAGGTTACAGTTAGGTCAAGGTTAAGGGTTTAGTCAGGTTAAGGTTAAGGTTAAGGGTATGGTCAAGTTTAGGGTTAGGTTAAGGTCAAGGGTGAAGGTTAAGGGTAAGGTTAAGGTTAAGGTTATGGTTAGTTTAAGGGTAAATTTAAGTTTATGGTTAAAGTTAGGGTTAGGTTAAGGTTAAGGTTAGGTTGTAGTTAAGGTCGAGGTTAGTTTAAGGTTAAGGTTAGGTAAAGGTTAAGGGCAAGGTTAAGGATAAGGTTATTGTCAAAGTCAAAGTTAACCTTAACCTTAACTTTACCCTTAGGTTACAGGTTTAGTTAGGTTAAGGTTAAGGTTAAGGGTTTGGTCAACGTTAAGGTTAAGATTAACATGAAGGTTAAGGGTATTGTCAAGGTTATAGTTAAGGTTAAGTTTAGGGTGAAGGTGAGGGTTAGGTTATAGTTAGGTTAAGGTTAAAGTCAAGGTTAAGGATTTGGTCAAGGTTATGGTTAGGTTATATTTAAGGTCATGTTTAAGGTTAGGTTAAGGTTCAGGTTCAGGTTAAGGTTAAGGGATTGGTCAAGGTTAGGGTTAGGTGATAGTTAAATTTAAGGTTAATGTTAAGGTTACGGGTTTAGTCAGGTTAAGGTTAAGATTATGGGTATGGTCAAGGTTAAGGTTAAGGGTTTGGTCAAGGTTAGGGTTAGGTTATAGTTAAGGTTAAGGTTAAGGTTAGGGTAAAGTTAAAGTTAAGGTTAAGATTAGGTTAAGGTTAAGGTTAAGGTTAAGGTTAAGGGTTTTTCAAGGTTAGGGTTAGGTTAAGGGGGTAAGGTTAATTTTAAGGTTAAGGTTAAGGTTAAGGTTGAGGGTTTGGTCATGGTTAGGGTTAGGTTATAGTTAAGGTCAAAGTCAAGGTTAGGTTATAATTAAGGTTAATGTTAAGGTTAAGGTTAGGGTAAAGTTAAAGTTAAGGTGACGGTTAGGTTGAGGTTAAGGTTAAGGGTTTGGTCAAGGTTAGGGTTAGGTTAAGGGGGTAAGGTTAAGGTTAAGGTTAAGGTTAAGGTTAAGGGTTTGGTCAAGGTCAGGGTTAGGTTATAGTTAAGGTTAAGTTTAGGTTATAGTTAAGGTCAAGGTTAAGGTTGGGGTTAAGTTTAAGATTAGGTTAAGGGTAAATATAAGGCTATGGTTAGGGTAAGGTTAAGGTTAAGAGTAAATATAAGGTTATGGTTAAGGTTAAAGCTCAAGGTTAAGGTCACGGTTAGGTTAATTTAAGGTTAAAGTTAAGGTTAAGGTTAGGTTAAGGGTAAAGTTAAGGTTAAGGTTAGAGTTAAGGTTAGTGTTAAGGTTAGGGGAAGGTTAAGGTTAAGGTTAAGGTTAAGGTTAAGGTTAAGGTTAAGGTTAGGTTAAGGTGAAGGTTAAGGGTAAGGTTAAGGTTAAGGTCAGGGTCAAGATCAAGGTTAAGGTTAAGTTAGGTTAAGTTTAAGGTTAATGTTGTGGTTATGGGAAGGTTAATGTTAAGGTTAAGGTTAAGGGTAAGGGTTTGGTCAAGGTTAGGGTTAGGTTATAGTTAAGGCCAGGTTAAGGTTAAGGTTAAGGTTAAGGTTAGGTTAAGATTAAGGTTAAGGTAAAGGGTAAAGATAAGGTTATGGTTATGGTTAAGGTTAGGGTTAGTTTATAGTTAAGGTTAAGGTTAAGTTTAGGTTAAGGGTAAAGTTAAGGTTAAGGTTAAGTTTTGGTCAGGTGAAGGTGAAGGTTAAGGTTAAGGTTAAGGTTAGGTTAGGTTAACGTTAACGTTAGGTTAAGGTTAAGGTTAAGGGTTTGGTCAAGGTTAGGATTAGGTTATAGTTAAGGTCAAGGTTATGGTTATGGTTAAGTTAAGGTTAAGGGTAGAATTAAGGTTAACCTTCACCTTGACCTTAACCTTAACATTAACATTAACCTTAACTTTAACCTTGACCTTAACCTTAACCTAACTTTAAACTAACCTTAAACTTGACCTTAACCTTGACCTTGACAATAACATAATTTTTAACCTTAACCTTAACCTATACCCTTAACCTTAACCTTAACCTTAACAACAACCTTAACCTTAACCTTAACCATAACCTTAACCTTGAATTTACCCTTAACGTAACCTTAACCTTAACCTTAACCTTAACCTTAACCTTAACCTGACTAAAATCGTAACCGTAACCTTACCCTTAACTATAACCTAACCCTAACGAAACCCTAAACCTTAACCTTAAATTTAACCTTAACCTTCCCATAACCTTAACCCTAACCTTAACCTTAACTTTACCCTTAACCTAACCTTAACCTTAACTTTACCCTTAACCTAATCTTAACCTTAACCTAACCTTGACCTTACCCTTCACCTTGACCTTAACCTTAACTTAACCTAACCTTAACCTTAACCTTAACTATAACCTAGCACTAACCTTGACCAAACCCTTAACCTTAACCTTATCTTAACCTTAACCTAACATTAACCTTAACCTTAACCTAACTATAACCTTACCCTTAACCTTGACCTTGACCTTAAATTTAACTTAACCCTAACCTTGACCAAACCCTTAACATTAACCTTAACCTAACTATTACACAACAATTTGTCACTATCCCTGAAATCCCTCGCCCTGCATATTGGAGGGTCATTCCCATTACCTGTGAGTAGTGTCATCCTCTGCAAGTACCTTCCGTACATCCTTCTATACAAGAACATCATTTCTCCTACAAAATAATTTCTCAAAAAGCCTATAAAAACCCATGTTTCGGTATTGGCGCGGGTAGCCAGTTCACCCCTCGTGCCAATGTGGAGAAAGTACACTATAGGCCATGTCAGCTGGATTTCTATCCCTTTTTTGTACCTGCGGCAGCCTTTTTGAGAATTTTTTTTAACAAACTAGAGGAAAAAGTTTCCTTCAGCCACGTCTGGGATGATTCACAGGAAGTGGTTAACTGGGTGAACCACAGATCTCGCTCTTTAGGTAGTGGTTTCCTCCTCTTATGGGACACTCCTAGAAGATAGGTCTCCTTTCCTTGATTATAGGGATCCTAACCTCTCCCTCTCCCCCTATATAAATGAGCTTTCCCCCATCATGAAAGTAAGCTGAACAAAGAGGATTATGTAGCTGAAATGCTGAACTTGGAGAACTAAGCCATAGTCGAATAACTGAGAAGGTAGATCAAGAAGAAAGTCCATCGAGAGGTCCCTTGTCCCATCCAAATTCCCCAACGAGCTTTGAGACGTGCTTTGCCCGAGCCCCGTTGGCGGAGACCGCAACGTCAGAGCATGGTTGTATCTCTTCTTTCTACCTATTAATATAAGTGACTACTGTCTAGTTCACATCTTGTGTTTTTTCTATATCAAATGCAATATGCTAGTCTTCTCTTACTGATTAGTAGATTTTGAATGGAATTAGTATATGGTATGTGGTTGTCGTTTTCTGATCTCTGTGCAGGTGTCCAAGCATGATAGGCGGAAGGGTTATGACTTGTCTTCGATCAGGAACAAGCGACTCTCATCACCACTATAGGCATCGACGATAAATTTGGACCACAGGTAGGCCATCTTATGGCATCCTTTTTCATTCAAGTATCTAGGAACCTACACTATAGCATGATTCCTTGTTTCTAGACCCACCCTAGGGCTAGTGGGATCGCCACTATCCATAGAGGGGATTTACCTGAGTAACAAGTTGGCGACTCCACTGGGGATCAATGCAAGTTTTTCTTTCGTTTATTAGATCTTCTTCTTGGTATTTTCTTTCTTAGCTTGCCTTTTCTGGTTGTTTTGCTGAGTCTTAGACCCCTGTTCAGCCCCAAAGGATCAGATTTGACCTCTATTTTTCCAAAATTTGCATCTTTCCAAGGTTGGCTTGATTGGCGTGGTTTCTAGCCTGACAATCGTGCCCACTGGTGTGTTTTTCCATTTTATCACCCGCGCCATCCCCTGTCTGGCGCAGATTACAGCTAGACAGTTGCACCAATTCCTGTAGGTGCTAGGGTTTTCCTTGTTTTGGAGTTTTTGGTCCATCCTGGTGTTTCTGGGTGTTTTCTTAGCTTGATTTGAATGCTTTGGGTTTGTTTGTGACTGTAATCAGCCTTCTTCCTTTGGTTGTTTGTCCATTTCTTTCAACATCATGAATTTAGGGCTTTCTAGTGCTTTGACATGCTGAGCCTCCTATAGGATTTTGGGTCTCTTGTTTCACAGTCTCCTTCATTATTTGCTTGATTACATTCAACTCCCTAGATCCATTTTGAGTGGTTTCTTTCGGTGAAATGTGTCTTGAGTGAGTCTTGTCTCTTTCATTTAGTTTTGCTTCCTGTTACTCCAAGCATAGCTCACATTGCTTGTATGGGTTTGTTTCGACATCTTTCTTTGATTTGAGAGATTTTGACATTGGTTTGAGTCTTTGTCTTGTTTTCTTTTGAGCTGATTGAATTGTTTCACTTCGAATCTTGCATTAGCATTCTCAAACTAGTGTGAAGATTCGTTTTTCATGTTATTTAGTGCATTGTTTGCTCTATTACATTGAAAAAATCAAAAATATATTTTGTGCTTGCATCTTTGTTTTCATTTTGGAATTGAAAAATATTTTGCATAACTAGCATTCAGCATTCTAGGAAATATTTCTCGTTCTCTTTAGTTTGCATTAGGTTCTGTAGTGAATGATTTTTTGTGTTCTCATTATTTGCTATCGCTTGAAAAATCCTAACCTTCTCGTAGATAGCTCTTCATTGAACGAAATGGTATTTTGTGGCATGTAGCTTGCATTCAGGGATTTGTGAGATCCAACATTCGGTAGGACATTGGAATTGAAACATAAATACAAGATCAACTTAAAATTTATTCAATTAACCTAAGGCAACATTGAAACTTAACGAAAAATTTAGTGGTCTAAGTTAGATATGTGTTTCGGCGTCTTAAAAATTAGCAGTTGTGGTGTGCCATCTGGCTTCAGACAGCGCTAGTATGGATTTGCGCTCCACTTACCGTTGAGTATATAAAGAGAGACCCCTATAGGTTTCAATCCTTTTATCTGTAGGAAGCCGATTCTACCACCTTGTAACCGTGATACACCGAACACAGCATTCGGGGAGACTACCTGCACGTACGTCATGTCCTTGGTTGATTCTTCCTTCATTTTATAACCAAGGTGTATATGGCAATTCATGGGAACCTGGTACACCCTTTTACCTAGACTACCTGAGTAGTCATTTTCGATATTTACTGACTCCATAAAATTGAAAAGATCATCGAGCACTTGTCCTTTTGTGCTCGCTTAAAATTGAAAGAGACTAGAGTCATCTTGGACTATTTCTTGACTCTTAAAACATGAAACAACAAAAATTTGGTTTCAATGTGGTAAAATAAACTACCTACGATTACACACCCATTAAATATTGATTACTTGGCCTGTCTTTTTTTTCCTTGGTTTTGATCCAAGATTCTTCATTTTCAATCTTTTTCCATTTTCTGGTGTGCTACAGTCACAGTCACGGAACCATCAGTTTCGTCTACTGGAAGTCCTCTTTGAGACGATTCATTTGAAACTTCTCAAATCTCTGGGTCTGCTAAGCTTCAACGGCCTGTCATCCTGTCAGAGTGCCCCTTTGGAGAATCGGTTGAGTTCCATTGGCCTCTTTCAAACACTTGGTTTGGATTTGGGGTTGGTGAACATTTTCCCCCTCCTACATCGAGATCACCGTTTTTGGTTGCTATCAGACATCTTAGCCCCCCGTACTCTTTTGTAAGATCTTACAATGGATTCATACATGGATTCGTCTGGTCCTAATAGTAGTGAGGGTATTCCAGTTTCTAGTGAAAAATACCAAATTTTCCCGGAAGACATCCAACAAGAACCTGTTTGATATTCACCATCAGTGTCGCTTCTAGTCGGATATAGCTCTTTGGGTCAGATTATGGCCAGTATTGCCTCCATAGAAACATCTAGTTCGTCAAGGGGTCCGGTTCTTCCATCCTGAGGTATGTTGCCAACGACACCTGTCTCATCATCAATGCCTTTTGTTACATCTGTTCCCACTTAGCCTACTGTTTTTGTGGCTGCTTTGACATCGGTTGTCACTGCTCAGTCGTCAAGAATTTCAACTTCGGTAGAAACCTCGATTTCCATGGTGATCCTTGACAACCTTTCTTTTGAGGAGTATCGTCTAGATGTTCAAAATTAGAGCCCCCAGACTTATCAATCCCCTGAGGATCCTTATAGGTATTATTTTCTCATTATGGAGTGGATGGTACCCCAATTTATTCACTTCCATTTCAGTATCATGAGAAAGGCAACCCTATCTACTTTCCTGCTCCTGAGGCTTATCAGTTTCTTTCTGGTTTTATACCTACCTTGCCTGTGCAACCCTCTAACCAACAAGGACAACCCTTTCAGGGACAACCATTGGTTCAGCAGGGGTATGCTCATGACCCACATGGACAACCCTTTTAGGGACAACCTTTGGTGTAGCAAGGGTATGCGTGCGACCCACAAGGGCAACCATTACAGGGAAAACCTTTGGTCCAGCAATGATTGTTTTACGGCCCACAAGGGTAGCCTTACAATCCTCAAGTTCAAACCTTACAAGCTCAGCCTATGATCCAGCCAGGGAAACCTCATGGACCAGTTGGGCAATCAACATATCAACCAGAACTTTCATATGGTCCTGGGGAGCAGATTCATCCATCTCAACCTTTGGTGCAACCTCAACAGCAATATCTCCCGATTGGTCCAAATGTTTCATAGCTAGAACCATCTTATGGTCCTGCTCCAGGTCAACCTGGTTATCAGGCACAACCTGGCCCACCGCAGCCATCAGGCCAACCCGCTCTACCGAGACAACCTAGTGGCCCTCATCAGCTAGGTCAACCTTCTTAGCCAAGCCAACCTGCATAGCCTATTTACTCTTCTTATCCACCGCTCTACTCTATGCTACAACCAAATCAACCACTGTGCCTGACGTATCCAGCTCAGTAGGGCTCCACTTATCAGCAGCTTGTTCGACCCCAAGGTGGTTATTTTCCTCAATGTCAATATCAACTGGTTTAAAACCCGTCTCAAGGTCATGCTTATCACCCTCAACCGCCAAGCTATACTTATAGTCTGCAGTATAATCCTTATGCTGCTCAATCGGGACCCTCATATACTCAGAATCAGTATCCCGGTTTTCAACCCTCGTATCCTGGTCCTCAGCTGCCATATCAACAAAATTATCTGGCTTATACCCCTTATGGTCTGAATCCTCTAGGACAGAACCAATGGGGGTAGAGTTACACTCAACCAGGATGGAGTATGGGTACGGGTCCTTGTCGAGGACCTGCTATGCCTTTTAACCCTCAATTACCTTTTCTCACTACATGGGAGTTACTAGATGAGTCCAAATTAACTAATGATCCCATTATTCATAATCCCTTTTGGCCTCCGATTCCAAAAAAGGTTCCTGGTGATTGTCCCAAGTTTGAGGGCAAGTCTGCGGAAGACCCCCAAGCTCACGTCATGACATACCATTTATGGTGTTCTTCTAATTCTTGGGTGGATGACTCTGTTCGGCTCCATCTATTTCAGCGCACTCTTACCGGAGCTACTGCTAAGTGGTATATTGAACTGCCTCATGGCATCTTTTAAGATTTCAATAATCTTGCTATGGCATTCCCTAATCATTTCTAGTTTCCGGTTCATTATGAATCTGGGATGCATCTCCTCACATCCTTGAAACAGTACCGAGCTACCCATATCTTAGACCACATTCATGAATGGAGATGATGTTGTTATCTGATCAAGTTTGAAATTCCTGATCAGCTTCTTACTCATTGGTTCACTACCTCTTTTGTCAATCAGATTACGAAATACATCGCCATGGGGGCATGTGTAACCGAGGAACATGCCATCGCTCGTGCCCAGTACCTTGATTTAGTGTACTCTCAATCAGGCATTTTATATGACATCTTGACTGAGGCTCCACATCCTAGGACCTCTAAAGCATTGGCTACCCCATCATTTGATGGCGTTATTGGCTCCGTGTCTCAGAATTCACGCAATTCTTCCAATGGGAAGCATAAATCAAATTCTTCCAATAATTTTTATCCTCAGGCTACCATATATTCTGGTAAAAACTTGGAGGTCAACATTGTTCAGGCCAATCCTACAAACAAGACTTCCAAGGGGAAAAATAAGGGCAAAGGCAAGGCCAAATCCAATGCCCCAAAACCGGAATCATCTAAACCTCGTGCCGATGATGGTTCACAACGAAGGTCGAAGTATCCCTGTATAATTTGTGATGAGGACCACTACACTAAGGATTTTCCTAGACGATCCGAAGTTATTCAACTACTAAAAGGTGCTAAGGGAACTCTGGAAGTCCTTAAAGAACCTTTCCCATCTCAGCAAACCCAGATGGTTGAGCAACCTCCGCCATCTGCGTCGTTTGGCTCTCAAGTTTTCATGATGAACAGTTCTGCACCTGTTTCCATCGCTACTCGGTCAAAGGATTATACCAGATCACATCAGGTAGCCAGGAAAGAGGTTTTTGATGGTCCTCCTCCCCCACCTACGTCTGGTCCTTTTGAAATTGAAAGGCCTAGTGCTGAACTCGTTATACAACCACCTTCTAAAGGTGTTCTCCGGAAATATTCTTATAATCCCAACACCTGTGCTGCTCAGCATTACAGTATTTTTGAGGATTAGCACAGGCGCCTTCCATGATGTCCACGTTAGAAGTGCTCCAGAGTTTTCTGTCTCAACAAAAAGCATTATTATCTGCAATCGGCAGGATTGAACCTGCTAATTCTAGCCTTCTCTCTTTCGACTTAGAGAATTTCATCCCCTGACTTCTGCACCAGATTGCGCTTGTTATAAAAGTCAGTATTAATGGTCTTAACATCCATAAGGCCATAGTGGATGAAGGTGCATCTACCTGCATCATGTCATCTGCTTGCTAGAAGGCTATTCGCTCTCTAGGCCTGACTTCATCACCCAATACCCTTGAGGCATTCGATGGAAGGGAATCAAAACCCTTCTGTGTTCTTGCTAGCTTTCCAATCACGTTGCAAGGAAAGACGATCAATGTTGAAGTAGAAGTCGTTGATGCCAAACTCAATTACAATATTCTACTCGGTTGTAGTTGGACTCATGCTATGTTTTGCGTTCTGTCCACCCTCTTTCGACTTCTAAAGTTTCCACATGAGGGAAAAATCATTACTATTGATCAGTTGTCATTATTTACCTCATCTTCCAAGAAAAACGTACCATACGTGGATCAGATTCCCAATCCCCCTGGCAGTATAGGGCTGGGTCTTTTCAAAGATCTCACTCTCATGGGTATTTTCCCCTTCCGCCATCGAATACCCTTCAAGTCAATATGGTCTCTCAGTCACATGACCCATGGATCGTCCCTTTACCTAAACAGGTTGATTTGTTTGGAGATTCAATGCCACTTAGTCCAATAGAGATCAATTATTGTGAGCTTATGGTTGCATCTGATTCTTCCCCTCCTAAAGCTTCTCCTTTGAGCATGTCTCTCGATGTGTATTCTCAATCCCCCTGGCTCAGTGATGTGGATTCGCCCGACCCTTTGAAATAAGTGTTTCCATCCAACGAGGCTATCATGGAAACCATGTCTCTCGAAGATATACCATGGAGCGATGGGCATCATCGTTCCTCGTTTATGCCTTTCCTTGGGAAATGTCTAACTGTCTTGAGCACTTCACATCTCAAGTTCCTTCTCCGCCACTTCAAACACCTATTTTGACTCCTGAAGTCTTTGTGGAAGGTAACTTGGGTAACATTACTCAAACAATGCCTATTGACGTTTTCGTCAAACTGGGGATTATCGAGAACATCCATGTGGGAGTTACTTTCTCTTCTGAGGAAGTCAAAGTGTACACTAGTCTCTTTCATGAATTCTGTGATGTTTTCGCTTAGTCTTATGAAGATATGCCTGGAATAGACCTCAGTATTATGGTGCATGAGATTCCCACCTACCTAGGTGCGAAGCCTATTCGCCAACATCTTCATCCCGTGCATCCTCAGAAATTTTCCGCTATCAAAGCTAAAGTTGAAAAACTTCTTAAAGCAGGTTTCATTTATCTAATTCCCCTGACTGAATGGGTTTCTAATATTTTTCCTATGGATAAGAAGCAAGGAGCCATTCGTGTTTGTGTTGATTATCGTGATATCAATCAGGCATGTCCTAAGGATAACTATCCCACCCCATTTATTAATCAGATCACTGACGATTGTGTGGGGAGTGAAATCTTCTCCCTTATGGATGGTTTTTCTGGTTATAACCAGATTAACATTCTCTCGTTGGATCAAAACAATACCTCGTTACACCAGCTCTAGAGTCTCCAAGGGAAAGCCAATTTCCTTCATCATTTCATCCTGAACTACGCCGAAGTAGCCAAAGGATTTACATGACTTTTAAAGCAGGATGTCCCTTTCTGTTGGGATGAGATTTATCAACAATATTTTGATAGACTTAAGATGTTGCTTTCCAATGCTCCTCTATTACGTCCTCCGAATTACCATCTTGATTTCACCCTCTACCTAGCTGCCGCCTTCAATATGATTGCCATGGTATTGGTTCAAGATGATGATGATGGTAACGAGCATGTCGTTTAATACTTGTCTTGGAACCTTCTTGACCCTAAAACACGCTACGCACATGTCGAGAAGTTAGGGTTGGTTGCGGTCTAGGCCATCCAATTTTTTTGTCATTACATTATTTTACGCACGGTGACCGTGATTTATGATTGTAACCCCATGACTTATATTCTATCTCGGCAGTTGTTGGGGGGAAAGTAATCGAAGTGGATTTTTATCCTCCAAGAGTTTGATTTGGATTTCACTATCACCAAATCGAAGAAATAACTTGTTTTCACTGATTTGATTTTTTCTCTCCCTGCCGACTCTGCTCCTTCTTCTTCCGAGGATCATATTCCGGAAAAAAATCTCTTCCTGATCAGCACCCTTGATCCGTGGTATGGTGATATCATTGTGTAACTAAAAATGTCTACTTTCAGGTCTGAGCTAATGAAATATGCCCGACGCCTCATTCGGCATCAATTGCAACCTTATCGTATAGTTGGAGATACCCTTTATCATGTCGAAGTCGATTCTGTACTCCACCGATGTCTAACCCTCGAGGAAGTGGAGAAGGTTTTAAATGACTGCCACAGTGGTGCCTGTGGTGGTCACATGTTTGGTTATGGCACTGCACAGAAGATCCTTTGTGATGGCTATTTCTGGCCGTCCATTTTTAAAGATTTCATTGTTGCAGTACGTAAATGCCATGCGTGCCAGATTTATCAACACAAGATGCGTGCACTGCCTATTCCTTTACACCCTGTCATTACCATTGGCCCTTTTTCCAAATGGGACATCAATTTTATGACGGGTAACCATCGTTCAGCCAGGGGGCATGCCTATATTATCATCGTCGTCAATTATTTTACGAAATGGGCCGAAGCAATGCCTACACTGGATGCGAACGGTAAGATAACGGTACAGTTCATATTCAATCACGTTATTTCTTGGTTTGGTGTCCCTCAAGCCATCATCACTGACCATGGTTCTCATTTTCGGGATTATATGATGGCAGAGCTAACGTCTAAGTAGGGTTTGTGTCACGACAGCTCAACGCCTTACTATCCTCAAGCTAATGGAAAGTTGAAGCTGTAAACAAGGTGCTTGTTACAATGCTTCAATGAACAATTAGGATCCATAAATCAAATTGGCATCTCATGTTGTTTTCATCTCTATGGGCTTACCGAACGTCGATCAATAATGCAACCGGATTTACCCCATTTCAGTTGGTATATGGTTTGGAAGCTACGCTTTTGATTGAATGTGAAATCCCTTCACTTAAATTAGCTGTGGAATTACTGCCTGATAATTCGCTTGAAGAAGAACATCTCCTCTACTTAGAGATATTGGACGAAACTCGTTTCTTAGCTGCCTTGGTCATCGAAGCACAGAAGAAGCGAGTCAAAGCCCATTTTGACCAAATGGTTTCTCCTCGTTCTTTCATCGAAGGTGATCTCGTTCTTCTATACGACCAAGCTCATGACAAGATGGGGGTAGGAAAATTCCAACCTATGTGGCATGGGCCCTACATCGTCAAACGTGTGTTACAAAATGGGGCTTATGAGCTTATTGAATATGAAGGTTGTCCTTTATCGTAACCTAGAAATGGGTTGTACCTGAAAAAATATTATGCTTGAGTCATTCATGCGTGATATGTGTACATAGGTGATTGTTTTCATTTTGTTTGCATGCTTTGGTTTGATGTGCTTTGCGAGCTTTTTTCTGCTTATTGGGTCTTCTTTTCTATACAGATGTCTATTTCCCCTTATGTCGGTTTCGTGGATGGTGCTTCCCATAGTACCAGGAACTTGTCTTCGATAGCCTGGGTAATTTATGATCCTATTGGTGAGTTGATTAACTTACAAGGTATTTTTCTGGGCCCAGCTACAAACAATGTCACTGAATATAGTGCAGTTTTGGAACTATTAACTGAGGCAATAAACCTTGGCATACGTGCATTTCTTGTGAAGTTGGATTCACAAATTGTTGTTCTTCAACTGAACGATCATTATTCGGTCCGAAACCCATGAATTTTGAGATTGTATTTGCGTATTCATTTACTTGAAATACATTTTGATTTCATTACATACCAACAAATACCAAGATGAATGAATACATTAACAGATGCAATAGCTAAGATTGTGCTAGATAGACATTTGCGCAATTTATAAACACATCATCATATGTACATAGGCCCATGTAGAAAATATATATATATATATATATATATATATATATATATATATATATATATATATATATATATATATATATATATATATATATATATATATATATATATATATCGTTTGTTTGCAACATTTGCATCATAAAAACCACAAAAAATAATATATATTTGTTTCAATTACATCGTGAGACAACATGTCTCTCAAAATGTGCGGAAATAAAGCCTAAGTGCCTAATGTGTGTAGTGTTCATGATAACACGTCACTACCCATACCAACCACCTTAGAAAGTGGTGGATATGATTCAGCACCCCTACAGTATGCCTTTGATAGGCTTGAGGCACATCATCCAAGCAAGCATAGTCTGGGATCCCACGGGCGATCCCCTCCAAATTTTGCACTATCTCCTCCTCGCCACCCTCACCATGAGGATCGAAATCATGAGGAATCCACCTCTCTACTGGCGACATGCCTACGAGACTCTCTAGGCCAACATCTACACACATATAAGAATAACTGTTAGAACATGCATATATATCAAAAAAAATTATAAAATCATGAAAATAAAAAATGATTCTTGCCAAGTTCTTCATCCCAATCCTCTCCCTCCGAGAGTGGGAGGTCTGGGTCTCTGGTGAAGTATGTGCCGGCGTAGGACCAATCCTCCATGACAATCAGTTTTCATTGGAGCCAATCAAAAAAATCTGGCCTCTAGGACATCTGTGGGCCACCCCCTTCTCTAGGCATTAGTGCCACCCATCGAGCCATTCGTGACTCGTTGGGTGGTGTCTCCAGGACTATAACCTCCTGACGTTGAAATATGGGTAATCGTTCCAAGAAGAAAAATACCAGAATCGAATCATACCCAAACTGCTTGAGTTTGGTCTTCTTACACTTGGTGATTTGCCGTTTGATGTTGATAGTCATGGCCTCGGCCCAGTTGAACAGAGTTGGGTTCATACACTCGGAAGCAAGAAGAAGTTGTGTCTTCGTGGCCTCATGCGGTGCCTGCAATCTCGCAGCCTGTGTGGTATTGTGCAACACTATCCTCAATGCCAAATCAGGGATGGTCTGGATATCCACTTTGCCGCTCCCTGATCCTTTTCGTGCCCCGTGGCACACCCTGTCAATTAGCATTGCCATGCTTTCTTTGGAATGCCGGGTACCAGTTAAAATAGGGACTTCACCCCTACATGACAACCCAGTGATGAAATACACATCAGAAACTTCAAGTTCAAGCTCTTGATCCCAAATTATGAACTTTTCCTGATCTTCGTCCCAAATGCTTATTAGATACTGAAGAAATTTGGGTTGAGCCCATAGACATGGTGTCATGAAGACCTTCTTGAGCCCACAATTCCTAAGGGCATTCATGCATTGTTCATTTTCTGTTGCTTGTTCATCCTGTTCACTGTGTTCTCTCTCCTTCCACTCGATTACCATATTTTTGCGCTTTGTACTTGCATGAATCGATCATAGGAATATTAGAAGCTCCATTGGGTGTTAAAATTTGAAATCTATTGGTTGCATTTTCTTAAATTTAAAGTGGATTTTGGTTTGCGCGGTTGGCATGGATATTTGGTTAACAGTCGCACCACCTGGCGTGACCCTTGTGTAAAAAAGGGTCGATTGGCGCGGGTCCGTGCCCGAAACCTGTGCCAACCGCGATGCCCTAGAATTTGCAAATCCCCCCCAAGGGATCCCAAATGACAACTAAATGTAGTAAAATATAGCTTAAAAGATGGCAAATGGAGTCGGCTCTTACCTGAAATAAACGAAATCCTGATTGGTCTACTAGATTATTCATAATCGTTGCCTGAAGATCGTAACGGAAATGGGTCACTATTGCTCTGTAGAGAGGTAAAAGTGAAAAGTAAATATTTTTTACCACTTATGGTCTTTTATAGCTTTTCAAAGTCCTAAAATAGGTTTTAAAACATATTTGTCGATATATTTTCATATTATTTTCAAGGAATACATTTTACATGCGTATTTTTGTGCAGCGACATGCTTTTCACGTGGTTATGATGAAGAAACGAGTTGTATTTTATACTTTTTCGGACTTGGTAAAAACACAAAAAAGTCAATACTGGAGTCACCTTTCAGCTCTTTTTTGACTCTCTAAAGCGGAAAAGATCGCTGAGTCACTTATTGTTTTTAACTCGTTAATTTGGATGTGAAATGATATCTACCCAGTATACATTTACCCCTTTTTTGAGCTGGGATAGATTATTTATGAAAATGGAATACCATAGCTAATCATGACTAAGAGGTTATATCAGACATAGTTTTCTACCTTTTCAAATCTGTGAGACTATTTACAAAAAGGGACTGTTGGAGTTTTCTTTTGCTACTTATTTTCAAACTCTCTAAATATGAAAATATGTCGAGCTCTCCCTTTGTCAGACTCGTTAAAACTTGATGACATCAGACTCCGTCGTCATGACATTACTTGAGTTCCTCCTTCCTAGTGCTCGTAAAATGTACTAGGTTGGATTTGTCTGAAGGAAAAACTTACATAGCAAGAACATACTATCCCCTTCAAGCTTGTTTTCAAAAATAATTGGGGTACTCGCCAAAAATGGTGGGGGAAAATGGAATCAGATTGTAGTCGTGTTGGTAGTATGTCGCTCTTGAACATGGCACTTGTCTGCATTCGTGTCGGTTTGGAGACATCTCATCTCATTATTTTTTGCCTCCATGGGTTTTGATAATCTCTTTTGACTGCTCATCTGCTCTTTTCCATGTCACCATGACCTCAAAACCCTTGATGTCAAATACTGCCAAATATGGTGTCATGCCACCAATATTTTCAAGAGAATTTTGCCTCTGAAGTTTTCAACCTCCCTCTGATTCTCCGTTGGTCTTGATTCAAGAACATCATATTCCTCTGTCTCGTGTCAATTATGTGGGAAACATTATGGCCCACCTTTGATCAAGGTCACTTCTTGTCGACTCCAACTCATTATCCACGAAGTTGATCTAGAGACTCCCTTCAGGTAACCTGGGGCCTACATGCCTTAATGGCAGGTTCTTCACATTCAACGCAAGTTCCACATCATTGGCCTTCGATCGACTGACTCTGTGGGTGTTCGACGTCAGATCAATATTCACATTCCATGGATTGTACCTTTTGTACCTTCAGAGGTTTCTCTCGTGTATGTTAATAACTTTCATCATTGGCTGGTAATCAGACGATGTTCTTTCATGTTTGAATTCAGCTCACATATTCCCATGCTCGAATTTGTACTATGATCAGGTCGAGATGGAGCGCAAGCCCCTGGGTTTTGTCTGAATAAATCCAGGCTGCGGGTTCTTTGTGGATTATTATGACTTGTTACATGACTCTTTTTATTGGATGGATACGACCATGCCTGAGTCCATTTGTTGATCCTTACTGCTAGATGGTTGTGTCCATACCTCAGATCTCATTGTTTATGTGCTCTATTATGGATGGTTGCGCCCATACCACATGTCGTATATCAAATGTATCAGATGTATTTGTACTTGTATATTTTCCAACAACAGTGTTTGGGTCGTGTTATCACTCTGTAATTAGCAAGATTGGCAAAGTCCAACTATAGAGGTAACATCAAACCGCTTTGGGATTCAAGGATCTAGCCCTCCTGAATCCAGAGAGGGATCTCTCTATAAATGAGTTCAAAGATGTGATCTTTAAATACTGGAATTATGATATTAGGCTAGTTATGAAGAGCATGGGTTTGTTTTGTTTGTTTTTGGTTGGGCGAAGACATGGTGAAGGTGAAAGCAGTTCAAAATAAAGGGTGAAGAGCCTGCAAATGAAGGAATGTTTTAGTTGATAGCAAAGGACAAAGACGGCTTTAACCCATTGGGCTATGGAGTCATAGGAGGATTTAATTGGATAGCAAATTCAAGAAGGATCCATGGAGCAATTCATTTACATCAAAGGATCTCTTAAGGTGATTAATGGAGTGAAACAAATAGGCAGTGAAAGACTTAAACAAATGAAAAAACAAAGCACAGTCTAAGATCAAGTAAGTACTTTTAAACTAGCTTGCTTTCAACATGTACTTAAGGAGAAACATAAAAGTATTTCTGTTGATCAGGTAAGTGCTTTTAAACTAGCCTGCATTGAAGTACTTTCCATCAGAAACATTTAAAAAAAAACAGCTCAAACAGCTTAAGATCGGGTAAGTGCTTTTAAACCAGCCTGCTTCAGCATATTCGATAAGGGAACACATATGATAATCACAAAGAGCAATCTAGATCAGCTAAGTACTTTTAAACTACGCTGCATTGATAAAATCCAAGGATAACATAGAAAACATTCATCTCAAAGAGCTATCTAGATCAGGGAAGTACTTTTAAACTAACCTGCATTAATAAACTCTTCAAAGAGGACATTCAAATGAAGAAAACATAGAAGATAAAGCTTTCGGTAAGAGTAGGGTACCGTGGAGAGTATATCCTAACTCTATGTTTGCTGCTCTTTATCAGAGAAAGTGAACAGAGTGAAAACATTAAGTAAAACGACAATTGACAGTAAGGAACACATCACCATTGACATAGTTTCAAAATTCCATGAATCAGCAGCTTGTATTTGATGTTCAAAGCAGTTACAATCATCAATCCTGGTGGGTCTCTACAGCTTTGAACTTCTCATATCATCTTATGTATCTTTCAATTACAGAACAAGGCATCAGTGGCTTCAGAATGACTATTACATGCGTTCAAATGTCCCGAAACCAACCATTTGCTCATCTTCTATAGAGGTATTTATAGAAGAATGAGGCGGTGGTCCACTATGAAAAGATCTGTTTGGATCAATTAATACAGAAGATGACTCTTCGGTACTTTGAGGGCCTCGATCAAGAAATCTACAGGTGTTCATCAGCATTAATTGATGTACACTTACAATTAAGCTCAGTGGGAGCTTTTTGCCGTCCTTTGAAGCTCGGTGTCATGCTGGAGTGACTTTATTTCTACTTCCCGAGATGAAATGATCTAAATATCTGCTTCTGAACTGTTCTTTAATCTTTTCAAATGGTTCTTCCAACAATTAGAGACAAGATAGCTCAATTAGTATTAATTGTTCAGCGGTCTTTGATCTCAACGAGACTGCAGGTGTCTTTGGAGCTGTAGAGGGTTCAATTAGCCTCTTCTTATAGAGGTGGGGGATTTCTCAGCTCGACAGATGTCTTCGTCGTTTCCTAAAACACTTTAAGTTACTTGAGATCTGTGTTTTTGGGTCTTCAATCTCTGGTTCTGATAAATTTTGTCTTTGGAACTGATACTCTTTAATAAATGATGATTTATGCTTGTCTTCTGGTGCGCAGGGCAGTAGCGGGGTCGAATGGCATCAATGGGTCATGAAATCAATGATAAAACGTAAATCTAACACCCCTCGAATGATTCTTTATGAACTCAGAAGACAGAGGATTGTCACCCTCAACCTTTGTGGTTTCTTCAAAAATGGCGGAAGAATTCATTCGAGAACCTGCAAAATACAAACAATTTGTTATAAAATCCTGCGTATTTGGTTTTACTGCTTCAGAGGCGTAGGAAGAGAGTAGGACCGTCGGATGGCATCATCCAACGGTGGAGATTAACTGAGAATAATTTTAAATGATGCGGGAGGAAGAATAAAACAGAACCGTCGATCGCGCGATGAGCAACGGTGGGAGTGACCTGGGACCGTCCGATCTGGACACGTGGACGGCCCAGATTTAATCGGAGGATCGCAATCGGGGAGGTCACACAACAACATGTGATTGAAACTTTGTGATTGAGTGCAGGCTGTCCGATCATCAGGGAGACGGACGGCCCAAATTTAATCGGAGGATCGCAATCGGGGAGGGAAAAAAGTGCATGCGATGTAAATTTCCAATGCGGTTAAGCGCTGGCCGTTGATCTGCAAATCAGATCGACGGTGGAAAGTGAATCAGAGGGTTTTCAAAATGGGGGCAAGACTTGTGATCGGAGGGAATAAGGACCATTGGATCAGCGGGAAATGAACGGACGGGATGTAATCAAAGGGGCAGGGGAGAAGAATGATGGGAGAGGTGTGGGACAAACCTGAACTATTGGATCTAGAGGGACGGACGGCTGTGATGGAATTGGGGGTGAGACAGGAAGGTCTGTGATTACGATCAGAGGGAACTTGCGATTGAGCGCAGGCCGTCGATCTGAGAACAAGATCAACGGTCGGGATTTAATCGGGGATCAGCAATCGGGAGGTCAGCAAAGGGGATGCGATTGGAACGCAGCGATGCGATTGAGCGCTGTCCGTCCGATCAATAGGGAGATGGACGACCCAGATTTAATCGGAGAATCGCAATCGGGGAGGTCACAAAAAAGCATGCGATTGAAATATTTCGATGCGATTGAGCGCTGGTCGTTAGATCGGGTCTAGATCAATGGTCCAGATCCTTTAATTTTTTGCACCGGCGGGACCCTTATACTTTGTAAGAAACCTACAAATTTCAATAAAAACCAAGGTTTTGAGTGGATCGGGCGGAATATATATATGATAGGCTGGCGCCCGATTGCGGGGCCACTGGGTATATGGAGTACCATGGGCCCGGGGCTTTATATAACTAGGGCCAATCGCAATCGGAACATTCGGGCCCGGTCTTTCAATCAACCCATTTGTAACTTCTCCGACGTGATTGCACATCGGTCCTTTTGATCTACCCATTGTGAATTCTCCGATTGTGATTGCGCAGTCGGTCTTTTTGATCAACCCATTTTATTTAAACACGTGATTTTGGCATTTTAAAACAAACTTTGGAAAAAATGGGTTTTCAAGTTTTACAAAGAAAAACGTCCATCGGATACGATTTTCAAAGAAGCTTAGCGCTTGATTGCGGGCTTAGGTGGTAGATTAAATGATAATACAATCTTCAGTTTATGACAAAGGGGATGATCGCAATCGGCATTTAAAATGGCTCACAAACACGCACACTTTGAATCTTTCTGATGCAATTAGCGCTTCATGGGTTTGGCACTTGGTTTTTATGATGAGGGCGTATTGGGGAAGTGGTTTGGAAACTCATGCCAAGGGGCTTAAACCCTTAAGAGAGAAATGGGTTTTTTTACACAGATTTTCAATGATTTTCAAAGGTTTCTGAGGGTTTCGACAGAGTTCGAAAGAAGTTTGGAACTCTGGAAGGCAATTTTCATGAAAGAAAGGTGAGGAAAATGGAAAACAAAGGAAAATGATGAAAAATATGAAGGTTAGTCTCTGAGAGGAAAAAGGGGAAAAGAAGTAGGATATTGCAGCAGTCTTTTGATGGAATTTTTAGCAGAATTTTGAGTTTCTGAGAAATAACAGTGAAAACCTTGAGACATGAGCATGAGATCGTCTACAGGCTTCAAGAGATAACATTTTGGCTAGGAAAGTGTTTCTTGAAGACTGAAAACATGTTTTGGCCACCTTTTGATAGACCAAAATTTACAGGTGGCCAACAGTGGCTCCACTTGGGGATGGTGCCTTGTTGAAGGCATCAAGAACTTCAGAATTGCATTCTCTGGGAGGCTGACCAATGCCTCGTTCTTTGGGCTGTTGTCTTTGTTGAAATGATCTTATTCTGGCTGAAAAAAGGTTAGCAGCATTGAAAAACAATGAATCTTCATCAACACAGGCTTTCTACCTACCCAATCCTACTGATCTAACATTTTTTCTTCATTTAGAGTGCACTTGGACTGGAAAATTCTTTTTCAACATTTTATTCTTTTGAAAACAGGAAATCTAATCTAATTCTACCCCTTATTTCTCCCTGAACTCAGATTAAACAGTTGAGCTCAGATGTTTCTCTACCTAATCTACTATCTGTTGGGATTAAACTGTCCAACAGATTTCATTCTCTAGATTCTAAGATAGAAATTCAAAAATAGTCAAGTGAAGATTGAACTGTTTGACTTGTTGTGATCTATGGCATAAAAACAAGTTGCACATAGAATATTAAAAATAAAAAAATTGAAGGTTTGAAATATGAAATTGTTTTGAAGCATCCTTCTTCTTATTTGTGGCTACGGTTTTGAGCTTGTTAGAGCCACTTGCTTTCCTTGATTTCAGCTCTGGTTCGAATTTGTTTGAGCTGTTACTTCTTTCTTTCTGGTTCATATTTTGAGTTGATTAGAACCAAATATACAACTTTATGACTCAGAAAAATAAAACAGATTTGAGTCATCTCTTGCTTGGAAACTTTAGGTTCAGGTTTTGGGCTTGTTTGAACCTTTCATTTCTAGCCTAATCTATCTTCTGATAAGCCAAGTTTAAACAGTTTGGCAAATCCAATTCACTATCCTATCAGTAGAAAAATTTAAAGCTAATTAGTCAAGATTAAACAGTTTGACTAACTAGAAGTGTGTTTTTTGAGGAGTGGCATTTGAGCTTGCACACTTTCAGATTTATTTCTCTCTCTTTTTTTTTTTTTTTTTTGGGCATGGGGCTTTGCCTTTATTGTTTTCATTTCTGCCCTCTTTTCTATCTTTTATTTTTTTTGTATTTTTTCTTTTCTCTTCAAAGTAGAAAACAACAACTAACTACATGCTCAGAAGTGAGCTTTATTGACATCCCTATCTAACCTATTCTAAACATGGAGTATTTACATATTCATATGATACAAAAGTGCCAATGCAGCCAGCTGAGTAATGTCAAGAAGAAGTAGTAACTCTGGCTACTTATTAGGGGTATCCATAGAATATTTTTAAGATTAGTCTTCAAAATAAACACTATCACAGAAGGTGACAACTTTTCATGTCTCTGGCTCTTGCAAAGGATCACTGCTTGATAATTTGAGCCATTTGGTATTTCCACACACTCTTCTATAGGATCAAAAAAGAAAAGGTGAAGGTTCTCTTATTTTTGGTCCTCCGTATCTGGTAGATTGTCTGCTTCCAAGACTTCAACTTTGAGGAGTGTAACTTCAGAAATTTGCTTGGAAGCTTCATCATTTTTAACAGAAAAGAAAGAAGATTCCTCTTGAGAAGATGGTATATCCTCAGTAGGACAGTGTTCTATTTGTTTTTCTCCTTCATTTTCATCGTCTTATGAACTGGAGGACTCATCATATTTGAAAGTGTTGTCCTCTTGTGGCCCTTGTATGCTCGTGTTCAGTGGACTAAATTCTGTGAAGAGGTTATTATATTCTTGAGCAGGGGAGTACTTAAAGGTTTCCTATTTTTCAAGAGAAGGCTCCTTGATTTCAACCTTCTCAAAAATTTCTTCGATTCTTTCCTCCTTATCCTTTGAGCTGAAAGTCTACTGATTCCCAATCATATGGAAACTATTACTGATGATCTGAAATGAAACAGAGCAAATATCCAATGAATCTTCACTTGCTTCTAGACTTTGAAAACTTTCATTCTTAGTATCATAAAGAGTCTGCACTGGCTCATTACTTCTTTGAGGAAATTGATCTTCCTCCCCTAAATCTGCTAATGATGATCCTGCAAAATTAACTTCTGTTTGGGAAGCATCATCACTAGATAGATCAAAGTTAGGAGAATCATGAATATAAGTAATACTACCAATCAAACATACTGGGTTATCAGCAGGTCCTTCTTCATTCTGATTTACAAAAGAACTTTCTAAATCTGTACAACAAAGTTCTCTATGTGAATGGGCAAGAGTGTTTGTTTCGCAAAAAATTTCAGAGAGCGGTTGTTTATTTATAATCTGATCTATCTCTTTTGCTGTCAAAGGAGAAGATGTTTCTATGTTCCTTTGAACAAAAGGACAGCAGTTCTCTGTTTCTTGTGAAGACTGATTTTGAGGCTGGATGTCTTTTTGAGCCTCGTCTATAAGGGATGATGAATCATTATCTAAGTTTTCAGGAAAATCTTGAGGAATGTTCTTTATTTCTTGTTTGTTTTCTTCCTCAAGTGATTCATCTATGTTCTTAAAATTTTTCAGTAGGAGATTAAACTCATGAATGGCTGTTAAAAGATCTTCAGGATGCATCTTTTCCCAAGCTTCGTCATTATCTATAATGTGCTGGGTGATGTTTTGTGATGGATCATAATATATTGCACCCAATGATAATGATGTAGCGTTTTCTTTATATTTCTCATAGAACGTATATTCAAGTTCTCTTAAAGAAAACAAACTACAAGATCTTAAGCATTCATACCAATCCCTAGCTTTTCCTTCTAATGTTAACATGAAAATTTTCATTAGGCAGTCTTCATGCCATTCAACTTTCAACCTCCATACATGTATATGAAATTTGATGAGATGTAATAGAGGGTCATCGAACTTTTCACCTTGAAAAGCAGGCAGGTTGTCATCCCAATTCACCCGGGGCATCTTATGTGGAAACCCAGGGATATGATCTCTACTCATTGGGGCATATCTTCGTTGTATCCTTGGATTCATGTTTGTAAATCAAAAAGGAGGTCACTGCGTCTGGTCAATCAGTTCAGGGTCTTCTACCAGTGGAGTCATTTGGTCTTCTGGGAGTTTCAGAGTGTGGAGTCGCCAGGTGGAAAATTTTTAGCTCGTAAGGAGTAAAAATGTTTTATGGTCCACCACCATGTTTATTGGATACCAATCTAAAATATGTTGGGTTTTTTCTGAGCTTTTATAGTGGTTTGGGAGACTAATGAGTCTACAAAAGCTTGCTAAGCTACTATAAATTCAGAAACTCCCCAGTGGAGTCGCCATTATGTTATCACTCTGTAATTAGCAAGATTGGCAAAGTCCAACTGCAGAGGTAACATCAAACCGCTTTGGGATTCAAGGATCTAGCCCTCCTGAATCCAGAGAGGGATCTCTCTATAAATGAGTTCAAAAATGTGATCTTTAAAGACTGGAATTATGATATTAGGCTAGTTATGAAGAGCATGGGTTTGTTTTGTTTGTTTTTGGTTGGGCGAAGACATGGTGAAGGTGAAAGTAGTTCAAAATAAAGGGTGAAGAGCCTGCAAATGAAGGAATGTTTCAGTTGATAGCAAAGGACAAAGACAGCTTTAACCCATTGGGCTATGGAGTCATAGGAGGATTTAATTGGATAGCAAATTCAAGAAGGATCCATGGAGCAAGTCATTTACATAAAAGGATCTCTTAAGGTGATTAATGGGGTCAAACAAATAGGCAGTGAAAGACTTAAAAAAATGAAAAAACAAAGCACAGACTAAGATCAAGTAAGTACTTTTAAACTAGATTGCTTTCAACATGTACTTAAGGAGAAACATAAAAGTATTTCTGTTGATCAGGTAAGTGCTTTTAAACTAGCCTGCATTTAAGTACTTTCCATCAGAAACATTTAAAAAAAAACAGTTCAAATAGCTTAAGATCAGGTAAGTGCTTTTAAACCAGCCTGCTTCAGCATATTCGATAGGGGAACACAAATGATAATCACAAAGAGAAATCTAGATCAGCTAAGTACTTTTAAACTACGCTGCATTGATAAACTCCAAGGATAACATAGAAAACATTCATCTCAAAGAGCTATCTAGATCAGGGAAGTACTTTTAAACTAACCTGCATTAATAAAATCTTCAAAGAGGACATTCAAATGAAGAAAACATAGAAGATAAAGCTTTCAGTAAGAGTAGGGTACCGTGGAGAGTATATCCTAACTCTATGTTTGCTGCTCTTTATCAGAGAAAGTGAACAGAGTGAAAACATTAAGTAAAACGACAATTGACAGTAAGGAACACATCACCATCGACATAGTTTCAGAATTCCATGAATCAGCAGCTTGTATTGATGTTCAAACCAGTTACAATCAGCAAGCCCGGTGGGTCTCTACAGCTTTGAACTTCTCATATCATCTTATGTATCTTTCAATTACAGAACAGGGCATCAGTGGCTTCAGAATGACTATTACATGCGTTCAGATGTCCCGAGACCAACCATTTGCTCATCTTCTACAGAGGTATTTATAGAAGAATGAGGCGGTGGTCCACTATGAAAAGATCTGTTTGGATCAATTAATACAGAAGATGACTCTTCGGTACTTTGAGGGCCTCGATCAAGAAATCTACAGGTGTTCATCAGCATTAAATGATGTACACTTACAATTAAGCTCAGTGGGAGCTTTTTTCCGTCATTTGAAGCTCGGTGTCATGCTGGAGTGACTTTATTTCTGCTTCCCGAGATGAAATGATCTAAATATCTGCTTCTGAACTGTTCTTTAATCTTCTCAAATGGTTCTGTCGACAATTAGAGACAAGATAGCTCAATTAGTATTAATTTTTCGGCGGTCTTTGATCTCAACAAGACTGCAGGTGTCTTTGGAGTTGTAGAGGGTTCAATTAGCCTTTTCTTATAGCGGTGGGGGATTTCTCAGCTCGACAAATGTCTTCGTCGTTTCCTAAAACACTTTAAGTTACTTGAGATCTGTGTTTTTGGGTCTTCAATCTCCGATTCTGATAAATTTTGTCTTTGGCACTGATACTCTTTAATAAATGATGATTTCTGCTTGTCTTCTGGTGCGCAGGGCAGTAGCGGGGTCGAATGGCATCAATGGGTCATGAAATCACTGATAAAACGTAAATCTAACACCCCTCGAATGATTATTTATGAACTCAGAAGACAGAGGATCGTCACCCTCGGCCTTTATGGTTTCTTCAAAAATGGCGGAAGAATTCATTCGAGAACCTGCAAAATACAAACAATTTGTTATAAAATCCTGTGTATTTGGTTTTACTGCTTCAGAGGCGTAGGAAGAGAGCAGGACCGTCGGATGGCATCATCCAACGGTGGAGATTAATTGAGAGGAATTTTAAATGACGTGGGAGGAAGAATAAAGCAGAACCGTCGATCGCGCGATGAGCAACGGTGGGAGTGACCTGGGACCATCCGATCTGGACACGTGGACGGCCCATATTTAATCGGAGGATCGCAATCGGGGAGGTCACACAAAAACATGCGATTGAAACACTGCGATTGAAACTTTGCGATTGAGCGCAGGCCGTCCGATCATCAGGGAGACGGACAACCCAGATTTAATTGGAGGATCGCAATCGGGGAGGGAAAAAAGTGCATGCGATGTAAATTTCCAATGCGATTAAGCGCTGTCCGTTGATCTGCAGATCAGATCGACGGTGGAAAGTGAATCGGAGGGTTTTCGAAATGGGGGCAAGAATTGTGATCAGAGGGAATAAGGACCGTTGGATCAGCGGGAAATGAACAGACGGGATGTAATTGGAGGGGCAGGGGAGAAGAATTATGGGAGACGTGTAGGACAAATCTGAACCGTTGGATCTGGCGGGACGGACGGCTGCAATGGAATCGGGGGTGAGACGGGAAGGTCTGTGATTGCGATCGGAGGGAACTTGCGATTGAGCGCAGGCCGTCGATCTGAGAACAAGATCAACGGTCGGGATTTAATCGAGGATCGGCAATCGGGAGGGCAGCAAAGGGGATGCGATTGGAACGCAGCGATGCGATTGAGCGCTGTCCGTCCGATCAACAGGGAGATGGACGGCCCGGATTTAATCGGAGGATCGCAATCGGGGAGGTCACAAAAAAGTATGCGATTGAAATATTGCGATGCGATTGAGCGCTAGTCGTTAGATTGGGTCTAGATCAACGGTCCAGATCCTTTAATTTTTTGCACCGGCGGGACCGTTATACTTTGTAAGAAACCTACAAATTTCAATAAAAACCAAGGTTTTGAGTGGATCGGGCGGAATATATATATGATAGGCTGGCGCCCGATTGCGGGGCCACTGGGTGTATGGAGTACCATGGGCCCGGGGCTTTATATAACTAGGGCCAATCACAATCGGAACATTCGGGCCCGGTCTTTCAATCAGCCCATTTGTAACTTCTCCGACGCGATTGCGCATCAGTCTTTTTGATCTACCCATTGTGAATTCTCCGATCGCGATTGCGCGATCGGTATTTTTGATCAACCCATTTTATTTAAACACGTGATTTTGGCATTTTAAAATAAACTTTGGAAAAAATGGGTTTTCAAGTTTTACAAAGAAAAACGTCCATCGGATACGATTTTCAAAGAAGCTTAGCGCCCGATTGCGGGCTTATGGGGTAGATGAAATGATAATACGATCTTCGGTTTATGACAAAGGGGCTGATCACAATCGGCATTTAAAATGGCTCACAAACATGCACACTTTTAATCTTTCCGATGCGATTAGCGCTTCATGGGTTTGGCGCTTGGTTTTTATGATGAGGGTGTATTGGGGAAGTGGTTTGGAAAATCAAGCCAAGGGGCTTAAACCCTTAAGAGAGAAATGAGTTTTTTTACACAGATTTTCAATGATTTTCAAAGGTTTCTGAGGGTTTCGACAGAGTTCGAAAGAAGTTTGGAACTCTGGAAGGCAATTTTCATGAAAGAAAGGTGAGGAAAATGGACAACAAAGGAAAATGATGAAAAATATGAAGGTTAGTCTCTGAGAGGAAAAAGAGGAAAAGAAGGAGGATATTGCAGCAGTCTTCTGATGGAATTTTTAGCAGAATTTTGAGTTTCTGAGAAATAACAGTGAAAACCTTGAGACATGAGCATGAGATCCTCTACAGGCTTCAAGAGATAACATTTTGGCCAGGAAAGTGTTTCTTGAAGGCTGAAAACATGTTTTGGCCACCTTTTGATAGACCAAAATTTACAGGTGACCAACAGGTCGAATGCGTTCTCATAAAGCATATCACCCCTCCCTGTCTCTTAGACTTCATGCTTTAGGGGGCATATGTTACATAGCAATTTTCCACTATCCCTACAATCCCTCACCCAGCATATTGGAAGGTATTTCCCATGACCTGTGAGTAGTTTCATCCTCTGCAAGCACCTTCCCTACATCCTTCTATACATGAACATCATTTCTCCTGTAGAAGAATTTCTCAAAAAGCCCATAAAAACCCATTTTTGGCATTGGCGCGGGTAGCTAGTTCACCTCTCATGCAAATGTGGAGAAAGTACACTAGAGGCCGCACCAGCTAGCGCTCTATCCCTTTGTTGTACTTGTGCTAGCATTTTTGGGAATGTTTTTTAGCAAACTAGAGGTGGAATTTTCCTTCAACCACCTCTGGGATAAGACACAGGAAGTGGTTAACTGGTTGAGCCATAGATCTCCCTCTTTAGGTAGTGGTTTCCTCCTCTTATGGGACACTCCTAGAATATAGGTCTCCCTTCCATGATTATAGGGATCCTAACTTCTCCCTCTCCCCCTACATAAATGAGCTTTCCCCCATCATGAAAGCAAGCTGAAAAAAGAGGATTATGCAGCTGAAATGCTGAACTTGGAGAACTAAGCCATAGTTGAATAACTGAGAAGGTAGATCAAGAAGGAAGTCCATCGAGAGGTCCCTTGTCCCGTCCGAATTTCCCTACGATCTTTGAGACGTGCTTCGCCCAAGCCCCGCTGGAGGAGACTGCAATGTCAGAGCATGGTTGTAACTCTTCTTTCTACCTATTAATATAAGTGACTATTGTCTGGTTCTCGTCTTGTGTTTTGTCTATATCAAATGCAATATGCTAGTATTCTCTGACCGATTAGTAGATTTTGAATGGAATTAGTATATGGTATGTGGTTGCCATTTTCTGATCTGTGCAAGTTTCCAAGCATGATATGAGGAATAGTTGTGACTTGTCTTCAATCAGGAATGAGTGATTCTCATCACCACTATAGACATCGACGATAACTTTGTACCACAGGTAGGCCATCTTATGGCATCCTTTTTCATTCAAGTATCTATGAACCTACACTCTAGCATGATTCCTTGTTTCTATACCCACCCCAGGGCTAGTGGGATCGCCTCTGTCTGTAGAGGGGATTTACCTGAGTAACACTAACCCTAACCTTGGAAAAACCCATAACATTAACCTTAAAATACCTTAACCTTAACCTTAACCTAACCGTAACCTTAACCTTACCCAAAACCTAACCCTAACCTTGAACAAACCTTAACCTTAACATTAACTTAATCTTAACCTTAACCTTACCTTGCCATAACCTTAACCTTCACCTTAACTATAACCTTAACCTTCACCTTAACTATAAAAAAACCCTTACCCGTAACCTTAACCTTAACCTTATTCTTATCCTAACCTTAACCTTAAACCTAACCTTAAGGTTAAAGTTATGGGTAAGGTTAGCATTAAGTTATAGTTAAGGTCAAGGTTAAGGTTATGGGTTTAGCCAGGTTAAGGTTAAGGTTAAGGTTAGGTTAAGGGTAAAGTCAAGGTTAAGGTTATGGTTATGGGAAGGTTAAGGTTAAGGTTATAGTTAAGGTTAAGGTTAAGATAAGGTTAAGATTAAGGTTAAGATAAAGTTAAGGTTAAGGTTAGGTTAAGGGTAAAGTTAAGGTTAAGATTAGGGTTAAGGTTAGGTTAATTTTAAGGTTAAGGTAAAGGTTATATTTAGGTTAAGGTTAAGGTTAATGTTACGTTAAGCTTAAGATAAGGTTAAGGATAAGGATAAGGTTAATATTAGGTTAAGGTCAAGGTTAAGGTTAGGTTAAGGTTAAGATAAGGTTAAGGTTAAGGTTAAGGTTAAGGTTACGTCAAGTGTAAGGTTAAGGCTAGGTTAAGGGTAAATTCAAGGTTAAGGTTAGGTTAAGGTTAAGGTTATGGTTAAGGTTACAGGTTTAGTCAGGTTAAGGTTAAGGTTAAGGGTTTGGTTAATGTTAGGTTAAGGTTAAAGTTAAGGTTAAGGTTGAATTCAAGGTTAGGGTTAGGTTAAGGTTAAGGTTAAGGTTAAGTTAAGGGTAAATTTAAGGTTATGGTTAGGGTAATGTTAGGGTTAGGTTATAGTTAAGGGTAAGGTTAGGGTTAAGGTTAGGGTAAGGTTAATATTAGGTTAAGGGTAAAGTTAAGGTTAAGGTTAGCTTTAAGGTTAAGGTTAGGGTTACCTTATAGTTAAGGTCAACGTTAAGGGTAAGGGTAAGGTTATAGTTAGGTTAACGTTAAGGTTAAGGTTAGGTTAAGGTTAAGATAAGGTTAAGGGTAAGATTATGGTTAAGGTTATGGGTTTAGTTAGGTTCAGGTTAAGGTTAAGGGTTTGGTTAAGGTTAGGTTAAGGTTAAGCATTTGGTTAAGGTTAAGGTTAGGTTAAGGTTAAGGTTAAGGTTAAGTTAAGGGTAAGGCTAAGGTTAAGGTAAAGGTTAAGGTTTGGTCAATGTTAGGGTTAGGTTTTAGTTAAGGGTAAGGTTAGAAAATTTTAACCAAAACCTTAACCTTAACCTTACCCATAACCTTACATAAACCATAACCTTAACCTAACCTTAACTGACTAAATTCGTAACATTAACCTTACCTTAACCTAACTTTAACCTTAACCTTAACCATAACCTAACTAAAAACTTAACCTTACCCTAACCTTAACCTTAACCTTCCCATAACCATAACCTTAACCTTACCTTTAACCTTAACCTTACCCTAGGGTTAAGTTTAGGGTTAAGTTTAAAGGTAAGGTTAAGGTTAAGGGTAAAGTTAAGTTTAAGGTTAATGTTAAAGTTAGGCTAAGGGTAAGGTTAAGGTTAAGGTTAGTTTAAGCTTAATATTAAGGGTTTTGGAAGGCTAAGGTTAAGGTTGAGGGTTTGGTGAAGGTTAGGGTTAGGTTATAGTTAAGATCAAGGTTAAGGTTATGGTTAACGTAAGGTTAAGATAAGGTTAAGGGCATGGGTTTAGTAAGGTAAAAGTTAAGGTTAAGGTAAAGGTTAAGGTTAAGGCTAAGGGTAAGGTTAAGGTAAGGATAAAATTAACCTTAACCTTAACCTTAACCTTAACCTGACTAAACCCATAACCTTAACCTTAACCTTAACTTGACTAAACCCATAACCTTAACCTTAGCCTTAACCTAACTAAACCCATAACCTTAACCCTAACCTAGCCTTAACCTTGACCTTAACTATAACCTAACCCTAACCTTGACCAAACCCTTAACCTTAACCCTAACCATAACCTTAACCTTAACGTTAAACCTTCTCTTAATCTTAACCTAACCTTCACCTTAACCCTTAACCTTACCCTTAACCTAATCTTAATCTTACCCTAAGCCAAACCCTAACCTTACCCTTAACCTTAACCTTAACATAACCTTAACGTTAACATAACCTTAACCTTAACTGTACCCTTAACCTTGCCCTAAACTTAAACCTAACCTTAACCTTAACCTTAACCTTAACCTTGCCCTAACCTTAACCCTAACCTTAACTATAACCTAACCCTAACCTTGACCAAACCTGAACCTTAAGGTTAAGGGTTAAGGTCAAAGTTAAGGTTAAGGTTAAGGTTAGGTTATAATAAAGGTTAAGGGTAAAGTTAAGGTTAAGGTCAAGGTAAAGGTTTGGTAAGGTTAAGGTAAGGTTAAGATAAGGCTAAGGGTACGGGTTTAGTAAGGTTAAAGTCAAGGTTAAGGTTACGTTAAGGGTAAAGTCAAGGTTAAGGTAAAGGTCAAGGTTAATTTTAGGTTAAGGTTAAGTAAAGGTTATGGTTAGGGTAAGGTTAGGTTTAGGTTATATTTAAGGTTACGAGTTTAGTTAGGTTAAGGTTAAGGTTAAGGGTAAAGACAAGGTTAAGGTTAGGGTTAAGGTTCAGGTTAAGGTTAAGGTTAGGGTTGGGGGAAGGTTAAGGTTAAGGTTAGGTTAAGGTTAAGGGTGAAGGTTAAGGTTAAGGTTAAGGTTAAGGGTAAATTCAAGGTTAAGGTTAGGTTAAGGTTAAGGTTAGGGTTAAGTTTAAGGTTAAGGTTAAGGTTAAGGTTAAGGGAAGGTTAGGGTTAAGGTTAAAAGGTTAAAGGTTAGGTTAAGGCTAGGTTATAGTTAAGGTTAAGGTTAAGGATAAGGGTAAAGCTAAGGTCAAGGTTAGGACTAGGCTATAGTTAAGGTTAAGGTAAGGTTAAGGGTAAATTCAAAGTAAAGGTTAAGGTTAAGGTTACAGCTTTAGTAAGGTTAAGGTTAAGGTTAAATTTAGGTTAAGATTAAGGGTAAAGGTTAGGGTTATGGGTCTTAATCTTAACCTTAACCTAAACTGAACCTTGACTTTACCCTTAACCCTAACCTTGACCAAACCCTTAACATTAACCTTGACGAAACCCTTAACCCTTAACCTTAACCTTGACCTTGACCTTAACCTTACCTTTAACCTTTTCTTAAATTTAAGCTAACCTTAACCTTAACCTTAACCTAACCCTAACCTTGACCTTAACCTTAACCTTAACCAAACCCTTTTTTAGCCATCAGTGAATTTTTGTCAGAGAAAATGATGGCTAAAATAGGGCTTGAGCCTTCAAGAGATCATTTTCATATAAAATTACTCATTCTTGAAGTCTGTTGTTCCTTAAACAGTGTTGTTCCTTAACAGTGTTGTTCCTTAATCTATTGTTCCTTAACATTGTTTTTCCCTAAATTTTTGTTCCTTAGCCTGCTGTTCCCTTCAGAAATCCACCAAGTTAGGCCTGTTGTTCCCTTTGAAAACTGTTTTCTAAAAACCCCTTTGTTCCCTTCCATTTACTCTCCATTCCCTTAAAAATCCTTTTTAACCATGAAATCCATTTCAAATGATTTAAAACCTTTCTTTTTCACTCTATCGAAACTTGGAGAAACACATAAAAACCCTTAAGAAACCTCTTCCACCCTTTTAAAGGCCTTAAGCCCCCGAGCACTTAAACCTTCTGCTTCATGTGACTAACACCCTTGACCTTATGCTAGCAATCATCACATTGAAAATTTATATCACATCGGTGTTGTTATATTTACATTACCTCACTCCCCCATTCCCCTACCGATGCGATAAGCCCTCCTTCCCTCGGCCCCTGGTCACATACCCCTCCATGTGACCATGCCCTTGCGCCTGTTTCTTAAGCCCCCATCGCATCATCCATCGACATTTCCATGAAAAACCTGCCTTTTCTTTATATTTTTCCCACTCCGATAATGATATCCCGATGGGAACTACACTGTAGATCCATAGGATTCGACGGCCCACATTTGACCTGTCGATTGCCCAAATCCTTCCATCCATTCACCCTTACAACGAATCCCCGCCATTCATTTATCAAAATATGACAGTCCTCACTCATCTCGTCACCCAAATTCCCTCCAGATCCACATTCCATTACCCAATAATCTCTTCAAATCACTCCCTAACACCTGTCTCCCACTACGGTGACTGCCGTGCAACTTTATATCGCGCCTCGGTTCGCACCGTCAGATCTATTCCTCCTCATCTGACGGTTGACATTGCATATCACGCCATTTTGTTTTCTGGAGTTTAACATTCCAAAATCATGCGATACTGGCAGTATTGAAAAGGCCACATAGCGCGATACAATTGGATTGCATTCCCTCTGGGAAAAACCACTTATCGCCCGAGGGTTGCGTGAAAACCACCAGCAGTATTTCAAAACCGCTTTTCCCAAGTTCGCACCAAATACAGTTTTGAATTGGATTTTTGCCTGTTTTCCCCAATAAAACTCCTCTGCCTGCATAATCACCCCCTCCGCACTTCTCCTCCCACTCTCTATCAACCTTTGCAAGAGGTTTTCCAACCCTGCAGGGTTTATTAACATGTTTATTGGTTTTTACAGGTTTCGATGGCGTTTCTACAGGCCAGAGGCATTCTCCTAATTCATAAATAAAGTATGGCCAGAAGATGAGGGCCCTCTTGGTCCAAAAAAAGGCAAAAATTCACGAAAAGGGGAAGTTACAGGGTTTGTTTTCACAGTTTTACCAGTGATCTATGAGCGCTGGCTATATTAAGAAGCCCTCCCGCTTCGATGAAGCCTCCTATACACACTGTTGTGCTCAACTTAGTTTTCCTAAATTGAGGTCATAAATTATCAACCAGGGTCAGTAAACTGCGGAAGTGTGGTGCACTATATGTGCCTAGTTATCTATTTCTCACTACGTTGTGTTTAGTGTTTTTATGATGTTTTGGTTTTATGGTTTTATGTCAAGAAGGAAAATAACTAAGTGTTGGCAAAGAGAAGTGGATGGTTACACTAAAAAAAAGCAAAACATACTCTAAACTGTATCTGACACTAAAGAACAGAAAATGCGAAGCTTGATAATGACTCCTAGTAAGGAAACAAATCACAACATGAACTCAATAACTCATAGCATGAAATCATCCAATTCATTCATTAGGAATATGTTGGAATAGTTTGAGAAAAGAATAAGTTGAATACAAATGAGGCTCTCCTAAGGACACAATCATCTTACAATATTACAAAGAATCTCATCCATGGCTAGAGGTTTATTGGAACATAATTGAAAAGAGATTATTTTTAGCACAATAATATTTCTACTCTAAATTAACTTGTAATCTACTCCATTTTGTAGCTCAGCTTGTCACTAGTAAACCTCATCCAAAAGTTAGAGATTTTCTAAAATAGTTTTTGGAAAGAAAGGTTTAATTGTGAATTTGCAAAGGATTGCAGAATAATCAAGGCCTTAAACCGATATTACTAACTCCTATCCAGATGATGATGTATTAATAGAAAGTCAGAACAAAATAAGTTTTGTAAATAATGAAGGCCGTGGAATTTGATGTTAACAATTAATACTACTTAAAGAGCAATGGATAACACTGAGAATGCAATTGATCAAACTTGAAACACGGTAACCACAACTAAACTACAGTGCCATTAACCTAATTTGAAATATAGTGAACAAAGTTGAACTAGAATGCCACTAATCTAACTTGAAATGGAGTGAATTAAAACTAAACTAGAGTGCCATTATCAAACTTGAAATATAGTGATAGAATTAAACTAAAATGACATCTACCTCTGGAGTGCTACCACTAGACTAAGGATGCAACTAATTACTGGAATGTTTCAGCTTTATCTCATTCAGAATTAGTGGTATTTTGGAATAGTTTGTAGAACAGGACTAGCTGCAACATGTTGTGTAAATGAACATGAAAGCATAAAATTCAACAGAACACAACAAAGCTCTAAAACACCATAGCTATGTCCCATCTGAAATTAGTGATATTTTGGAAGAGTTTATAATATCATGACTAGTTGTACAACTGATGTAATTGAGCATAAGAATGTAAAACTAACTCCTAAAATACTACAGTCACACCTCATTTGACATTAGTGATATTTTGGAAGAGTACGTAAGAACGAGACTAAGCTGTAGCATCTAATGCAAATGAATAAAAACTCAAAGTTCAGAAAGTCAATTAAACTAGGAATGAAACGAGGTTAAATTACTTATCTAAATTATATGAACAAAGCTCCTCAGGTAGCAGGGGCCCTCTACCACCGGAGTAGCACGCAAATCTACTCAATATTGACTCATCTCATGCAATAAAATGATGTTTCTTTCATTAAAGGAGAAATTCTTCAAAACAGAGTATTTGCGGCCTTCAAAGATCTAGCAACAAAACAAAATCTAACCAACAGTTTCTTGGTCTCCCGAGTCATACTTATAATGAAGTTACATAAATACTCTTTGAGAAAAACAGGGATAAGTGTCTTTCCCACTTCTAGTCAAATTAAAACTCTTATTACAATTCTTGTGCTTAACTGCGGACATCTATAGAGTCTGTGTTTTGATAGGAAACTGCTTCTCTTCTACGTGCATAACCGCTTTGATACTTTAACTTAGACTTCGTGGGGAGAAAGAGATGATGGGGAGGTGTTGTGGATTTCACCCACATGCCTTTTTCTTTTTAGTGACACCTGGAACCTACATAAACATGAGGATGGCTGCAGAATAGACGATTGGCTACGAAATGCATGTATTCTATAGCTGAGTCTTAGTCAAAATTACTACACCAACAAAATCATAAAAACATAGCAGGTTAGTGATCATATAAATTATTAAAGAAATTTTAATTAATCTTATTGATCAGTTAAGCCTATAATTGATGAGGGACAAAGAAAATGAAGTGGAACGTGGTGAAAGAGAAGAACATCTTTGGGGCTCAACATATCCCCACTGCAAGGTTTTTGCATGTCCTCATGCAACTACTCCATGTACTCTGAGACCTCTGCTAGGACATCCAACCCTCTTCTTTTAATTTTCCTGACAGTCAATGGTCTTCTGGGCTTCCTTATGGCTAAATTGAATCTTAAATTTGTAAGTGCCCTAATTAGCTTTTTGTTTTTCTTCTTCAATTTTTCACTAGCCTTGTACGATTTCTCCATTTGTAAAGACAGAGTTGAATTCATGTCACTTTTTAGTTTCACCTTCTCCCTCAAGATGTCATTCTCATTCTTGATGTGCCTATTGAGTACTTCTAACTCATATTTATCTCTTCTTAGCACATCAATTTCAGGTTTTGGTGGGCTAGGAGTTTTGTCTCTACTTTCTGAAGCTCTCCTCTCTAATGACTCAATATAATTGTAAACTTGTTGCTGTGCTGGGTCAATTTATGGAGTTTCTTCATCCTCAATGTTTATGATCCCTATATGTCTAACCTCTGTTTTCTTTAGTATACCTCTAAGTCTATGGATCCGTCTTGGTTGAGATGGCCCTTCACCTCTTTCTTTGGCATATCTTTTTATTATCCTCTCCTTCTTAAGTTGCTTCTTTATTTGAGCCAACTTTTCAGAAATCATCTCTTTACTATCCTCTTGAATTGATTTACCAGTTTTAACTTCAATAGATTTGGAAGTTTCCCTTCTCCTGCTTCTTCTTGTAGGTTTGCTTTTAGGTGGAGATTCTTTGGGTTCCTCAAAATGGTTCCTCACTAGAAATTATTCCCAATTATCTCCCATTTTCCTCAAATGATGCTCAATTAATATTTTGACTAAACCATGGTGATACAAAGTTGTTTCTAGAAATTGAACCCTTTTTTGAACGTTTGAGGCCATTCTTTTCAGACTATGAAGTAGGAAAAAGGGCAAATTAATTTCCTCATCTAAGAAATGCATCATTAACCGAATATGGTAGACATAGAGGGTACCAAATCTACCTTCACAGGTGATAATTTTTTGCAAAATGAGTAACATGTCCCTCCACTTATTCTTTAATGCCGAGCTAGGAATACCCTTTTTAAAAATGGAAACATCCATACCTGGGGTCTTAAGCATTTGCCTCCATGCTTCGTTATGGAATTCCTTATTTTTGAACCACCTTTCTCATTGTCTAGGTAGTTCCATTGCCTATGAAATGAAAGCCTCTGTAACAGTGAATTTAATGTCTCCTATTTCGATCTTGGCTCCATTGAAGGACCTTGCAAATGTTTTAGTCACCTCTTTGTGAAAACCACTAAATTTCTCCAAAAAATGCAACCAACCTGCTTGTGGTAACATTTCTCTAATTTGTGGATATCCCTCCAAGTACTTGGTTCCAACCGGTTCAGTCCTCACTATTAGACCCATAGCTTTTCTTCCAACCTTCAGTTTACTTCTCCTCTGCTCACGGTGAAAATGGCTATTAAAGAGATATTTCTGCCCCAAAGATGTTTCCTCCGTTTTACAGAGCGGAATGGCTAGGTATTGGCTGCGGAAATGAATGATATGGAGTGGTTTTGAAATGAGTATAATGCGGTGAGGTGGTTCATATGAGTTGAAATCTAACACAGAAGACCGCGGAGATATTTCGTTAAGTAATTCAAAATCATCATTAAATACTTTGGCCTAGTGACGTGACTGATCAAATCATTTCAGTACTTCAGCCGCTAAGTTTTTTAAATGATGATCGAATATGGCAAGATAGAAGGGTTTTTTTTTTGTTCAAATTTTTTATGATATGGTTGATAGGCATGATTAACACGACTAATTAAAATAACCTTTTTGAATCATATATGACTTAACTATGCTAAAATTTTCATGATTTGTCACCATAATAATTTCATACCTTTGCCTTTCCTTTGATTTTCTTTGTGGTTTCGATATGCCTTTTACCTCAATCATTGATCTTCAGTTCCTCATAACTTTTTTATTTTGCTTGTTGTTTTGAATATGCAGGATCAATTTTCTGCTAAATCAAATGTTTACTAGATAGTGCCTTTAGGGTCTCTGGCTGTAGAATGTTTGTCTGGATGCAAAATGTCTGACTGGCTGCAAAATGTATGATTGGCTGCAAAATGTCTGATTGATTGCAGAATGTACCTATACAAGTCTTAAAACATGGAAGGGAATGGTTTGAAGCATGAATGGAATGATGGAATATTGTATGAAATGAATTAAAAATGGATAATGAAATATGGTGTAATGGAGTATGGGTGAAGTGAATAATGGGATGAAATGAATCACAATTATGAAGTGGAGTGAAAAAGTGGCCTACAACTTCTGATCTGTATTATTCAATTGCAGAAAGAAATCAATCTTAAAACTTTGAGATGGAAATGAGGTGGACCATGGAATGAAATGAATGAAGTATGGATGAATGAAATGAAATAGATTATGGATGAATGGAGTGAAATGGATCATAAGTGGGATGTGAATCACTTATTATTTTATGATAGCTACTTGCAGAGAAAAAAAACAAACTTGAAAAGCTAAAGTGTCAAAAAGATTCTGATTTTCACTCTATCTTTTCTGTATAAACATGCTAATCAGAGATTAGTTTTCATGTTTATAATTTATTTTTATTTATTTATTATTATTATTATTATTATTATTTTCAATTATCTGACTTCAGAAAATTCAATTAAGTTGATGAAGAAGAAAAATTCTTCTTCATTAACTTCACATCATTGTTTTCCTGAAATTTCTTGAAAAATTCTTCTCTTGAGAGTGGCTTATGATAAAACTTCAATCTATGACCATTCACAAGAAAAGTGACCTTCTCTTCATCTATTGTCCTGAATTTTATTGCTCCATTATCAAAAAAATTTATAATTTCATATGGCCCAAGCCAATGTGTTTGGAATTTACCTTGAAAATCCTTGAAATTTGAATCGAGCAAGAGAGCCCAGTCACCTTCTTTGAAATTCTTTTCCTTGATGTACTTTTCATGCCAGCTAGTCCTTTTCTGTCGGACTATACTTTTTTTCTGAACTGCATCTTGTCTGATCTCATCCAATTCATTAATCTGCTCCAATCTATGCTTTTGTGCCTCTGTTAGATCAAGTCCTAGGTGAACTGCCATTTTGAAAGTTTGAATCTGGAACTCTATGGGAAACAAAAATTGCTTTCCATAAACAAGTTCATAAGGAGTATGGCCTGTTGTGATTCTCCATGTATTTCTATAGACCCACAAGGCTTCAAGAAGCCTATCTTCCCAATCTCTTCTATGCAAATGAACAGTCTTCGTTAGGATCCCTTCAATGACCTTATTAGTAGATTCCACTTGACCATTTGCTTGTGGATGATAGGGAGTAGATTTTTTGTGTCTGATTTTGTACCTCTCCATCATTTGTTCCACTAGCTTTGATGTAAATTGAGCTCCTTGATCTGTAACAATTTCCCTTGGGACACCAAAATGAGTAAAAATATCCTCAAAAAGAAAATTAACTACAGATGCTTCAGTAGCAGAAAGTAATGGCTTGGCCTCTACCCATTTAGTAACATAATTAGTGCAAACTAATATATATTTCTTTTGTCTTGATGGAGGACTAATAGGTCCTACAAAATCCAAAGCCCATTTTTCAAAAGGTTCAATATGTACTTGAGGCTGCAATGGCATCTCACCTGAAGGAGAAGGTTTCCCTACCCTTTGGCAACTATCACACCTTTTGACATACTCTTTAGCATCTTTGAAAAGGGATGGCCAATAATATCCCAAATGAAGGATCTTATAGGCTATCCTTTTATCAGCAAAGTGTCTGCCACAAGGTTCATCATGACATGCCTTGAGAATCTCAGGCATCTCATCTTCCCGAACACATCTCCTAATGATAAAATCTGGACCTGTCTTGTATAACTCATTAGCAACCCATGAATATTTTTCACTTTCATAAATGATCTTTCTTTTGTCTCTTGCATTCATTATTGAAGGAAATTTCCATGAAACTAAATAATTAGCAATGTCAGCAAACCAAGGAGTTCGAGTAGAAATTGCAAAAAGATATTCATCAGGAAATTTATCTTCAAATGGGGTATTGTCTTGGATGTTTTGGAGTCTAGATAGGAAATCAGCTACTGTGTTTTGTTTTCCAGGCCTATCTAGAATGGTAACGTTGAATTCTTGTAAAAGCAATAACCATCTTATGACTCTGCCATTAGTAATTGATTTTTTCATTAAATATCTAATTGCAGAGTGATCTGTGTGAACAAAAGTTTCATAGCCTGTTATATAGTGTCTGAATTTGTTTATGGCATGAACAACAGCTAAAAACTCTTTTTCAGTTACAGTATATTTTAACTCTGAATGATTCAAATTTTTACTGGTATAGTAAATGGCATAAGGAATCAGGTCTTTTTGTCCCAATACTGCTCCTAGAGATGTATCTGAGGCATTTGTTGAAATATGAAAAGGTAGCTTCCAGTTATTTCCCCTTAAAATAGGTGCTTCATAGATTTTTGTTTTCAGGGTCTCAAAGGCTAACTAAGAATCAGGATTCCGCTTGAATTCATAGTCTTTGGTAAGTAATTTGAAAAGTGGAGATGCTATCTTGGTGAAGTTTTCTATAAACCTTCGATAATATCTTGTAAATCCTAGAAAACTCCTAACATATTTTTGACAACTTGGAATAGATAAGTTAGAGATGAATTCAACTTTTGACTCATCAACTCTAATCCCATCACCTGAAATATGATGTCCCAAAACAATTCCTTCAGTAAAAATCATAGAACACTTTTCATGACTTAGTGAAAGATTTTCTTCTTTACATCTTTTTAAGACTTTTTCCAAGTTTGTTGAAGCTTCTTCAAATGTGTTTCCATAAATTGTGAAATCATCCATATATACCTCTACACAATCATGTATTAGATCTGAAAAAAAATCCTAGTATTGCCCTTTGAAATGTTGCGGGTGCATTGCATAGTCCAAATGGCAATACTCGGTAAGCATAGGTACCCCAAGGACAGGTAAATGTGGTTTTATCTTGATCTTCCAGTGCTACTTGGATTTGATTATAACCACTAAACCCATCTAGGAATGAGAAGTACTTTTTTCCAGCTAATGTATCTAACACTTGATCTATGAAAGGTAAGGGAAAATGATCTTTAAGAGTAGCTTTGTTTAATTCCCGGTAGTCAATACATACCCTACATTTACCATTTTTCTTTGGTACAATTACCAAAGGAGAAACCCACTGGCTGTATGAAATGGGATAGATGAAGTTAACATTTAATAATTTCTACAATTCTTCCTTAACAATCTCCCTAAGATTTGGATTCATCCTTCTCTGGGGTTGTCTGATTGGTTTACAATTTTCCTCCATGTAGATGTGATGAGTGCAAGTCATATCAGTGTACTCCCATGCATATGCAGAAGAATGTCTCTGTAATATATTGACTAGCTCTTCTTGTTGAGATTTATCTAGGTTCTTGTTTATGTTTAAAGTTTTTCCTGGAAATATCTCAATTATAGAGCTGCCAAATTTATCCATGGAATAGAGAAATATCTGCCTTGACGAAAAAAACTCAATGTTGGATTCTTCTTGAAATTTTTCATGCTTATATTCTGAGGAGGATTCAAAGTTTTCCAAGGTATTCATAATCTGGCTATCTTCACTAACTTATGAAATTGTGAAGAGAGGTTGTAAGTCTTCTTCATCCTCTATCCATTGAGTATCATCTAATTCTATAATTGTTCTTGCTGGAGGATACAAGGTAAGTTTCTTAGTTGAAATACCATCAGAGATGTACATATCACCGGATCTACAGCTAATGAAAGCATCAACTGTAGCTAAACAAGGTCTTCCTAATATAATAGGATGTCCTCAAATTTTTCTTAGGAGTTAGGATCATAAAATCCACAGGATACTCCCAAGAGTCTAGGGACACTGTAATGTCTTCTATTACCCCATCAGGTTTAATCACAGATCTGTCTACTAATTGTAATAATGTGGGTGTAAAAGGAAGATTAGGAAGTTTCAGTTTATCCATGATTTGTCTACTCATAATATTGATTGCTGCTCCTAAATCAATGGGTGTGTTTTGGATTTCAATTCCATTGATGTGAATTTTGACAATTGGATTTCCTGGGTCTAGATACTTTGGAATAGCAATCTTACCCATCATGATATCTGCTATTTTTCCTTCCAGTTGAATTTTCTTTATCTCTCTTATTCTTTTTCTTGTTTTCTTCATGCTCAACTCCTTTATTGTCTTTGCTAAGATTGGAATTTCTTGGATGGCTTGCAATAATGGGATCTTAATACAAACATTTTTTAGATCATCTAGGAAATCATAATTAGGCACCATAATTTGTTTTTCTACACCCCTCTCAATTTGTAATATTTCTAGGAAGGGAGGTGTAGAAGTGGATGTTGATGGATGCTCTAATATAGGAGTTGAAATTATTGGTTCTTTTTGTTTTGATTTTTCAATGTTTGGGTCTTGGAAAGTTGTGTTATCTTCAAGACTTTTATTTACCCGTAGAGAATCTTTCTCAGAATTGTCTTGCTCTTGTATGATTATAGAAGGTTTCCTCTTTTCAAGTATCCTTCCAGACCTAAGTTGAACATCACTAAGGTCTAAAGGATTGATCAAATAAGTTGGAAATTGTTGGCCTTCTATCATGTATTTCTTCTGAGGATTTTTATTTTTGGGGTTTGGTATGGGTTGGGCGGGCAACTGATTTTTTTTCTGAGGAAATGGTAATGGAAGTGGTTGATTTTGATGTTGTGGATTTTGAGGATTTTGTTGAAAGCTTTTTTGAGGAGGGAAATGTGGATATGGTGGATATTGATAATACTGAGAGTATCTTCCATAGGGATTTTGTGCTCCTTGCGCCCAAGTTTGTGATTGATTTTGAAATTGGGGCCAAGGTTGCTGCCAAGAATTCCAATTTGGTGGAGGTTGATTTTACATCTGATCATGGAATCCTTGTGTTTGAGGTCCTTGCCAAGGCCTTCTAGAGACAAAATAGAGAGATTCTGTGGAACTTGAAGGAGTATCTTCTTAAAATATAGCTTTAAGACCAAGAAGTGAAGGAAAAATCTTGGTCTCATGTTCTTCTAAACAAATTACACAAGTCTCCACAACTTTGGCATCCAAAGGGCACTCTCTCAAGGCATGTTTCTTTCTACATTTGGGACAAAAGATTGTTAAGGCATCAGATTCAGATTTTTGCTTGTTTTGTAACTTAAGGGTGTCTATTTTCTCACTAAGACTCCCCAAGATATCAGATTTTAACTCATCAAGCATATGTCCTATTTCTGCCCTACTTACTGTCCCAGAAGCAGATTTAATTGCCCTTGCAAGGGCAGGGTCTCTTGGTCCTTTTACAGTTTTAGATTTCCCTCTTAAAAGGTGATACATAATTCAGCTATTTCGGGTAATGTAAGCTGAGATATATCCCCTTTTCCCATCATGTTAAGGATATCTAACCATTCATCCCTAATTTTATTCAACAAGAGAGCTTTCAAAGTGTCTTGGTCTAGGTTTTCCATTTTTTCTCTTTTGATGTTGTAGTTAAATCTCTCCAACAAATCTTCCAGATTTTCATCTTCTTTTTGTAGCATTTTAAACACTTCCTCCTTATGGTTGGCTGGCATACAGTAGTCCAAATACCTTTCTAGAAGTACTTGTTTCATGTCTTCCCATGTCCTAATATAACTATTGATCAAAATCATAAACCACTTCAATGCGGCTCCTTTCAATGTTGAAGGAAATAATTTAAGTTTTTGAGCATCTTGTAAGTAGTCATAGGTTCTACACAGGACTTCAAATTCAAATGGGAAAGTTTTAGGATCTTCAGTTTTCAGTCCATAAAAGTTTGGAAGGAAAGAGGGTGAAATGTTTTTTATAGTTGTATTGGTTTCTTTATCTACTATAGGAAACCCAAAAGAGCTTCACATTTCTCTTCTACCTCTTCCTTTGCCTCCTTCTCCTTCTGCACCTCTACCTCCTTCTCCTCTACCTCTACCTCTACCCCCTCCAAATAGTGTGTGTTCTCCATTAAAAACTCCTCCTTCCACTTCTTCTGCCATAGTTGATTCTTCTGTAGAAGTTGAAAAGTTTATGTCCCTAGCAGGGGTCCCTGAATCTCCTTCTAAGACAAGTTCAGTGGGTAAAGTGGAAGATATTTCTAATGGAATATCTGATCTTAAGTTCTCTAGAAGTCTAGGATCAGTAAAGGATGGAATGTGGGTTTGACTTGGAGGTGTGCTGGCTCTAGGTCTTGGTGAAACAAGTGGTGTTCTAGGAATCAAGCTTCTGCTTCTTATGAATCTACCCCTTGAGTCTCTTTCTCTACGCATATCATTGTTTTTCGGTGGTAAGAAACAAGGTTACCTAGTTACACTTCCCCGACAATGGCGCCAAAATGTTGTGCTCAACTTAGTGTTCCTAAATTGAGGTCATAAATTATCAACCAGGGTCAGTAAACTGTTGAAGTGTGGTGTTGTGTAACCAGCTCCAAAAATAGAAGAAAAGAGATATGAACGCCTTAGAAATAAGCCACTTCGAGGGGGCAACCTCCAATACAATACATAAATGAACAATTCTTGGATGATACAATTTACAAAACCTCCTTTCTATATATAGGAGTCCATGGGGCCATAATGTAATCCTAGTGGGCCACAATGCAATCCTAGCCGACCTAACAATAATAATTTAAGGGCACAATAATAACAAAATGGGGGTTACAAGGGTACAATAATAACAATAAGGGGGTTACACTAACAACAATAAGGGACTATACTAGTAATATAGGGACCTAACATGCCCCTCTCCTTCAAAAAGTGTTGTCCTCAACGCTTGAGTAGCTCTGGGTGCTTCTGTATAAAATTCTCATCCTCCCATGTAGAATCTTCAGTGGGTAAGTTCTTCCACTTGATGAGATACTCTGAAATTGATCGATTCCGTAGTTGCCGAGTTCTTGTTTCCGTGACCGCTTCTGGTTCCAATATGATTTTTCCTTCCTCATAAAGTTCTGGCAATATTGTTTGAACTGGAATATTTTCACCTATAACCTTCTTTAAGCATGAAACATGGAAAACTGGATGTACTCGCGAAGAAGCAGGAAGCTCCAATTTGTATGCCATAGTACCAATCTTCTGCAACACCTTGTAAGGACCATAGTACTTTGGCGATAATTTATTATCCTTCTTTGCTTGCTTGAGGGACATTTGTTTGTATGGTTGTAGCCGTAAAATACCCAATCTCCTACATCAAAACTTCTCTCGCTACGATGTTGATCTGCCTGTTGTTTCATTCGATTTTGTGCCAAATTCAGGTTATCCTTTAAGAGTTGGAGAACTTCTTGCTGATGCTCGATGTGATCTTCCACTGCTTGAACCTTCGAATTTCCCCTTAAAGATGATGTGATGGATGGTGGATGATATCCATAAAGTGCCATAAATGGGGTCATTTTTGCTGCAGTATGGAAGGAAGTGTTATACCACCATTCAGCGAGAGGTAACCACTTGACCTATTGTGTTTGTTTATCAAATACAAAACAACGAAGATATCCTTCCAAACATTTATTTACTATCTCTGTTTGACCATCAGATTGAAGATGATAAGATGAGCTATGAGCTAATTGCATACCCAAACAAGAAAATAACTCCGTCCAAAAATTTCCAGTAAAAATGGGATCTCTGTCGCTCACAATAACCCTTGGGCTTCCATGTAGCTTTTGAATTATGTCCATAAATGTAGTAGCAATTGTACTTGCTTTAAATGGATGAGATAATGCACAAAAGTGTGCATACTTGGTAAGTCTATCAACTACCACCATGATGACATTATTTCCTTCGGACTTAGGTAAACCTGTGATAAAATCCATTGAAATCTCCTCCCAACGTTGACTTGGAATGGATAAAGGTTGTAGAAGTCCCAAGGTCTTAATTGTCTCCACTTTATTTTGCTGGAAAACCAAACATTCCGCCACAAACTTTTGAATATCGGATTTAAGGCCATCCCAAAAAAATTCTTTCTTCACCCTGTGGTAAGTTTTTAAAAATCCTGAGTGTCCTCCTAAAGGAGAAGTGTGCAATTCCAGAAGAATCTTTTGTTTTAGTTGGGAATTCTTACAAAGATATTAGCGATCTTTGTACCATAAGGAATCATTTTTCCAACTAAATGTATCAGATGTACTAGGATCTTGCTGCAACTTTTGAATGAGTGTCCATATATCTTTGTCCTTCTTCCATTCATCTCTTGCTTCGGTTATCCAATCTGGTTGGATAATAGAAATGGCACAAAGCAATGCTTCCACCTCTTCATTCTTTCTTGAGAGTGCATCTGCAACCACATTAAGCTTTCCTTTTTGTAGATTATTTCAAAGTCATAACCCAACATCTTTGTGACCCATTTTTGCTGCTCTTCTGATGATAGTCTTTGTTCCAAAAAGTGTTTAATACTATCATGATCAGTTTTTACCTTGAAGTGTCTTCCCATTAGGTAAGTTCGCCATTTCTTTAGTGCATGCAGTATTGCTAACATTTCCTTCTCATAAATAGGTTTCTGTAAATAATTTCCTTTGATTGGACGACTTTCAAAATCAATGGGTCTTCCTTCCTGCATTAAAACTGCACCAATTCCATTTCCTGAGGCATCACATTCCACAATAAAGGTTTTTGTGAAGTCTGGCGTAGCTAAGACCGGTGCTAGGCACATTGCCTCTTTAAGATGTTCAAAGGCCTTAGTTGTTTCAGGAGTCCATGAAAATGCATCTTTCTTCAATAATGTTGTTAGAGGTGCTGCTATTCTCCCATAATTCTTAACAAACTTGCGATAATAGCCTGTTAACCCGAGAAATCCTCGCAACTGCTTTATTTTCTTGGGGACTTTCCATTCCTTAACGGCTTTAATTTTGTTAGGGTCTAATTTAACACCCTCGTGAGATATAATATGACCCAGATATTCCACCTCTTGTACTCCAAAGAAACATTTGGATGTTTTTGCATATAATTGTTTCTCCTGCAATAGTTTGTGCACCCTGTCAACATGTTCAACATGATCCTTCCAAGACCTGCTGTAGATTAGTATATCATCAAAAAATACTAGCACAAATTTTCTAAGAAAGGGTTTGAAAATGGAATTCATCAACCCTTGAAATGTAGAAGGTGCATTGGTAAGGCCAAAAGGCATGACCAAAAATTCATAATGACCCTCATGAGTTCGAAATGTTGTTTTTGGAATATCTTCGATCTTCATTCTAATTTGATGATATCCTGAACGAAGATCCAACTTGGTAAAATAAATTGCTCCATGTAATTCATCCAATAATTCATCAATCACAGGAATGGGAAATTTGTCTTTAATGGTGAGCTTATTGAGCTCCTTATAATCCAGACACATTCGCCATGATCCATCCTTCTTGTGTACCAATACTACAGGAGCAGAGAAAGAACTTTGACTAGGTTGAATTATACCCGCCTCTAACATTTCTGCAATCATACATTCAATTTCGCTCTTTTTGAAGTAAGGATATCTATAAGGCCTGATGTTTGGAGGAAAAATTCCTAGAATCAAATGAATAACATGATCATGATCATGAATAGGTGGGATTCCTTTGGGAGTTTCAAACACCTTGGAATGATTGTCCAAGACTTGTTGGAGATCTGCAGAAATAGATGATTTTGATGTCGGAACTTCTAGTGAGCATAATTGTTCAATTATGCCTCGTTGTTATTTCTTTAGAAGCTTTGTCATGACATTAGAGCTTATTATCCTTCCTGGCTTCCCTTCAATACCCCATAATTCGACTTCCTTTCCTTCTGAAAAAAATTTCAAGAAAAGTTCTTGAAAATTAAAAGCTACCGTCCCCAAAGATTGTAACCATTATACTCCTAGTACAACATCAGCACCTCCCATAGGAAAGGAAATCATTGGACTTGTCAACACATATTCCCCCATGGTTAGCTTGATATTATGGCATTTTCCAAAGCAATTTATAGTTCCTCCATTTGCAACCATCACTTGACATTCTGGTGCTGGGTATAGGAAACAATTTAATTCCTTGGCTACCTTACAATGAATAAAATTATGGGTGCTACCTGAATCAATCAACACTATTACCTTTTTCTTCTTGATTTGTCCTACTATCTTGAGAGTTTGAGGAGTGGTAATTCCTACCAGTGCATTACATGATATGGTCGGATTCATTTCTTCCTCTTCTAGGGCCAGTTCCTGGTGTATATCCTCTTCTTTTTCATTTTCTTCTTCTTCTTCACAATCTATGTAAAATAATTTCTTTTCAGCACACTTATGACCTTTAGTGTATTTTCTATCACAACTGTAGCAAAGCCCTTTTTCTCTTTTTTCTTCTAATTGTTGTGGTGTCAACCTTGTAGGTTGTGGAAATCTAGGCTTAGAAACACTTCCTTCTTTATAGAATTGAGTGGTAGGCTTCCTTGTCGCCATAATTTTACATTCAACTTTTCTTGCCAACCTGAATGCCTTCTCCAATGAATCGGGTTCCAAAACACAAACTTCATGTTGGATGTTATCCTTTAGAGTACCTATGAAGAGATCAATCCTGTGTTCCTCTGGAATATCAGTTACCCTTATATTCAATTTTTGGAAGTCCTCAATGTGCTGCCCCACTAAACCCTTTTGTTTGAGATTTATCAATTGGCTAAAGAAGGTGTTGCTCTTTGTATCCTCATAATGTGCTATCATTTCCTTTGTAAAAATTGACCAAGTGACAATTTTTTTACGGGAGCAAAGCCATTGATACCATACAAATGTATTTTTTTCTAAATGTAAAGTTGCAATGCGTACCTTTTGTGTGTTTTGTATGTTATGGAGATCAAAATATTGCTCCATCTGTAGTATCCATGTTACAGGATCCTTTCCATCAAAATTCCTCATATCCATCTTTGGAATATGGTGGTTCTTCCCACCAATATTAGAGTTTATGAAATCACAATTAACATTTATTTTGTTCTCATCATGAGGTTCTTCTACATTATTTTCACCATTAGGAAACCTTTCTTGTATAAACTTTGTCAAACCTTCCATGTCTGCTTTTAGAAAATTCTTCATGTTTTCAATTTTCTCATCGATCTTAGCTTCCATGTCATCAATATTAGCTTCCATGCCCACTTCCATGCCATCCATCTTAGCTTCCAAACCAATCATCTTAGCTTCCACGCCTTTCTTCAAACCATCCATCTTAGTTTCCATGCCTTTCTTCAAAACTTCCATTTCATTTTTTGTTGTTCTTTGCGAGAGCGAAATTTGCTGTTACACTTTCTCTTGTAATTTTGATAGATCATGTTGCAATTATTCATCTTCATGAGGCATGGTAGAGCCTTCTGAAGGCTTAATGGGTGTTGAATTATTTTTAGGCGCAATTTTAGAATCCAATATTGATACCTTTTACTTGCTTTGAGGAGATCGATATTGAAATTGAATTATCTCTGTAACTGAAAATCTTAAATATCTGAAATTCATATTTGTAGTAGCCCTCTGAAGCTTCTTTCAAATTCCACAGGTCTAATCTAATTTGGATTCCCCAAGACAAAGTTGTGTCCAATCTCCCACAATGACCTAATTCTGGACTGGTTCAGTAGAGCACACTTGTAGGACTTGCCACCTGTCACTGTTTCGTCCTTTGTATCTGAAATTGATAGCCAAGAAACTAAAGTCTGTGCACTTGTAACCACTTTTTACGGCACTCAAATCCACTGCTCATAGAGAGAGTTATTGAAATTTTCCCACGATCACCTATTTGAGATGCAATTTAGGAGCCTAAAAAAGCACTACCTTCCACAGATCATATCTCCAAAAATATTGTGAAACAAGCTCTGAAAGTTTTTGAAGAATGTCCCCAGGATTTCAGCTTCGCACCATAAGAATTTCAGATTCTGAACCTTCGTAGAAAAAACTTTATAGCGAAAATTCCACGATGACCTGTTTAGGAGCTTGAAAAAAGACCTAACTTCCACAGATGGTATCTCCGAAAATATTGCGAACTAAGCTCTAAAATGTTTAGACCATTTTCCTCAGGATTTCATCTTCGCACCCTAAAAATTTCAGCTTCTGAAACTTCATAGAAAAAAATTTATAGCGAAAATGCCATGATGACCTGTTTGGAGCAGCGAAACCCTAGAATCCCAAGCTCTGATACCAAATGTTGTGTAACCAGCTCCAAAAATAGAAGAAAAGAGATATGAATGCCTTAGAAATAAGCCACTTCAAGGGGGAAACCTCTAATACATTACATAAATGAACAATTCTTGGATGATACAATTTACAAAACCTCCTTTCTATATATAGGAGTCCATGGGGCCATAATGTAATCCTAGTGGGCCATAATGTAATCCTAGCCGACCTAATAATAATAATTTAAGGGCACAATAATAACAAAATGGGGGTTACAAGGGTAAAATAATAACAATAAGGGGGTTAAACTAACAACAATAAGGGACTATACTAGTAATATAGGGACCGGACATGTGGTGCAGTATATGTGCCTAGGTATCTATTTCTCACTACGTTGTGTTTAGTGTTTTTATGATGTTTTTGGTTTTATGGTTTTATGTCAAGAAGGAAAAGAACTAAGTGTTGGTAAAGAGAAGTGAATGGTTACACTCAAACAAAGCAAAACCTACTCTAAACTGTGTATGACACTAAAGAACAGAAAATGAAAAGCTTCATAATGACTCCTAGTAAGGAAAAAAATCACAACATGAACTCAATAACTCATAGCATGAACTCATCCAATTCATTCATTAGGAATATGTTGGAATAGTTTGAGAAAAGAATAAGTTTAATACAAATGAGGTTTTCCTAAGGACACAATCATCTTACAATATTACAAAGAATCTCATCCATGGCTAGAGGTTTATTGGAACACAATTGAAAAGAGATTATTTGTAGCATAATAAGATTTCTACTCTAAATTAACTTGTAATATACTCCATTCTGCAGCTCAGCTTGTCACTAGTAAACCTCATCCAAAAGTTAGATATTTTATAAAATAGTTTTTGGAAAGAAAGGTTTAATTGTGAATTTGCAAAGGATTGCAGAATAATCAAGGCCTTAAACTGATATTACTAACTCCTGTCCAGATGATGTTGTATTAATAGAAAGTTAGAACAAAAGAAGTTTTGTAAATAATGAAGGCTGTGGAATCTGATGTTAACAATTAATACTACTTAAAGAACAATGGATAACAATGAGAATGCAATTGATCAAACTTGAAACACAGTAACCACAACTAAACTACAGTGCCATTAACCTAATTTGAAATATAGTGAACAAAGTTGAACTAGAATGCCACTAATCTAACTTGAAATGCAGTGAATTAAAATTGAACTAGAGTGCCATTATCAAACTTGAAATATAGTGATAGAATTAAACTAAAATGACATCTACCTCTGGAGTGCTACCACTAGACTAAGGATGCAACTAATTATTGGAATGTTTCATCTTTATCTCATTCAGAATTAGTGGTATTTTGGAATAGTTTGTAGAACAGGACTAGCTGCAACATGTTATGTAAACGAACATGAAAGCATAAAATTTAACAGAACACAACAAAGCTCTAAAACACCACAGCTATGTCCCATCCAAAATTAGTGATATTTTAGAAGAGTACATAAGAACGATACTAAGCTGTAGCATCTAATGCAAATAAATAAAAACTCAAAGTTCAGAAAGTCAATTAAACTAGGAATGAAACGAGGCTAAATTACTTATCTAAATTATATGAACTAAGCTCCTCAAGTAGCAGGGGCCCTCTACCAACGGAGTAGCATGCAAATCTACTCGATATTGACTCAGCTCATGCAATAAAATGATGTTTCTTTCAATAAAGGATAAATTCTTCAAAACAGAGTATTTACGGCCTTCAAAGATCTAGAAACAAAAACAAAATCTAACCAAAAGTTTCTCGGTCTCCCGAGTCATACTTATAATGAAGTTACATAACTACTCTTTGAGAAAAATGGGGATAAGTGTCTTTCCCACTTCTAATCAAATTAAAACTCTTATTAATAGTTTTGTGCTTAACTGCAGACATCTGTAGAGTCTGTGTTTTGATAGGAAACTGCTTCTCTTCTACATGCATAACCGCTTTGATACTTGAACTCAGACTTCAAGGGGAGCAAGAGATGATGGGGAGGTGTTGTGGATTTCAGCCATATGCCTTTTTCTTTGTAGTGACACCTAGAACCTACATAAAAATGAGGATGGATGCAGAACAGACGACTGGCTATGGAATGCCTGTATTCTGTAGCCGAGTCTTAGTTAAAATTACTACACCAACAAAATCATAAAAACATAGCAAGTTAGTCATTATATAAATTCTTAAAGCAATTTTAATTAATCCTATTGATCAGTTAAGCCTGTAATTGATGAGGGACAAATAAAATGAAGTGTAATGTGGTGAAAGAGAAGAACATCTTTGGGGCTCAACACACACCAAAGGGAAGAAGCTTAAAGGTTAACGATAAAGGGGAAATCCCATCAAATAGTCCAAGTTAAAAGGATTAATGCATAAGGTTGAAGATTAAAAATATAATCTTACAGTTTAAAGGCGAGGAACACAAATAAAGAGATCAAAACGAAAGATTAAAGATTCAAAGGGTTTAAATCCCGACAGTAAAGGGATAAAGCAAAGTTTGAAGGATTAAAAGGGTTAAATCCTATTGTTTTAAGGTTAAAACATAGCGTAAAGGTGGATACAGTCAGCACGAAAGATTCAAAAGCATAGAGGATGATTAATCAAGGTATAAAGTAGAATCACGGTTATATTAGTGTTTTAAAACCACAAAAGCAAACAGATTAGTAGAAAAGCCTCCAAATGCCACATCGTTTAGGCTATTACTCCCCAAAATTCCACCTACTAGTTGATTTCACCTAAAAGACTGAATATTAATTACACAGTCAGAGATATTTCTAAAAGACAGCTCAGAATTAATTACCAGCCTACCAAAAACTCCCAAAGTCAACAAAAGTGACTGAAGTTGATGAAATTTAATGTAATAATCAATTAGCAGAGTTAAATACATGTCAAAACTTCTCCATTTGGCCCTTCAAAGGTTGAGAAGCTCTTACTCTGCATTAATTGAACAGATAGATCTCTCTTTCACTCCACCTCCTCATTCTTCTATAAATACTTGTCTAGAAGAAAATATAATGGTTGGTCTTTGAATACTCATTAATTATAAATAGCTTTTGAGGCTGCTGAAGTTCTATATTGTAATAGAAGAAAGATAGGCTGAGATGAGAAGTTTGAAGTTGTAAAGACCCACTGGACTTGAAGATTGTAACTGGTTTGAACATAGAATACACAAGTTGATTCATGGGATCCTAGTTTATGTCAATGGTGATGTTTTTCTTACTGTAATTGTTATTTTTCTCATGTTTTCCATGTTGTACACCTTCTTTGATAAATAAAAGAAAATATAGATTAGTATTTACTGTTAAGTACCCTAAATCTCACTGAATAATCTTTATCTTTGGGTTTTCTACTAAATTGTGTATTTAAGGATAAATCAATAGAGTGTAATCAGTCAAAGAATGTTGGTAAGCCCATGTTTTGCTGAGTGTAGCTTGAAATATTGTATTTAAAATTTCTTGAAGAGTTTTCTAAGTAAAGTTGAAATAGGGAAGTCTATGGTTAGACCTGTCCTCTGATTTCTTCTCCAAAAGTTACTCTGACAAGTTCCCTTAAGAGTATGTCAAAAGCAAGCTAGTTTAAAAGTACTTACCTGATCTTAGACTACTTTTTATGTTCATCATAAATGTTTTCCTTTGAGAATACACTGAAAGAAGGCTAATTTAAAAGTCTTTACTTGATCTTAAGCTATTATTTGCTTTTAATGTTTTCTCTTGAAAGTATATCAAAATCACGCTAGTTTAAAAAAACTTACCTGATCTTAGGTTACTTCGTGTCTTTCTATTAAGTGCATGCCAAAAGAAGGCTAGTTTAGAAGTACTTACCTGATCTTAGGTTGTCCTTTGTTTTTCTTGTGTGTTTTCTTCTCTCACGACACTTTTTATGTTTCCATATCATCAAATAAATCTAAATAATCCTTTGACATAGATGACTTTCCCCATGAACCATCTTTGAAACTTGTTATGCAATTAAATCCTTTATGAATCCATAGCCCAATGGATTGAAGTTGTTTCTTGCTTATCTTATCAATCGAACCATTTTCAACCTACTTACACCTTTACCCCTCATAAGACTTCCTTCATTTTGATGAGGTTCATCCCAACCAAAAAAAACAAAACCATTGTGCCTTATAACTAGCCTAAAAGCATTCTTAAGAATAAAGAAACATCTTTGAAATACACATATATAGAGAGATCCCTCTTTGAATCTAAGATGGCTAGATCATTAGGTAGGCTCTGCAGCATTTGTACTTGCTAATATTGAAAACTACGAAGACCTAACAGACTGGCGACCATACTGGGGATTTCTGAGTAAAGTCCTTAAAACAAAATACTCAGCATTCACTTAAGTAAAATTAGATTTCTTCAGGCACTACCAATTATATTAGTGATCATGATAGGAATTGTCTGAATCGGTGGAAATCTAAGTGCTTCTTAGGATTCTAACAGACCCTTATCAAACCTTGGAGAAATCAGCCAGTGAGCTATAGAGTAGACTCTATTTGTCTCATCACTGTAGCTAAGTGTTGAAACAGATATAGGACACTCTCATTACCATAAGACTGTAAAAAACTCAGAAAAACCCAAAAAATTTCAGATTGGTATTCAGACCAATTAGTGGTGGTGGACCATAAAAAAATTTACACCCCAAATCTAAAAATTTCCACCTAGCGACTCCACATGTCTAAATTGACCTAAAGACTCCACTGGGAAACCCATTTCTATCATAACATTATACAAACTCAATTAAGGAAACTTTGAGGATAAGTTTTCTTGTTAAAAGATCAGTTAGCCTATTAAATATTGTCATACTTGGTTAAAATTTTCTTATCATTAGGTCTGAAAACATAGCATAGTGGCTTCTAAAAGAGTTTATACTAAAGCCTATCTTAACCCAAATCCCCCTAAGATAGTTGATAATCCAGAAATTATCCTTAGGAAATCCCCTAAATCTAAAACTGCAACTATTGTCAGACCAATTCATAGAGCTGATTTTGTCTCTGAAAACCTTACAGCTCTACAAGATTCACAAGTGGACTTAAGAAACCCACTTAGAACTAAGTCACTTAGTGATATAGATCAGATAGACTTTAGGTCTCCACACTCACCCCAACATAGTGGTGAACATCCTGGTAGTAGAGAAACCACCCAACTTGTCATTCATTTCATTCATACCTTTGGTTTTTCTCATCCTAGATCTGCTCAATAGTATTTTGTTGGTCCAAATACTACTGTTATCCATACATCCACCATCCAAAATACTCCATTTCATCCTCCTCCTCCTTTCATAAACCCTCCACTTGTAAACCCCCAATATTTTCCACAACCTCCTATCATGGCAACATGGTATGCTCCCCTAGTCCTTCCTTTACCTTTAGTTAATCTACCACAGGAATATCAGTCCAAGATTCCATTATATGATGCCAGTGGTGCTACAACTACTTCAAAACATGTGGACAAGATGAATGACTATTTTGATAGAAATGAGATAGATAATGAAACTATTAAACTCAGATTATTTGCTCAAAGTTTAGGGGGAGAGGCAAGAAAATGGTTTAAAATCTTAACCCCTAACAGTATTAATGACCTCCAAGATCTCCATCAGTCATTCCTAAACAAATGGGAAGTTATAAAAAACCCTCTCCAAATACTTTCATATTACAACAACCTCAAGAGAAACACTGGGGAAAGTGTTCAAAATTATTGCACCAGATTCAATAGTGTTTATAATGCACTACCCCCAGATTTGAAACGTCCACAATGCTCAGCTTTAGCCAAATTTCCTGAAGTATTTAATCCTGAAATGCCATATCAGTTAATAGAAATAGATCCCTTGACTTTGGAAGACATGCAAAAGGGAGCTCTTGTTGTGGAAGTTAATCTGATTGAGAAAAGAGCTAGGATGAGGAATGAAAATAAAGTATCATTTAGGGAGGAAACTGCACCTTCCACATCTAGTTCAAAAATGGAGAGAATGATGGAGGAAATGATGAAGAAAATGAGCATACTTGAGAGAGAACAATCTAGAGAAAATCAATCAGATCCCCAAAATAAACATCAGTCTCAAAATCATAATCATAATTTTAGGAGAAACCAACTTCAAAATAGAAAAAGAGACGATGATCAATAGATCAGACCTCCTTTCCAAGAAAACTATGTGAATGAGGATGCATAAAACAATGAAAAAATAGAGGATGACGACATAAACATGATGGGAATAAGAAATGAGGATTCTGATTTGCTCCATGAAATAAAACAAGGTCTATATACACCTTATGATGAAAAAATACCAGAAACTGATTATTATGAAAAATAATCTGAAAATTCCATCATAGGATCACCTAAACAATATGACCTAAGAAGTAAAAAGAATCAAGAGACTCCCAAGAACAAAATCTCTGACAAAACTACCAAAAAAAGCCCTGAAAATGTTTCCAAAAAGACAACAAAAATTCATAAAACAGTGGCTATAAATTCTAATCCAAACAAAGGGAAAAACACCCAAGCCAATGAAAAACAGAGTGTTAACCCCAACAGCACTAGCACCTCAGCTAATGCTCCTGGAAAAACTATTTTAACTGCTGTAAATACTAGAAATCAACACGCTGATTTTGCTGAACAAGGAGTGACTAACAAGGTTGAATCAAACATTTTGAAAAACCAGATTCCTTTTAGCCTAGAGAATGAAATATCCAAAATCAAAATCTCTGTCCCACTTACTGATTTATTCACTCAAAATGTATATAGAGGTCAAATTTTGAAAGCTTTGAACATAGAAGATGTCCATGACACAGTTAACTTAAATAATGATACCCCAGAGCTCATATTTGGACCAAAAATTGAAGGAAAATTTCAAGAAGGAACTACCCCTCCATTTTACATTAGTTTGAACATCCATGATAATATTTTACAAAATTCCATGCTTGATTCAGGAGCATCACACAACCTCGTTCCCAAAGTTATAATGGAAAGATTAGGCTTAGAAGTGACTAGACCCTACAAAAACTTATATTCCTTTGACTCAAGTAGGGTGAGATGCCTAGGCCTAATAAAGGATCTGTGTGTTAACTTAGCCCAAATACTAGCCAAGAGCTTAGTGATGGACATTTTAGTGGCTAATATACCTTCCAAATATGGCATTATACTTTCAAGATCATGGGGATCTAAGTTACAAGGTACTATGTAGATGGATATGACTTATGCCACCATCCCTGTCTTTAGTCAACCTAGAAGACTCCATAGAGAAATACACATGAAATACATGGTGAGTAATCAAGAAAGACCAGAGAATTCTCCTCTCTATTCCATACACACTGACCTTGACTCTTTCATTCTGTATAATGATGATATTCCTAATATGCAAGAGTTAGTCAATGAAACATCATCAAAGGTAGTGGTCACTACACTTCCAAACATAGTGGCAACAAATGATGAAGAGAAATTTAGGGAGAAAACTAAAAGGAAGTTTGTTGATTCAAAAATTTACAGCAAATAGATTAAAGGTGTTAAGGTGCAAAATAGTCATAAAAATAACGCAGATCATGAAAATCAAGGAGTTAAACCTGAAAACATTCAAAACCTTGAGGAACAAAACACAGAAAAACATAGTGCAGACGCTTGTACAAAGTAGAATGATGAAGAAAATAGAGAGGAAAACAATGAAATAAGTCACAAATCTAAGAACAATCCTCTTTGGAGCATGAATTTTTATGGGTCTTGAACTAAAAATGATGCAGGAGCAAGCATATGGTTACACAACACTGAAAACAATCATGCTGAGGGGCATTCCTAAAAGTTAAATTTTCAATGTACAAACAACATAGCCGAGTATGAAGCTCTCCTTTTAGGCCTGCATTTATTGAAAAAATTAGGGGCCAAAAGGATAAAAGTTCATGGGGATTCTGAGTTGATTATTAGGCAAGTAAATGGAGAGTACAGTGCTAAACATCCTAGACTTAGAGCCTATAGAGATGATGCCATGGACTTCTTAAAAACATTTGATGAATTCCAACTTATCTGTATCCCATGAAACTAAAATGTTCTTGCCAATGCTTTAGCCTTCGCTGTTAGAACTTGTCTAACACCTTATGAAACCAAGCAATGCACCACCCAAGTCAAATTTAGACTAGCTGTCCCAGATAATGAAAAATACTGTCAAGTTTTTGAGGGAGATAAACAAATAGAAAACTTCCTGCAGTCTAAGAATGAATTTGAAATTCCAAACTCAAATTCAGCCTATGAACAAGATTGTCCCACTGAAGAAAACCCACTTTTTGAAGAAGAAAAATCTCCCAAGATTTTTGAAATAAATCTGTTAACCAATAAACCCAAAAAGATAACAGAAATTAGCACAAATTTAGAAGATGAAGACTTAGAAGTGCTGAAATCCAAAGACCAAAGCATGCCAAAAGGGTTGGTCCCTTTAGAGGAATTATTTGACTTGAATGATGTGGCCAAGAAGCCAAAGCTAGAACCCATAGAATATGAAGTGGAAGAATGCAACATAGGCAGTAAGGAAAAACCCAAAATAATCAAACCATCTAAAACACTGCTAGCTCATATGAAACTGAAATACATTGAGTTGTTTAAAGAATTTTTTGATGTTTTTGCATAGAGATATGAAGATCTGAAATCATATGATACAGAAATAATTTAGCATAAGATACCCCTCAACGAAAACCAGAAACCTTTTAAACAAAAATTACGCAGAATCAACCCTGTTCAATTACCTATGGTAGAGAAAGAAAGTAGAAAAATGTATCATGCTAGAATTATTGTCACTGTTAGATACTCAAAGTGGGTGTCTAATCTTGTATCAGTTAGGAAGAAAACAGGAGAGATAAGGCTTTGCATTGATTTTAGAAACTTCAACAAAGCCTCATTAAAAGACAACTACCCCTTACCCAAAATGGATCATATCTTACAAAAGGTAGTTGGTTCTAAAAGAATTTATTTTCTAGATGGCCTCTCAGGTTACAATCATATTTTGGTGCATCCTGATGATCAACTCAAAACAATCTTTACTAAATCTTAGGGCACTTTCATGTATTTGAAAATGCCCTTTGGTTTAATGAATTCTGGTGCCACATTTCAGAGAGCCATGGATATTGCATTTTCAGAAGAAATAGGTTACTTCATAGTGATTTACTTATATGACATCACTATCTATTCTAAAATAGATGAAGAACACCTAATACACTTGAGAAAAGTCTTTGAAAAATGCAGAAAAGTTGGACTGTCCTTGAATCCAAAGAAAACATTGTTTGGTCTCCAAGAAGGTAAAGTTCTATGACATATCATATCAGAAAACGGAATAAGGATAGACCCAAAGACGATTGATGCTATATTGCAAATCAGACATCCTAGAAACATCAAAGAACTTCAATCTTACATTGGGAAGATTAATTTCTTGAGAAGGTTTATACCCAATCTAGCTGAAATCCTTAGAAACATGACAAAAATGCTTAAAAGAGAAGAAGTTAAATGGACCTTAGAAGCAAGGAAATAATTTGAGCTGGTAAAAAAAGCACTTACCAAAACACCAGTTCTCATTAGTCTCGATTTTACAAAGAATTCCTTCATTTTTTCATTTGCATCAGAACACACAGTAGTTGTTGTCCTATTATAGAAGAACTTGAATGGACAAGAGCAACCCATTGCATTTTTTAGCAAGGCATTGAGAGATGCACCTCTGAGGTATAGTATAATGGAAAAACAAGCCTTTTCCTTGGTTAAAGCCTTGAAAGAATTCAGAGTTTACATTTTACACTCCCACATAGTAGCATTTGTGCCTCATTCAGTTGTAAAATACATGTTGACCCAAGATCTAGATGGAAAAAGAGGAAAGTGGATTGATATAATTTTAGAATATGACTTAGAAATCAAACCCACTAAGCTCATAAAAGTTCAAGGACTAGAAAAACTTATGGCGGAATCCAATTTTCAAGCTCTGGATATAAACATGTTTAATGCATTAGATGAACAGGGGGAGTTTTCAGCTCCAATTATTGAAGATCATTTTCTGAATTCATCTTCGTATGCTGACATTTTGTATTTTTTGCTCAATCTTAATGTTCCTCCTGGTTTTTCTAAAACAAAGGTAAGATTCGTCAAGTTAAAAGCTGTAAATTTCTTCATTTTGGATAAATGTTTATATTGGAAAAATGCTAGTGGATTATTGCTTAAACATTTGCTTGAGAATGATGCAGATAAAATCAAGCACGAGTTTCATGAAGTAGAGTGTGGAGGCCACCTCTACTGGAAGTCAACTACCAAAAAAATCCTTAGAGCTGGCTATTACTGGCCCACCCTCTTTCAAGATGTCCATAAGATGACTATTGCCTGTCACAAATGCCAAATCTTTGAAGGCAAAAGAAAGATGCTTCCCTTACCTCTGCAACCAATCACTGTTTCCTTTTTAGCAGTGGGGTTTAGACTTCATTGGGGAAATCCATCCTCCCTCATCTGCCCAACATATATGGATCCTCATAGAAACAGATTATTTTACCAAGTGGATAGAATCCATCCCATCTAGGAATGCCACAGACTATGTCATCATTTCATTCCTTTAAAACCATATACTCTCTAGATTTAGCTGTCCTAGGAAGATCATAACTGAAAAATTTGTTGCATTTGGGTTTAAAAAGATGGTAGAATTATGTCATAAGTATCAGATTATACTGGGCCATTCTACAGCTTATTACCCCCAAGGTAATGGGCTGGCAGAGTCCTCAAATAAAATTTTGGTGAACATAATAAAAAAATTGCTGGAAGATAACAAGAAATCATGGCACAATAAGCTAGTACATGCTTTATGGGTAGACAGATTGAAAGTTAAAAATTTAATTGAGATGTCTCCTTACCAGCTAGTTTATGGAATAGATGCAATATTTCCCACCAGTTTAGGAGTGCCATTCATGAAGCTGATCCAGGAAGTACAGTCTGAAGATAATTATGTAAAAAGGAGAATAAACCAGACTATACATCTACAACAAACCAGAGAGGAAGTGTACATCAGAGCACAACAACTACAAGAAAACATCAAGAAGTTGTTTGACAAAAGAACCGAGGCAAGTGATTTCAAGATTGGTGATAAAGTTTTAAAATGGGATTCAAGAAGAGAAGATAAGGGAAAACATGGAAAATTTGACAATTTCTAGCAAGGCCCTTATCTCATTCAATCTACCATTGGAAACAATGCATTCTTTCTGGAAGAATTGGATGGAGCTAAATACTTTGGAGGTCCTGTCAATGGCAGGGTTCTCAAACATCATTTCTGTTAACTCATATATTTTAGTTTCAAAGTTTTTTGTTCATTGTATATATCACTGATTTTCAATTTAGAAAAATAAAAACACAAAAACAATAGAAAAAGAAAAAAGAGGGTAGAAATAAAACAAGAAAGGTACAGCCCCATACCAAAAAATAAAGAGAAGTCTGAAAGTGTGCAAGCTTAAATGCCACTACCAAAAGCACTGTTTTTTAGTCAAACAACCTAATCATGACTAAAATAGATTTCAATTTTTTTTGATAGATTAGTGAAGAAGATATTCCAAACCATTTAATATTGGCCTATCAGTAGATTAGATTAGGATAGAAAGAAATTGCTCTAATCAGATCAAAATCTGAGACAGAAAGAAGAGAAAGAATTGGTTCTAGTATGCTAAAAACTTGAACCAGGAAAAGAAGAAAAAAACTCTAAAAAGGATCAAACCAAAGCTGCAAAAAAGAATGAAGGATGCTTTTTGATTTTTAGATCTTAAGCCTTCACAGTTTTGTTTCAAATTTCTGCAAATAAAGTCTATGTGCAGCTTGTACATACAGCGATAGACACTATGGAAAATTAGACAGTCTAATCCTGATTTGACTGTGTTTTAACTTTCTATTCTAGAAAATAGAGAACAAGATCTGCCAGATAGTTTAATCCTGGCAGATAGTAGCTTAGGTAGAGAAATAATGCGTTCAACAGTTTAATCTAAATTCATGGAAGAAATAAGGGTAGATTTAGATTCATTTTTCCTGCTTTCAAAAGAATAAAATGCTGATGTTTAAGGTTTGCAAGTCCAAATGAAACTTATGAAGAAAAAATGTTAGGAAAAGTAGGCTATGTAGGTAGAATGATTGGGAGAAATTTGTTTGCTAAAACGAAATACTGATCATCTTTTCTAAGTAGCATGAACAAAGAAGAAGAGGTTGTCAATGGATCAAGGCACAGGTCTGCATCCCAAAGATAAATTTCTAAAGTTCTTGACACCTCCAAGGAGCTGCCATCCCCAAGTGCAGCCACTGTTAGCCATCAGTAAATTTTTTTCAGAGCAAATGATGGCTAAAACAGGCCTTGAGCCGTCAAGAGATCATTTTCATAGAAAATTACTCATTCTTGAAGTCTGTTGTTCCTTAAATAGTGTTGTTCCTTAACAGTGATGTTCCTTAACAGTGTTGTTCCTTAATCTGATGTTTCTTAACAATGTTGTTCCCTAAAGTGCTGTTCCTTAGCCTACTGTTCTGTTCAGAAATCCACCAAGTTAGGCCTGTTGTTCCCTTTGAAAACTGTTTTCTAAAAAACCCTTTGTTCCCTTCCATTTACTCTCCATTCCCTTCAAAATCCTTTTTAACCATGAAATCCCTTTCAAATGATTTAAAACCTTGCTTTTTCACTCTATTAGAACTTGGAGAAACACATAAAAACCCTTTAAAAACCTCTTTTGCCCTTTTAAAGGCCTTAAACCCCCGAGCGCTTAAACCTTCTACTTCATGTGACTAACACCTGTGACCTTATGCTAGCAATCATCGCATCGGCATTGTTATATTTACATTACCTCGCTCCCCCATTCCCCCACCGATGCGATAAGCCCTCCTTCCTTAGCCCCTGGTCACATACCCCTCCACGTGACCATGCCCCTGCACCTGTTTCTTAAGCCCCCATCGCATCGGCCATTGACATTTCCATGAAAAGCCTGCCTTTTCTTTATATTTTCCCACTCCGATAATGATATCCCAATGGGATCTACACCATAGATCCATAGGATCCGACGGCCCACATTTAACCCGTCGATCGCCCAAATCCTACCATCCATTCACCATTACAACGAATCCCCATCGTTGATTTATCAAAATCTGACAGTCCTCACTCATCTCGTCACCCAACTTCCCTCCGGACCCATATTCCATTACCCAGTCATCTATTCAAATCATGCCATGACACCTGTCTCCCATTACAGCGTCCGCCGTGAAACTTTCTATCGCGCCTTGGTCTGCACTGTCAGATCTATTCCTCCTCATCCGACAGTTGACATTGCATATCGCGTGATTTTTATATCTAGAGTTTAATGTTCCAAAATCACGCAATACTGGTGGAATTAAAAAGGCCACGCGGTGCGATATATTTGGATCGTGTTCCCTCCGGGAAAAATGACTTACCACCCGAGGGTCGCGCGAAAACCACCAGTGGTATTTCAAAATCGCTTTGCCCAAGTTCATGCCAAATACAGTTTTGAACCGGATTTTTTCCAGTTTTCCTCAATAAAACTCCTCTACCTGCATAATCACCCCCTCTGCACTGTTCCTCACGCTCTCTATCAGCCTCTACAAGGAGTTTTCCAGCCCCGCAAGGTTTATTAACATGTTTATTGGTTTTTACAAGTTTCGATGACATTTCTATGGGCCAGAGGCATTCTCTCGATTCATAAATAAAGTATGGCCAGAAGATGAGGGCCCTCTTGGTCCAAACAGAGGAAAAAATTCATGAAAAGGGGAAGTTACAGGGTTTGTTTTCATAGTTTGACCAGTGCTCTATGAGTGCTGGTTATATTAAGAAGTCCTCCTGCTTCGATGAAGCCTCCTGTACACACCAAAGGGAAGAACCTTAAAGGTTAACAATAAAGGGGAAAGCCCATCGAATATTCCATGTTAAAAGGATTAATGCATAAGGTTGAAGATTAAAAATATAATCTTATAGTTTAAAGGCAAGGAACACAGATAAAGAGATCAGAAGAAAAGATTAAATAGTCAAAGGGTTTAAATCCCGACAGTAAAGGGATAAAGCACATTTTGAAGGATTAAAAGGGTTAAATCCTGTTGTTTTAAGGTTAAAACACAACGTAAAGGTGGATACAGTCAGCACGAAAGATTCAAAAGCATAGAGGATGATTAATCAAGGTATAAAGTAGAATCATGGTTATAATAATGTTTTAAAGCCACAAAATCAAACAGATTAGTAGAAAATCCTCTGAATTCCACATCATTGAGGCTATTACTCCCCAAAATGCCACCTGCGAGCTGATTCCACCTAAAAGAGTGCATATTAATTACACAGTCAGAGATATTTCTAAAAGACAGCTCAGAATTAATTACCAGCCTACCAAAAACTCCCAAAGTCAACAAAAGTGACTGAAGTTGATGAAATTTAATGTAACAATCAATTAGCAAAGCTAAATACATGTCAAAACTTTTCCATTTGGCCCTTCAAAGGCCAAGAAGCTCTTACTCTGCATTAATTGAACAGATAGATCTCTCTTTCACTCCACCTCCTCATTCTTCTATAAATACTTCTCTAGAAGACAGTATAATGGTTGGTCTTTGAATACTTGTTAATTATAAATATCTTTTGAGGCTGCTGAAGCTCTGTACTATAATAGAAAAAAGATAGGCTGAGATGAGAAGTTTGAAGCTGTAAAGACCCACTGGACTTTAAGATTGTAACTGGTTTGAACATCAAATACACAAGTTGATTCATGGGATCCTGGTTTATGTCAATTGTGATGTTTTTCTTACTGTAATTGTTATTTTTCTCATGTTTTCCATGTTGTACACCTTCTCTGATAAAGAACAACAAATATAGATTAGGATTTACTGTTAAGTACTCAAAATCTCACTAAATAATTTGTATCTTTATGTTTTCTGTTGAATTGTGTATTTAAGGATAAATCAATAGAGTGTAATCAGTCAAAGAATGTTGGTAAGCCCATGTTTTTCTAAGTGTAGCTTGAAATATTGTCTTTAAAATTTATTGAAGAGTTTGCTAAGTAAAGTTGAATTAGGGAAGTCTATGGTTAGCCCCGTCCTCTGTTTTCTTCTCCAAAAGTTACTCTGAAAAGTTCCCTTAAGGGTATGTCGAAAGAAGGCTAGTTTAAAAGTACTTACCTGATCTTAGACTACTTTTTATGTTCATCATAAATGTTTTCCTTTAAGAATGTGTTGAACGCAGGCTAAGTTAAAATTATTTACTTGATCTTAAGCTATTCTTTGTTTTTAATGTTTTCTCTTGAAATTATATCAAAAGCAGGCTAGTTTAAAAGTACTTACCTGATCTTAGGTTACTTCGTGTCTTTCTAATAAGTGCATGCCAAAAGCAGGCTAGTTTAGAAGTACTTACATGATCTTAGGTTGTCCTTTTTTTTTTCTTGTGTGTTTGCTTCTCTCACAACATTTTTTATGTTTCCATATTATCAAATAAATCTAAATAATCCTTTGACATAAATGACTTTCCCCATGGACCATCTTTGAAACTTGTTATGCAATTAAATCCTTTATGACTCCATAGCCCAATGGATTGAAGTTGTTTCTTGCTTATCTTATTAGCCGAAACATTTTCAACCAACTTACACCTTTACCCCTCATAAGACTTCCTTCATTTTGATGAGGTTCATCCCAACCAAGACAAACAAAACCCTTCTGCCTTATAACTAGCCTAAAATCATTCTTAAGCATAAATAAACATCTTTGAGATACACATATATAGAGAGATCCCTCTCTGAATCTAGGATGGCTAGATCCTTAGATTCCAAAGTGGTTTTGATGTAGGCTTTGCAGCATTTTTACTTGCCAACCTTGCAAACTACGGAGACCTAACACCTTTAACCTTAACCTAACATTAACCAAACCCTTAACCTTAACCTTAACCTGACTAAATCTTTAACCTTAACAGTAACCTTAACCTTAACCTAACCTTTACCTTGACCTAACCCTAACCTTGACCAAACCCTTAACCTTAACCTTAACCTTCCATTAACCTTAACCCTAACCTTAACCTTATTCTTTAACTTTCCCTTAACCTTACCTAAACCTTAACCTTTACCTAACCTTAACCTTAACCTAACCTATAACCTTAACCTAACCTTAAGGTTAGAAGTAAATTTATCTTAACCTTACCTTAACCCTATCTTAGTCTTTAATTAACCTAACCTTAACCTTAAACTTACCCTTAACCTTAAACTTAACCTTGACCTTAACTATAACCTAACCCTAACCTTGAACAAACCCATAACCTTAACCATAACCATAACCTTAACCTTCCCATAACCTTAACCTTGACCTTACTCTCAACTTTAACCTAACCTTGACCTTAACCTTAACCTTAACCTTTACCCTAACCCTAACCTTACCCTAACCATAACATTTACTGAAACATAACTTTAACCTTAACCTTCCCATAACCATAACCTTAACCTTAAACTTAACCTTAACCTGACTAAACCCGTAACCTTAACCTTAACCTTAAGGTTAGGATTAAGGTTAGGGGAAGGTTAAGGTTAAGGTTAAGGTTAAGAATAGGGGAAGGTTAAGGTTAAATTCAAGGTTAAGGGTAATGTTAAGGTTAAGGTTGGGTTAAGGTTAGGTTAAGGGTTAGGGTAAGCTTAGGTTAAGGGTGGGTTAAGGTTAAGGTTAAGGTTAAGGTTAAGTTTATGGTTAAGGTTAAGGTTAAAGTTAGGTTAAGTTAAGGTTAAGGTTAATGTTTGGTCAAGGTTACGGTTAGGTTATAGTTAAAGTTAACGTTAAGGTCAAGGTTAAGGGTAAGGTTAAGGTTACGTTAAGGTTAAGGTTAGGTTACGGTTAAGATTACGGGTTTAGTCAGGTTAAGGGTTTGGTGAAGGTTAGGGTTAGGTTATATTTAAGGTCAATGTTAAGGTTAGGTTATGGTTAAGGTTAATTTTAAGGTTATGGGTAAGGTTAACCTTAACCTCACCTTAACTTATACCTTGACCTTAACTATAACCTTAACCTGACTAGACCCGTAACCATAAAATTGACCTTGACCTTACACTTAACCTTAAACTTAACCTTAACTATACCCTAACCCTAACCTTGACCAAACCCTTAACCTTTAACTTAACCTTAACCATAACCTTAACCTTAACCTTACCATAGCCATACCCTTAACCTTAACATTGACCTTACCCTTAACCTTAACTTTAACCTTACCCTTAACATGACCAAACCCTTAACCTTAACCTTAACCTTAAACTTTACCCTAACCTTACCTTAACCTTAACCTTAACTTTACCCTTAACCTAACGTTAACCTTAACCTTATATTAACCTTAACCTAACCTTAACCTTAACCTTAACCTAACTATAAGCTTACCCTTAACCTTAACCTTAACCTAACCTTAACCTTAACCTTACCCTAACCTTAACCTTAACTTTACCCTTAACCTAACCTTAACCTTAACGTAACCTTCACCTTAACCTTGATTTTAACCTTAACCTTCCCCTAACCTTAACCTTAACCTTAACCTTCCCATAACCATAACCTTAACCTTGACTTTACCCTTAACCTAACCTTAAGGGTAAAGTCAAGGTAACTTTAACCTTTAACCTTAAACTTCCCCTAACCTTAACCTTAACCTTCCCATAACCATAACCTTAACCTTGACTTTACCCTTAAAGTAACCTTAAGGGTAAAGTCAAGGTTAAGGTTAGGTTAAGGTTATGGTTAGGTTAAGGGTAAAGTTAAGGTTAAGGTTAAGGTTTCGTCAAGGTTAGGGTTAGGTTATAGTTAAGGTTAAGATAAGCTTAAGGTTAGGTTAAGGTTAAGGTTAAGATTATGGGTAAAGTTAAATTTAAGGATAGGGTAAGGTTAAGGTTAGCATAAAGGTTCAGGTTAAGGTTAAGGGTAAGGTTAAGGTTATGATTAAGGTTAGTGAATGTTAATTTTAAGGTTATGTTAAGGTTAAGGTTAAGTTTAACGTTAATATTAAGAATAAGGTTAAGGTTAAGGTTAATGTTAAAGGTTTGGTCTAGGTTAGGGTTCGGTTATAGTTAAGGTCAATGTTAAGGTTAGGTTAAGGTTAAGGTTAAGGTTATGGTTAAGGTTAAAGTCAAGGTTAAGGGTTTGGTCATGTTTAGGGTTAGGTTATAGTTAAGGTCACAGTTAAGGTTAGGTTATGGTTAAGGTTAAGGTTAAGGTTACGGGAAGGTTAAGGTTAAGGTTAAGGCTTGTTCAAGGGGTTAATATTAGGTTAAGGTCAAGGTTAAGCATACGGGTTTAGTTAGGCTAAGTTTAAGGTTAATATTAAGGTTAAGGTTAAGGTCAAGGTCAAGGTTAGGGTTAGTTTATATTTAAGGTCAAGGTTAGGTTAAGGTTAAGGTTAAGGTAATGTTAAGGGTAAGGTCAAGGTTAAGTTTAAGGTTAGGTTAAGGTTAAGGTTAAGGTTAATGTTATGGGAAGGTTGAGGTCAAGGTTAAGGTTAAGGTTAAGGGTGTAAGGTTAAGGTTAAGGTCAAGGGTAAGATCAAAGTTAAGTTTAAGGTTATGTTTATGGGAAGGTTAAGGTTAAGGTTAAGGTTAGGGGAAGGTTAAGGTTAAGGTTAAGGTTAGGTTAGGGTTAAGATTATGGTAAGGTTAAGGTTACGAGTTTAGTCAGGTTTAGGTTAAGGGTGAGGTTAAGGTTAAGGGTTTGGTCAAGGATAGGGTTAGGTTATGGTTAAGGTTAAGGTTAGGTTATATTTAAGGTTAAGGTTAGGTTAAGGTAAAGTTAAGGTTAAGGGTAAGGGTAAAGTTTAGGTTATGGTTAAGGTAAGGTTAAGATAAGGTTAAGGGTAAGGTTAAGGTTAAGTTTAGGATAAGGTTCAGTTTAAGGTTAAGGTTAAGGTTAAGGGTTTGGTTAAGGTTAGGTTAAGGTTAAGTTTAAGGTTAAGGGTCTGTTTAAGGTTAGGTTAAGGGTAAGGTTAAGGTTTTGTTCAAGTTTAGCATTAGGTTATAGTTAAGGTTAAGGTCAAGGTCAAGGTTAACCTTAACCTAACCTTAACCTTACCTTAAACTTAACATTTACCTAAGCTTAAAAAAACCCTTAACCTTAACCTTAACCTTAACCCTTAACCTTAACCATAACCTTAACCTTACCCTAATATTAATCTTAACCTTAACCATAAATTTAACCTTAACCTTATATTAACCTTAACCTAACATTAACCTTGAACTTACCCTTAACCTAACCTTAACCTTAACCTTAACCTAACCTTAAACTTACCATAACCTAACTTATCGTTAACCTTGACCTTAACCTTAATTATAACCTAACCCTAACCTTACCCTAACCATAACCTTAACTATAACCTAACCCTAACCTTAACCTTACCCTTAACCTTATCTTAACCTTAACCTTGACCAAACAATTAACCATTAACCTTAACCTAACCTTAACCATAACCATTAACCATTAACCATAACCATTAATCATTAACCATAACCTAACCTTAACCTTAACCTTATCCTTATCTTAACCATTAACCTTAACCATAACCATTAACCATTAACCTTAACCTTATCCTTATCTTAACCTTAACCTAACCCTAACCTTAACCCTAACTTTAACCTTAACCTTAACCTAACCTTAAACTTAAGCTTAACCTAACTATAACCTTACCATTAACATTAACCTTCACCATAACCTAACCTTAACCTTAACTTTACCCTCAACCTAACCTTAACCTTACCCTTAGCCTTAACCTTATCTTAACCTTAGCCTAACCTTAACCTTGACTTTACCCTTAACGTAACCTTAACCTTAACCTTATCTTCACCTTAACCTTGACCAAACAATTAACCATTAACCTTAACCTAACCTTAACCATAACCATTAACCATTAACCATTAACCTTAACCATAACCATAACCATTAACCATAACCTAACCTTAACCTTAACCTTATCCTTATCTTAACCATTAACCATTAACCTTAACCATAACCATTAACCATTAACCATAACCTAACATTAACCTTAACCTTATCCTTATCTTAACCTTAACCTAACCCTAACCATAAACTTAAGTTTAACCTTAACCCTGACCTCCTTGAACAAACCCTTAACATTAACCTTAACCTTAACCTTAACCTAACCTAACCTTAACCTTAACCTTACCCTTAGCCTAACCAGAACCTCAACCTTAACCTCAACTTAACCCTAACCTTAACTTTACCCTTAACGTAACCTTAACCTTAACCTTAACCTAACCCTAACCTTAACTTTACCCTTAACCTAACCTTAACCTTAACCTTAACTTAACCTTAACCTAAGTTTAACATTAACTTTACCCTTAACGTAACCTTAACCTTAACCTTAACCTTAACCTTAACCTTAACATAACCTTGACCTTGACCTTAACTATAACATTAACCTGACTAAACCCGTAACCTCAACCTTAACCTTACCTTGACCTTAACTATAACCTACCCCTAACCTTATCCAAACCCTTACCCTTAACCTTAACTTTACCCTTAACCTTAACTTGAATAAACCCATAACCTTAAGGGTTTTGTTAGGTTAAGGTTAAGGTTAAGGGTTTGGTCAAGGTTAGGGTTAAGGGTAAAGTCAAGGTTAAGGTTAGGTTAAGGCTGAGATTAGGTTAAGGGTGAAGGTTAAGTTTAGAGGTTTAATCAGGTTAAGGTTAAGGTTAGATTAAGGTTAAGGTTAAGTTAAGGTTAAGGTTAGATTAAGGTTAAGGTTAGGTTAAAGTAAGGTTACGGTTAAGGTTAAGGTTAGGTTATGATTAAGGTTAAGGTTATGGGAAGGTTAAGGTTAAACTTAAGGTTAAGGGTAAAGTTAAGTTTAAGGTTAGGTTAAGGTTAAGATAAGATTAACCTTAACCCTAACCTTAACCTTAACCTTAACCTTTAACCTTACCCTAACATTAACCTTAACCTAACCTTAACCTTGACCTTGAACTTGACCTTAACCTTAACCTTAACATTAACCTTGCCCTTAACCTAATCTTAACCTTAACCATAACCTTGACTTTACCCTTAAACTATCCATAACCTTAATCTTAACATTGACCTTATCTTACCCTTAACCTAAGCTTAACCTTAACTATAACCTAACCCTAACCTTGAACAAACCCTTAACCTTAACCAAACCTTAACCTTAACCTTAACCTTAACATTATAACCTTCCCATAACCTTAGCCTTAACCTTAACTATAATCTAACCCTAACCTTAACCTGAGGGTTTGGTGAAGGTTAGGGTTACTTTAAGGTTAAGGGTGAAAGTTAAGGGTAAGGTTAAGGTTAAGGTTAATTTTAGGGTAAGTGTAAAGTTAAGGTTAAGGTTAAGGTTAGGTTAAGGGTTAAGGTTAAGGTTAGGTTAAGGGTAAAGTCAAGGTTATGGTTAAGGTTAAGGTGAAGGTTAAGGTTAATGTTAAGGGTTTGGTCAAAGTTAGGGTTAGGTTAAGGTTAAGATTAGGTTAAGGGTATAGTTAAGGTTAAGGTTAAGGGTTTGTTCAAGTTTAGGGTTAGGTTATAGTTAAGGTCTAGGTTAAGGTTAGGTTATAGTGAAGGTTAAGGCTAAAACCTGTGACCTTAACCTTAACCTTCCCCTAACCGTAACCCTAACCTTAACCTTAACTATAACCTAACCCTAACCTTGACCAAACCCTTAACCTTAACCTTAAATTTACCCTTAACCTAAGCTTAACCAGAGGTTATGATTAAGGTAAGGTTAAGATAAGGTTAAGGGTAAGGTTAAGGTTAAGCTTAGCTTAATGTTATGGTTAAGGTAAGGTTAAGGGTAAAGTTAAGGTTAGATTAAGGATATGGTTAAGGTTAAGGTTAAGGGTTTGGTCAAGGTTAGGGTTAGGTTATAGTTAAGGTTAAGGTTAGGTTAAGGGTAAGGCTAAGGGTAAGATAAGGTTAAGTTCAAGGTCAAGGTTAAGATTAAGTTAGGTTAAGGTAAGGTTAACGTTACAGCTAGGTCAAGGTTAAGTTAGGTTAAGGTAAGGTTAAGGTTACGGTTAGGTCAAGGTTAAGGGTATGGTCAAGGTTAGGGTTAGGTTAAGCTTAAGGGTGAAGGTTAAGGGTAAGGTAAAGGTAAAGGTTAAGGTTAAGGTTAAGGTTACGGTTAGGTTAAGGTAATGTTAAGGTTATGGTTAGGTCAAGGTTAATTTGGGTTAAGGTAAGGTTAAGGATAATGATTTAGTCAGGTTAAGGTTAAGGTTAGTGTTGAGCCCCAAAGATGTCCTTTCCTTTCGCCAAATTTCACTTCATTCCATTTGTCCTTTATCAGTTATAGGCTTAAAAGATCAATAGGATTGATTAAAGTCACTTTAAGAATGCATGCAATGACTGGCTTACTATACTTTTGTGGTTTTGTTGTTGTAGTGATTTTTTACTAGACTTAGCTACAAAATGCAGCCATTTTGTAGCTAGTCGCATATTCCGCAGCTATATTTATGTTCACACAGGTTACAGGTGTCAATTAAAGGAAAAATGCATATGGTTGAATTCCAGAACTCACCTACATCATTCCTTTCCCTCTACGAAGTCTGAGCAAAAATCTGCAAGTGGTTATGGACGTGGAGGAAACCAAAACTAAGAAGTAGACTTCTACCAGGACAAAGACTCTGCAGATGTATTCAGCAAAGTACGAGGCCTCAATAGGAGTTATAATTCGATTTTTATTGAAAAATAAACCTATCCCTATTTCTTCTCAATGACAGTTATGTATTTTGCATATAAAAATAACTCGGTGAACCGAGAGACAGTTAGCTAGTTGATGTTTTGTTGTTAAGTTGTCCAAGACTGTGATACTCTGTTTATGAAGAATTTTACTTTAATGAAAGAAGTAAAAATTTAATGCATGATCTGAAGCAATCTTGAGGAGATTCGTGTGCCAATCCAATGATAGAGGGCCCCTACTGTCCGAAAGGCTTTGTTCATATTTTCTAGATAAGTGACTTTAGCTCTGTTTCGTTCTTAATTTAGGTAGTTTTTCTGAGCTTCATGTTTTATGATTCACTTACATCAAATGTTACAGTCAATATTGTTCTTATGAACTGTTCCAATATATCACTAACACGTGAATGAGATAGAGCTATAGTATTTCGAAGGTTAATTGCATATAAGCTCAGTTATGTTCATTGTATTTCAAGTTTTATTAGCTAGTTGTATTCTAGTTCTGTTAAATTAGACTTACAGGCCTTCATTATTTACAAACTGCTCTTGTTCTTAGTCTCTTCTAACACATTATTATCATATGGACAAGAATTAGTGATATCATTTTGAGGTCTTGACTGTTCTACAATTTCTCATAATTTTACAAATAGCCTTTTTCTAAAGATATTCCAAGAGATCTCTAACCCTTGAATGAGTCTTAACAGTAACATTTTGAGTTGCAGACTGGGTTAATTCTAGTGTCATAAGTTATTTTAGCATAGGGTTCCTTATTATGTTGTAGATAATATTTTCTCAAAATGTTCCAACAAATTTCTAACCATGGATGATATTTTCTCTGTGATATTGTAAGTTGTTTATTAAAGAAAACCTCATTGCAACAAACTTATCCTTTTCTCAAGTTGTTCCAACATATCTCTAATGAAATGAAATGGACTGAGTGTAATGCTATGAGTTACTTTTCTTGTTAAGCTTTGCAATCTGTGAATTATCATTTTCTGTCCTTAGGTGCCATACATAGTTTGGAGTAGATTTTGTTCTATTTTCGTGTGACCAATAACTTCTCTTTGCCAAAAATTAGTTCTTTTCCTCTTAGCATAAAAATACAAAACCAAAAAAAACACTAGAAAAACACTAAACACAACGAAGTAGGAAGAATATACCTAGGCACATATAGTGCACTTCACTTCAACAGTTTACTAGCCCTGGTTAACAATTTATGACATCAATTTAGGAACACTAAGTTGAGTAGACAGTTAGGTAAAGGTTAGGTAAAGGTTATGGTTACAGTTAGGTTAAGGTTAAGGTTAGGGTTAAAGTTAAGTCAAGGTTAACGGTTTAGTCAGGTTAAGGTTAAGGTTAAGGGTTTGGTCAAGTTTAGGGTTAGGTTAACATTAAGGGTGAAGGTTAAGGTTAAGGTTAAGTTTAAGGTCAAGGTTAAGGTTAAGGTTTAAGGTTACGGGTGTTAAACTTAACCTTCTGTTGGGATCCTGTGATTTGGACGATTGGTAAACCAAATGACAAGGAAATATATAAACCAATATTTAGAGCTCTAGGATCTAGCCCTCCTAGTCTCAGAGAGGGATCTCTCAATATGTTTGCAAAGATATGACTTGTTTGCTTGTAAAAAGGTTGATTTAGGCTAGTTATTAAGCATGAGTTTGTTTGATTGTTTTTGTGGGACATGATGATATAGGAAGCATAGGTAGAAAAGGGAAATATCTAATTTATTGGGAAATGGAGTCAAATGGAAGTTTATAACAAGTTTGTAGATGAATTAGGGGTATCAAAGGGCAAATCTAACTTGGCTATTGGATCTACAAAGTTTTTAGGTGAAATGAAATGGAAATCAAGGTTTTAGAATGAAAAGTAGAACTAAGGGTAGTTAAGAATCCTTAATTATATGTAATCTTCAACAAAGGGAATTTAAAGCATCATTTGAACATGAAGAAGTATTTTATAGATAGGGCTAACCATGAATTCTATAGTTTACACTTCAGCAAATAACAATTTCAAGACAAACTTTTAAAATGAAATCTAAGAGTCGAGGAACGCTCTATTTCATCAAAGATTTCACTCTCAAGGATAAGAAAACATTCAAGATTCACAAATAACTGCTTTCATAGAAGAGGTAACTCCTAAAAATCTATGATTACAACTATAAAGACCTTCAAAACAATTATTTGGGCAAGTAGAAAGGGTATGATCAAAACAGACCTCTTTGGCAGACTTTGGACAATGGTACTTTGAAGGGACAATTCAAAAATAGTTTTAAATTTTCAACAAGAAGCAGGGAAAACCATAAATCATCTTGAGGCCAACTGTATTGAAATATTCTTGAAATAAACAAGCTTAAGGGTTTGAAAAGCAGTCAAACTACTTAATAAAAACTTCCACAAATGAAAACATAAAGATAGTGAAGAGCAAACAGGCCTAAGGTGCTTCTAAGAGACATTTCTTAGCATAAAACCTTTACTCTACTGCAAGAAAAAGATGATGAAAAAAAAATGGAGACAAGAAAAGCATTAAACAGTTTAGAATACTTCACCAAAAACCAAGCTCAGGGATCCAATGAGAGAGCTTTCTTCATCCACAAACAGGTCAAAACATCCACAGGTTTCAGTACATTAATTTCTTTTCAATCTCAGCAGAACTATGTATTGCTTCAAAGAGTTATCAAATGCCCCGATACAATGAGTTTGAATGTAGTATTTATGTTGCAAATGAGGAGGTGGAACTATCTAGAGTTCAAAATATTATTAATGACACAATAAATGCATTCCTATCCTTAAAAACCATGCAAGGCATAAGGTAGGAATGTTTCTCAACTGCTTCTCTGTGTATTAAATCTGTCTTTACTTCCTGAGGATAAAAAAGATGAAAAATATTGACTTTGAGGCCTTTTTTGTCTTTTACAATAACTGTCTGATAGTTTATAAAATATATTTTTGTGTAATAACTGCCAATTTGTCTTTTGAGGCACAAAGTAAGTGAAAGGTGTCACTTTTGGCTTATCAAGTTAATAACTGCTCTTTGATGTATCCAAGGCTATCTTTAAGCCTAATTATTCTTTATTTAATACTTAAAATTCTCTTTGGGCCTATTCTACCTTTATTTCATCATTTAATTGTGTGTTAAGGCCTGATGATGCCTTTGGCCTACTAATTTAAACCTTTAACACTTCTATCTGTCTCTTTATACCTTGATACACTATTTTGACTCTGATTTTGTGTTTTTTGAGGTTGATCATGCCTTCTTCATTCTCCTTTGGTCTTCACTTGTTCTTTTCCTGACTTTTTAACTGATTCAGGCCTTGATATTGTTTTTTGGCCTTTAACCTCTTCTGCTGACTGTATCCACTGTTAAATATCCCTTTTTCTTTGACTTTCGGTCTTCATTATAGGGTTAAACTGCTTAATCTTCTATTCTTATGTATTTAACCCTTTATCCTTGAATTTTTTAATGAATTTCCCTTTAATCATCTGTTTTTAATCTTTAATCTTACTTTTAGGCCTTCTTTTAAATCACTTTTTGGGATTTTCGGGCTTTTGGTCCTTTTCTTGAATTTTAACCCTTTAAAATGTCTTTGTCCCCAAATGATGCTTTGTCCTTCATGTCTAATTCCTGATGCTCTTTTACTATTCTTCATTAATCTTTATTGGTTTCGCTAATAGGCACTTTCTTTGTACACTGGAGGGTTTTACTGTGTAACCATTTGCTGATGAAACAATTGGTAAAAACGTTGAAATCTAACCTTTTGTCCCTTTTTTTATTTTGTTTTGGGCCACGAGGATCATCACTCTTGGCCTCATCCCTTCATTGGATTGTGGGATGACTTTATACTATGAAAACGCCATTAAACCTGCAATAAGACGCAAATCATTATAAAATCCTGCGTTATGTGGGTAAAACTGCTTTGAAGGCTGGCTGAGGGCGAAAGGAGCTTATGCAGAGGAGAGAAAGAGGTTTTATGAAGAAAATCGGCGAAAATACGGTTATATGGTGCGAGTTATAGGATGGTGGTTTTGCAAAAAATGTGAATGGTTTTCGCGCAGACTCTCGGGCGATAAGTGGTTTTCCTGGAGGGCACGCGATCGAATGAAAAAATGTCGTGTGGCACCCGCAAAACCAGCGGTCTCGCGTGCCTTTGGGACGTTAAAACTCTACTTGTAAATTCACGTGATACGAGATCCACACCGTCGGATGAGGAGGTGCAAATTCGATGGTGGAGATTTGGCGCGATGAAAAGTTGCACAGCGGGAGTTGTAGTGGGGGATAGGTATCAGGAGGGGATTGGGAGAGGGGACCGGGTAGTGGGATGTGGGTCCGGAGGGGGTTTGATGTCGGGAGTGAATGATAACCATCGAATTTTGATAAATCAATGGTGGGGATCACCGCGGAGGGTGGAGGAGTATATGTGGGTTGATCGATCAATGGATAGGAGGGGCGGTGACGACCATTGATCTATATATATCTACGGTGGACGTTGCATGATGGAGTGATAAGGTGGGGATAAGGAAAAAGAAGGGAAAGAAGGAAGGGATGGCGGGGTGAATTACCACCCTCAGATCTCCTGGATCGACAGTGGAGATATGTCGTCAAGAGCGTAAATAGTGGTTAAGACGAGGGGCTAAATTTTAATGTTGGGGCATGGTCCGGTGGAGGAGAAGTGACCAAGGGCCAAGGATAGAAGGGATAATCGCATCGGTGGGTGAAAATTCACAAAGGAAATGCATTTTTCATAGAAAAATGCTGATGCGATGGGGTTTTGGGCACTCAGTCATAGCGCTCGGATATATGGTGGAAGGGGCTGGGCCTTAGACCCAAAAGGGGCTTCAAAACCCAAATTTAAAAAGGGACAGAAAAAGGCTAAAAACATTTTTTTTTGGAATTTTTGAAGTTCTGACAGAATTTTAGAAGAGGGTTTCGGGCTATGGTCATATGAACAAAAGGGATAAATATTTTAAGCCCTCGTGGGCTTAAACCTTTAATTGTAAGAAGAATTTTTTAGGCCAAAAAATGGGTTTTTTAGGCCAATTTAGAAGTTCCGATAGGTGAAAAGGGGTGTTTTTAAATAAAAAAAAGTGAGTTTAATGGTTTAAAAAGGGTTTTTGAACCGTATAAAGGAGTTATGATGGTTTGGAGAGTTTTTTCAGAGGAAATGATGAATTAATAAAGGGAGTATTGGCTATTTTTCAGAGGGAAATGGACTGATAAAAACAGGGATAAATAGCTTGAAACGAGCTTTATTCTTTGAAACAGCAGGATAACTTTTTAAGAGAAATGGATGAAGATTTTGGTAAATGGACAGACTTAGAATGATGAAGGTAGTGAGATTTCTAGAACTCATAATGTATCTTGCAATTATATTCTAGAAATCTAGGTTTTTTACATTTATTCATCTTTGGATAAAGTCAAAATTATGGATGACTAACAGTGGATCCATTTGGGGAGGACAACTATCCTTTCAGGTGTCCAGAACCTCAGTTTATAGATCTCTAGCCTTTAGTGGACCAGTTCCTTATCCATTGGGCAGATTTCTTCTTTTCTTTCTGATTTTCTTTACATTTTGTCAATTCTTCAATGACCTGCAGAATGAAATTTCTTCAAACAACATCTCTTCCTACCCAATCCTACTTGTCCTAGCATTTTTTATTCCCTTTTTGAGTGCATTTGAACTAGAAAACTCTTTGACATTTTATTTTTGAAAATAGAAATAAACTATCTAATCCTATCCTTATTTCTTCCAAGAATCTAGATTAAACTGTTGAACTCTTTATTTTCTACCTAGCTACTATCTATCAAGATTAAGCTGTTTGACAGATTTTATTCCCTATTTCTAAAACAGGAAATTTAAACATAGTCAAATTAGGAATAGACTGTCTGATTTTCTATGGTGTCTATGGCTATATGTACAAGCTGCACATAGAATTTATTTGCAGAAAAATAAAACAAAATGGTGAAGGCTTAAGATATGAAAATTATAAACATCTTTCCTTTCTTTTTTTCAGCTCTGGTTTTGATCTATTTAGAGCTTATTCTTTCCTATTCTTCCTTGGTTCAGATTTTGAGCTTGTTGGAACCATTTCCTTTCTATCCTAATGTTGGAGAGGTAAATCCCCTCTGCGGACGAAGGTGATCCCTACTAGCCCAGATCGAGTCTAGCAACAATCAAGTCACGCTAAGACGCGGGTCTCTAGTTACAAAACGACAAGAAATTACAAGTTTCCTACCTCAGGTCCTACGCGATGGTCGTCGAAAGAAGGATGACGCTTCCTGTCCTCCGCTTCGGTAGATCACAATCCTTCCGCTTAGAGTCTCTGAACACCTGCACACATTCAAAAAAACATGACAATACACAGCATAGAATCTAAATCTTGTAACCATACATCAGTCAGAGAGGATGTAATTCATTACATCAAAGGTAAAGACACATGAATGAAACCATAATCAAAGTCGCTTATCATTAATAATAACGAAAGAAAGATACAAGCCAAAGCTCTGATGTCGGATCTTCCTTCGACGGGGTTGACAGCGGAGCACGTCTCAATGAAGCTCGTCAGAAATGGGACAAAGCTCTCTCTCTTCAGCTTGTCTCTCAAAGGTTGTCTGGCGATAGTCTCCTTGCTACAGATTCAGCTCTTAGTTCTATGACCATTAAGGCTAGCTTGCAAACAGAAAATGGCAAGCTTATATAAATGGCGGAAGGGGAGTTGGGATCCCTACAATGGTGGGATTGGCCCTATCCTCAAGGAAGCTTCCATGATAGGTGGAAAACCACTTCCCCTACATGGAGATCCGGAGCCAAACCTCCCAACTCATTTTAGAGACTCATTCAGGAGTTGGTGGGAATCAAACTTCTGCCATTTATTTTTAAAAAACAATCCTTATTAAGCTTGGCATGAGTAATACACTGTGACAGAGTGCCAGTTGGCGCGCCCTCTTTGGTGGATTTCCCTCATTGGCGCGAGGGCTGAACTGGTTGGTCACGCCAAGGAAAAAAGGTCAGCTTTTAGGGTTTTTCACGGGAAACTGTCTTCAGAGGAATGATTGTCCTTGTCAAGGGGGATGCCTTGAAAGTGGTTTTAGGTTATGTCACTGCTCACAAGTCACGGAAAAGGCCCTCCAATGTGCTGGACGGGGGATTTCAGGGATGGTGACAAATTACTGTGTAGCAGATGCCCCCTAAATCATGAGGCCCGAGAGAGAGAGAGGGGTGAAAGGATTTATAAGAAGGTTCCCAACTGAAAACACTGCCGTTGGAAAACTTGCATAGAAAAGTACAACTGATATCTCAAATACATGATATATGGTATGGGCACAGCCATCCATAACAGAGTATAAAATAATCAGGATCCAAGGTATGGACACAAACATCTGGAAAGGATTAGTAAATAGACTTAGGTATGGTCGCAGCCATCCAATCAATGAGTCATGTAACCAATCATGACAATCCACAAAATCCGTAGCCTGGATTCCATCAGAAAAAACCCAGGGTCTTGCGCTCCATCTCAACCCAAAAAAAGTACAAGTCCTAGCATGTGAATAAATGAGCTGAAGTCGAACATGCAAGAACATCATCTGATTACCAGTCAATGATGAGAGCCGTTAACAGATGCGAGAGGAACCACCAATAATGATGATGGCCCTCAAGGTACTATAAGTACAATCCATAGAATGTGAACAGTGATCTGGCGTCTAACACTCGCAGAATCATTCGATCAAAGGCCAATGATGAAAACCTTGCGTCGAATGCAAAGAACCTGCCATTGAGGCATGCAGGCTGCAAGGTACCTGAAGGGAGTCTCTAGATCAACTTCCTGGATAATGAGCTGAAGTTGACAAGAAGTGACCTTGATCAAAGGTGGGCCATAGTGTTTCCCACATCATCGACATGAGACAGAGGAACATAATTTTTTTGAATCAAGATCAGTAGAGAATCAGAGGTAGGTTTTTAACTGCAGAGGTCAATTTCTCTTGAACATATCAGCAGCACGACACTGGATTTGGCAGTATTTGACATCAAAAGTTCTGAAGTCATGATGATGAGGCAAAGAGAAGATGAGCGGTCAAAAAGGATAACCCAAACCCATGGAGGCAAGCAAATAGCGAGATGAGATGTCCCCAACCTGACACGAATGTAGGCAAGTGCCATGTTCAAGAGCAACATACTGCTGACACGATGATGATACTGGTTCAATTTTTCCCCACCATTTCTGGCAATTACCTCTTTATTTTTACACAAGCTTGAAGAAGATACCATATGCTTGTCATATAAGTTTTTCCTTTAGAAAAATCCAACCTAGTACATTTAACGAGCCCTAGGAAGGAGGAACTCGAGTAAAATAATTATGACGGAGTCCGATGTCATCAGTTTTTAATGAGTCTGACAAAGGAAGAACTCGACGTCTTTTCATGTTTAGAGAGTTTGAAAAGACACAGAAAAGAAAACTCCAACAATCCCTTTTCGTAGATAGTCCCACAGATACGAAAAGGTAGAAAAATATATCTGGGAGAACCTCCTAGTCACGATAGGCTAGGGCATTCCTTTTTTGTAAATAATCTATCCCAGCCCAAAAAAGGGGTAAACGTATACTAGGTAGATGTCGATTCACAGCCATTTAACGATTTCAAAATGACAAGCGACTCAGCAATATTTTCAATTTTTAAGAGTCAGAAAAGAGCTGAAAGATGACTCCTCCTGGAGGAACGAGTGGTATAAAGGGTAGCTACTAGTTCCGATGATGGTGGAACTGCTCAGAAAAAGTAAAGGTTAAGAGGCTGGCTAACAAGACCACTCATCGCAGCGGTTCCTCAGGAATGGGTAAAACAACCAAGTGAAGGCATATGATCGGCCAAGCAGATAGTGACGATGGAGTGAGAAAACCAAGGTTCATCTGGCAAAAACAGACTAATAAAATGGCAATCACAAGAGGTAAAATGGGAATGGTTTCATTTTACACAAGCTTGAAATCAGGAAACTCTTCTTGAAGTTGGTTTCATTTTTACACAAGCTTGAAACAAAGATAAACTATGCTTGAAACCAGTTTCATTTTTACACAAGCTTGAAATGGAAACAAACTATGCTTGAAAAAGTAAGCATGCCCCCAGCATGGTGACTCAATTCGAGGTACATAAAAATGGCAATCACAAGAGGTAAAATGGGAATGGTTTCATTTTTACACAAGCTTGAAATCAGGAAACTCTGCTTGAAGTTGGTTTCATTTTTACACAAGCTTGAAAAAAAGATAAATTGTGCTTGAAACCAGTTTCATTTTTACACAAGCTTGAAACGGAAACAAACTATGCTTGAAAAAGTAAGCATGCCCCCAGCATGGTGACTCAATTCAAGTAAATCCCCAGTGGATTCGTCAGTTTGTTGGAGAGGTAAATACCCTCTGTGGACAGAGGTGATCCCTACTAGCTCAGATCGGGTCTAGCAACAATCAATTCATGCTAAGACACTGGTCTCTAGTTACAAAACGACAAGAAATGACAAGTTTCCTACCTCAAGTCCTACGCGATGGTCCTCGAAAGAAGGATGAAGCTTCCCGTCCTCCGCTTCGGCAGATCACAATCCTTCCGCTTAGCGCATCTGAACACCTGCACACATGTGAAGAAGCACGACGATACACAACATAGAATCTAAATCTTGTAACCATACATCAGTGAGAGAGGATGTAATTCATTACATCAAAGGTAAAGACACATGAATGAAACCATAATCAAAGTCGCTTATCATTAATAATAATGAAATAAAGATACAACCCAAAGCTCTGACGTCAGATCTTCCTTTGGCAGGGTCGACAGTGGAGCACGTCTCAATGAAGCTCGTCAGAAATGGGACAAAGCTCTCTCTCTTCGGCTTGGCTCTCAAAGGTTGTCTGGCGATAGTCTCCTTGCTATAGATTCAGCTCTCAGTTCTATGACCATTAAGGCTAGCTTGCAAACGGAAAATGGCAAGCTTATATAAATGGCGGAAGGGGAGTTGGGATCCCTACAATGGTGGGATTGGCCCTATCCTCAAGGAAGCTTCCATGATAGGTGGAAAACCACTTCCCCTACATGGAGATCCGGAGCCAAACCTCCCAACTCATTTTAGAGACTCATTCAGGAGTTGGTTGGAATCAAACTTCTGCCCTTTATTTTTAAAAAACAATCCTTATTAAGCTTGGCATGAGTAATACACTAGGATAGAGTGCCATTTGGCGTGCCCTCTTTGGTGGATTTCCCCCATTGGCATGAGGGCTGAACTGGTTGGTCGCGCCAAGGCCAAAAGGGCAGTTTTTAGGGTTTTTCACAGGAAACTGTCTTCAGAGGAATGATTGTCCTTGTCAAGGGGGATGCATTGAAAGTGGTTTCAAGTTATGTCACTGCTCACAGGTCACGAAAAAGGCCCTCCAATGTGCAGTATGGGGGATTGCAGGGACGGTGACAAATTACTATGTAACACCTAATCTATTCTATTGATAAGCCAAGTCTGAAAAAATATTATCAATATGTGCTTCTACTAACTTATCAACATAAATTTAAAGAATGTTCAGCCATGATTAGGCTAGATGAATGAACAATATATCATTTTTTAATCAGCAGTGGCACTTATATTTTCTCACTTTTATAAAATTCTCTTTTTTTGGTATGGGGCTGTACCTCTTTTGAATCTACCATCTTTTCTTGTTCTATTTTTTGTGTTTTTCTTCTTTTTTCAAATTTAAACGACAATGTTATACACAATGGAAAACACAAAAACTTTGAAATTTAGGACTCTTGACAGAAATAGTGCGTGAGCATCCTGCCATTGACAAAACCTCCAAATAAATCTTCTCTATTGAGCTCTTGCAAAAAGAATGCATTATGACCCCTAATAGAATGAATAATATATGGCCCTTTCCATAGATTCTCAAATTTGTCATGTTTTCCTTTCTCTTCCCTTCTAGAATACCACTTTAGAACTACATTCCCAACTTGGAAATCATTTTCTTTAGTCCTCTTGTCAAATAATTTCTTGTTACTCTCTTGGACTGTTTGTGTTCTGCGGCACACTTCCTCTCTGGTCTGTTGTAAATGAATGGTCTGATTTATCCTTCTCTACATATCATTTTCTTCAGATTGTACTTCTTGAAGGAGTTTCATGACTGGAACTCCTAAAGAGGTTGGGAAGACTGCATCCATGCCATAAACTAGCTGATAGGGGGACATATTTATTGACTTTTTGGTGGTTAATTGATCAGGCCATAAAGCATGAACAAGCTTACTATGCCATGATTTCTCATTCTTCTCCAACAGTTTTTTGATAATATTGACAAGGCTTTTGTTGGACGATTCAGCTAATCCATTTCCTTGTGAATAGTAGGCAGTGGAATGACCCAATGTAATATGATATTTGTAGAAAAATTCAACCATTTTCTTAGATTTGAAGGCAGCAACATTGTCTATGATAATTTTTCTTGGGCAACCAAATCTGGATAGTATGTTGGTTTCAAGGAACTTGATAATGACAGAGTTAGTAGCATTCCTAGAGGGTATGGCTTCTATCCACTTGGTAAAATAATCAGTGGCAGTGAGGATCCACTTATGCTGGGTTGAAGAAGATGGGTGAATTTCCCCAATGAAGTCCAAACCCCATTGTTAAAAGGGAGCCTCAACATTGATGGGATGTAGGAGTAAAGCTAGGATCTTTCTTTTGCCATAAAAAATTTGACACTTATGGAAAGACATGACACGTTTCTGAGTATATGGGAAAAGGGTGCGCCAATAGTAACTAGATCTGAGGATTTTATTTGGGGTAGTCTTCCAGTACAGATGTCCTCCACACTCTCCCTCATGAAGCTCATGCATGATTTTTCCTGCATCAACCTCAAGTAGACATTTAAGCAATATTCCAACAACATTTTTCCAATATAAAACCCCATATAATATGCAATAATTCAAAGCCTTCTGTTTCAAAAATATAGCTTTTGTTTTAGACAAAGAAGGCGGGGTATTTAGATAAAGCAGCACATATATGATATCAGCATACCAAGGTGAATTCAAAAATGTTTCTCCAATGAATGGAGCTGTGAATTTCTCTATTTCTTCTAAGACATCAACCATATTCCTATCAAGTGCTTGGAAGTTTCACTTAGTCATGAGTTTAGTTAATCCCTGCCCTTTGATCAGTTTGGTAGGCCTGATTTCTAAGTCATATTCTAGAATAATAGCAATCCATTTTCCACTTTTACCATCAGGGTCTTGACTTAGAATATCCTTGACAACTATGTGTGGAACAAAAGTAATGATGTGAGAATGCAGAATATAGACTCTAAAGTCTTTCAATGCTTTTACCAAGGCTAAGGCTTATTTCTCCATGATGTTATACTTGAGTGGAGCATCTATTAAGGCCCTACTAAAAAAGGATATTGGTTTTTCATGCCCCATGTCATTCTTTTGTAGTAATATTGCAGCTATTGTATGTTCATATGCAAAAGAAAAGATATAAAAATTCTTTGTGAAATTAGGACTAATAAGAACTGGTGTTTAAGTTAAAGCTTGTTTCACTAGTTCAAATGACTATTTAGCCTGTATGGTCTATTTAACACCTACCTCTTTCTTAAGCATGTTTGTGATATTTCTTAATAGCTCAGCAAGGTTGGGGATGAATCTCCTAAAAAAAATTATCTTCCCAATGAAAGATTGTAATTCTTTAAGGTTTCTAGGATGGCTGATTTTCAATAGGCCATCAATCCTTTTAGGGTCTACTTTGATTCCCTCTTCAGAAATAATGTGGCCAAGAATTTTTCCTTATTTGAGACCAAAAAGTGTCTTTTTTGGATTCAAAGATAAGCCATATTTCCTACATTTCTCAAAAAAATTTCTTAAATGAATCAAATGTTCCTCGTCAGTTTTAGAGAAAACAATAATTTCATCAATGTAGATGATTATAAAATAGCCTATGTCTTCCGAAAAGGCTATGTCCATGGCCCTTTGGAAGGTGGCCCCTGCATTCATTAAACCAAATAGCATTTTGACATACATGAATGTACCCCAAGGTGTAGTAAAATTAGTTTTATGTTGGTCACTTGGGAGTACTAAAACTTGATTATAACCTAAGAACCCATCCGGCAGTGAAATTATTTTAGACCCAACCACCCTTTGAAGTATATGATCCATTTTTTGCAAGGGATAGTTATCTTTAAGGGAGGCTCTATTTAGATTTTTGAAATCAATGCAGAGTCTAATTTCCCCAGTATTTTTCCTAACAGATACTAAGTTGGAAACCCATTCTGAATACCTAATGGGAACTATGATCCCAGCATCTTACATTTTCTTAATATCTTTCTCAACTAAAGGGAATAAAATAGGGTTTATCCTTCTGATTTTTTGTTTGAAAGGCTTTTGATTTTCCTTAAGAGGAATTTTGTGTTGAATGATGTTGGTATCATACGATTTTAGATCTTTGTATCCCCATTCAAAAAAATATTTAAATTATTTGAATAGTTCTATGTACTGCTATTTGATATGAGCTGGGAGAGTGTTGGATAATTTTATCATCTTGGGTTCTGCTAGGATGCCTATGTTATGTTCTTCTATGTTTGTTTCCATAGGCTCCATCCTTGCTTCCTTGACTACATCATTGAAATCAAAAAGTTGTTCTAAAGGTGCAAGACCTCTTGGAATTGTATCATTTTTACTCTGTAAAACTTCCAGGTCTTTCTGATCTGTGTTGTCAATTATTTATGCTCTAAAAGGATGTTCAAAATGGTTTATATTAGCAGAAAAAGACAGTTCTGTTTCAGGAATTTGTTCTTCATTAAAACAGTCTTCCTCATGGCTTGAAGTGGATGTTGGTATGGCAAAGTCATTCTTTGATTGCAGAAAATAATCTATGTTTGTCTCCTTCAAACACTTGCTAGTAATCTTCATTGTCAGGTATTGTAGGTCTTTTTTTTACCTTTATATCAGTTTGCTCATTTGACTGTGGTATCTGGCAATTACTAGCAACAAAGGCAAGTTAATTTTCTAGATGATTTTGAGCTCTTGGAATGAAAATGAGTTCATAATTTTCAAAGGTTTTTAGGAGATCAAGGGAAGCATTTCGATACTCTCTGATTTTTGGGTTTTTGGTTGAGTATTCCCCCTTGATTTTTCTGATAATTAGCTCAAAATCCCCTAGGATTGATATTCTTTTAGCTCCTAAATATTTGAGAAAGTGTAGGCCAATAAGGAGGGCTTCATACTCAGCAATGTTATTTGTGAATGGAAAATCTAGTTTATAGGAAAATCCTTGGTTTGTGTTCTATATCCATACACCAGCCCCTGCACTTATTTTGCTACAAGAGCCATCAAAGTTTATTTTCCAAATTATTTCACTCTCATTTTCATTTTCTTTCTATTGTTCAAGGCTACTAAAATCTGGACATTTCTTTTCTTGAGTTAATGGCAGATTTGACTATTCTGGTAGACAAATTTCTCTTTTGTTTTCCTTCTCTTGTTGGCTGATTTCATCTTCATTATATAAGATAAAGGAATCCAAATTTTAATGGATAGAGTAGACAGGAGAATTTTTTGGTCTATCTATGTTTCTCACCATGTATTTCATATGGGATTCCCTATATAATATTCTAGTTTGGTTAAATACTAGGATGGTGGCATAAGACATATCCATTTGAAGGCTTCCCTGTAGCTTGGCTCCCCATGATCTAGATAGAAGCATGCCATACTTAGGGGGAATGTCAGCTACCACTATGTCCATTACTAAACTCTTAGCAGGAATTTGAGACAAATTAACACACAAATATTTAATTAAGCCTAAGCATTTGACTCTGCTTGAATCAAAAGAGTAAAGGTCTTTGTATGGTTTAGTAATTTCTAAGCCTAGGCTTTCCATTACTACTTTGGGCATAAGATTGTGTGAAGCACCTGAGTCTAGCATGGAATTATGCAAGATTTTGTCACGTATATTCAGGCTGACATAGAAAGGAGGGACAACCCCTTATTGGTATTTTCCTTCAACCTCAGGACCAAACAATAACTCAGGTTTATCATCTGTCAAGTTTAAAGTATCAGTGTCACTGCCTATATTCAAAGCTTTCAAAACTTGGTTTTTATATACATCCTGAGTTACTAGTTCAGCTAAGGGTATGGTGATTTTGATTTTGGAAAATTTCCCTTCAAGGCTGAAAGGGACTATGTTTCTTGACATATTTACATCAGTTTTGTCATTTACAACTCTTTCAGCAATTCTGATTTTCCGATTTTTATTTGGACTCCTATTTGGGACAGATTTGCTAGGGCCACTAACAGAAGTACTAGGGCAGCTTTTTTCAACACTTTGCTGAATGTTTTTGTCTTTATTTTGATCATATTTCTTGGCTAAAGTGTTGGTATTTCTTGCTATATTCTTAGGCTGATTTTATGAGGTTTTCTTAACAGAAGTACTAGTGTTTTTGTCACTGGAACTCTCTGGGCTACCTTTGCTTCTAAGATTGTATTGTCTGTGTACCTCCATGATAGTATTTTCAAACCCCAATCTGTAATCTTCAAAATCCTCATTATTGTATTTAGTTTGTTCTAAAGAGAAGAATCCTTGTTCTTATTCAGTGAGAAAAACATCTATCTCACTGTCAGATCCTATCAAGTTTACATGATTTTCTTCCAACCTTTCAACTTCCCTTTCTTCTTCTTGATCAACATAGTTTTGTTGAAAGGGAGGCCTAATCTGCTGGTCATTATCTCTTTGCCTATCTTGATTAGGGTCTCTTCTAATATGTTGGTTTCTATTTCTATTTTGGTTTTCTCTAGGAGGCACTCTATCATTCAGATTTATCTTTTCAAGAATTCTCTCCATTACCTTCACTAAGTTATCAATTTTAGTATCTGATGCTGAGGTTGATGGCATTATATCATCCTTGTATGTAACTCTTTTCTCTGCTCTCAACCTAGCTCTTTTCTCAATCAGATTTTCTTCTACACTCATGGCTCCCCTCTGCATATATTCTAAGGTTGAGGGGTCTCTTTCTCTTAGCTGGTAGGCCATTTCAGGATCAAGACCTTTTGGGAATTTTGCTAAGGCTAGGCCTAGTGGAGGTTTCATGTTTGGGGGAAGTGCATTATACACACTATTGAATCTAGTGCAGTAATCATGGAAAATTTCCCCACTGTTTCTTTTGAGATTGGTATATTATAAAATGATTTGGAGGGGGTTCTTTCTAATTTCCCATTTGTTTATGAATTTTTTATATAAAGAAGGGAGATCATTTATGCTGTGAGCAGCTAGGTTTTTAAACCATTTCTTGATTTCTCCTCCTAAAATTTGAGCAAAAATTCTTATTTTAATGGTCTCCTCTTCTATTTCCATGTAATAAAAGGAATCATTCATTTCATCTAAGTGTTGTTGGGCAGTAGTAGGCTCATTTCCAGTGAAATGGGGAATTTTGGACTGGTAATAATTTGGTAAGGGAACTAAAGGTTGTGGTAACACTAGTGGAGCATACCATGCTGCCATGAATGGAAATAATGGGGAATTTACAAGAGGTGGATTTACAAGAGGGAAAGTGGGCTGAAATGGAGTGTTTTGAACAGTGGATGTGTGGATAGGAGTAGAAAAATCACTTGGGCCAGCAAACTGATGATGAGAAGATCTGTTATGGAAGGAGCTGAAATGATGAAGAAGCTGAGAATCAGGTGGAGTAGAAGGTGAGGCCTCTCTGCTAAAGCTCTATTGCAAATCTGTGGTGTTGTCATTTATAGAGACAACCTTGAGTTGTGAAAGACCAGTGACTAGGACATCTTATATAGTAAGGAGCATAAGGTATAATTCAAAACTTTTATCAAAAGGAGGCTCTTTACTACTTCAACTTTTACAAGGGGGTGCAATATAGATGGAACCAGAATACTTGCAAAGTCAGAAAAATAAAATACAATGCAGAGGAAATGAGTGAATCCTCAATATAGATGCATCAGACAACTCAAAGACAAATTTCTTTAAGGAGGGTTGGGTTCTAAAATTCTTTACAGAGATTTAAAAATTGGATGAAGTTTTCTGCATAGAAATTACATAAAGGATACTAACTACTAATGAGAGGGAATTCCATAAACATATCTAAACATGAGATGGGCTTAAAATGATAAGTATCCATACATGTCAATAGCTTTCAAAGAATAACATCTCACAATATTTAATATAGAGGAATAATGAGTGAAGTGGAAAGTGAAACAACATACCATGCCTGAGCCATATTTAAAGCGCTTGACCAGCTTAGTATAAGTATCAGTGGTGATAAATTTATACCAAAACTAGTGAGCCACTCGCATTCCAGAACATGATATAAGAGAAGTGGAAACAGTGAAATGAACAGTAAAACAATGTCACATTAGGTAGAGTTACACACTATAATACGTTAAGACCAGAATCCTCACTTAAAGTAAAACTCCTTCTTGCTGAGACCCAACGAGCTCTTCGCATTTCTATTAAGATTTCAACAAGCATACAAAAATTATTTCACGGTGAAATTATTTTGAAAATATGGAACCTATTTTTCTCTTCGGTTCTAGCTTATATAGAAGCCTCAGAAACAAGAGTGAGAAGATATTTTTGGAACAAAAATATCTTCCTCGCGTGCTGGAAATTGGTTTGAGGTCTCCATAAAAAATAACCAAAATTCATGATGAGGAATTGGGGCATCTCATCATTGACAGTTAGGCTCTCGACCGTTTTAAACAAAAAATATCAAATAACAGTTTCTGATAGAAGGTAAAATGCAGGAGTGGAATGTGAATTCCACTCGAAATTTAAAAGAAACCAACTAGAATAGAAGTAAAAGACCACTAAGGCTGAATCATGAATTGACAATGTTTGCTGATGAGGTGGAGTTGCGGAGGTCTCTATCCCAGATGGCGGAATGTTGGCGGAGAGGAATCAATTTGCCCCTAATGTGATAGTAGAGGCTTTTCTGCCTGTAGATCTTCACGATTTTCTCTAGTTCTGATTTAATTTTGAGGATGGGCTATTGATAATCAATATTATCCCAAATCCCTAATTTTGTCTTCAATATTCAGTGTCTGCCGTGGTAGGTCTTCGGCACCGATACTCTGACTGCTACTATAATAACCTCTCTGCGTTCCGAATCATAGTGACCATGATTTTGGAACCTGGAGTGAATTCATCACTCTAAAATAACCCTGCACAATATGCTAAACTCATCAAGAAATCTAGGGAGCGACGGAAGGATGCTATAAAGGCCTGTTGAATGATAGCACGATTGTGAAAATGGGAGAAAATCTCTGTGAGACGGTGGAGAATAGAGCAGCTAACGGCTTGGGCGAAAATGGGATAAACTCCAATGTGAAACATTAAAGTTTAAATGTTAGCAGAATGATGCGATGTTAATGCACAACAAAGGTTTGAAATGAGTTTGGATATGGTGGGACCCAGCGATGGGGGAGGGCGATTTAATATGAACCGTTGGATCGCGTGAGGGGATCAATGGTGGTGATTAAGCGATGAAGTTAGAGGAGGTTCCGATGAAGAAAAATGGATCGGGGTGCGATGCAACGTGGGCCGTCGATCTCGAAACAAATGGACGGTCAGGATGGAATCAAGAGATCATGATCGAGGGGAGACAGAGGGTGGCGCCATTAAGAACTTCCAATTGGCGATGGAGAGATCAAGCGCCGACCATTGGATCGCGTGAGGAGATCAACGGTGGAGAATAAATCGGCGGGGAAAATAGAGTGGAGCGGGATAGATCTGAACCGTTGGATCTAGAGGGATGAACGACTCAGATCGGATCAGGGATGTAAATCGGAAATCACCAATCGGGAGTGTGAAGGGAGGCACATGTTAAACTTGTGATTGGCGATGCTCCGATCACACGATAATCGTCGGATCAGGGTGTTAGATCGACAGTTTAAATATAATCGGAGGGGAAAATAGGGAGGAGTGACGAGTGCTTGCGGGACATGCATTGACAGTCGGATCTACTCAGATCAACGGCGGGAGATAATATCGATAGCCGATGGCCCTAATACACTATCGCATCAGGGGTTTTGACCTTACAAAGAAAAACTGTGCTTCACTCTGCCCTTCCGATCGCGAATAGTGCCTTTTGAATTAGCGCTTGGTCTTAGCGCCGGGATTTATGGAGGGGAAGTGGTTAAGGGGCTGGCCTAGAAAGGGGCTTAGCCTGTTATAATGTGGGAAGTGGGTTTTTAGCCCGTTTTTCATCCATTTTAAGGCCAACAAGGAGTAACGGTAAGGGGGATGAAGGGATTTTCAGCCAAACAAAGGGTGTTTGTGAGGTTAAAAAGGGGAATTGGGATGATTTAAAGGATAAGTGGGGAATTTAGAAGGGGAGGAAAAATGATGAAAACAAAGGTTTAGAGGGAATGAAATAAGATGGAAAGGGAGGCCTTTTGGGCATTTTATTCTCAAACAGAGAGGCCTTAAAACTGGGGAAAAACAATGAATGCTAACCATATGATCAACATTGGCTCCACCTGGGGACAACACGTTCATCCTTGGGCATGTCAAGAACTTCGCAGACCACTTATTAGTCTTCTGTGTGGGCACCACTCTTCAGCTCTTTTCATTTATCTCTTCATGATTCATCACGACACACACATCATTCGAACACAAATGAAAACATAAAACTAATGTATAGTATGATACATCAAGCTTTCTCGACCTGAATCAGAATTGGAAGTAAGGTTTGAGGAATTGACCATTTACAGGGGCATCGAGCAAGTCTCCTTGTAAATTTTCCAACCTGAAAGTGTTGTTGCCCCCTTGTTCCACAATTTTAAAGGGGCCAAACCAAAGTGGGTCAAACTTACCATGTTTGCCCTTATCATCTCTTCGAATATCCCATCTGAGCACTAAATCCCCAATATGAAACTTCCTATCCTTGGCATGCTGATCAAAAAGGTCCTTCATTTTCTCTTGATATTCAATTAGCTTCTGACTTACCTGGTTCTGTGTTTCTTCTAACTCCACCAGCTAATTGATTCTCCTGGTCACATCATCGAGTTATTCTTGGATTTCTTGCATGAATCAAGCTACTGGTAAGGCTAACTGTACAGGGAATACTACTGCCCTCCCATATACTAGTTCATACGGGGACTTCCCGGTTGCTCTCTTGCTGGTAATCATGTTGGCCCATAGAGCGAATTTCAACTGGGAATCCCAATTTTTCTAATTTTCGTTGATTGCTTTCTTTAGTGCTCTCACCAGGGTTTTATTCGAGGACTCTGCTAGGTTTTTTCCTTATGGGTAATAGGCCATAGAGTGACCTAATTCAATACTATACTATTGGAAGAAGCTGACGAACTTTACAGATTTAAAGGCCTGTGCGTTGTCGGTCACTATCTTGGCAAGGCATCCAAATCTGGATATGATGTTTTCTTCCATAAATTTTATTACCACAACATCTGTTGCATTCTTGGCAGGTATAGCTTCCACCCAATTTGTGAAATAATCTGTGGTCGTTAATATCCACTTATGCTGGCCACTTGAAGGTGGGTGTATTTCACCTATAAAGTCGATTCCCCATTGCTGAAATGGTTCGTCCACATGAACCGGAATCATGGGCATAGGTGCTAGCTTCTGTCTTTCAGTAAACCTCTGACATTTCTCACAAGCTCTAACCCAGGCAAACACATCTCCAAAGAGTTTGGGCCAGAAGAAACCAGCCTTCAAGATTTTGTGAGCAGTAACCCTCCAACTGTAATGACCTCCACAGATTCCTTCATGGAACTCAGCCATTATACTTTCCACCTCTTCTTCTGTAAGGGGTCTCGCCAGTACAGATGATCATTTGCAACAATGTACTTCTGTGATCTCAACCTCAATGTTATGTATTTAGCTTTGTCACAGCTGGGTGGGCAACTGAGTGTTAGAAGATACTCCACTATCTCTTTGTACCACGGGCTATTGAGGTACTTCATATGTGTCTTCTGGGAAGCTATCTCTACTCCCTGTGGCTCTTCTTTCTTCTCAAACTCCTCATTCACTATCATGGACAGATTTATACCCAGAGCCTGACAGTTTGATTCAGACAGGATTTTAGCTAACCCTTGTCCCTTTATTAGTTTGGTAGGGTAGATGTCTAACTCATACTCTTGTATTTTGGCAATACATTTCCCTCTTTTTCCTTCGCTATCTCCCTCGATAATAATATCTTTAACAGCTGCTGTAGGCACAAACGTAGTGATATGGGACTGCAAGACATACATACGAAATGCTTTAAGAGACTTCACCAGAGCATACACCTGCTTTTCTAATATGTTATATGTCAGCTCAGCATCACGGAGCACCTAACTGAAAAAGGCGATAGGTTTCTCATACCCTTCTTCATTTTTCTGCAGTAGAACTCCTGCCACTGTGCGAGGTGATGGAAAGGAAAAGATCATGAAAGGTTTGACATAATATGTCCCAGTTAGCACAGGGGCTTCAACAAAGGAATTTTTTATCTTGGAAAAGGCCTCCCGTGATTCCTGTGACCACTTTACCTCATTATTCTTCAGCATGTCATTTATATGTCTAACTATCTCGGCATAGTTAGGGATGAACCTCCTTAGAAATTTAATACAACCAAGGAACACCTGAACCTCCTTTTTATTTCTGGGAAGAGAAATGCCATTTATAACTTCTACCCTCTTAGGGTCTATTTTTACCACATCCTTGGTTACAATATGTCCCAAAAGCTTGTCCTCTTCCAATGCAAACAAAGACTTATGTGGGTTGAGAGAGAGACCATACCTTCTGCACTTCTCAAAATTTCTGTGCAAGTGTTCAATGTGCTCTGCATCGTCTTTTGAAAACACAGTAATATCATCAAGATATACCACCACAAACTTATCTTGCTCCCCAACGAAAGCAATATCCATGGCCCTCTAAAAAGTGGCCCCTGTGTTAATCAACCCAAAAGGCATCCTGGCATACATAAACGTCCCCCATGGAGTGGTAAAAGAAGTCTTCTTCTGATCTTATGGTAGCACAGCCACCTGTTTGTACCCAGAGAATCCATCCATCATCGACATCCGAGAAGCTCCTACCACTTTCTACAGGATGTGATCCATCTTGGGCAGTGGATAATTATCCTTTAAGGACGCTCTGTTTAAATTTCTGAAATCAACACATAGCCTTATTTCTCCATTCTTCTTCCGTACAGGGACTAAGTTTTCCACCCACTCAGAATATCTCAATGGTACAATGATTTGGGCCTTCAATAGTTTCTTAATTTCTTTCTCAATAGAGGGAAGCAGCAGGGGATTTATCTGTCTAAGCTTCTGTTTAGGTGGTTTAGCATCTCCCTTCAGAGGAATATTATGCTGCATGATGCTGATATCAAAGGTTTTTAGGTCCTGATAAGACCATGCAAACACATATTTATATGACCGGAATAATTTCTAATAGAGCTCTTTATATTCTTCCGAGACCTTCTAGGACAACTTCACGATTTTGGGATCAACCTCAGTGCCAAGATTAAGATCTTCTACCTGATTTTCCTCTGCAACTTTGTTTGGCTATAGGGGGACATCATCCTTGTTAAAAAAACTTTCTGAGGGCACTAGTCCTCGGGGAATGACATTCCCTTTCAGCTACAAAAATTTGTGGCCAGCCACCCTTTCCTCCCATTTATCTCCTAAAGTGTTTTTTAGCCTCCTCTTCCTCACAAGTATCAATCTCCATGTTGGAAAATTTCCCAACTGTTTCCAGGAATATTTTCACCTGTTCTTCATCTTCAAACACTTGCCAATGCTTGATGTTGTCTGGGATTGATGGCCGATACCATACCTCAATTTCATATCTCAAGAGAGGGTTCTGAGGTGGACGGAAAGTACTGGTAGCCACTGCAAGGGAATCTGCCATCCTATTCTGCTCCCAGGGCATGAACTGGATATTTAATGCCAAGAAGAAATTCTCCACCAGATCCCAAACTTTGTTCCTATAGGCCCTTAGCCTAGGATGTTTGGCTTGGAACTGATTCTTCACTTGTCTGACCACCAGTTCCGAATCTCCTAGAGCTTTTAGAATTTGTATGTTCATGCTCCTGGCTGTCCGCAGCCCTAACAGAAGTGCTTCATACTCGGAAACATTATTGGTGGCTTCATACTCTAGCTTGAAATACAAAGGGACCCATTGGCATGATGGAGAAATCAATAATACCCTAGCCCCATTACCTTCTCTGGAGTTTTCTCCATCAAAATGAAGTGTCCATATTTCTGCTTCATGACTCTGTATGGACTGCTCAGTCTTGATCTGGTAGAATGATGGTTCGTGAGCATATTCTTGATCTTCCTCTAGCGTCAACCATGAGAAATCTCCCTCCCTGCTATAAACTAGGGAATTACCCGAGTCATCTGCCTTGGTAACTGCCTTGACAAATCTAGTTTCCCGATACAACCTCCTCTCCTGGCCACCAAATATAGGGATAGTGGCATAGGTCAGATATAGCTTGATTGATCCACCAATTTTAGTCCCCCAAGATCTTGACAGTAGCATGCCAAAGCGAGCTGGGATGTCAGCCACGACGATGTCTATTACTACACTTTTTGCTGGGATCTGGGCCAAATTGACCACCAAATCCTTAATCATGCCCAGGCATTTAAATCTATTGGAGTTAAATGAATAAAGGTACTTGTATGGATGAGTGATTTGTAGTCCTAGTTGTTCCATGATCGAGAGGGGCAATAGGTTATGAGAGGCTCCCGAATCTAACATATAGTTATGAAGTAACAGGTCATGTATTACTAAGGACACATAAAATGGGGGAGTGGCAGCATCTAATTCCTCAACATGTGGGCCAAATACAACCATAGGCCTTTCTTCTTGGAGGTTCAGACTGTCTGGAGTATGTACTACTTCTGGAGGGAGCATAAAGGATGTGACCTGGGACTGATATGCAGGCAGTTTTAACAATTCAGTCAAGGGAACTGGGATTTTTACCTTTTCAAGCTCCTTTTGTAAAATAAAGGAAAAGGAGGACCTATCTACTGACACTTCTTTTGATTCTATCTCTTTTGAGTCTTTGCTTTGTAGGTGAGGTATGACTTCCTTTATGATTGGCTTCACACTAGGGGGTATAGCCACTTGTGAAGATGAAGGAATTTGATCAGCAAACTGTAAAGATTGGTTAAGAGGTCTCTTACCTTTATCTGGGGTTTTTTGAGACGTTGCCTCCTTTTGAGCAAGTGCTTCCTCTTGAAGTGTGTCCTCCTCCTTATCCTGAGTGCGAGTTCTCTTCCTAGAATATCTAAGGTCATATCTTCTGTTAAACTGATCTTGCATGAAATCGATGAACTGCTTGCAGTAGTCATCGATCTTAGGATCTTCAGTGCTTTCATTAGCTTTTTCTTATGCGTGTGTTGGCACCTCTGCTTTGTCACTTTCATATAGGGGGCATTCAACTTCATCACTGTTTGAGAAATCAAGGTATGCCTCCTCCTGCTCATAAGTGGTGTCTTCGGTAGGACCCTCTACTTGACCTTCCAGGTATAGAGGATGTGGTACCTTGTCATGCTGCTCCTTCCATTCCCTTTGCAGTATCTGCAAGGGTGGCTTCCTGTATTGAGGATTGTACCCCCTGTTTGGAGCATTTTGGAAATTCTTGGAGGGTGAATTCTTGGCTTCCATTTCAAGTTTAACCAACTTACTTGAAAGGTTCTTAATCATCTTATTCATCTCCTCAATCCTGTCGTTAGTTGAATCTCTATCTTGGCTCAAGATGGATACCTCTTCTTTTCCCCTTCTTCTAGTATCCTGTTCAGGTTTTCCCTTTGATTTACCAGTGGAGGAAAATTTTTCCTTGAGCTCCAGTGCATCTTTCTGGGCATCATCCAGGGTGGTTGGCTTTCTTTCTCTCAGAGAGAAACCAAACTTAGAGTCGAAAGCTGCCATGAAAACTACCTTGGCGGCGGTCTGGTGAGGTTTCATATCAATGGGGAGGCTCAGATACAACTTGTTACATCTCTTAATAAATTCAGCCACCCCTTCATTATTTCTTTTCTTGAGTGTGTTAAACTCAGTAAGACAATGTCCATGATCTTTCTCTCCCCATTTTCTGAGAAAAGTGTCCTCCATTCCTTCCCAAGTGGTGACGAAACGGTCTCCTAGTGTCTTGAACCATTTTCTGGCTTCACCATCAAGAGATTGCAGAAACAGTCTTAGGACTACGTCAAGATGTTCCACATTAAAATTTTCTGCAAAAGAGCAGAAGACCTCAAGATGTTTTTGAGCTTCGATCTCATTTTCCCCGTTGAATCGGGGCAAGATCTTTAGATAGCCCTATGGCATATCATTTAGCACTTTAGGTAATGCCAGAGGGGCATATTTATTCAACAAGAAGCCAGAGACATTGGCCATTGGAGGAGGTGGGGGTAGTGCAAGGATATGATGTGTAAACGGAGGAAGAGGAGGTGGAAGTGAAGTATGGATAACGATGGGAATGTACTGGACAATAGCTTGAGGTGTTGATGGGAAAAACGGGTTGTGAATCGCAGATACTTTAGTGACCTCCTTGACCTCTTCGACGTTAGGGGTAGGGTGGAAGGAGTAATATGTGGTATCCCTTGAATCAACTTCGTCTTTGATTCGGACACCTCCCCGAGGTGGACTATCTGAGTAGTAATCAGTCTCTCCCAAAGTGGAGTCGGGATCTTGCACTTGGGAAACTTGAGAGGAGGAGGAAGGAAAGTCTTCTATGGAGAATTCAGGGATCTGAGTGTGGAATTATTGTCTTTCCCTCGAACTCCTTCTATGTAGGATCTTTTCTGGGTTAGACACAGGAGGTGTCTTTGGCTGAGACTTATCTGAACTGAGGTGTGGCTTACGAGGAGCCAGGACTGCAAATAAATTTACCTGATAAATTAATGTGGAGTCTCCAAGGTGAGGGATATACAACTCTCAACTCTCCATGCTCACCTAATTGAAGAGTGAATAAGGTTTTGTCGAGGCCCAGGGATTTTAATTTCTCTCAACTTCGGTTCCCTGGCAACGGCGCCAAAAATATGTTGTCATTCCTAGAGACAGCCTTGAGTTGTGAAAGACCAGTGCCTATTACATCTTATATAGTAAGGAGCATAAGGTATAATTAAAAAAATTTATCAGAAGGAGGCTCTTTACTACTTCAACTTTTACAAGGGGGTGCAATATAGATGGAACCAAAATACTCGCAGAGTCAGAAAAATAAAAGACGATGGAGAGGCAATGAGTGAATCCTCAATATAGATGCATCAGACAACTCAAAGACAACTTTCTTTAAGGAGGGCTGGGTTCTAAAACGCTTTATAGAGATTTAAAAATCAGATGAAGTTTTCTGCGTAGAAAGTACAGAAAGGATACTAACTACTAATGAGAGGGAATTCCATAAACATATCTAAACATGATATGGGCTTAAAATGATAAGAATCCATACATGTCAATATCTTTCAAAGAATAACATCTCACAATATTTAATATAGAGGAATAATGAGTGAAGTGGAAAGTGAAACAACATACCATGCCTGAGCCATATTTAAAGCGCTTGACCAGCTTAGTATAAGTATCAGTGGTGATAAATTTATACCAAAACTAGTGAGCCACTCGCATTCCAGAACATGATATAAGAGAAGTGGAAACAGCGAAATGAACAGTAAAATAATATCACATTAGGCAGAGTTACACACTATAAAACGTTAAGACCAGAATCCTCACTTAAAGTAAAACTCCTTGCTGAGACCCAACAGGCTCTTCACATTTCTATTAAGATTCCAACAAGCATACAACAATTCTTTCACAACGAAATTCTTTTGAAAATCTAGAACCTGTTTTTCTCTTCGGTTCTAGCTTATATAGAAGCCTCAGAAACAAGAGCGAGAAGATATTTTTGGAACAAAAATATCTTCCTCGCGTGCTGGAAATCGGTTTGAGGTCTCCATCAAAAATAACCAAAATTCATGATGAGGAATTGGGGCATCTCATCATTGATAGTTAGGCTCTCATCCGTTTTAAACAAAAAATATCAAATAACAGTTTCTGACAGAAGGTAAAATGCAGGAGTGGAATGTGAATTCCACTCGAAATTTAAAAGAAACCAAATAGAATAGAAGTAAAATACCGCTAAGGCCGAATCATGAACTGACAATTTTTGCTGATGAGGTGGAGTTGAGGAGGTTGTTGTCCCAGATGGTGGAATGTTGGTGGACAGGAATCAATTTTCCCCCAATGTGACAGTAGAGGCTTTTCTGCCTGTAGATCTTCACAATTTTCTCTAGTCCTGATTTAATTTTGAGGATGGGCTATTGATAATCAATATTAGCCGAAATTCCCAAGTTTGCCTTCAATCTTCGATGTCTACTGTGGCAGGTCTTCAGCGTGGATACTCTGACTGTTGCTATAATAACCTCTCTGTGTTCCAAATCATTGTGACCATGATTTTGGAACCTGGAGTGAATTCATCACTCTGAAATAACCCTGCACAATACGATAAACTCATCAAGAAATCCAGGGAGAGGCGGAAGGATACTATGGAGGTCTGTGGAATGACAGCGCGATTGTGAAAACGAGAGAAAAACTCTGTGCGACGGTGGAGAATAGAGAAGCTAACGGCTTGGGCGAAAATGGGATAAACTCCAATGTGAAACATTAAAGTTTAAATGTTAGTGGAATGATGTGATGTTAATACATGACAAAGGTTTGAAATGAGTTTGGATATGGTGGGACCCGACGATGGCGGAGGGTGATTTAATATGAACCGTTAGATCACGTGAGGAGATCGACGGTGGTGATTAAGCAATGAAGTTAGAGGAGGTTCCGATGAAGAAAAATGGACGGGGGTGTGATGCAACATGGTCCGTCGATCTCGGAACAAATGGACGGTCAGGATGGAATTGGGAGATCATGATTGGGGGGAGATGGAGGGTGGCACCATTAAGAACTTCTGATTGGTGATGGAGTGATCAAGCGCCGACCATTGGATCGCGTGAGGAGATCAACGGTGGAGAATAAATCAGCGGGGACAAAAGAGTGGAGCAGGATATATCTGAACCGTTGGATCTAGAGGGCTGAATGACTCAGATCAGATCAAGGATGTCAATTGGCTATCACCAATCGGGAGTGCGAAGGGAGACTCATTTTAAACTTGTGATTGGCGATGCTCCGATCGCGCGATAACCGTCGGATCAGGGTGTTAGATTGATGGTTTAAATATAATCGGAGGGGAAAATAGGGAGGAGCGAAGGTCGCTTGCAGAACATGCGCTGACCATCGGATCTACTCAGATCAATAGTAGGAGATAATATCGATAGCCGATGGCCCCAATACGCTATCGCATCGGGGGTTTCAACCTTGCAATGAAAAATTGCGCTTCACTCCGCCCTTCCGATTGCGATTAGCGCCTTTTGACTTAGCGCTTGGTCTTAGCGCCAGGATTTATGGAGGGGAAGTGGTTAAGGGGCTGGCCTAGAAATGGGATTAGCCTATTATAAGGTGGGAAGTGGATTTTTAGCCCTCTTTTCATGCATTTTAAGGCCAACAAGGAGTAATGGTAAGGGGGATGAAGGGATTTTCAGCCAAACAAAGGGTGTTTGTGAGGTTAAAAAGGGGAATTGGGATGATTTAAAGGATAAGTGGGGAATTTAGAAGGGGAGGGAAAATGATGAAAACATAGGTTTAGAGGGAATGAAATAAGATGGAAAGGGAGGCCTTTTGGGCATTTTCTTCTCAAACAGAGAGGCCTTAAAACTGGGGAAAAATAGTGAATGCTAACCATATGATCAACATGTGGTTTCAAAATCAGCTTGATTTAAATCACTTTGAGACTTATTTCTGAATAGGTTCTTTGTGTAAGGTAAGTCAAAGTGAGGATATTCTAAAACTATAAGATCTTTAGGAATAGATCTTGTTCTTAGGATGGTCCTATTAGTAGTTGGTTTTCCAGATCTAGAAGTCAGCCACAAAATATTCTCTGAATTTTCAACTATGGTAGGGGGATTAGGATCTAGATGGGCTCTAGTATGGACCCTATGTGAAGCCAGATTTCAGTTTTTCAAAATTTAGAGAGGTTTGAAGTTTTAGGACTTTTTTTCAAGATTTTTCCTCTCACAGTGGTTTCTATAATAGAGGACTAGGTTTCTAAACTTCTTCAAGGCTAGTTAACATATTTCCAAGGAAATTTGGAATACTAGTGAGGAAATAGGCCTACTGGGGCTAGTGGAGTCACCAGGTGGAAATTTTTAGCTATTTTTGAAGGTAAAATGTTTTATGGTCCACCACTAATAGTTTATTTGAAAACCAATCTAAAATATTTTGGGTTTTTCTGAGTTCTTATGTGGTTCTCTGGTTATGAGAGTGTCCTATACTTGATTCAACACTTAGCTAAGCTGGTGAAAACAAACATAGTCTACTCTATGGCTTACTAGTTGATTTCTTCAAGGTTTGATAAGGGTCTCTTAGAATCCTAAGGGTTACTTAGATTGCCACTGATTCAGACAGATCCTATCATGATTTCCATTATGCTGGTAGTGCTTGAAGAAGCTATATTTCACTTAAATGAATACTGAGTATCTTGTTTTAGGGACTTTTACTCAAAAAGGTCCCACCGTGATCGCTAGGATGTTGGGATCCTATGGTTTGGCCGATTGGTAAACCAAATGACAAGGAAACATATAAAATAGTCTTTAGAGCTCTAGGATCTAGCCCTCCTAGTCTTAGAGAGGGATATCTCAATATGTTTGCAAAGATATGACTTGTTTTCTTGTAAAAAGGTTGATTTTAGGCTAGTTATTAAGCATGAGTTTATTTGATTGTTTTTGTGGGACATGATGATCTAGGCAGCATAGATAGAAAAGGGAAATCTCTAATTTATTGGGCAATGGAGTCAAATGGAATTTTATAACAAGTTTGTAGATGAATTAGGGGTATCAAAGGGAAAATCTAACTTGGCTGTTGGATCTACAAAGTTTTCAGGTGAAATGAAATGGACATCAAGGTTTTAGAATGAAAAGTAGAACTAAGGGCAGTTAAGAATCCTTAATTGTATGTAATCTTCAACAAAGGGAATTTAAAACATCATTTGAACATGAAAAATTATTTTATAGACAGGGTTAACCATGAATTCTACAGTTTACACTTCAGCAAATAACAATTTCAAGACAAATTTTTAAAATGAAATCTAAGAGTCGAGGAATGCTCTATTTCATCAAATATTTCACTCTCAAGGATAATAAAACATTCAAGATTCACAAATAACTTCATTCATAGAAGAGAGAACTCCTAAACATCTGTGATTATAGCTATAAAGACCTTCAAAACAATTATTTGAGAAAGTACAAAGGGTATGATCAAAAAAGACCTCTTTGGAAGACTTTGTAAAATGGTACTTTGAAGGGAGACTTCAAAAAAAGTTTTAAAGTGTCAACAAGAAGCAGGGAAAACCATAAATCATCTTGAGGCCAACTGTATTGAACTATTCTTGAAATAAAAAATCTTAAGGGTTTGAAAAGTAGTCAAACTACTTAATAAAACCTTCAGCAGATGAAAACATAAAGACAATGAAGAGAAAGCAGGCCTAAGATGCTTCTAAGAGACATTTCTTAGCCTAAAACCTTTACTCTATTGCAAGCAAGAGATGATGAAAATAGAATGTGTTGTGCTCAACTTAGTGTTCCTAAATTGAGTTCAATAATTGTCAACCAGGGCTAGTAAACTGCTGAAGTGTGGTGCACTATATGTGCCTAGGTATTTGTTTCTCACTACGTTTTGTTTAGTGTTTTTATGATGTTTTTGGTTTTATGGTTTTATGTTTAAAAATAGCTAAGAAGTTTACACTAAAACAAAGTGAAACTATTCTAAACTAGGTGTGCACTAAAGGACAGAAAATGCAAAGCTTGATAAGGACTCATAGCAAAGAAACAAATCACAACATGAACTCAGTAACCCATATCATGAACTCATCCAATTCATTCATTTAGAGATATGTTGGAATAGCTTGAGAAAAGGATAAGTTTTTAGTGCAATTGAGGTTTTCCTAAGTCAATAATCAACTTACAATGTTACAACATCTCATCCATGGTTAGAGGTTTATTGGAACATAATTGGAAAAGAACATTTGTAGCACAATAAGATTTCTACTCTAAAATAACTTTTAATTCTATTCTGCAACTCAATTTAGCACTACTAGGCCTCATTCAAAAGTTATAGATTTATTTTTAGAATAGTCTTTGAGAAAAGGCTTGTTCGTGAAATTGTAAAAAGGTTGCAAAATACTCAAGGCCTTAAACTGTTATTGATAGTTCCTGTCCATATGATGATGTATTAATAGGAATTTAGAACAAGAATATTTTGTAAATAATGAAGACCGTGGTATCTAAATTTAACAACTAATACAATTTAAAATGCAATGGATAACAACTAAACTAGAATGCTAATACAGTGAACTAAGGCTAAACTAGAGTGCTATTATCTAACTTGAAATGAATTGAAACTAAACTAGAATGATACTAATACAGTGAACAAATTTAAACTATAGTACCATTATCAAGCTTGAAATATAGTGATAGAATTGAACTAGAATGACATCTACCTCCGGAGTATTGACTGAGCTAAAATGCAACTAATTCTATGAAATACTACAGCCCCACTTTGTTCAATATGAGTAATGTTTTGGAATAACTTGTAGAAACAAGTCTGGCTGTATCATTCCATGCATAAAACATAAAATATAAAGTTCAACAAAATGCAATAAGCTCTGAAACACCACCACAGCTATGTCTCATTAGGAATTAGTGATATTTTGGAAGAGATTGATAAAAACAAGACTAGCTGTAACAATTGATGTGATTGAGCATGAAAACATAAAGCTTAAAGAAATGTAACTAACTCCTAAAATACTACAGTTATGCCTCATTCCATATTAGTAGTCTTTTGGAAGAATTTGTGAGAACAAGACTAATCTGTAGCATCCAATTCAAATGAATATAAAAACATGATGTAGTTACTTATCTAAACATATGAACAAGGTTGCTCAGGTAGCAGGGGCCCTCTACCACCGGAGTAGCATGCAAAATCTACTTCAATATTGGCTCAGCGTGTTCAATAAAGTGATGCTTCTTTCATTAAAGGAGAAATAACTTCAAAACAGAGTGTTTCAGACTTCTAAGATCTAGCAACCAAAAACAAAATCTAACCAACAATTTCTCAGTCTCCCGAGTCATACTTATAATGAAATTACATAAGTAATTCTTGAGAAAAACAGGGATAAGTGTATTTCCCATTATTAATCAAATTAAAACTCTTATTAACAATCTTGTGCTTTACTGTGGACATCTGTAGAGTCTGTGTTTTGATAGGAAACTGCCTCTCTTCTTCGTGAATAACCGCTTTGATACTTTAACTCAGACTTCGTGGGGAGCAAAAAATGATGAGGGAATGATGTGGAATACGACCATTTGTGTTTTTCCCTGAGATGACACCTGGAACCTGCGTAGACATGAAGACAGCTGCAGAATCGGAAACTAGCTACAGAATGTCTGCATTCTATAGCTAGGTGTAGTCAAAAAGTACTACAATAACGAAATCATGAAAACATAGCAAGTTAGACATTATATACAATCTCAAAGAAATTTTAACTAATCTTATTGATCATTTAAACCTAAAATTAATAATGGACAAAGGAAATGAAGTGGAATGTGGTGGAAGAGAAGAACATCTTTGAAGCTCAACATACCCCCATTGCTAGGTTCTTGCATGTCCTCATGCAACTATTCCATGAACTCTGATACCTCTGCAAGGACATCCAACCCTATTCTTTTGCTTTGGCTGGCAGTCAATGGCCTTCTGGGCTTCCTTATTACTAACTTGAATCTCAAATTTGTGAGTGCCCTGGTTAACCTTTTATTTTTATTTTTCAATTTTTCACTGGCCTTGTACAACTTTTTCAATTGTAGAGACAGAGTTGAATTCATATCAGTTTTTAGCTTAACCTGCTCCCTTAGAATTTCATTCTCATTCTTGATATGTCTGTTGAGTACTTCTAACTCATATTTATCTCTTCTTAGGATATCAATTGCAGATTTTGGTGGACTAGGAGTTCTGTCTCTACTTTCTGAAGCTCTCTTCTCTAGTGTCTCAACATAATTGTAAATTTCTTGCTGTGCTGGGTCTATTTCAAGAGCTTCTTCATCAAAATCCTCCTCATACTGATGCTCAGGTGTTTTTTCATCCTCAATGTTTATAATTCTAGTTTTTCTAACCTCTGTTTTCTTTAGTATTCCTCTAAGTCTATGGCTTCGTCTTGGTTGAGATGGCCCTTCTCCTTTTTCTCTGGTAGATTTCCTTATTATCCTCTCTTTCTTAACCTGCTTATTAATTTGGGCCAATTTCTCAGAAATAATTTCTTCACTATCTTCTTTTATTGTTTTACCAATTTCAGTTTCAGTTTTGGAGGTTTTGCATCTTCTGCTTCTTTTTGTAGATTTGTCTTCAGGTGGAGGTTCCTTGGGTTCTTCAAAGTGATTTCTCACTAAGAACTCATCCCAATTATCTCCCATTTTTCTCAAATGATGTTCAATCAATATTTTGACTAAACCATGGTGGTATAAGGTTGTTTCCAGAAATTGAACTTTCTTTTGAACACTTGAGGCCATTTTCTTTAAACTATGAAGCAAGAAAAAGGGCAAGTTGATTTCTTCTTCTAAGAAATGCATCATTAACCGAATATGGTAAACATAGAAGGTACCAAATCTACCTTCACAAGTGATAATTTTTTGCAAAATAAGCAACATGTTTCTCCACTTATTCCTTAATGCTGAGCTAGGAATACCCTTTTTAAAAAATGGAAACATCCATACCTGGTGACTTAAGTATTTTCTTCCATGTCTCGTTATGGAATTCTCTATTTTTGAACCACCTTTCTCCTTGTCTAGGTAGTTCCGCTGCCTCTACAATGAAAGCCTCTATAACAGTGAATTTAATGTCTCCTATTTTGACCTCGGCTCCATTGAAGGACATTGCAAATGTTTTAGTCACCTCTTTGTGAAAACCAATAAATTTCTCCAAAATTTGCAACCACCCGGCTTGCTGTAACATTTCTATGATTTGTGGATACCCCTCCAAGTACTTAGTTCCAACCGGTTCAGTCCTCACTATGAGACCCATATTTTTTCTTTCCAATCTTCAAATTACTGCTCCTCTGCTCACGGTGAAAATGAATGTTAAAGAGATGTTTTTTCCCCACAGATGCTTCCTCTGTTTTACAGACCGAAATGGTTAAGAGTTGGCTATAGGAAAGAATGATATGGAGTGGTTACGGAATGAGTATAATGAGGTGAGGGTGATGTAAACAAATTAATGAGTTGGGAAATATCTTGGAAGAAAATACCACGGAGATATTTCGTAGGAAATTCAAAATCATCATTAAATGCTTTGGCTTAGTGACGTGATTAATCCAATCACCTCAGTACTTTAACCGTTAAGATTTTAAATGATGATCAAATATGGGATTTGGAATGGCAGAATAGAAGGAATTTTATCCAAAGTTTTTATGAGAGGTTTGTTAGGCATGATCAACACAATTAATTAAAACAACTTTTTGAATTATACATAACTTAACTATACTAAAATTTTTCATGATCTGTCATTATAATAATTTCATAACTTTTACCTTTGCCTTTCCTCTGATTTTTGTGATCTTCATATGCTTTATTCTCTCATGAAAATCATTAATTTTTGAGTCTTCATAACTCCCTTGATTTTTCTTGTTGTCATGGATATGCAGGATCATTTTTTTGCAGATCAAGTAATTACTGGACAGTGCCTTTAGGATCTCTGGCTGCAGAATGTCTGTATGGCTGCAAAATGTCTAATTAACTGCAGAATGTCTGACTAATTGCGGAATGTACATGTAGAAGACTTGAAACATGAAATGGAATGTTGTATGGAATGAGTGAAAATGGATAATGAAATATGGTGTAATGGAATATGAATGAAGTGAATAATGGAGTGAAATGGATTCACAACTTATGAAGTGGAGTGGAGTATGAAAAGTAGCCTGCAATTCATGATGTGTATTATTCAATTGCAGAAAAAACATCAAACTTAAAAATCTAGGATGGAAATGAGGTGGACCATGGAGTGAATTGAATGAAGTATGGATGAATGAATGAAATGGAGTATGGATGAATGGAGTGAGATGGATCATAAGTGAAATGGATCTGCACTTATGATTTTGTAATAACTGCTTGCAGAAAGAACAGATTTGAAAAGCTAGAGTGTCAGAAAGATTATGATTTTCACTCCACCTTTTCTGTAGAAACATGCCAATCAGTGATTGGTTTCATATTTATACTTCTTTTTTTTTCAGTCATCTGACTTCAGAAAATTTAATTAAGTTGATGAAGAAGAAAAATTCTTCTTCATTAACTTCACATCACTGTTTTCCTAGAATCTCTTGACAAATTCTTCTCTTGAGAGTGGTTTGTGATACAGCTTCAATATATGACCATTCACAAGAAAAGTGACCTCTTCTTCATCTATTGTCCTGATTTTTATTGCTCCATTGTCAAAAATTCTTATAATTTCATATGGCCCAAGCCAATGTGTTTGGAATTTACCTTGGAAATCCTTGAACTTTGAATCAAACAAGAGAGCCCAATCACCTTTTTTGAATTTCTTTTCCTTGATTTATTTTTCATGCCATCTAGTCCTTTGCTATTGGACTATACTTGTTTTCTGAACTGCATCTTGTCTGATCTCATCCAATTCATTAATCTGCTCCAATCTGTGCTTTGGTGCCTCTGTTAGATCAAGTCCTAGCTGAAATGCCATTTTGAAAGTTTGAATATGGAATTCTATGGGAAACAAAAATTGCTTTCCATAAACAAGTTCATAAGGAGTATGGCCTGTTGTGCTTCTCCATGTAGTTCTATAGGCCCACAAGGCTTCAGGAAGCCTATCTTCACAGTCTCTTCTATGTAAATGAACATTCTTCATTAGGATCCCTTCAAGGACCTTATTAGTAGATTCCACTTGACCATTTGCTTGTGGATGATAGGGAGTATATTTTCAGTGTCTGATTTTGTACCTCTCCATCATTTGTTCCACTAGCCTTGATGTAAATTGAGCTCCTTGATCTGTAAAAATTTCCCTTGGGACACCAAAACGAGTAAAAATATCCTCAAAAAGAAAATTAACTACAGATGCTTCAGTAGCATAAATTAATGGCTTGGCCTCTACCCATTTAGTAACATAATCAGTGAAAACTAATACATATTTCTTTTGTCTTGATGGAGGACTAATAGGTCCTACAAAATCCAAAGCCCATTTTTCAAAAGATTCAATGTGTACCTGAGGCTGCAATGGCATCTCACCTGAAGGGGAAGGTTTCCCTACCCTTTGGAAACTGTCACACCTTTTGACATACTCTTTAGCATATTTGAAAAGGGATGGCCAATAATATCCTAAATGAAGGACCTTATAAGTTGTCCTCTTATCAGCAAAGTGTCTTCCACAAGGTTCATCATGACATGCTTTGAGAATCTCAGGCATCTCATCTTCCCGAACACATCTCCTAATGATAAAATCTGGACTTGTCTTGTACAACTCATTAGCAACCCATGAATATTTTGCACTATCATAAATGATTTTTATTTTGTCTCTTGCATTCATTATTGAAGGAAATTTCCCTGAAACTAAATAATTAGCAATGTCAGCAAACCAAGGAGTTTGAGTAGAAATTGCAAAAAGATATTCATCAGGAAATTGATCTTCAACTGGAGTGTCATCTTTGATGTTTTGGAGTCTAGATAGGAAATCGGCTACTGTGTTTTGTTTTCCAGGCCTATCTAGAATGGTAATGTTGAATTCTTGTAAAAGCAATAACCATCTTATAACTCTGCCATTAGTAATTGATTTTTTCATTAAGTATCTAATTGCAGAATGATTTGTGTGAACAAAAGTTTCATAGCCTGTTATATAGTGTCTGAATTTGTTTATGGCATGAACAACAGCTAAAAACTCTTTTTCAGTTACAGTATAGTTTAACTCTGAAGGAGTCAAATTTTTACTAGTATAGTAGATGGCATAAGGAATCAGGTCTTTTTGTCCCAATACTGCTCCTAGAGCTGTATCCGAGGCATCTGTTGAAATATGAAAAGGTAACTTCAGGTTAGGTCCCCTTAAAATAGGTGCTTTAGAGATTTTTGTTTTCAGGGTCTCAAAGGATAACTGGCAATCAAAATTCCACTTGAATTCACAGTCTTTGGTAATTAATTTGAAAAGTGGAGATGCTATCTTGGTGAAGTTTTCTATAAAACTTCGATAATATCCTGTAAATCCAAGAAAACTCCTAACATCTTTTTGACAACTTGGAATAGATAAGTTAGAGATGACTTCAACTTTTGACTCATCTACTCTAATCCCATCCCCTGAAATGTGATGTCCTAAAACAATTCCTTCAGTAAACATCATAAAACACTTCTCATGACTTAGTGAAATATTTGCTTCTTTACATATTTTTAAAACTTTTTTCAAGTTTTCTAAGGCTTCTTCAAATGTATTTCCATAAACTGTGAAATCATCCATATATACCTCTACACAATCATGTATTAGATCTTAAAAGATTCCTAATACTACCCTCTGAAATGTTGCAGGTGCATTGCATAATCCAAATGGAAATACTCACTAAGCATAGGTACCCCAAGGACAGGTAAATGTGGTTTTGTCTTGATCTCCAAGTGCTGCTTGAATTTGATTATAACCACTAAACCCATCTAGAAATGAGAAGTACTTTTTTCCAGCTAATGTGTCTAACACCTGATCTATGAAAGGTAAGGGAAAATGATCTTTAAGAGTAGCTTTGTTTAATTCTCGGTAGTCAATACATACCCTCCATTTACCATTTTTCTTTGGCACAATTACCAAAGGAGAAACCCACTGACTATCTGAAATAGGATAGATAAAGTTGACATTCAAAAATTTCTGCAATTCTTCTTTAACAATCTCCCTAAGATTTGGATTCATCCGTCTTTGAGGTTGTCTGATTGGTTTACAATTTTCCTCTATGTAGATGTGATGAGTGCAAGTCTTGGGGTTTATCCCTTTCATATCAGTGTACTCCCATGCATATGCAGAAGAATGTCTCTGTAAGATCTTGACTAGCTCTTCTTGTTGAGATTTGTCTAGGTTCTTGTTTATGTTTAAAGTTTTGCCTGGAAATATCTCAATTATAGAGCTGCCAAATTTATCCATAGAATAAAGAGACATCTGCCTTGATGACAAAAACTCAATGTTGGATTCTTCTTGAAATTTTTCATGTTTATATTCCAAAGAGGATTCAAAATTCTCTAAAGTATTCAAAATTTGGCTATCTTCACTAATTTTTGAAATTGTGAAGAGAGGTTGTAAGTCTTCTTCATCCTCTATCCATTGAGTATCATCTAAATCTGTAATTGTCTTTGCTGGAGGATACAAGGTAAATTTCTTAGTTGAACTACCATCAGAGATATACATATCACCGGATCTACAACTAATGAAAGCATCAGCTGTAGCTAACCAAGGTCTTCCTAATATAATAGGATGCCCTCCTAGATTATTCTTAGGAGTTAGGATCATAAAATCCACAAGATACTCCCAAGAATCTAGGGACAATGGAATGTCTTCTATTACCCCATCAGGTTTGATCACAGATCTGTCTGCTAATTGTAATAATGTGGGTGTAAAAAGAAGATTAGGAAGTTTCAGTTTATCCATGATTTGTCTACTCATGATATTGATTGCTGCTCCTAAATCAATGAGTGTGTTTTGGATCTCAGTTCCATTGATGTGAATTTTGACAACTGGATTTCCTGGGTCTAGAAACTTTGGAATAGAAATCTTACCCATCATGATATCTGCTATTTTTCCTGCCAGTTGAATTTTCTTTATCTCTCTTATTATTTTTCTTGTTTTCTTCATGCTCAACTCCTTTATTGTCTTTGCTAAGATTGGAATTTCCTTGATGGCTTGCAATAATGGGATCTTAATACAAACATTTCTCAGCTCATCTAGGAAATCATAATTAGGCACCATAATTTGTTTTTCTACACCCATATCAATTTGTAATCTTTCTGGGAAGGGAGGTGTAGAAGTGGATGTTGATGGATGCTCTAATATAGGAGTTGAAATTATTGGTTCTTTTTGTTTTGATTTTTCGATGTTTGAGTCTTGGAAAGTTGTGTTCTCTTCAAGACTTTTATTTACCCGTAGAGAATCTTCCTCAGAATTGTATTGCTCTTGTATGATTACAGAAGTTTCCTCTTTTCAAGTATTCTTCCAGACCTAAGTTGAACATCACTAAGTTCTAAAGGAGTGATCAAATAAGTTGGAAACTGTTGGCCTTCTATCATGTATGTGTTCTGAGGATTTTTATTGTTGGGGTTTGGTATGGGTTGGGCAGGCAAATGATTTTTTTTCTGAGGAAATGGTAATGGAAGTGATTGATTTTGATGTTGTGGATTTTGAGGATTTTTTTGAGGAGGGAAATGTGGATATAGTGGATAGGATGGTGGATATTGGTAATACTGAGAGTATCTTCCATAGGGATTTTGTGCTCCTTGCGCCCAAGTTTGTGATTGATTTGAAATTGGGGCCAAGGTTGCTGCCAAGAATTTCAATTTGGTGGAGGTTGATTATACATTTGATCATGGAATCCCTGTGTTTGAGGTCCTTTCCAAGGCCTTCTAGAGACAAAATTGAGATATTATGTGGAATTTGTAGGAGTTTCTTCTTGAAAGACATCTTTAAGACCAGGAAATGAAGGACAACTCTTGGTCTCATGTTTTTCTGAACAAATGACACAAGTCTCTACAACTTTTTCATCCAAATGACACTCTCTCAAGGCATGCTTCTTTCTACATATGGGACAAAATATTGCTAGGGCATCAGATTCAGATTTTTGCTTGTTTTGTAACTTAAGGGTGTCTATTTGTTCACTAAGACTCCCCAAGATATTAGATTTGAACTCATCAAGCATATGTCCTATTTCTGCCCTACTTATTGTCCCAAAAGCAGACTTACTTGCCCTTGCAAGAGCAGGGTCTCTTGGTCCTTTTATAGTTTTAGATTTCCCTCTTGAAAGGTTGATACATAATTCAGCTATTTCAGGTAATGTGAGCTGAGATATATCCCATTTTCCCATCATGTTAAGGAGATCTAACCATTCATCCCTAATTTTCTTCAACAAGTGATCTTTCAAAGTGTCTTGGTCTAGGTTTTCCATTTTTGCTCTTTTGATGTTGTAGTTAAATCTCTCCAACAAATCTTCTAGATTTTCATCCTCTTTCTGTAGCATTTTAAACACTTCCTCCTTATGGTTGACTGGCATACAGTAATCCAAATACCTCTCCATAAATTCTTGTTTCATGTCTTCCCATGTCCTAATAGAACTGTTGATCAAAATCATAAACCACTTCAATGTTGCCCCTTTGAATGTTGAAGGAAATAGTTTAAGTTTTTGAGCATCTTGTAAGTAGTCATAGGTTCTACACAGGACTTCCAGTTCAAATAGGAATGTTTCAGGATATTCAATTTTAAGTCCATAAAAGTTTGGAAGGATAGAGGGTGAAATGTTTTTCATAGTTGCATTGGTTTCTTCATCTACTATAGGAAACCCAAAAGAGATTCCCATCTCTCTTCTACCTCTTCCTCTGCCTCCTTCTCCTTCTACACCTCTACCTCCTTCTCCTCTACCTATACCTCTACCCCCTCCAAATAGTGTGTGTTCTCCATTAAAAAATCCTCCTCCCCCTTCTTCTGCCATAGTTGATTCTTCTGTAGAAGTTGAAAAGTTTATGTCCCTAGCAGGGGTTCCTGAATCTCCTTCTAAGATAGGTTCAGTGGATGAAGTGGAAGGTCTTTCTAATGGAATATATGATCTTAAGTTCTCTGGAAGTCTAGGATCAGTAAAGGATGGAATGTGGGTTTGAGTTGGAGGTGTGTTGGCTCTAGGTCTTGGTGAAATAAGTGGTGTTCTATGAATCAAGCTTCTGCTTCTTATGAATCTACCCCTTGAGTCTCTTTCTCTATGCATATCATTTTTTTTGGGTGATAAGAAACAAGGCTACCTAGTTACACTTCCCCGGAAACGGCGCCAAAATGTTGTGCTCAACTTAGTGTTCCTAAATTGAGTTCATTAATTTTCAACCAGGGCTAGTAAACTGCTGAAGTGTGGTGCACTATATGTGCCTAGGTATTTGTTTCTCACTACGTTGTGTTTAGTGTTTTTATGATGTTTTTGGTTTTATGGTTTTATGTTTAAAAAGAGCTAAGAAGTTTACACTAAAACAGAGTGAAACTATTCTAAAATAGGTGTGCACTAAAGGACAAAAAATGCAAAGCTTGATAAGGACTTATATCAAAGAAAAAAATCACAACATGAACTCAGTAACCCATATCATGAACTCATCCAATTCATTCATTTAGAGATATGTTGGAATAGCTTGAGAAAAGGATAATTTTTTAGTGCAATTGAGGTTTTCCTATGTCAACAATCAACTTACAATGTTACAACATCTCATCCATGGCTAGAAGTTTATTGGAACACAATTTGGAAAAGATTACTTGTAGCACAATAAGATTTATACTCTAAACTAACTTCTAATTCTATTCTACAACTCAATTTAGCACCACTAGGCCTCATTCAAAAGTTATAGATTTCTTTTTAGAATAGTCTTTGAGAAAAGGATTGTTTGTGAAATTGTAAAAAGGTTGCAAAATACTCAAGGCCTTAAACTATTATTGATATTTCCTGTCCATATGATGATGTATTAATAGGAATTCAGAAAAAGAATATTTTTTAAATAATGAAGACCGTGGTATCTAAATTTAACAACTAATACAATTTAAAATGCAATGGATAACAACTAAACTAGAATGCTAATACAGTGAACTAAGACTAAACTAGAGTGCTATTATCTAACTTGAAATGAATTGGAACTGAACTAGAATGATACTAATACAGTGAACATAGTTAAACTAGAGTACCATTATCAAGCTTGAAATATAGTGACAGAATTGAACTAGAATGACATCTACCTCCGGAGTATTGACTGAGCTAAAATGCAACTAATTCTATGAAATACTACAACCCCACTTTGTTCAATATGAGTAATGTTTTGGAATAGCTTGTAGAAACAAGTCTGGCTGTATCATTCCATGCATAAAACATAAAATATAAAGTTCAACAAAACTCAGTAAGCTTTGAAACACCACCACAGCTATGTCTCCTTCGGAATTAGTGATATTTTGGAAGAGATTGATAAAAACAAGACTAGATGTAACAACTGATGTGATTGAGCATGAAAACATAAAGCTTAAAGAAATGTAACTAGCTCCTAAAATACTAAAGTTATGCCTCATTCCATATTAGTAGTCTTTTGGAAGAATTCGTGAGAACAAGACTAATCTATAGCATCTGATTCAAATGAATATAAAAACATGAATTTCAGAAAATTGGCTAAACTAGGAATGCAGTTACTTATCTAAACATATGAACAAGGCTGCTCAGGTAGCAGGGGCCCTCTACCACCGAAGTAGCATAAAAAATATACTTCAAGATTGGCTTATCATGTTCAATAAAGTGATGCTTCTTTCATTAAAGGAGAAACAACTTCAAAACAGAGTGTTTCAGACTTCTAAGATCTAGCAACCAAAAACAAAATATAACCAATAGTTTCTCGGTCTCCCGAGTCATACTTATAATAAAATTACATAAATACTTCTTGAGAAAAACATGGATAAGTGTCTTTTCCATTCCTAATCAAATTAAAACTCTTATTAACAGTCTTGTGCTTTACTGCGGACATCTTTAGAGTCCGTGTTTTGATAGGAAACTGTCTCTCTTCTTCGTGCATAACTGCTTTGATACTTTAACTCAGACTTCGTGGGGAGAAAAAAATGATGAGGGAATGATGTGGAATACGACCATATGTGTTTTTCCCTGAGATGACACCTGGAACCTGCGTAGACATGAAGACAGATGCAGAATCAGAAACTAGCTATAGAATGTCTGCATTCTGTAGCTAGGTGTAGTCAAAAAGTACTACAATAACAAAATCATGAAAACATAGCAAGTTAGACATTATATACAATCTCAAAACAATTTTAACTAATATTATTGATCATTTAAGCTTGAAATTAATAATGGACAAAGGAAATGAAGTGGAATGTGGTGGAAGAGAAGAACATATTTGAAGCTCAACAGAATGGAGATAGGAAAAACATTAAACAGTTTAGAATACTTCACCAACACCCAAGCTCAGGGATCCAATGACAGAACTTTCTTTCTCCACAAATAGGTCAAAACATCCACAGGTTCCAGTACATTAATTTCTTTTCAATCTTAGTAGAACTATTTATTACTTCAAAGAGTTATCAAATGCCCCCATACAATGAGTTCAAATGCAGTATTTATGCTGCAAATAAGGAGGTGGAACTATCTAGAGTTCAAAATACTATTAATGACACAGTAAATGCATTCCTATCCTTAAAAACCATGCAAGGCATAAGGTAGGAATGTTTCTCAACTACTTCTCTATGTATTAAATCTGTCTTTACTTCCTAAGTATAAAATAGCTGAAAAAGATTGACTTTGAGGCTTTTTCTGTCTTTTACAATAACTGTCTGACAGTTTATAAAATATATTTTTGTGTAATAACTACCAATTTGTCTTTTGAGGCACAAAGTAAGTGAAAGGTGTCACTTTTGGTTTATCAAGTGAATAACTTCTCTTTGATGTATCCGAGGCTATCTTTAAGCCTAAGTCTTCTTGATTTAATACTAAAACTGCTCTTTAGGCCTATTCTGCCTTTATTTCATTATTTAATTGTGTGTTAAGGCCTGATGATGCATTTGGCCTACTAATTTAAACCTTTAACACTTTTGTCTGTCTCTTTATACCTTGATACTCTATTTTGACTCTGATTTTGTGTTTTTTGAGGCTGATCATGCCTTCTTCATTCTCCTTTGGTCTTCACTTGTTCTTTTGCTGACTTTTTAACTGATTTAGGCCTTGATATTGTTTTTTGGCCTTTAACCTCTTCTGCTGACTATATCCATTGTTAAATATCTCTTTTTCTTTGACTTTCGGTCTTCATTATAGGGTTAAACCACTTAATCTTATATTGTTATGTATTTAACCCTTTATCCTTGAATTTTTTAATGACTTTCCCTTTAATCCTTTGTTTTTAACCTTTAATCTTACTTTTAGGCCTTCTTTTAAATCACTTTTCGGGCTTTTCGGGCTTTTCGGGATTTTGGTCCTTTTCTTGACTCTTAACCCTTTAAACTATCTTTTTCCCCAAATGGTGTTTTATCCTTCATGTCTAATTCCTAGTGCTCTTTTACTGTTCTTCGTTAATCTTTATTGGTTTCGCTAACAGACGTTTTCTTTGTACACTGGAAAGTTTTACTGTGTAACCATTTGTTGATGAAGCAATTGGTAAAAGCGCTGAAATCTAACCTTTTGTCCCTTTTTTGCTTTTTTTTTGGGCCACGAGGATCGTCACCCTCAGCCTCGTCCCTTCATTAGACTGTGGGACGACTTTATACTATGAAAACGCTATTAAACCTGCAATAAGACACAAATCATTATAAAATCCTATGTTATGTCAGTAAAACTGCTTTGAAGGCTAGCGGAGGGTGAAAGGAGCTTATGCAGAGGAGCAGAAGAGGTTTTGTGAAGAAAATAGGCAAAAATATAGTTAAAAAATGCATATGGCGCGCGTTTATATGATGGTGGTTTTGCAAAAACCGCGAATGGTTTTCGCGCAGACTCTCGGGCAGTAAGTGTTTTTCCCAGAGGGCAAGCGATCGAATGAAAAAATTCCACGTGGCTCCCACAAAATAACAGTCTCGCGTGCCTTTGGGAAATTAAACTTCTGCTGGTAAATTCACCCAATACTCGATCCGCACTGTCGGATGAGGAGGTGCAGATCTGACGGTGGAGATCTAGCACGACAAAAAGTTGCACGGTGGGAGTTGTAGTGGGGGAAAAATGTTAGGAGGGGATTGGGAGAGGGGACTAGGTAGTGGGATGTGGGTCTGGAGGGGGTTTGATGTCGGGAGTGAATGAGAACCATCATATTTTGATAAATCGATGGTGGGGATCGCCGCGGAGGGTGGAGGAATATATGTGGGCCGGTTGATCAATGGATAGGAGGGGCGGTGATGACCATTGATCTATATAGATCTACGATGGAGGTTGCATGATGGAGTGATAAGGTGGGGATAAGGAAAAAGAAGGGAAAGAAGGAAGGGATGGTGGGGTGAATTACCACCGTTAGATCTCCCGTATCGACGGTGGAGATCTGTCGTCGGGAGGGTAAATAATGGTTAAAAGGAGGGCCTAAATTTTAATATTGGGGCATGGTCCCGTAGAGGAGAAGTGACTAGGGGCGATAGAAGGGCTAATCGCATCGACAGGTGAAAATTCACAAAGGAAATGTGTTTTTCATAGAAAAATGTCGATGCAATGGGGTTTTGGGCACTCGGTCATAACGCTCGGATATATGGTGGAAGGGGATGGGGCTTAGACCCAAAAGGGGCTTCAAAACCCAAATTTAAAAAGGGGCAGACAGAGGCTAAAAACAAAGTATTTTTGACTTTTTGAAGTTCCGACAGGCCTTTAGAAGAGGGTTTCGGGCTATGGCCATATGAACAAAGGGGCTAAATATTTTAAGCCCTTGGGGGCTTAAACCTTTAATTGTAAGAAGACTTTTTTAGGCCAAAAAATGGGGTTTTTAGGCCAATTTAGAAGTTCTGATAGGTGAAAAGGGGTGTTTTTAAAACAAACAAAGTGAGTTTAATGGATTAAAAAGGGTTTTCTAACCATATAAAGGAGTTATGATGGTTTGGAGGGTTTTTTCAGAAGAAATGATGAATTGATAACGAGAAAATAGGTTGTTTTTCGGAGGGAAATGGACTGATAAAAATAGGCATAAATAGCCTGAAATGAGCTTTCTTCTTTGAAACAACAAGCTAAATTTTTAAGAGACATGGATGAAGATTTTGGTAAATGGACAAACTCAGAATGATGAAGGCAGTGATATTTCTAGAACTCATAATGTATCTTGCAATTCTGTTCTAGAAATATGGTTTTGTTACATTTAGTCATCTTTGGATAAAGTCAAAATTATGGATGACTAACACCTTCACTATAACCTACCCTTAACATTAACCTTTACCTAACCTTAACCTTAACCATAACCTTAACCTTAACCTTGACCTTAACATTAAACTTAACCTTAATCTTGACCTTAACTTTAACCTTAACCTTAACCTTAACTTTACCCTTAACTTTGAGCTTACCCTTAACCTTCACCACAACCTAACCTTAACATTAACCTTAACCCTTAACCTTAAGGTTAAGGTTTGGTCAAGGTTAGGGTTAGGTCATAGTTAAGGTTAAGGTTAGGGTTATGGTTAAGGATAGGGGAAGGTTAAGTTTAAGGTTAGGGTTAAATTTAGGGGAATGTCAAGGTTAAAGTCAAGGTTAAGGGTAAAGTTAAGGTTAAGGTTATGTTAATATTAAGGGTAAGGTTAGGGTTAAGGTTAGGGTAAGGTTAAGATAAGGTTAATGGTAAGGTTAAGGTTATAGTTAGGGTTAATGGTAAGGTCATGGTTAAGGTTAAGGTTATGGTTATGGGAAGGTTAAGGTTAAGGTTAAGGTTAAGGTTATGTTAAGGTGAAGGTTAGGTTAAGGTTAAGGTTAAGGTTAATGTTAAGGTAAAGGTTAGGTTAAGGTTTGGTCAAGGTTAGGGTTAGTTTAAGGTTAAGGTTAAGGTTAGGGTTAGGTTAAGGTTTGGTCAAGGTTATAGTTAGGTTATAGTTAAGGTCAAGGTTAGGGTAAAGTCAAGGTTAAGGTTAGGTTAAGCTTAAGGTCAAGGTTAGGTTAAGGTTAAGGGTAAGGGTAGGGGTAAGGTTAGGGTAAGCTTAACATTAGGTTAAGGGTAAGGTTAAGGATAAGGTTAAGGTTAAGGGTAAAGTCAAGTTTTAGGTTATGTTTAGGTAAACTAAAGGTTAAGGTTAGGGTTATGTTATAGTTAAGGTCAAGGTTAGGGTTAAGGTTAAGGTAATGAGTTTAGTCAGGTTAAGGTTAAGGTTACGGTTAAGGTTAAAGTCAAGGTCAAGGGTTTGGTTAAGGCTAAGGTTAAGGTTAAGTTAATTTAACTTTAAGGTTAGGCTAAGGGTAAAGTTATGGTTAAGGTTAGGGTTAAGGTTAGGATGAAGGTTAAGATAAGGTTAGGTTAAGGTTAAGATAAGGTTAAGGCTAAGGTTAATGTCAAGGTTAAGTTAAGGGTAAGATAAGGTTAAGGTTAAGGTTAAGGTTAAGTTCAAGGTGAAGGTTAAGGATTGGTTAAGGGTAAGGTTAAGGTTAGGGTTAGGTTATAGTTAAAGTTATGGTTAGGGTAAGGTTAGGGTTATCTTATAGTTAAGGTTAAGGTTAAGGTTAAGGGTTTAGTCACGTTAACGTTAGGTTAAGGTTAAGGTTAAGTTTAGGTTAAGGGTAAAGATAAGGTTAAGGTTAGGGTTAAGATTAGGGTTAAGGGTAAAGTTAAGGTTAAGGTTAAGGTTTGGGTATAGTAAGGTTAAGGTTAAGGGTTTGGTTAAGGTTAAGGTTAGGGTTAGGTTATAGTTAAGGTTATGGTTAGGTTAGGGTTAAGGTTAAGGTTATAGTTAACCTTGACTTTACCCTTAACCTTAACCTTAACCATAACCAAACCCTTAACATTAACCTTAACTTAATGTTAACCTTAACCTTAACCTTAACCTTCCCCTAACCTTAACCTTAACCTTAACCTAACCTTAACCTCAACATTACGCTAACCTTAACATTAATTTTACCCATAACCTTTACCTTACCCTTAACCTAACCTTAACCTTGACCTTGACCAAACCCTTAACCAAACCTTGACCTTAGCCTAACCTAACCTTAACCTTATCTTAACCTTAACCTTCCCATAACCTTACCTTAACCATAACCTAACATTAACCTTAACTTTACCCTTAACGTAACCTTAACCTTAACCTTAGCCTTAACCTTAACCTTAACTTTCTCATAACCATAACCTTAACTTTACCCATAACCTAACCTTAACCTTAACCTTAACCTTATCTTTACCTTAACCATAACCTTAACCTAAACTTACCCTTAACCTTATCTTAACATTACCTTAACCTTAACCTTACCCTTAACCTTATCTTAACCTTCCCAAAACCTTAAAATTAACCATAACCTAACCTTAACCTTAACCTTAACCTAACCTTAACCTTGACTTTACCCTTAACGTAACCTTAACCTTAACTTTAACCTTAAATTAACCTTAACCTTTACTTAACCTTGACTTTACCATTAACTTAACCTTAACCTTAACTATAACCTAACCCTAGCCTTGACCTTAAATTTAGCCTTAACGTTAACCTTAACCTTGACCTTGACCATAACCTAACCTTAACCTTAACCTTAAGCTTAACCTAAACTTAACCTAACCTTAACCATAACTATAACCTTAACCTAACCTTAACCTTAACTTTACAAATAACGTAACCCATCCTTGACTAAACCCTTAACCTTAACCTTAACCTGACTAAACCCGTAGCCTTAACCTTACCCTAATATTAACCTTAACCTAACCTTAACCTTGACTTTACTCTTAACCTAACCTTAACCTTAACCTGAGCCTAACCTTAACCTTAACCTAACGTAACCTTAACCTAACATAACCTTAACCTTGACCTTGACCTTAACCTTAACCTTAACTATAACCTAACCCTAACCTTACCCTAACCATAACCTTAACTATAACCTAACCCTAACCTTAACCTTACCCTCAACCATATCTTAACATTAACCTTCACTATAACCTAACCTTAACCTTAACCTTAACCTTAACCATACCCTAACCTTAACCTTAACCTTAACCTTAACATTAACCTTAACCTGACTAAACTCGTAACCTTAACCTTACCTTAACCTAACATAACCTTAACCTTAACCTTAACCCTAACCCTAACCTTGACCAAACACTTAACCTTAAGCTTAACCTGACTAAATCCGTAACCTTAACCTTAACCTTAACCTGACTATACCCGTAACCTTAACCTAACCTTAACCTTAACCTAACTATAACCTTACCCTTAACCTAACTTCACCTTAACCTTGACCTTGACCTTAACCTTAACATTAACCTTACCCTTACCCTTCACCTTAACCTTAACCTAACTAAAACCGTAACCCTAAAACTTAACCTTACCCTTAACCTTCACCTTAACCTTATCCTTGACATTACCCTTAACCTAACCTTAATCTTAACTATAACCTAACCCTAACATTGACTTCAACTTTCCCCTTAAGCTTGACCTTAACCTTAACCTTAACCTTAACCTTGACCTTGAGCTTAACATAGCCTTAACCTTAACCTTAACCTTATCTTACCCTTAACCTAACCTTAACCTTAACCTTAACCTAACCTTAACTTTAACCATAACCTTAACTTTACCCATAATCTAACCATAACCGTAACCTTAACCTTAACCTTGACTTTACCCTTAACCTAACCTTAACCTTAACCTAACCTTAACCTTAACTTTAACTTAACCTTGACTTTACCCTTAACCTAACCTTAACCTTAACCTTATTAAACCCTTAAGGTTAGGATAAATTTAAAGTTAAGGTTAAGGTCAACCTTACCCTTAACCTTAACCTTAACCTTAACCTTAACCTTAACCTAACCCTAACCTTACCCTAACCATAACCCTAACTATAACCTAACCGTAAGAATAACCTTACCCTTAACCTTATCTTAACCTTAACCTTCACTATAAGCTAACCTTAACCTTAACATTACCCTAACCTTAACCTTAACCTAACTAAACTCGTAACCTTAACCTTACCTTAACCTAACTTTAACCTTAACCTTAACCTTAACCACAACCCTAACCTTGACCAAACCCTTAACCTTAACCTTAACCTTAACCTCACTAAACCTGTAACCTTAACCTAAAATTAACCTTAACCTTAACCTAACTATAACCTTACCCTTTGTTGTTGTGGATTAGTCACACGGGTGTATGAAATCGCACAAGCTTAGAGAGTGTGGTCTACTCTCTAAACTATTGGTAATAGGCAGAAGGTGGGAGAGCTCAAAAGCATAAATCTTAATGGAAGTAGCATGCTAAATTATGCTCTGGTTAAACTAAAAATAAAAAACACAAATATACAGAAGCTATATAGAGAGTTCCAAACAATAATAATGCAAACGAAGGCTCAATGGCCTCTTCTTATTAAATGGTCGAAATGGAGAAGAAATTTTACCCACTTGCCAAAGGGCACCTAGGCAATTGCTCTAGGTCTCGATGCAAGGATGTTGCCTTCCAAGCTCTGCCTCTGATGCAATCTCACTCTCTCTCTACTGTGGTGGACTAAGATGTTGGGTGGCCAACTATCGAGTCCTCTTTAGCTCCAACTTTGGTTCACACACGATGTTGGTGTTGCTTGGGCAACTTTGGCCAGCATAACCTTGTGATCACCATTTTCTCATCTCTTGGTGGGTTTATATAGGTGAGCTTCAAATCCTCCTTCCCTTCGTACATGATGGATGGTGATCCAAGGGAGAGGTGTGATTCCATTGTGTGCTCAAATATTCTTTTGTGTGCTCACATAATGTCTAAGGAGGCACTAGTGGCTGTCCATAGGTAGCTTTCACATAAGGAGTAACTATCATTTTCTTGCTGTGGTCCCGAAAAGTGACCTTTTTCCATTTCCAGGAATGCGAGCTTATTGGGAAAAAAGGCACGCAAAAGGCACTCTTCTCGAAGGAAAAAGTGCACATTTGAGAATTTATGACTAGTTCAAATATGATTTTCTCAAAACCTTAGAGATTTTAAATACTTCTTGATTCCATAATGTATTCCTGTTGTGTAAATCCTTGGGCTTGACATTAATTGATGTCATCTTCTTCTGTACCATTTTCCAATATTAACAACCTTAACCTAACATAACCTTAACCTTGACCTTAACCTTAACCTAACTAAACCCGTAACCCTAAACCTTTACCTTACCCTTAACCTTCGCCTTAACCTTAACCTTAACTTTACCCTTAACCCAACCTTAACCTTAACAATAACCTAACCCTAACCTTGACCTTAATTTTACCCTTAACCTTGACCTTAACCTTAACCTTAACCTTGACCTTGACCTTGACCTTGACCCTAACCTAACCTTAACTGTTGTGTAACCAGCTTCAAAAATAGAAGAAAAGAGATATCAACGCCTTAGAAATAAGCCACTTCGAGGGGGCAACCTCCAATACATTACATAAATGCACAATTCTTGGATGATACAATTTACAAAACCTCTTTTCTATATATAGGAGTCCATGGGGCCATAATGTAATCTAGTGGGCCACAATGTAATCCTAGCCGACCTAACAATAATAATTTAAGGGCACAATAATAACAAAATGGGGGTTACAAGGGTACAATAATAACAATAAGGGGGTTACACTAACAACAATAAGGGACTATACTAGTAATATAGGGACCTAACATGCCCCTCTCCTTCCAAAAAGTGTTGTCCTCAATGCTTGAGTAGCTCTGGGTGCTTCTGTATAAAATTCTCATCCTCCCATGTAGAATCTTCAGTGGGTAAGTTCTTCCACTTGATGAGATACTCTGAAATTGATCGATTCCGTAGCTATCGAGTTCTTGTTTCCATGACCGCTTTAGGTTCCAATATGATTTTTCCTTCCTCATCAAGTTCTGGCAATATTGTTTGAGCTGGAAGATTTTCACCTATAACCTTTTTTAAGCATGAAACATGGAAAACCGGATGTACTCGTGAAGAAGCAGGAAGCTCCAATTTGTATGCCATAGAACAAATCGTTTGCAACACCTTGTAAGGACCATAGTACTTTGGTGATAATTTATTATCCTTCTTAGCTTTCTTGAGGGACATTTGTTCATATGGTTGTAGCCGTAAAAATACCCAATATCCTACATCAAAACTTCTCTCGCTACGATGTTGATCTGCCTGTTGTTTCATTCGATTTTGTGCCAAATTCAGGTTATCCTTTAAGAGTTGGAGAACTTCTTGCGGATGCTCGATGTGATCTTCCACTCCTTGAAACTTAGAATTTTCTCTTAAAGATGATGTTATGGATGGTGGATGATATCCATAAAGTGCCATAAATGGGGTCATTTTTGCTGCAGTATGGAAGGAAGTGTTATACCACCATTCAGCAAGAGGTAACCACTTGACCCATTGTGTTTGTTTATCAAATACAAAACAATGAAGATATCCTTCCAAACATTTATTTACGATCTTAGTTTGACCATCAGATTGAGGATGATAAGATGAGCTATGAGCTAATTGAGTACCCAAACAAGAAAATAACTCCGTCCAAAAATTTCCAGTAAAAATGGGATCTCCGTCGCTCACAATAACCCTTGGGCTTCCATGTAGCTTTTGAATTCTGTCCATAAATGTAGTAGCAACTGTACTTGCTTTAAATGGATGAGATAATGCACAAAAGTGTGCATACTGGGTAAGTCTATCAACTACCACCATGATGACACTCTTTCCTTCGGACTTAGGTAAACCTGTGATAAAATCCATTGAAATCTCCTCCCAACGTTGACTTGGAAGGGATAAAGGTTGTAGAAGTCCTGGGGTCTTAATTGTTTCCACTTTATTCTGCTGGCAAACCAAACATTCCGCCACAAACTTTCGAATATCAGATTTAAGGCCATCCCAAAAAAATTCTTTCTTCACCCCGTGGTAAGTTTTTAAAAATCTTGAGTGTCCTCCTAAAGGAGAAGTGTGCAATTCCAGAAGAATCTTTTGTTTTAGTTGGGAATTCTTACAAAGATATAAGCGATCTTTGTACCATAAGGAATCATTTTTCCAACTAAATGTATCAAATGTACTAGGATCTTGCTGCAAATTTTGAATGAGTGTTCATACATCTTTGTCCTTCTTCCATTCATCTCTTGCTTCAGTTATCCAATCTGGTTGGATAATAGAAATGGCACAAAGCAATGCTTCCACCTCTTCATTATTTCTTGAGAGTGCATCCGCAACAACATTAAGCTTTCCTTTTTTGTAGATTATTTCAAAGTCATAACCCAACATCTTTGTGAACCATTTTTGTTGCTCTTCTGACGATATTCTTTGTTCCAAAAAGTGTTTAAGACTATCATGATCGCTTTTTACCTTGAAGTGTCTTCCCATTAGGTAAGTTCGCCATTTCTTTAGTGCATGCAATATTGCTAACATTTCCTTCTCATAAATAGGTTTCTGTAAATACTTTCCTTTGATTGGATGACTTTCAAAAGCAATGGTTCTTCCTTCCTGCATTAAAACAACACCAATTCCATTTCCTGAGGCATCACATTCCACAATAAAGGTTTTTGTGAAGTCTGGCGTAGCTAAGACCGGTGCTAGGCACATTGTCTCTTTAAGATGTTCAAAGGCCTTAGTTGCTTCAGGAGTCCATGAAAATGCATCTTTCTTCAATAATGTTGTTAGAGGTGCTGCTATTCTCCCATAATTCTTAACAAACTTGCGATAATACCCTGTTAACCCGAGAAATCCTCGAAACTGCTTTATGGTTGTGGGGACTTTCCATTCTTTAATGGATTTAATTTTATTAGGGTCTACCTTAACACCCTCGTGAGATACAATATGACCCAGATATTCCACCTCTTGTACTCCAAAGAAACATTTGGATGTTTTTGCATATAATTGTTTTTCCTACAATAGTTTGAGCACCCTGTCAACATGTTGAACATGATCCTTCCAAGACCTGTTGTAGATTAGTATATCATCAAAAAATACTAGCACAAATTTTCTAAGGAAGGTTTGAAAATGGAATTCATCAACCCTTGAAATGTAGAAGGTGCATTGGTAAGGCCAAAAGACATGACCAAAAATTCATAATGACCCTCATGAGTTCGAAATGTTGTTTTCAGAATATCTTCAGTCTTCATTCTAATTTGATGATATCCTGAACGAAGATTCAACTTGGTAAAATAAATTGCTCCATGTAATTCATCCAATAATTCATCAATCACAGGAATGGGAAATTTGTCTTTAATGGTGAGCTTATTGAGCTCCCTATAATCCGGACACATTCGCCATGATCCATCCTTCTTGTGTACCAATACTACAGGAGCAGAGAAAGAACTTTGACTGGGTTGAATTATACCTGCCTCTAACATTTTCGCAATCATACGTTCAATTTCGCTCTTTTGGAAGTAAGGATATCTATAAGGCCTGATGTTTGGAGGAACACTTCCTGGAATCAAATGAATAGCATGATCATGATCACGAATAGGTGGGAGTCCTTTGGGAGTTTGAAACACCTTGGAATGATTGTCCAAGACTTGTTGGAGATATGCAGAAATAGATGATTTTGATGTTGGAACTTCTAGTGAGCATAATTGTGCAATTACGCCTCGCTGTTCTTTCTTTAGAAGCTTTGTCATGACATTAGAGCTTATTATCCTTCCTGGCTTCCCCGCAATACCCCGTAATTCGACTTCCTTTCCTTCTGAAAAAAAATTTCAAGAAAAGTTCTTGAAAATTAAAAGCTACCGTCCCCAAAGATTGTAACCATTGTACTCCTAGTACAACATCAGCACCTCCCATAGGAATGGAAAGCATTGGACTAGTCAATACATATTCCCCCATGGTTAGCTTGATATTATGGCATTTCCCAGAGCAATTTATAGTTCCTCCATTTGTAACCATCACTTGGCATTCTGGTGCTGGGTATAGGAAAAAATTTGATTCCTTGGCTACCTTACAATGAATAAAATTATGGGTGCTACCTGAATCAATCAACACTATTACCTTTTTCTTCTTGATCTGTCCTGCTATCTTGAGAGTTTGAGTGGTAATTCCTGCCAGTGCATTACATGATATGGTCAGATTCATTTCTTCCTCTTCTATGGCTGGTTCCTGGTGTATATCCTCTTCTTGTTCATTTTCATCTTCTTCTTCACAATCTATGTAAAATAATTTCTTTTTAGCACACTTATGACCTTTGGTGTATTTTCTATCACAACTGTAGCAAAGCCCTTTTTCTCTTTTTTCTTCCAATTGTTGTGGTGTCAACCTTGTAGGTTGTGGAAATCTAGGTGTAGCAACACTTCCTTCTTTATAGAATTGAGTGGTAGGCTTCCTTGTCGCCATAATTTTACATTCAACTTTTCTTGCCAACCTGAATGCCTTCTCTAATGAATCAAGTTCCAACACACGAACTTCATGTTGGATGTTATCCTTTAGAGTACCTATGAATAGATCAATCCTGTGTTCCTCTGGAATATCAGTTACCCTTATATTCAATTTTTGGAAGTCCTCAATGTGCTGCCCCACTAAACCCTTTTGTTTGAAATTTATCAATTGGCTAAAGAAGGTGTTGCTCTTTGTATCCTCATAATGTGCTATCATTTCCTCCGTAAAAATTGACCAAGTGACAATTTTTTTACGGGAGCAAAGCCATCGATACCATACAAATGTATTATGTTCTAAATGTAAAGTTGCAATGCGTACCTTTTGTGTGTTTTTCACATTATGGAGATCAAAATATTGCTCCATCTGTAGTATCCATGTTACAGGATCCTTTCCATCAAACTTCCTCATATCCATTTTTGGAATATGGTGGTTCTTCCCGCCAACATTATAGTTTATGAAATCACAATTAACATTTATTTTGTTCTCATCATGAGGTTCTTCTACTATCTTTTCACCATTAGGAAACCTTTCTTGTATCAACTTTGTCAAACCTTCCATGTCTGCTTTTAGAAAATTCTTCATGTTTTCCATTTTCTCATCGATCTTAGCTTCCATTTCATCCATCTTAGATTCCATGCCAACCTCCATGCCATCCATCTTAGCTTCCACGCCATCCATCTTAGCTTGCACGCCATCCATCTTAGCTTGCACACCATCCATCTTAGCTTCCACGCCTTTCTTCAAACCTTCCATCTTCACTTCCACACCATCCATCTTAGCTTCCATGCCTTTCTTCAAACCATCCATCTTCACTTCCACGCCTTTCTTCAAAACTTCCATTTCATTTTTTGTTGCTCTTTGCGAGAGTGAAATTTGTTGCACTTTCTCTTGTAATTTTGATAGATCATGTTTCAATTCTTCATCTTCATGAGTCATGGTAGAGCCTTCTGAAGGCTTAATGGGTGTTGAATTATTTTTAGGGGCCATTTTAGAATCCAATATTGATACCTTTTACTTGCTTTGAGGAGCTCTATATTGAAATTAAATTATCTATGTAATTGAAAATATTCAATATCTGAAATTGATCCCTGCAGTAGCCCTCCGAATCTTCTTTCAAATGCCACAGGTTTAATTAAATTTGGATTCCCCAAGACAAAGTTGTGTCCAATCTCCCACAATGACCTAATTCTAGACTAGTTCAGTAGAGCAAACTTGTAGGACTTGCCGCATGTCACTGTTTCGTCCTTTGTCTATGAAATTCATAGCCAAGAAACTACAGTTCGTGTACTTGCAACCAATTTTTACGGCACTCAAATCCACTGCCCAGAGAGAGAATTATTGAACTTTTCTCACGATCACTTCTTTGAGATGAAATTCAGGAGCCTGAAAAAGCACTACATTCCACAGCTCATATCTCCAAAAATATTGCGAACCAAGCTTTGAAATGTTTTGACGAATTTCCTCAGGATTTCAGCTTTGTACCATATGAATTTCCGATTCTGAACCTTCGTAGAAAAAAATTTATAGTGAAAATTCCACGATGACCTGTTTAGGAGCTTGAAACAATACCTAACTTCCATAGATGATATCTCCGAAAATATTGTGAACCAAGCTCTGCATATTTTAGACAATCTGCCTCAGGATTTCAGCTTCGCACCCTAAAAATTTCAGCTTCTGAAACTTCGTATAAAAAAAGTTATAGTGAAAATTCCACGATGACCTGTTTGGAGCAGCGAAACCCTAGAATCCAAACCTTTGATACCAAATGTTGTGTAACCAGCTTCAAAAATAGAAGAAAGGAGATATCAACGCCTTAGAAATAAGCCACTTTGAGGGGGAAACCTCCAATACATTACATAAATGCACAATTCTTGGACGATACAATTTACAAAACCTCCTTTCTATATATAGGAGTCCATGGGGCCATAATGTAATCTTGTGGGCCACAATGTAATCCTAGCCGACCTAAAAATAATAATTTAAGGGCACAATAATAACAAAATGGGGGTTACAAGGGTACAATAATAACAATAAGGGGGTTACACTAACAATAATAAGGGACTATACTAGTGATATAGGGACCTAACATTAACCTTAACCTTATCTTGCATTTAAACTAACCTTAACCTTATCCTAACCTTAACTTTAACCATAACCTTAACTTTACCCTTAATCTAACCGCAACCTTAACCTTAACCTTAACCTTGATTTTACCCTTAACCTAACCTTAACCTTAACCTTAACTTTACCTTAACCTTGACTTTACCCATAACCTAACCTTAACCTTAACCTTAATCTTAACCTCACTAAACGCTTAAGGTTAGGGTAAATTTAAATTTAAGGTTAAGGTAAATGTCAATGTTAAAGTTAAGTTAGGTTAAGGTAACGTTATAGTTAGGTTAAGGTTAGGTTAAGGTTAAGATAAGGTTAAGGTTAAGGTTAAGGTTAGGTTAAGGGTAAAGTTGAGGTTAAGGTAAAGGTTAAGGGTAAGGGTAAGGGTAAGGTTAAGGTTACGTTAAGGTAAAGGTTATTTTTAAGGTTAGGGTTAAGGGTAAATTCAAGGTTAAGGTTACGTTAAGGTTCAAGTTACAGGTTTAGTCAAGTTAAGGTTACGTTAAGGTAAAGGTTAAGGTTAAGGTTATGTTAAGGTAAAAGTTATGTTTAAGGTTAGGGTTAAGGGTAAAGTCAAGGTTAAGGTTAGGTTAAGCTTAAGGGCTTGATCAAGGTTAGTGTTAGGTTATAGTTAAGGTCAAGGTTAATGTTAGTTTAAGGTTAAGTTAAGGTTAATGTTAAGGGTTTGCTTAAGGATAAGGTTATAGTTAAGGTCAAGGTTAAGGTTAACCATAACCTTGACTTTAACCATAACCTTTACTTAACCTTGACTTTACCCTTAAACTAACCTTAACCTTAACTATAACCTAACCCTAACCTTGACCTTAAATTTACCCTTAACCTTAACCTTAACCTAACCTTAACCTTATCCTAACCTTAAATTTCACCATAACCTTAACTTTACCCTCAATCTAACCGTAACCTTAACCTTAACCATAACCTTAACCTTAACCTTGAATTTACCCTTAACCTATCCTTAACCTTAACCTAACCTTAACATTGACTTTACCCTTAACCTAACCTTAACCTTAACCTTAACCTGACTAACCTTAACCTGCTAAATGCTTAAGGTTAGGGTAAATTTAAAGTTAAGGTTAAGGTCAATGTCAATGTTAAGGTTAAGTTAGGTTAAGGTAAGGTTATAGTTACGTTAAGGTTAAGGTTAGGTTAAGGTTAAGATAAGGTTAAGGTTAAGGTTAAAGTCGAGGTTAAGGTTAAGGGTAAGGTTAAGGTAAGGATGAGGTTAAGGTTATAGTAAGGAAAAGGTTATGGTTAAGGGTAAATTCAAGGCTAAGGTTATGTTAAGGTTCAAATTACAGATCTAGTCAGGTTAAGGTTACGTTAAGGTAAAGGTTAAGGTTAAGGTTACATTAAGGTAAAGTTTGTGGTTAAGGTTAGGGTTAAGGGTAAATTCAAGGTTAAGGTTAACGTTAAGGTTAAGGTTAAGGGTCAGGTTATAGTTAATGTCAAGGTTTAGGTTAGGTTAAGGTTAAGATTAAGGTTAAGGTTAAGGTTAATGTTAAGGGTTTTCTTAAGGTTAAGGTTATAGTTAATCTCAAGGTTAAGGTTAATGTTATGGTTGAGGTTACGGTTAGGTAAAGGTTAATGTTAAGGGTAGGTTATAGTGAAGGTTAAGGTTAAGACTCGTAACTTAAACCTTAACCTTAACCTAACGTTAACCTTATCTTAACCTTAAACTTAACCTAACCTAACCTTAACTTTAACTTTACCCTTAACCTTACCTTAACCACAACCTTAACCTTAACATTACCCTTAACCTTATCTTAACATTACCTTAACCATAACCTTAACCTTGACCTTAACTATAACCTAATCCTAACCTTGACCAAACCCTTAACATTAACAATAACCTTAACCTAACCTTACCCTTAAATAAACCCTTAACCTTAACCTTAACCTTAACATTAACCTTATCCCTAACCATAACACTAACCTTAAACTAACCATATCCTTAACTTTAACCTTAACCTAACCTTAAACCTTAACCTTAACCTAACCTAACCTTACCCTAACCTAACCTTAACCAAAACCTTAACTTTAACCTTAACCTAACCTTGACCTTAACTTTACCCTTAACCTTGACCTTAACCTTAACATTAACCATGACCTTGACCTTAACCTATCCATAACCTTAACCTTAACGTTATCTTACCCTTAACCTAACCTTAACCTTAACTATAACCTAAACCTAAACTTGAATTGACCTTAACCTCACCTTAACCTTAACCTTAACCTTCCCATAACCATAACCTTAACCTTGACTTTAGCCTTAACCTTAACCTTAACCTGACTAAACCCGTAACCTTAACCTTATCCTAACCTTAACCTTGACTTTAACTATAACATAACCCTAACCTTGACCAAACCTTAACCTTAACCTTAACTTAACCTTAACCTTAACCTTATCCTTAACCATAACCTAACCTTAACCTTGACCTTAACTATAACCTAACCCTAACCTTGAACAAAACCTTAACCTTAACCTTAACCTTAACCTTAACCTTAATCTTAACCTTATCCTTAACCTTTACCTAACTTTACCATAACCTTAACCCTAACCGTAACATTATCTTTACCCTTAACCTAACCCTAACAATAACCTTAACCTAACCTCAACCTTAACCTTAACCTAACCTTAACCTTGACTTTACCCTTAACCTTAACCTGACTAAACACGTAACCTTAACCTTAACCTAACCTTAACCTTAACCTTAACTATAACCTAAACCAAACCTTAACCTTGACTTTACCCTTAACGTAACCTTAACCTTGACTTTACCTAACCAAACTTATGGTTAACGTTAAGGTTAGCGTTAGCGTTAATATAAGGTTAAGGTAAGGTTACAGTTAAGGTTACTGGTTTAGTCAGGTTAAGGTTAAGGTTAAGGTTACGGGTTTAGTCAGGTTAAGGTTAATGTTAAGGTTTAGGGTTTGGGAAGGTTAAGGTTAAGGTTAAGGGTAAGATAAGGTTAAGGTTATGGTTAGGTTAAGGTCAAGGTCAAGGTTAAGGTTAAGTTCAACGTTAAGGGTAAATTAAAGTCAAGGTTAGGGTTGTGTTATAGTTAAGGTTAAGGTTAGGTTAAGGGTAAGTTCAAAGTTAACCTTAACCCTAACCATAACCTTAACCTTAACTTTTACCTAACCTTAACCTTAACCTTAACCTTGACCTTAAGGGTAAGGTTTCGTCAAGGTTAGTTTTAGGTTATAGTTAAAGTTAAGGTTAGGGGAAAGCTATATTTAAGGTCAACATTAAGGTTAGGTTAGGGTTAATATTAAGTTTAAGGTTAAGGTTAAGGTTAAGTTTAGGTTAATGTTAAGGGTTTGGTTAAGGTTAAGATTAAGGTTAAAGTTACGGATAAATTTAAGGTTAAGGTTAAAGGGTTAAGGTTAGGTTAAGGTAAAGTCAAGGTTTAGGTTAAGGTTAAGTTTAAGGTTAAGGGGGTAAGGTTAAGGTGAAGATTAAGGTTAAGTTTAAGGTTAAGTTAAGGTTAAGGTTAGGGTACGGTTAAGTTAAGGGTAAAGTCAAGGTTAAGGTTAAGGTTAAGGTGAAGGATAAGGTTATAGTTAAGGTTATGGTTAAGCTTAAGGTTAAGGGTAATGGTAATGATAAGGTTATGGTTAAGGTTACATTAAGGGTAAAGTCAAAGTTAAGGTTAGCATAAGGTTAAGGTTAAGGTTATGGTTAAGATAAGGTTAAGATAAGGTTAAGGTTAATGTTATGGTTAAGGCAAGGTTAAGGGTAAATTTAAGGTTAAGGTTGGGTTAAGGTTAAGATAAGTTCAAGGGTAAGGTCAACGTTAAGGTTAAGGTCATGGTTATGGGAAGGTTAAGGTTAAGGTTAAGGTTAAGGTTAGGGTTAAGCTTAGGGGAATGTTAAGGTTAAGGTTAAAGTTAAGGTTTGGTCAAGGTTAGGGTTAGGTTATGGTTAAGTTAAAGTTTATGTTAATGGTAAATTATAGTTTAAGGTTATGGTTATGGGAAGGTTAAGGTTAAGGTTAAAGGGTTCAGGCTAGGTTAAGGGAAAAGTCAAGGTTAAGGTGAAGGTTAAGGTTAGGTTAAGGTCAAGGTCAAGGTCAAGGTTAAGGGTAAATTTAAGGTTAAGGTTAGGTTAAGGTAAATTCAAGGTTTAGGTTAAGGTTAAGGTTAAGGGGGTAGGGTTAAGGTGAAGATTAAGGTTAAGGTTAATTTTAAGTTAATGTTAAGGTTAGGTTAAGGTTAATTTAAGGGTAAAGTCAAGGTTAAGGTTAAGGTTAAGGTGAAGGATAAGGTTATATTTAAGTTAAGGTTAAGGTTAAGGTTATGGCTAAGGTTAAGGTTAAGGTTAATGGTAAGGGTAAATATAAGGTTATGGTTAAGGTTACGTTAAGGGTAAATTCAAGGTTAAGGTTAGGATAAGGTTAAGGTTAAGGTTATGGTTAAGGCAAGGTTAAGATAAGGTTAAGGTTAAGGATAGGTTAAGGTTATGGTTAAGGTAAAGTTAAGGGAAAAGTTAACGTTAAGGTTGGGTTAAGGTTAAGATAAGTTCAAGGGTAAGGTCAACGTTAAGGTTAAGGTTACAGTTATGGGAAGGTTAAGGTTAAGGTTATGGTTAGGGGAAGGTTAAGGTTAAGGTTAGGGTTAAGTTTAGGGGAATGTTAAGGTTAAGGTTAAAGTTTGGTCAAGGTTAGGGTTAGGTTATGGTTAAGTTAAAGGTTAGGTTAAGGTTATGGTTATGGGAAAGTTAAGGTTAAGGGGTTCAGGTTAGGTTAAGGGTAAAGTCAAGGTTAAGGTTAAGGTTAAGGTTAAGGTTAAGGTTAAGGTTATGGTTATGTGAAGGTTAATGTTAAGGTTAAGGTTAGGTTAAGGTTAAGGTTAATGTTAAGGTTAAGTTTAAGGGTTTGGTAAAGGTTAGAGTTAGGTTATATTTAAGGTCAAGGTTAGGTTAGGTTATAGTTAAAGTTAAGCTTAAGCTTAAGCTTAAGGTAAAGGTCAAGGTCAAGGTTAAGGTTAGGTTAACGGTAAGATTAAGGTAACGGTTAGGTTATAGTAATTGTTATGGTTAGGGTAAAGGTAGGGTTAGGGTATAGTTAAGTTTAAGGTTAGGTTAAGGTTAAGGTTAAGGTTAATTTTAGGTTAAGGTTAAGGTTAAGGACAAGGTTATGTTTATGGGAAGGTTAAGGTTAAGATTAAGCTAAAACCCTTAACCTTAAACTTCACCTTACCCTTAACCTTAACCTTAACCTTATTAAAACCGTAACCTTAAACTTAACCTTACCCTTAACTATAACCTAACCCTAACCTTGACCAAACCTTTAACCTTAACCTTGACCAAACTCTTAACCTTAACCTTAAACTAACTAAACTCGTAACCTTAACCATAATCTTAACCTTAGATATAACCTAACCCTAACCTTGACTAAACCCTGAACCTTAACCCTAAACTTCCCCTAACCTTAACCCTAACCTTAACCTTAACATTAACCATTAACCTTAACCTTACCCCCTTACCCTTAACCTTAACCGTAACCCTAACCTAGAACAAACCCTTAACCTTAACCTTAACATGGACCTTTACCCTAACCTTAACCCTAACCTTAATCTTAACCTTAACCTTAACTATAACCTAACCCTAATCTTGACCAAACCATTAACCTTAACGTTACGCTTAACCTAACCTTAACCTTAACCATAAGCTAACCCTAACCTTGAGAAAACCCTTAATCTTAACCTTAACCTCACTAAACCTGTAACTTTAACCTTAACCTTACCTTAACCTTAACCTTGCCTTAACCTAACTTTAACCTTAACCTTCCCCTAACCTTAACCCTAAACTTACCTAACCAAACCCTTAAACTTAACCTTAACCTTCACCGTAACCTTAACCTTAACCTGACTAAACCTGTAACCTTAACCTTAACCTTACCCTTAACCTTCACCTTCACCTTAACCTTAACCTTGACTTTACCCTTAACTTAACCTTAACCTTAAATATAACCTAACCCTAACCTTGACCTTAACTTTACCCTTAACCTTGACCTGAACATTAAACTTAACCTTTACCTTGACCTAACCTTAACCTTAACCTTCACCTTATCTTACCCTTAACCTAACCTTAACCTTAACTATAACCTAACCTTAACATTAACCTTAACCTTAGTCTTAACCTTAACCTGAACTTAACTATAACCTTCACCTTTACCTAACCTTAACCTTGACCTTGACTAAACCCGTAACCTTTACCTAACCTTAACCTTAACCTTCCCATAACTATAACCTTAATGTTAACCTTGACCTTACACTTAACATTAACCTTAACCTTAACTTTAACCTTAACCTTACTTTAACCTTAACCTAACCTTAACCTTAACCTTTCCCTTAAACTTAACCTTCATCCTTAACCTTACCTTAACCTTAACCTAACCTTAACCTTTACCTAACCTTAACCTGAACCTAACCTTGACCTTAACTATAACATAACCCTAACCTTGGTAAGGTCAAGGTTAAGGTTAAGGTTATGGGTATGGGAAGGATAAGGTTAAGGTTAAGGTTAAGGGTTTGGTTAAGGTTAGGTTTAGGTTATAGTTAACGTCAAGGTTAAGGTTAGGTTATGGTTAAGGTTATGGGTTTAGTCAGGTTAAGGTTACGGTTAAGGGCAAAGTCAAGGTTAAGGTTAGGTTAAGTTTAAAGTTAGGGGTAAGGTTCAAGTTAATGTTAAGGTTAGGGTTAGGGGAAGATTAAGGTTAAGGTTAAGGGTCAAGGTTAAGGTTATGGGTCTTAACCTTAACCTTCACCCTTAATGTTAACTTTAACCTTCACTATAACCTAACCTTAACATTGACCTTAACTATAACCTAACCTTGAACTTAACATTAACCTTACCTTTACCCTAACCTTAACCTTAACATTAAAAATACCCTTAACATTCACCAAACCCTTAATCTTAACCTTAACCTAACCTTAACCTTAACTTAACCTAACCTTAACCTTAACCTTAACAATAACCTGACCCTAAACTTGACAAAGCCCTTAACCTCAACCTTATCTTAACCTTAACCTAACCTTAACCTTAACATTAACCTAACTATGACCTTACCCTTAACCTTAACCTTGACCTTAACTATAACCTAACCCTCACCTTGACCAAACCCTTAACATTAACCTTAACCTAACCCTAACCTTGACCAAAACCTAACCTTAACCTTAACCTTAACCTTAGCCTAACCATAACCTTAACCTTAACCTTAACCTAACCCTAACCTTAACTTTACCCTTAACCTAACCTTAACCTTAACCTTAACCTACACCTAACCTTAACTTTACCCTTAACATTAACCTTAACCTTAACCTTAACCTAATCTTAACCTTAATCTAACCGTAACCTTAACCTTACCTTAACCTTAACCTTAGCCTAACCTTAACCTTAACCTTAACCTGACGCTAACCTTAACTTTACCCTTAACCTAACCTTAACCTTAACCATAACCTAACCCTAACCTTAACTTTACCCTTAACCTTAACCTTAACCTTAACCTAACCTTAACCTTGACTTTACCCTTAACATAACCTCAAATTTAACCTTAACCTTAACATTAAGCTTACCTTAACCTTAACCTTAACCTTACTTTGACCTTAACTATAACCAAACCCTACCCTTGACCAAACCCTTAACCTTAATCTTAACTTGAACCTTTACCCTAACCTTATCTTAACCTTACCTTGACCTTACCCTTAACCTAATCTTAACCTTAAACTTGACTTTAACCTTAACCTTAACCCTTAACCTTAACCTCTACCTAACCTTAACCTTAACCTAACCTTGACCTTAACTATAACCTAACCCTAGCCTTAACCTTAATCTAACCTTAACCTTGACCTTAAGTGTAACCTAAAATTAACCTTGACCAAACCCTTAAAGTAACCTTAACCTTGACTTTACCCTTAACGTAATCTTAACCTTGACCTTAACCTTACCCTTCACATTAACCTTAACCTTAACTTTACCCTTATTCTTACCCTTAACCTAACCTTTACCTTGACCTTAACCTTAACCTTAACCCTAACCTTACCTTAACCTAAGTTTAACCTTAACCTAAACCTTAACCTTAACTTTACCCTTAACCTACCCTTAAGGGTTTAGTCAGGTTAAGGTTAGGTTAAGGTTAAGGTTAAGGTTAAGGGTTCAGTTAAGGTTAGGTTAAGGTTAAGGTTAAGGGTTTGGTCAAGGTTAGGGTTAGGTTATAGTTAAGGTCAAGGTCAAGGTTAACCTTAAACTTACCTTTACCTTAACATTAACCTTAACATTAACCTTACACTTAACCTTAACCAAACCCTAACCTTGACCAAACCCTTAACATTAACCTTAACCTTAACCTAACCTTAACCTCCAATACATTACAATAAATGCACAATTCTTGGATGATACAATTTACAAAACCTCCTTTCTATATATAGGAGTCCATGGGGCCATAATGTAATCTAGTGGGCCACAATGTAATCCTAGCCGACCTAACAATAATAATTTAAGGGCACAATAATAACAAAATGGGGGTTACAAGGGTACAATAATAACAATAAGGGGGTTACACTAACAATAATAAGGGACTATACTAGTGATATAGGGACCTAACATGCCCCTCTCCTTCAAAAAGTGTTGTCCTCAATGCTTGAGTAGCTCTTGGTGCTTCTGTATAAAATTCTCATCCTCCCATGTAGAATCTTCAGTGGGTAAGTTCTTCCACTTGATGAGATACTCTGAAATTGATTGATTCCGTAGTTGTCGAGTTCTTTTTTCCATGACTGCTTCAGGTTCCAATATGATTTTCCCTTCCCCATCAAGTTCTAGCAATACTGTTTGAACTGGAAGATTTTCACCTATAACCTTCTTTAAGCATGGAACATGGAAAACTGGATGTACTTGCGAAGAAGCAGGAAGCTCCAATTTGTATGCCATAGTACCAATCTTTTGCAACACCTTGTAAGGACCATAGTACTTTGGCGATAATTTATTATCCTTCTTACCTTGCTTGAGGGACATTTGTTTATATGGTTGTAGCCGTAAAAATACCCAATCTCCTACATCAAAACTTCTCTCGCTGCGATGTTGATCTGCCTGTTGTTTCATTCGATTTTGTGCCAAATTCAGGTTATCCTTTAAGAGTTGGAGAACTTCTTGCTGATGCTCGATGTGATCTTCCACCGCTTGAACCTTAGAATTTTCTCTTAAAGATGATGTGATGGATGGTGGATGATATCCATAAAGTGCCATAAATGGGGTCATTTTTGCTGCAGTATGGAAGGAAGTGTTATACCACCATTCAAAGAGAGGTAACCACTTGACCCATTGTGTTTGTTTATCAGATACAAAACAACGAAGATATCCTTCCAAACATTTATTTACTATCTCAGTTTGACCATCAGATTGAGGATGATAAGATGAGCCATGAGCTAATTGAGTACCCAAACAAGAAAATAACTCCGTCCAAAAATTTCTAGTAAAAATGGGATCTCTGTCGCTCACAATAACCCTTGGGCTTCCATGTAGCTTTTGAATTCTGTCCATAAATGTAGTAGCAACCGTACTTGCTTTAAATGGATGAGATAATGCACAAAAGTGTGCATACTTGGTAAGTCTATCAACTACCACCATGATGACACTCTTTCCTTCAGACTTAGGTAAACCTGTGATAAAATCCATTGAAATCTCCTCCCAACGTAGACTTGGAATGGATAAAGGTTGTAGAAGTCCCGGGGTCTTAATTGTTTCCACTTTATTCTGCTCGCAAACTAAACATTCCGCCACAAAATTTTGAATATCAGATTTAAGGCCATCCCAAAAAAATTCTTTCTTTACCCTGTGATAAGTTTTTTAAAATCCCGAGTGTCCTCCTAAAGGAGAAGTGTGCAATTCTAGAAGAATCTTTTGTTTTAGATGGGAATTATTACAAAGATATAAGGGATCTTGGTACCATAAGGAATCATTTTTCCAACTAAATGTATCAGATGTACTAGGATCTTGCTGCAACTTTTGGATGAGTGTCCATACATCTTTTTCCTTCTTCCATTCATCTCTTGCTTCAGTTATCCAATCTGGTTGGATAATAGAAATGGCACAAAGCAATGCTTCCACCTCTTCATCCTTTCTTGAGAGTGCATCTGCAACATCATTAAGCTTTCCTTTTTTGTAGATTATTTCAAAGTCATAACCCAACATCTTTGTGACCCATTTTTGTTGCTCTTCTGATGACAGTCTTTGTTCCAAAAAGTGTTTAAGAATATCATGATCATTTTTTACCTTGAAGTGTCTTCCCATTAGGTAAGTTTTCCATTTATTTAGTGCATGCAGTATTGCTAACATTTCCTTCTCATAAATAGGTTTCTGTAAATACTTTCCTTTGATTGGATGACTTTCAAATGCAATGGTTCTTCCTTCTTGCATTAAAACCACACCAATTCCATTTCCTGAGGCATCACATTCCACAATAAAGGTTTTCGTGAAGTCTGGCGTAGCTAAGACCGGTGCTAGGTACATTGCCTCTTTAAGACGTTCAAAGGCCTCAGTTGCTTTAGGAGTCCATGAAAATGCATCTTTCTTCAATAATGTTGTTAGAGGTGTTGCTATTCTCCCATAATTCTTAACAAACTTGCGATAATACCCTGTTAACCCGAGAAATCCTCGCAAATTATTTATGGTTGTGGGGACTTTCCATTCCTTAATGGCTTTAATTTTGTTAGGGTCTAATTTAACACCCTTGTGAGATACAATATGACCAAGATATTCCACCTCTTGTACTCCAAAGAAACATTTCGATTTTTTTGCATATAATTGTTTCTCCTACAACAGTTTGAGCACCCTGTCAACATGTTCAACATGATCCTTCCAAGACCTGCTGTAGATTAGTATATCATCAAAAAATACTAGCACAAATTTTCTAAGGAAGGGTTTGAAAATGGAATTCATCAACCCTTGAAATGTGGAAGGTGCATTGGTAAGACCAAAAGGCATGACCAAAAATTCATAATGACCCTCATGAGTTCGAAATGCTGTTTTTGGAATATCTTCAGTCTTCATTCTAATTTGATGATATCCCGAACGAAGATCCAACTTGGTAAAATAAATTGCTCCATGTAATTCATCCAATAATTCATCAATCACAGGAATGGGAAATTTATCTTTAATGGTGAGCTTATTGAGCTCCCTATAATCCGGACACATTCGCCATGATCCATCCTTCGTGTGTACCAATACTACAGGAGCAGAGAAAGAACTTTGACTAGGTTGAATTATACCCGCCTCTAACATTTCTGCAATCATACGTTCAATTTCGCTCTTTTGGAACTAAGGATATCTATAAGGCCTGATGTTTGGAGGAACACTTCCTGGAATCAAATGAATAGCATGATCATGATCACGAATAGGTGGGAGTCCTTTGGGAGTTTCAAACACCTTGGAATGATTGTCCAAGACTTGTTGGAGATCTGCAGAAATAGATGATTTTGATGTCGGAACTTCTAGAGAGAATAATTGTGCAATTACGCCTCGTTGTTCTTTCTTTAGAAGCTTTGTCATGACATTAGAGCTTATTATCCTTCCTGGCTTCCCTTCAATACCCCGTAATTCGACTTCCTTTCCTTCTGAAAAAAATTTCAAGAAAAGTTCTTGAAAATTAAAAGCTACCGTCTCCAAAGATTGTAACCATTGAACTCCTAGTACAACATCAGCACCTCCCATAGGAATGGAAAGTATTGGACTAGTCAATACATATTCCCCCATGGTTAGCTTCATATTATGACATTTTCCAGAGAAATTTATAGTTCCTCCATTTGCAACCATCACTTGACATTCTGGTGCTGGGTATAGGAAACAATTTAATTCCTTGGCTACCTTACAATGAATAAAATTATGGGTGCTACCTGAATCAATCAACACTATTACCCTTTTCTTCTTGATATGTCCTTCTATCTTGAGAGTTCGAGGAGTGGTAATTCCTGCCAGTGCATTACACGATATGGTCGGATTCATTTCTTCCTCTTCTAGGGCTGGTTCCTGGTGTATATCCTCTTCTTGTTCATTTTCTTCTTCTTCTTCACAATCTATGTAAAATAATTTCTTTTTAGCACACTTATGACCTTTAGTGTATTTGCTATCACAACTGTAGCAAAGCCCTTTTGCTCTTTTTTCTTCCAATTGTTGTGGTGTCAACCTTGTAGGTTGTGGAAATCTATGCGTAGCAACACTTCCTTCTTTATAGAATTGAGTGGTAGGCTTCCTTGTCGCCATAATTTTACATTCAACTTTTCTTGCCAACCTGAATGCCTTCTCTAATGAATCAAGTTCCAACACACGAACTTCATGTTGGATGTTATCCTTTAGAGTACCTATGAAGAGATCAATCCTGTGTTCCTCTGGAATATCAGTTACCCTTATATTCAATTTTTGGAAGTCTTCAATGTGCTGCCCCACTAAACCCTTTTGTTTGAGATTTATCAATTGGCTAAAGAAAGTGTTGCTCTTAGTATCCTCATAATGTGCTATCATTTCCTCCATAAAAATTGACCAAGTGATAATTTTTTTACGGGAGCAAAGCCATCGATACCATACAAATGTATTTTGTTCTAAATGTAAAGTTGCAATGCGTACATTTTGTGTGTTTTGCATGTTATGGAGATCAAAATATTGCTCCATCTGTAGTATCCATGTTACAGGATCCTTTCCATCAAACTTCCTCATATCCATCTTCGGAATATGGTGGTTCTTCCCGCCAACATTAGAGTTTATGAAATCACAATTAACATTTATTTTGTTCTCATCATGAGGTTCTTCTACTATCTTTTCACCATTAGGAAACCTTTCGTGTATCAACTTTGTCAAACCTTCCATGTCTGCTTTTAGAAAATTCTTCATGTTTTCCATTTTCTCATCGATCTTAGCTTCCATGTCATCCATCTTAGATTCCATGCCAGCCTCCATGCCATCCATCTTAGCTTCCACACCATCCATCTTAGCTTGCACGCCATATCTTAGCTTCCACGCCTTTCTTCAAACCTTCCATATTCACTTCCACGCCATCCATCTTAGCTTCCATGCCTTTCTTCAAACCATCCATCTTCACTTCCACGCCTTTCTTCAAAACTTCCATTTTATTTTTTGTTGCTCTTTGCGAGAGTGAAATTTGTTGCACTTGCTCTTGTAATTTTGATAGATCATGTTTCAATTCTTCATCTTCATGAGTCATGGTAGAGCCTTCTGAAGGCTTAATGGGTGTTGAATTATTTTCAGGGGCCATTTTAGAATCCAATATTGATACCTTTTACTTGCTTTGAGGAGCTCGATATTGAAACTGAATTATCTCTGTAATTGAAAATATTCAATATCTAAAATTGAGCCCTGTAGTAGCCCTCTGAATCTTCTTTCAAATTCCACAGGTCTGATCTAATTTGGATTCCTTTGTCTCTGAAATTCATAACCAAGAAACTAAAGTCCGTGTGCTTGCAACCAATTTTTACGGCACTCAAATCCACTGCGCAGAGAGAGAGTTATTGAACTTTTCCCACGATCACCTCTTTGAGATGAAATTCAGGAGCTTGAAAAAACACTACCTTCCACAGATCATATCTCCAAAAATATTGCGAACCAAGCTCTGAAATTTTTTGACGAATTTCCTCAGGATTTCAGCTTTGCACCATATGAATTTTCAATTTTGAACCTTCGTAGAAAACAAATTATAGCGAAAATTCCATGATGACCTGTTTAGGAACTTGAAACAATACCTAACTTCCACAGATGATATCTATGAAAATATTGTGAACCAAGCTCTGCAATTTTTAGAAAATTTGCCTCACGATTTCAGCTTTGCACCCTGAAAAATTCAGCTTCTGAAACATCGTAGAAAAAAAGTTATAGTGAAAATTCCACGATGACCTGTTTGGAGCAGCGAAACCCTAGAATCCAAACCTCTGATACCAAATGTTGTGTAACCAGCTTCAAAAATAGAAGAAAAGAGATATCAAGGCCTTAGAAATAAGCCACTTCGAGGGGGCAACCTCCAATACATTACATAAATGCACAATTCTTGGATGATACAATTTACAAACCTCCTTTCTATATATAGGAGTCCATGGGGCCATAATGTAATCTTGTGGGCCACAATGTAATCCTAGCCGACCTAACAATAATAATTTAAGGGTGTTAGTGATAGCTTTTTCAGCCTTCCTCCAGTGATCAAACATGCTCTTACAAATTGATTTGAAGGTGTCAAGGTCAAATTTTGTCATTTCAAAGAGTCTTCAAGCAAAATTTGCTCACTAGGCATTAGTTCTAGGGTTTGTTTTCACTCTTTTCAAAGTTGTCCAAATGTCGGTCCATGTCACCATTCAGCTGAGTGTACCATCATTCAGAGGGTTAGCATCATCATGTCAAGTTCCATTGGGTCATTTTACAGCTTGTTCATGCTTCAGTTGTGCCTAGGTAAGGTCCATTTCCCTCTCCTAGGGTTTTGGAGGTAATTTCTCTTGGATGGTCAAATCATTAGAAAAACTTGTATCCTGATGTTCATACACCTTCCCCTATCATTAATGTACCTTATTAAACACTTCCATCACTGAGATCCCCCAAATTCCTCATTTTTGCACAAACCCTAGTTTCTTGCCACAACTTGGCAATTTTCTAGGCTAGGCCTGTGCTTTTCCCTTTTGGACTCCTTCCCCTCACTCAATCTCTGAGATTCCACTTTCCCCTGCTTCCTAACATCCCTCCCTAATTCCCAAAATTTCCCCAAGAATTTATAAGCCCCTTATCCCCTTCATTTCGCTTCATTTCGACAAATCCCTTGTTCCACACATCGATATAAGTTTCCCTCAAATGATTTTTCAGAGCAATAAAAGATGAATTTTGGAAAACTGAGATAGGTTTTTTTACAAAACATTCCAAGGAATAAAAACCTCCTTCACTTTTTACACAGGTATAATTGTTTTGGAGAAATGTCAAAAATACTGTTGCCTCAGGAGAATTGATGCACCTGCAGGAAGTAGTCTTGGGAGATTTGATTTTTGATAGGGTAAATGAACTCAAAATTGACAAATTCCACTTGGGTTGGAAGCTAGACTCCAACATATTTCCAACGACCTATCCCACACCCAATTTGGACACTAGGAAGGCCTCCAAACGCCTCCTATAAAATGCACTATGTAGCGCGCTACACATAGAAAAGTACGCGCGACGCATTGAGCCAGAACTCAAAATTTTTGTCATTTCTTTACCAAAAATCAAATTGACTCAGTCCCCTTTGTTCCAAATTAGTTTATGTGTGTTTTAATTGCTATTTTTCAAGGTTTTGTGTAGTTTGAAAATCGTATATGAGAGTTGAATGTCAAAAACCAACTCTATCTTGTTGAAGAAATGCCTCTCCATGGTTTTTGAATTGGTGTTTTAAAACAGTTTTGGTGTCACTTCCCACCTTTTTTTTCCATCTCCCATGATCTAATTATTATAGTATATTTTCCTTATCCCCTTACATCCCCTTACATCCTAAGTGACTTATTCTTAAACCCCTTTTTCCTATCCCCAAGTCACTTCATTCCCTATCCCCAAGTCACTTCATTCCCTATCATTCTCATTTCCCCATCTCATTTGTAAAGTCCTCAAACCCAAAGTTCCCAAACAATAAAGTGAGTGTCCTTGCAATTTAAATCTCACTTGAGTACATTCCATTGTTCCCATTGCCTTATTTCCCACACTCCCTTCCTACTTAGCATATTTTGGCATTGAGACCAAGACACTAAACTCTTCATATTCACCTCGGGCAACATAGACGAAGAAGGCATTAAGGAGGCGTGAAAAGGCATTATTTTGGCTGAAACTTCTTTTAATGAGCATGATACTTGATGATGTACCCTCAGTCCAAATTTCAGCAAATTTGGAGAAAATTTTGTCAATTGTGATTTTTTATGCCTTAACACATATTTTTCAGCCCAACGCGTAGCGCGTCGACGCGCTCGCTTATGATTGGGACACTTTCTGGAGGAAAAATTTATATTTTTGGATTTTTCATGGTATGTTATGCATGCTCCAGTTGGACCAAAGAATTTCATCAAGTTCTGGATGATCAAAAGGGCAAAAAACACCATGAAAATCACCTTTCTGCCACCTTTTGCACCAGCAGGAAGTACTTCTGGGAGAATGAAGTTTTGTAGGGCCAAATGAGCTCCAAATTGAAACATTCCACTTGGTTTGGATAGCCAACATCTAGGGCTTTCCAAAGAGCTATCATGAGCTGAATTTGGACTCTAGGAAGTGCCCCAAAAGCAGGCTGAAAGGTGCACTACGCATAGAGCTCAGGCGCGCTACGCATAGAGATTTTTGGTCCATTTTTCATCTTCCAGCTCAGGATTTCAGCCAGTTGGACCAGTTTTGCTTGTGGGTGTAATTTTTGAGTTATCTTGATGTAATTTTATGGTTGGCATGTAAATTGGACTCAATTTTACCTATTCTAGAAGATTCACTCCTAAAAAAGTAAAAATCAAGTGTAAGAATCAGTTTCCTTCCTTTTAGAGGCAAGTTGTTTGGCTGCCTAGATTCTAGCTCCTTGTTTAGAATTAGTTGAAATTGCTCATAGAAGGAGGAATTTTACCCCTAGAGGTGTGGGAAGGGGTTAGGATGGTCTATATGATTTAATTTCTCAATCATTTTCAGGGGTTGGATAGGTTGGACTCTTGGGAAAACTTTGGCACACTATTGTACATATTTTTCATATCAGAGGTTTTGCAGCACCTGTTGAGATTCTTGTGGCTTTCAGTTCTTGATGGTGTTTTCTCTCAGTTTATTGTAAGTTCTTTCATGTTTAATGTATGCCATTCCCTTCTTATGCTTCTGAAACTAAATGAATGAGTAAATGAGGTTGAATCCATTGTTCCAGTGCTCTGCCTTTAAATTTGTTTAGTTTTACATGTTTTCGCCAGTTTGGAGAGGATCCATGTTCTCCCTTGCCCTGTTCAGCTCCTTGTCGTTCTGATCCATCCATACACCTGATCAAAAGCATCAAGACTACTGCCTACCTTGCCCCAACTCGAATTCTGCAAAAATCTGGCCTTATCCCCAGACCCAAAATTGTTTTTCCCATTTTTTCAACAAAAAACCTAAACAATCAAAATCAAACTTTCCTATCTCTTTACTAGCCTAAAATCAATATTCATTATAAGTCATCTCAGCCCCTTTGAAAACCTTTTGCCGAGATAGACCCGGAGAGAGCCCTCTCCTATCCTCGTAGGGCTAGCTACGAGGCTGAGCGTGGTTTGATGTTGCCTTGAGTTTTACCTTATTTTAGCCTAAGGTAGATTTGAGCGCTAACATAGTGGCGACCATACTGGGGAGAAATTGGTTTTCTGGTTAGTGTTGTTTGATTTATAGCTACAGACGGAGCCTGAAGTCACGCTAGGTAGCTTTCGAACTGCTCTTGCTCTGCGAGTGCATAGTAGATAAACGCTGCTTCAGTCGATCTCCAGTCTAGCTTGTAATCGTAACACTTAACTTATAAATTTCCCCATTACATGTATCGAGTTCAAATCTGATGGTTGATGGTGGACAGCGATCAGACATAAGAAGGCTGAAATCTTTCACCTGGTGACTCCAATTCGAAGTAGAGACTCCACTGGAGGACTGACTTTTTCTCTGAGAAAATGGAAGGATCTTACACAAAGTTCAGGTATCCAAAGTGGAATGGTATTTAGGATCTAGTCTGCTTTCTTGTAAATTACTTCTTTGCTGGTCTTGAAGCTGTCCTGAAAGTTTTTCAAAATTTGTTGTATGATAAAGGTGATCAAAATCTTCACTCAACCCATTCAAAAAGTGTAAATGCTGAGTTTCCCTTTGATCCTGGCCTCCTTACTTTTCCCACATCTTATGATGACTCTCTTCAGTGTGATGAGCCTAAAGAAAACAAAACTGATCCCGCAGCTCTTGTACATGCCCCTACACCTTGTAAAATTCCAGATCGGTACAAACCTCTTGTTTTACCTTCTGTTCTTCATGCTTTCCCTAAAAATTATGACCTATATCTACCAAGATTTGACAGTGAATGTAACAATGTCAACGCTGAGCAACATGTGCAGAATGTTGAGACTTTTCTAGATATTTTTGAAGTTGATGATGAAGATGTTAGTATTAGGCCTTTTTCTCTTTCTTTGCAAGGTCAAGTAAAGAGTTGGTTCAAAGCCCTGCCTGATGCGAGCATCACAGATTTCCAGCAGTTTGTCAAAGTTTTCCTTGACAGGTGGATGATTGGACAGAACCCTTTCTTGATTTTAGACGCGTATGCCCAGCTGAAGAGACAGTTAGGAGAGACAGTACAACAGTTTTCTGCCAGATTTAACCAAGTTTATTATTCGATGTCAGTTGATATAAGACCTTCTCCTAGATCTACTCTCTTGCATTACCCGGGTGCCTTTGATCCGGAAATGGAGTTCCAGCTAAGAGAAAAGAATATTGCAACACTTCACGAAATGCAGAACAAGGCAGTAAATGTAGAGGCTCATTTGCTGATCTTGAGGGAAAGGTTGAAGGAAGAAGAAAAGAAGAATGTTTCAAAGCAGCTGGCACCTTCAGAGGAAAAACTTGATATTTTCGTAAATGCAGTAGAAGAGATGGTGTGGAAAATGACTGCAAAAAATGAAAATGACATTCAAGAACAAGCGGCTGTCCCAAAACATTTTGTTTCTTATCCCAGTTGTCATAGTGATTGTTTTATAGATCATTGTGAAGAAGAGAGAGATGTTGATATGATATGTATGTTTGATGATGTGTTGTATACTGATGAATTGCCTCAGTTTGATCAGTATGATGGTGATTATGTTCTCCAAACAGAAGCTAATATTGCAGACAAATCAGTAGCTAGTTTGTGCGAGGAGGAAGTTCACTTTCAGCAGCTCGAGTACAGTGATCAACCGATACATATCAGCTATGAAAATGACGAGGAAAGTGCAGCAGATTTTGAAGTAAGTGAAGGATCTTTGCCTTTTTGTTTTGATTCGTTTCAGTTCATTAGAGATAACTTCCATGCAATCAGAAATCAAACGTCAACAAGTCTTGATCTGGATCGTCTTGAGGGCAATGAAAACTTCTCATATTCAGACTTGCAGCCCCCAAAAGTCATTGATTGTCAAGCTGTAGATGAAGCCATGGAAGCTGGTACATGTGATCAAATGATACAAGGTGACTCCGTACCATTCTGTTTTGAATCATTTCAGTTTTTGAGAGAAAAATTGCATAGTAAATCTTCAAATGAGCAGCCTGTAAGAAATCAGCAATCTCTCAGTGTTAATGTTGAGGATGAGACAGATAACGAAATTCTTGAGCAGCCTGTAGCATCAGAGTTGCAGCCACCAAATGAAATTGAAGGTCAGATTACAGATGAAGGTGTGGAAGATGAAATACATGATTTGATGATGCAGGAAAATTCTATACCCTTTTGTTTCGAAGCATTTCAGTTTATAAGACAGAATCTTCGTAATATATCTCAAGGAAAAGATGAACAGCCAGTAGGATGTCATACAGTTTCAAGGGATACAGTGCAGCAGTCTTCTCAAGTTTTTGATGATCCTATTACTCGAGTATTAGATGATGTTTGCTGTAAAAATTCTTCTCCATTGGCTAACCATGTGTCAGAAGAGAATGTTGATAATGATCTTATTTGGCAGCCTACCTCATTGTTTTGTTCATCTCATGTTTTATCACGAAGCCCATATCAAGATTTGCAGTCATATGAGGAGATTGATGAAGGAGACTTTTGTTCTGTTTGTAATCAGCAACAGTGTTTGGTTATTCATGAAATTCAGGATCCTTTTGATAGCTTACTGCAAACACCAAATAAACACAACACAGATGTGAGGAAAGTCTTGATATCCAGCTATGAAGATTACTTGGACCAGAGCAGTGAGGTGTTAATGGAAATGAATAGGTATGTTTATGAAGATCCTTTCGCAGTATTCTTGAAGTCATCCAGTCAATTCATGCTTTGCAAGTTTATCAACAGTCCACTTGGTTCAAAGTTTCCATGGGAGTTTCCTTTCAGTATTTCTTTCTTGTTGTTCACAAGCGAGCACTTGTGAAGAATTAAGATAGCAGCCAGGATGCTTACATGGTTGCATTGGATGTTTCATTTCACTTGATCAGGTGATGAATGAAACTGTTAGAGTAGGTTGTATTGAATAAGCTTCATATTGAGCATATTTCCAGTTTGTCAGTTGTGTTGAAGTATCAAGTCAGTTCTTAGTTGAGTGAGAGTCAGTTTGTGTCATCAAGTCATCAATTTTCAGTCATGCATGTCAGTTTTTTTGTTTTTGATTCCATTGCCCAATGGATAAGGCACTTGTATGCTTTCCAAAGATCTGTAGTTCTTGGCACCTCCAAGGAGTTACCATCCCGATTGGAGCCAATGTTAGTGTTAGCTTTTGCAGCCTTCCTCCAGTGATCAAACATGCTCTTACAAAGTGATTTTAAGGTGTCAAGGTCAAATTTTGTCATTTCAAAGAGTCTTCAAGAAAAATTTGCTCACTAGGCATTACGTCTAGGGTTTGTTTTCACTCTTTTCAAAATTGTCCAAATGTCAGTCCATGTCACCATTCAGCTGAGTGTAACATCATTCAGAGGGTTTTCATCATCATGTCAAGTTCCATTGGGTCATTTTACAGCTTGTTCATGCTTCAGTTGTGCCTAGGTAAGGTCCATTTCCCTCTCCTAGGGTTTTGGAGGTAATTTCTCTTGGATGGTCAAATAATTAGAAAAAATTGTATCCTGATGTGCATACACCTTCCCCTATCATTAATGTACCTTATTAAACACTTCCCATCACTGAGATCCCCCAAATTCCTCATTTTTGCACAAACCCTAGTTTGTTGCCACAACTTGGCAATTTTCTAGGCTAGGCCTGTGTTTTTCCCTTTTGGGCCCCTTCCCCTCACTCAATCTCTGAGATTCCACTTTCCCCTACTTCCTAACATCCCTCCCTACTTCCCAAAATTTCCCCAAGAATTTTGAATCCCCTTATCCCCTTCATTTCGCTTCATTTCGACAAATCCCTTGTTTCACACATCGAGATAAGTTTCACTAAAATAATGTTTCAGAGCAATAAAAGATGAATTTTGGAAAACGGAGAGAGGTTTTTGTACAAAACATGCCAAGGAAGAAAAACCTCCTTCACGTTTTACACAAGTATAATTTTTTTGGAGAAATGTCAAGAATACCATTGCCTCAGGAGAATTGATGCACCTACAGGAAGTAGTGTTGGGCGATTTGATGTTTGACAGGGTAAATGAACTCAAAATTGACAAATTATACTTGGGTTGGAAAGTAGACTCCAACATATTTCCAACAAGCTATCACACACCCAATTTGGACACCGGGAAGGCCTCCAAAAGCCTCCTGCAAAATTCACTATGTAGCGTGCTACGCATAGAAAAGTGCGCGCGACGCATTGGGCCAGAACTCAAAATTTTTGTCATTTCTTTACCAAAAATCAAATTGACTCAGTCCCCTTTGTTCCAAATAAGTTTATGTGTGTTTTAATTTCTATTTTTCAAGGTTTGGTGTAGTTTTAAAATCGTATATGAGAGTTGAATGTCAAAAACCAACTCTATCTTGTTGAAGAAATGCCTCTCCATGGTTTTTGAATTGGTGTTTTAAAACAGTTTTGGTGTCACTTCCCACCTTGTTTTTCCATCTCCCATGATATCATTATTATATTCTATTTTCCTTATCCCCTTACATCCCCTTACATCCTAAGTGACTTATTCCTAAACCCCTTTTTCCTATCCCCAAGTCACTTCATTCCCTATCATTCCCATTTCCCCATCTCATTTGTAAAGTCCTCAAACCCCATGTTCCCAAACAATAAAGTGAGTGTCCTTGCACTTTAAATCTCACTTGAGTACAGTCCATTGTTCCCATTTCCTTATTTCCCACACTCCCTTCCTACTTAGCATATTTTGGCATTGAGACCAAGACACTAAACTCTTCATATTCACCTCGGGCAACATAGACGAAGAAGGCATTGAGGAGGCGTGAAAAGACATAATCTTGGCCAAAACTTCTTTCAATGAGCATGATACTTGATGATGTACCCTCAGTCCAAATTTCAGCAAATTTGGAGAAAAATTTGTCAATTGTGATTTTTTATGCCTTAACACAGATTTTTCAGCCCAACGCGTAGCGCGTCGATGTGCTCGCTTATGATTGGGACACTTGCTGTAGGAAAAATTTATATTTTTGGATTTTTCATGGTAAGTTATGCATGCTCCAGTTGGACCAAAGCATTTCATCAAGTTCTGGATGATCAAAAGGGCAAAAAACACCATGAAAATCACCTTTCTGCCACCTTTTGCACCAGCAGGAAGTACTTCTGGGAGAATGAATTTTTGGAGGGGAAAATGAGCTCCACATTGAAAAATTCCGCTTGGGTTGGATATCCAACATCTAGGGATTTCCAACGAGCTATCATGAGCTCAATTTGGACTCCGAGAAGTGCCCCAAAAGCAGGCTGAAAGGCGCACCACGCATAGAGCTCAGGCGTGCTACGCATAGAAATTTTTGGTCCATTTTTCATCTTCCAGCTCAGGATTTCGGCCAATTGGACCAGTTTTGCTTGTGGGTGTAATTTTTGAGTTATATTGATGTAATTTTATGGTTTGCATGTAACTTGGACTCACTTTTACCTATTCTAGAAGATTCACTCCTAAAAATGTAAAAATCAAGTGTAAGAATCAGTTTCCTTCCTTTTAGAGGCAAGTTGTTTGGCTGCCTAGATTCTAGCTCCTTGTTTAGAATTAGTTGAAATTTCTCCTAGAAGGAGGAATTCGACCCCTAGAGGTGTGGGAAGGGGTTAGGATGGTCTATATGATGTAATTTCTCAATCATTTTTAGGGGTTGGATAGGTTGGACTCTTGGGAAAACTTTGGCACACTATTGTACGTATTTCTCATATTTTGGCTAAGGAAATATCAGAGGTTTTGCAGCACCTGTTGGGATTCTTGTGACTTTCAGTTCTTGATGGTGTTTTCTCTCAGTTTATTGTAAGTTTTTTCATGTTTAATGTATGCAATTCCCTTCTTATGCTTCTGAAACTAAATGAATGAGTAAATGAGGTTGAATCCATTGTTCCAGTGCTCTGCCTTTAAATTTGTTTAGTTTTACATGTTTTCGCCAGTTTGGAGAGGATCCATGTTCTCCCTTGCCCTCTTCAGCTCCTTGTCATTCTGATCCATCCATACACATAATCAAAAGCATCAAGACTACTGCCTACCTCGCCCCAACTTGAATTCTGCAAAGATCTGGCCTTATCCCCGGACCCAAAATTGTTTTTCCCATTTTTTCAACAAAAAACCCAAAAAATCAAAATCAAACTTTCCTATCTCTTTACTAGCCTAAAATTAGTATTCATTATAAGTCATCTCAGCCCCTTTGAAAACCTTTTTCTGAGATAGACCCGGAGAGAGCCCTCTCCTGTCCTCGTAGGGCTAGCTACGAGGCTGAGCGTGGTTTGATGCTGCCTTGAGTTTTACCTTATTTCAGCCTAAGGTAGATTTGAGCGCTAACAAAGGGCACAATAATAACGAAATGGGGGTTACAAGGGTACAATAATAACAATAAGGGGGTTACACTAACAATAATAAGGGACTATACTAGTGATATAGGGACCTAACATTAACCTTAACCTTATATTGCATTTAAACTAACCTTAACCTTATCCTAACCTTAACTTTAACCATAACCTTAACTTTACCCTTAATCTAACCGTAACCTTAACCTTAACCTTAACCTTGATTTTACCCTTAACCTAACCTTAACCTTAACCTAACCTTAACCTTAACTTTACCTTAACCTTGACTTTACCGATAACCTAACCTTAACCTTAACCTTAATCTTAACCTCACTAAACGCTTAAGGTTAGGGTAAATTTAAAGTTAAGGTTAAGGTAAATGTCAATGTTAAAGTTAAGTTAGGTTAAGGTAACGTTATAGTTAGGTTAAGGTTAGGTTAAGGTTAAGATAAGGTTAAGGTTAAGGTTAAGGTTAGGTTAAGGGTAAAGTCGAGGTTAAGGTAAAGGTTAAGGGTAAGGGTAAGGTTAAGGTTACGTTAAGGTAAAGGTTATTTTTAAGGTTAGGGTTAAGGGTAAATTCAAGGTTAAGGTTACGTTAAGGTTCAAGTTACAGGTTTAGTCAAGTTAAGGTTACGTTAAGGTAAAGGTTAAGGTTAAGGTTATGTTAAGGTAAAAGTTATGTTTAAGGTTAGGGTTAAGGGTAAAGTCAAGGTTAAGGTTAGGTTAAGCTTAAGGGCTTGATCAAGGTTAGTGTTAGGTTATAGTTAAGGTCAAGGTTAATGTTAGGTTAAGGTTAAGTTAAGTTTAATGTTAAGGGTTTGGTTAAGGATAAGGTTATAGTTAAGATCAAGGTTAAGGTTAACCATAACCTTGACTTTACCCTTAAACTAACCTTAACCTTAACTATAACCTAACCCTAACCTTGACCTTAAATTACCCTTAACCTTGACCTTAACCTTAACCTTAACCTTATCCTAACCTTAAATTTCACCATAACCTTAACTTTACCCTTAATCTAACCGTAACCTTAACCTTAACCATAACCTTAACCTTAACCTTGAATTTACCCTTAACCTAACCTTAACCTTAACCTTGACTTTACCCTTAACCTAACCTTAACCTTAACCTTAACCTGACTAAACGCTTAAGGTTAGGGTAAATTTAAAGTTAAGGTTAAGGTCAATGTCAATGTTAAGGTTAAGTTAGGTTAAGGTAAGGTTATAGTTACGTTAAGGTTAAGGTTAGGTTAAGGTTAAGATAAGGTTAAGGTTAAGGTTAAAGTCAAGGTTAAGGTTAAGGGTAAGGTTAAGGTAAGGATGAGGTTAAGGTTATAGTAAGGAAAAGGTTATGGTTAAGGGTAAATTCAAGGCTAAGGTTATGTTAAGGTTCAAGTTACAGATTTAGTCAGGTTAAGGTTACGTTAAGGTAAAGGTTAAGGTTAAGGTTACATTAAGGTAAAGGTTGTGGTTAAGGTTAGGGTTAAGGGTAAAGTCAAGGTTAAGGTTAAGGTTAAGGGTCAGGTTATAGTTAATGTCAAGGTTTAGGTTAGGTTAAGGTTAAGATTAAGGTTAAGGTTAAGGTTAATGTTAAGGGTTTTCTTAAGGTTAAGGTTATATTTAAGGTCAAGGTTAATGTTATGGTTGAGGTTAAGGTTAGGTAAAGGTTAAGACCCGTAACTTAAACCTTAACCTTAACCTAACATTAAACTTAACCTTATATTAACCTTAAACTTAACCTAACCTAACCTTAAATTTAACTTTACCCTTAACCTTACCTTAACCATAACCTTAACCTTAACCTTACCCTTAACCTTATCTTAACCCTACCTTAACCATAACCTTAACCTTGACCTTAACTATAACCTAATCCTAACCTTGACCAAACCCTTAACATTAACCTTAAACTTAACCTAACCTTACCCTTAAATAAACCCTTAACCTTAACCTTAAACCTTAACCTTAACCTAACCTAACCTTACCCTAAACTAACCTTAACCAAAACCTTAACTTTAACCTAACCCTAACCTTGACCTTAACTTTACCCTTAACCTTGACCTCAACCTTAACATTAACCATGACCTTGACCTTAACCTTATCTTACCCTTAACCTAACCTTAACCTTAACTATAACCTAAACCTAAACTTGACTTGACCTTAACCTCACCTTAACCTTAACCTTAACCTTCCTATAACCATAACCTTAACCTTGACTTTACCCTTAACCTTAACCTTAACCTAACTAAACCCGTAACCTTAACCTTATCCTAACCTTAACCTTGACTTTAACTATAACATAACCCTAACCTTGACCAAACCTTAACCTTAACCTTAACTTAACCTTAACCTTAACCTTATCCTTAACCATAACCTAACCTTAACCTTGACCTTAACTATAACCTAACCCTAACCTTGAACAAAACCTTAACCTTAACCTTATCCTTAACCTTTACCTAACTTTACCATAACCTTAACCCTAACTCTAACATTATCTTTACCCTTAACCTAACCCTAACAATAACCTTAACCTAACCTCAACCTCAACCTTAACCTTAACCTAACCTTAACCTTGACTTTACCCTTAACCTTAACTTGACTAAACACGTAACCTTAACCTTAACCTAACCTTAACCTTAACTTTAACTATAACCTAACCCTAACCTTAACCTTGACTTTACCCTTAACGTAACCTTAACCTTGACTTTACCTAACCAAACTTATGGTTAAGGTTAAGGTTAACGTTAACGTTAATATAAGGTTAAGGTAAGGTTACGGTTAAGGTTACTCGTTTAGTCAGGTTAAGGTTAAGGTTAAAGTTACGGGTTTATTCAGGTTAAGGTTAAGGTTAAGGTTAAGGTTAAGGTTCAGGGTTTGGGAAGGTTAAGGTTAAGGTTAAGGGTAAGATAAGGTTAAGGTTATGGTTAGGTTAAGGTCAAGGTCAAGGTTAAGGTTAAGTTCAACGTTAAGGGTAAAGTTAAAGTCAAGGTTAGGGTTGTGTTATAGTTAAGGTTAAGGTTAGGTTAAGGGTAAGTTCAAAGTTAACCTTAACCCTAACCATAACCTTAACCTTAACTTTTACCTAACCTTAACCTTAACCTTAACCATGACCTTAAGGGTAAGGTTTGGTCAAGGTTAGTGTTAGGTTATAGTTAAAGTTAAGGTTAGGGGAAATCTATATTTAAGGTCAACATTAAGGTTAGGTTAAGGTTAAGATTAAGTTTAAGGTTAAGGTTAAGGTTAAGTTTAGGTTAATGTTAAGGGTTTGGTTAAGGTTAAGATTAAGGTTAAAGTTACGGATAAAGTTAAGGTTAAGGTTAAAGGGTTAAGGTTAGGTTAAGGTAAAGTCAAGGTTTAGGTTAAGGTTAAGTTTAAGGTTAAGGGGGTAAGGTTAAGGTGAAGATTAAGGTTAAGGTTAAGGTTAAGTTAAGGTTAAGGTTAGGGTATGGTTAAGTTAAGGGTAAAGTCAAGGTTAAGGTTAAGGTTAAGGTGAAGGATAAGGTTATAGTTAAGGTTATGGTTAAGCTTAAGGTTAAGGGTAATGGTAATGATAAGGTTATGGTTAAGGTTACATTAAGGGTAAAGTCAAAGTTAAGGTTAGCATAAGGTTAAGGTTAAGGTTATCGTTAAGATAAGGTTAAGGTTAAGGTTAGGTTAATGTTATGGTTAAGGCAAGGTTAAGGGTAAATTTAAGGTTAAGGTTGGGTTAAGGTTAAGATAAGTTCAAGGGTAAGGTCAACGTTACGGTTAAGGTCATGGTTATGGGAAGGTTAAGGTTAAGGTTAAGGTTAAGGTTAGGGTTAAGCTTAGGGGAATGTTAAGGTTAAGGTTAAAGTTAAGGTTTGGTCAAGGTTAGGGTTAGGTTATGGTTAAGTTAAAGTTTATGTTAATGGTAAATTCAAGTGTAAGGTTATGGTTATGGGAAGGTTAAGGTTAAGGTTAAGGGGTTCAGGCTATGTTAAGGGAAAAGTCAAGGTTAAGGTTAAAGTTAAGGTTAAGGTTAGGTTAAGGTCAAGGTCAAGGTCAAGGTCAAGGTTAAGGTCAAGGTCAAGGTTAAGGGTAAATTTAAGGTTAAGGTTAGGTTAAGGTAAAGTCAAGGTTTAGGTTAAGGTTAAGGTTAAGGGGGTAGGGTTAAGGTGAAGATTAAGGTTAAGGTTAATGCTAAGTTAATGTTAAGGTTAGGTTAAGGTTAAGTTAAGGGTAAAGTCAAGGTTAAGGTTAAGGTTAAGGTGAAGGATAAGGTTATAGTTAAGTTAAGGTTAAGGTTAAGGTTAAGGTTATGGCTAAGGTTAAGGTTAAGGTTAATGGTAAGGGTAAAGATAAGGTTATGGTTAAGGTTACGTTAAGGGTAAAGTCAAGGTTAAGGTTAAGGTTATGGTTAAGGCAATGTTAAGATAAGGTTAAGGTTAAGGATAGGTTAAGGTTATGGTTAAGGTAAATTTAAGGGAAAAGTTAAGGTTAAGGTTGGGTTAAGGTTAAGATAAGTTCAAGGGTAAGGTCAACGTTAAGGTTAAGGTTACGGTTATGGGAAGGTTAAGGTTAAGGTTATGGTTAGGCGAAGGTTAAGGTTAAGGTTAGGGTTAAGTTTAGGGGAATGTTAAGGTTAAGGTTACAGTTTGGTCAAGGTTAGGGTTAGGTTATGGTTAAGTTAAAGGTTAGGTTAAGGTTATGGTTATGGGAAATTTAAGGTTAAGGGGTTCAGGTTAGGTTAAGGGTAAAGTCAAGTTAAGGTTAAGGTTATGGTTATGTGAAGGTTAATGTTAAGGTTAAGGTTGGGTTAAGGTTAAGGTTAATGTTAAGGTTAAGTTTAAGGGTTTGGTCAAGGTTAGGGTTAGGTTATATTTAAGGTCAAGGTTAGGTTAGGTTATAGCTAAAGTTAAGGTTAAGCTTAAGCTTAAGGTCAAGGTCAAGGTCAAGGTTAAGGTTAGGTTAACGGTAAGATTAAGGTAACGGTTAGGTTATAGTAATTGTTATGGTTAGGGTAAAGGTAGGGTTAGGGTATAGTTAAGTTTAAGGTTAGGTTAAGGTTAAGGTTAAGGTTAATTTTAGGTTAAGATTAAGGTTAAGGATAAGGTTATGTTTATGGGAAGGTTAAGGTTAAGATTAAGCTAAAACCCTTAACCTTAAACTTAACCTTACCCTTAACCTTAACCTTAACCTTATTAAACCCGTAACCTTAAACTTAACCTTACCCTTAACTATAACCTAACCCTAACCTTGACCAAACCTTTAACCTTAACCTTGACCAAACCTTTAACCTTAACCTTGACCAAACTCTTAACCTTAACCTTAAACTAACTAAACTCGTAACCTTAACCATAATCTTAACCTTAGATATAACCTAACCCTAACCTTGACTAAACCCTGAACCTTAACCCTAAACTTCCCCTAACCTTAACCCTGACCTTAACCTTAACATTAACCATTAACCTTAACCTTACCCCCTTACCCTTAACCTTAACCGTAACCCTAACCTAGAACAAACCCTTAACCTTAACCTTAACATGGACCTTTACCCTAACCTTAACCCTAACCTTAATCTTAACCTTAACCTTAACTATAACCTAACCCTAACCTTGACCAAACCATTAACCTTAATGTTACCCTTAACCTAACCTTAACCTTAACCATAAGCTAACCCTAACCTTGAGCAAACCCTTAATCTTAACCTTAACCTGACTAAACCTGTAACCTTAACCTTAACCTTACCTTAACCTTAACCTTGCCTTAACCTAACTTTAACCTTAACCTTCCCCTAACCTTAACCCTAAACTTACCTAACCAAACCCTTAAACTTAACCTTAACCTTCACCGTAACCTTAACCTTAACCTGACTAAACCCGTAACCTTAACCTTAACCTTACCCTTAACCTTAACCTTCACCTTCACCTTAACCTTAACCTTGAATTTACCCTTAACTTAACCTTAACCTTAAATATAACCTAACCCTAACCTTGACCTTAACTTTACCCTTAACCTTGACCTGAACATTAAACTTAACCTTTACCTTTACCTTAACCTAACCTTAACCTTAACCTTCACCTTATCTTACCCTTAACCTAACCTTAACCTTAACTATAACCTAACCTTAACATTAACCTTAACCTTAATCTTAACCTTAACCTTAAATTAACTCTAACCTTCACCTTTACCTAACCTTAACCTTAACCTTGACTAAACCCATAACCTTTACCTAACCTTAACCTTAATCTTCCCATAACTATAACCTTAATGTTAACCTTGACCTTACACTTAACATTAATATTAACCTTAACTTTAACCTTAACCTTACTTTAACCTTAACCCTAACCTTGCCCTTAAACTTAACCTTCATCCTTAACCTTACCTTAACCTTAACCTAACCTTAACCTGAACCTAACCTTGACCTTAACTATAACCTAACCCTAACCTTGGTAAGGTCAAGGTTAAGGTTAAGGTTATGGTTATGGGAAGGATAAGGTTAAGGTTAAGGTTAAGGGTTTGGTTAAGGTTAGGTTTAGGTTATAGTTAACGTCAAGGTTAAGGTTAGGTTATGGTTAAGGTTATGGGTTTAGTCAAGTTAAGGTTACGGTTAAGGGAAAAGTCAAGGTTAAGGTTAGGTTAAGTTTAAGGTTAGGGGTAAGGTTCAAGTTAACGTTAAGGTTAGGGTTAGGGGAAGGTTAAGGTTAAGGTTAAGGGTCAAGGTTAAGGTTACGGGTCTTAACCTTAACCTTCACCCTTAATGTTAACTTTAACCTTCACTATAACCTAACCTTAACATTGACCTTAACTATAACCTAACCTTGAACTTAACCTTAACCTTACCTTTACCCTAACCTTAACCTTAACATTAAAAATACCCTTAACCTTCACCAAACCCTTAATCTTAACCTTAACCTAACCTTAACCTTGACCTTAACCTTAACTTAACCTAACCTTAACCTTAACCTTAACAATAACCTGACCCTAAACTTAACAAAGCCCTTAACCTTAACCTTATCTTAACCTTAACCTAACCTTAACCTTAACATTAACCTAACTATGACCTTACCCTTAACCTTAACCTTGACCTTAACTATAACCTAAGCCTCACCTTGACCAAACCCTTAACATTAACCTTAACCTAACCCTAACCTTCACCAAAACCTAACCTTAACCTTAAACTTAACCTTAGCCTAACCATATCCTTAACCTTAACCTTAGCCTAACCCTAACCTTAACTTTACCCTTAACCTAACCTTAACCTTAACCTTAACCTAAACCTAACCTTAACTTTACCCTTAACATTAAACTTAACCTAATCTTAACCTTAATCTAACCGTAACCTTAACCTTACCTTAACCTTAACCTTAGCCTAACCTTAACCTTAACCTGACGCTAACCTTAACTTTACCCTTAACCTAACCTTAACCTTAACCATAACCTAACCCTAACCTTAACTTTACCCTTAACCTAACCTTAACCTTAACCTAACCTTAACCTTGACTTTACCCTTAACATAACCTCAAATTTAACCTTAACCTTAACATTAAGCTTACCTTAACCTTAACCTTAACCTTACCTTGACCTTAACTATAACCAAACCCTAACCTTGACCAAACCCTTAACCTTAATCTTAACCTGAACCTTTACCCTAACCTTATCTTAACCTTAACCTAGCTTTAACCTTGACTTTACCCTTAACGTAACCTTAACCTTAACCTAACCCGTAACCTAAACCTTACCCTTAACCTTAACCTTACCTTGACCTTACCCTTAACCTAATCTTAACCTTAAACTTGACCTTAACCTTAACCTTAACCCTTAACCTTAACCTTTACCTAACCTTAACCTTAACCTAACCTTGACCTTAACTATAACCTAACCCTAGCCTTAACCTTAACCTAACCTTAACCTTGAACTTAAGTGTAACCTAAAATTAACCTTGACCAAACCCTTAAAGTAACCTTAACCTTGACTTTACCCTTAACGTAATCTTAACCTTGACCTTAACCTTACCCTTCACATTATCCTTAACCTTAACTTTACCCTTATTCTTACCCTTAACCTAACCTCTACCTTGACCTTAACCTTAACCTTAACCCTAACCTTACTTTAACCTAAGTTTAACCTTAACCTAAACCTTAACCTTAACTTTACCCTTAACCTACCCCTAAGGGTTTAGTCAGGTTAAGGTTAAGGTTAAGGGTTTAGTTAAGGTTAGGTTAAGGTTAAGGTTAAGGGTTTGGTCAAGGTTAGGGTTAGGTTATAGTTAAGGTCAAGGTCAAGGTTAACCTTAAACTTACCTTTACCTTAACCTTAACCTTAACATTAACCTTACACTTAACCTTAACCAAACCCTTAATCTTAACCTTAACCTAACCTTAACCTTACCCCTAACCTTGACCTTAACCTTAACTTAACCTAACCTTAACAATAACCAAACCCTAACCTTGACCAAACCCTTAACCTTAACCTTATCTTAATCTTAACCTAACCTTAACCTTAACCTTAACCTAACTATAACCTTACCCTTAACCTTAACCTTGACCTTAAGTATAACCTAATCCTCACATTTACCAAACCCTTAACATTAACCTTAACCTAACCCTAACCTTGACCAAACCCTTAACATTAACCTTAACCTTAACCTTAATATAATATTAACCTTAACCTTAACCTAACCTTAACCTTACCATTAACCTTAGCCTAACCATAAACTTAACCTTAACCTTGACCTAACCCTAACCTTAACTTTACCCTTAACCTAACCTTAACCTTCAACTTAACCTAACCTAACCTTAACTTTACCCTTAGCCTTAACCTTAACCTTAACCTAATTGTAACCTTAACCTAACCTTAACCTTAACCTTAACCTTAGCCTAACCATAACCTTAACCTTAACCTTAACCTAACCCTGACCTTAACTTTACCGTTAACGTTAAGTCCCTATATTAATAGTGTAGTCCCTTATTATGTTAGTGTAGCCCCACTTATTATTATTGTTGTACCCCTGTAACCCCCATATTGTTATTATTGTGCCCTTACATTATTATTTTTAGGTCGGCTAGGATTACATTGTGGCCCACTAGGATTACATTATGGCCCCATGGACTCCTATATATAGAAAGGAGGTTTTGTAAATTGTATCATCCAAGAATTGTTCATTTATGTAATGTATTGGAGGTTGCCCCCCCAAGTGGCTTATTTCTAAGGCGTTGATATCTCTTTTCTTCTATTTTTGGAGCTGGTTACACAACATTTGGTATCAGAGCTTTGGATTCTAGGGTTTCATTGCTCCAAACAGGTCATCGTGGCATTTTCGCTATAACGTTTTTTCTACGAAGTTTCAGAAGATGAAATTTTTAGAGTGAGAAGCCGAAATCCTGAGGAAGCTTGTCTAAACATTTCCGAGCTTGGTTCAAAATATTTGCAGAGATATCATCTGTGGAAGTTAGGTCTTTTTTCAGGCTCCTAAACAGGTCATCGTGGAATTTTCGCTATAACGTTTTTTGTACGAAGGTTCAGAGTATGGTGTGAAGCTGAAATCCTGAGGAAACGTTTCAAAAAATTTCAGAGCTTGGTTCGCAATAATTTTGGAGATATGATATGTGGAAGGTAGTGCTTTTTCAGGCTCCTGAATTTCATCTCAAAGAGGTGATCGTGGGAAAATTTCAATAACTCTCTCTCTGGGAATCAAATTGGAGTGTCGTAAAAATTGGTTGCAATTAAACAGACTGTAGTTTCTTGGCTATAAATTTTAGAGACAAAATAGGAAACAGTGACACGTGGCAAATCGTACAAGTTTTCTCTACTGAACTAGTCCATAATTAGGTCATTGTGGGAGATTGGACAAAACTTTGTCTTGGAGAATCCAAATCAGGTCAGACCTGTGGCATTCAAAAGAGAATTCAGAGGGATATTTAATTGCTGAATTTTAGATATTGAAGATTCGTAATCACAGATATAATCTTATTCCAATATCGAGCTCCTCAAAAGCAAGTAAAAGGTGTGTATTGTTTTTCCCGAATTGCATAAATCTTGTTTGAAAAATCAGTTTGAAGTGATTCCAAGGGCCTATTAAGCATATATTTCAGTATTGCATTCTGAAAATCCTCCTAAAAATAATTCAACACCCATTAAGCCCTCATAAATCTATACTATGATGCATGAAGTGGAATAATTGCAGTATGAGATATCAAAATTACGGTACCAAGTGTAAAAAAATTCGATCTTATGAAGAGAAACTGAAGCTGACATAGATGGTTTAAAAGAAGAAATGGAGGCTAAGTTGGATGTTTTGAAGGATAAAATAATAGCTAATATGGATGCTAAATTAGTGGAAGATGACATCGAGCATCAACAACAAGTTCTCCAACTCTCAAAGGATAACCTAACTTTGGTGCAGAATCTAATGAAACAACAGGAATATCAACATCACATCGAAATAAGTTCTAAAGCAGTCACAAAAATAAGAACTCAACAAGTACGATCAATTTCAAAGTATCTCAGCAAGTGGAAGAACTTTCCTGTAGAAGATTCCACATGGGAGGTTGAAAATTTTATACAGAAGCATCAAGAAATAATCAAGCGTTGAGGAAAACACTTGTTTGAAGGAGAGGGGCATGTTAAGTCCCTATATTAATAGTGTAGTCCCTTATTATGTTAGTGTAGCCCCACTTATTGTTATTGTTGTACCCCTGTAACCCCCATATTGTTATTATTGTGCCCTTACATTATTATTGTTAGGTCGGCTAGGATTACATTGTGGCCCCACTAGGATTATATTGTGGCCCAATGGACTCCTATATATAGAATGAGGTTTTCTTCATTTGTATCATCCAATATTTGTTCATTTATGTAATGCATTGGAGGTTTCCCCCTTGAAGTGGCTTATTTCTAAGGCGTTGATATCTCTTTTCTTCTATTTTTGGAGCTGGTTACACAACAGTTAACCTAACCTTAACCTTATCCTTAACTTTAACCTAAACTTAACCTTGAATTATCCTTAACGTAACCTTAACCTCAACCTTAACCTTACCTTGATCTTAAATATAACCAAACCCTAACCTTGACCAAGCCCTTAACCTTAATCTTAACCTGAACCTTTACCCTAACTTTATATTAACCTTAACCTAACCTTAACCATGACTTTACCCTTAACGCAAACTTAACCTTGACCTTAACCTTAACCTTAACCTAACCCTAAACCTTAACCTTAACCTTACCTTGACCTTACCTTGACCTTACCCTTAACCTAATCTTGACCTTAACCTTAACCTTAACCGTTAACCTTAACCTTTACCTAACCTTGACCTTAAATATAACTTGACCCTAACCTTAACCTTAACCTAACCTTAACCTTGACCTTAATTGTATTCTAACCTTAACCTTGACCAAACCCTTAACGTATCCTTAACCTTGACTTTACCCTTAACGTAACCTTAACCTGACTATACCCGTAACCTTAACCTAACCTTAACCTTAACCTTAACCTAACTATAACCTTACCCTTAACCTAACTTCACCTTAACCTTGACCTTGACCTTAAACTTAACATTAAACTTACCCCTACCCTTCACCTTAACCTTAACTTAACTAAAACTGTAACCCTAAAACATAACCTTACCCTTAACCTTCACCTTAACCTTATCATTGACTTTACCCTTCACCTAACCTTAATCTTAACTATAACCTAACCCTAACATTGACCTCAACGTTCCCCTTAAGCTTGACCTTAACCTTAACCTTAACCTTGACCTTGAGCTTAACATAACCTTAACCTTAACCTTAACCTTAACCTTATCTTACCCTTAACCTAACCTTAACCTTAACCTTAACTTAACCTTAACTTTAACCATAACCTTAACTTTACCCTTAATCTAACCGTAACTGTAACCTTAACCTTAACGTTAACCTTAACCTTGACTTTACCCTTAACCTAACCTTAACCTTAACCTTGACTTTACCCTTAACCTAACCTTAACCTTAACTTGATTAAACCCTTAAGGTTAGGGTAAAGTTAAAGTTAAGGTTAAGGTCAACCTTAACCTTAACTATAACCTAACCCTAACCTTACCCTAACCATAACCCTAACTATAACCTAACCGTAAACTTAACTTTACCCTTAACCTTATCTTAACCTTAACCTTCACTATAACCTAACCTTAACCTTAACCTTAAACTTACCCTAACCTTAACCTTAACCTAACTAAACTCGTAAAATTAACCTTACCTTAACCTAACATTAACCTCAACCTTAACCTTAACCATAACCCTAACCTTGACCAAACCCTTAACCTTAACCTTAACCTTACTAAACCTGTAACCTTAACCTTAACCTTAACCTTAACCTCACTAAACCTGTAACCTTAACCTAAACTTAACCTTAACCTTAACCTAACTATAACCTTACCCTTTGTTGTTGTGGATTAGTCGCACAGGTGTACAAAATCACACAAGCTTAGAGAGTGTGGTCTACTCTCTAAACTATTGGTAAGAGGTAGAAAGTGGGAGAGCTCAAAATAATAAAACTTAATTTAAATATTATGTTGAAGTATGCTCTGGTTAAACTAAAACTAAAAAACACAAATATACAGAAGCTATATAGAAAGTTCCAAACAATAATAATGCAAACGATGGCTCAATGGCCTCTTCTTATTAAATGTTCGAAATGGAGAATAAATTTTACCCACATGCCAAAGGGAACCTAGGCAATGGCTGAAGGTCTCGATGCAAGGATGTTGCCTTCCAAGCTCTACCTCTAATGCAGTCTCACTCTCTCTCTCTGATGTGGTGGACTAAGACGTTGGGTGGCCAACTATCGAGTCCTTTTTAGCTCCAGCTTCAGTTCACACACGACATTGGTGTTGCTTGGGAAATTTTGGCAAGCATAACCTTGTGATCACCATTTGCTCATCTCTTGGTGGGTTTATATAGGTGAGCTTTAAATCCTCCTTCCCTTCCATTGTGTGCTCAAATATTCTTTTTTTTGCTCACATAATGTCTAAGGAGGCGTTGGTGGGTGACCTTAGGTAGCTTTCACATAAGGAGCAATTGTCCTTTTGTTGTTGTGGTCCCGGAAAGTGACTTTTTTCCATTTCCAGGAATGCGAGCTTATCTGGAAAAAATTCACGTAGAAGGCGCTCTTCTTGAAGGAAAAAGTGCGCATTTGAGCATTTATGACTAGTTCAAATATGATTTTCTCAAAAACTTAGAGATTTTAAATACTTCTTGATTCCATAATGTATTCATGTCCTGTAAATCCTTGGGCTCGACATTAATTGATGTGGTCTTCTGCTGTATGATTTTCCAGTGTTAACACCCTTAACCTAACATAACCTTAACCTTGACCTTAACCTTAACCTAACTAAACCCGTAACCCTAAACCTTTACCTTACCCTTAAGGGTAAATTGAAGGTTAAGGTTATGGTTATGGGAAGGTTAAGGGGTTAAGGTCAAGTCAAGTTTAGGGTTAGGTTATAGTTAAGGTTAAGGTTAGGTTAAGGGTAAGATAAGGTTAAGGTTAAGGTTATGGTTAGGTTAAGGTCAAGGTCATGGTTAATGTTAAGGTTAAGGTCAAGGTTAAGGGTACAGTTAAGGTCAAGGTTAGGGTTAGGTTAAGGTTAAGGTTTTGGTTAAGGTTAGGTTAGGTTAGGTTAAAGTTAAGGTTTTTTTTAAGGTTAGGTTAAGGTTAAAGTTAAGGTTATGGTTAGTGTAAGGTTAGGGTAAGGTTAAGGTTATGGTTAGGGTAAGGTTGGGGTTAAGGCTAATGTTAAGGTTAAGGGTTTATTTAAGGGTAAAGTTAGGTTAAGGTTAAGGTTAATGTTAAGGGTTTGGTCAAAGTTAGGATTAGGTTATAGTTAAGGTCAAGGTTATGGTTATGCTTAAGGTAAGGTTAAGATAAGGGTAAGGGTAAAGTTAAGGTTAAGGTTAGGTTAAGGTTATGGTTAAGGTAAGGTTAAGGGTAAAGATAAAGTTAAGGTTAGGTTAGGTTAAGGTTAAGGTTAAGGTTAAGATAAGGTTAAGTTTAAGGTTAGGTTAAGATTAAGGTTTAAGTTATGGGTCTTAACCTTAACCTTCACTATCACCTACCCTTAACATTAACCTTTACCTAACCTTAACGTTAAATTTACCCTTAACCTTATCTTAACATTAATGTTAAGATAAGGTTAAGGTTAGGTTAAGGTTAAGGTTACGGGTTTAGTCAGGTTAAGGATAAGGTAAAGGTAAATGTTACGTTAAGGTTAAGGTTAAGGGTTTGGGAAGGTTAAGGTTAAGGGTAAGATAAGGTTAAGGTTAAGGTTAAGGTTAAGGTTAAGGTTAAGGTTAAAGTTAGGTTAAGGTCAAGGTCAAGGTTAAGGTTAAGTTCAAGGTTAAGGGTAAAGTTAAGGTAAAGGTTAGGGTTAGGTTATAGTTAAGGTTAAGGTTAGGTTAAGGGTAAATTCAAATTTAACCTTAACCCTAACCATAACCTTAACCTTAACCTTAACTTAAACTTAACCTTAACCTTAACCTTGACCTTAAGGGTAAAGTTTGGTCAAGGTTAGGGTTAGGTTATAGTTAAGGTTAAGGTTAGGGTTAAGGTTACAAGAAAGCTATATTTAAAGTCAACATTAAGGTTAGGTTAAGGTTAAGATTAAGGTTAAGTTAAGGTTAATGTTAAGGGTTTGGTTAAGGTTAAGATTAAGGTTAAGGTTAAGGGTAAAGTTAAGGTTAAGGGATTAAGGTTAGGTTAAGGTAAATTCAAGGTTTAGGTTAAGGTTAAGTTTAAGGTTAAGGGGGTAAGGTTAAGGTTAAGGTTAAGTTAAGGTTAAAGTTAGGGTAAAGTTAAGTTAAGGGTAAAGTCAAGGTTAAGGTTAAGGTTAAGGTGAAGGATAAGGTTATAGTTAAGTTTAAGGTTAAGGTTAAGGTTAATATTATTTTTAAGGTTAAGGTTAAGGGTAAAGGTATAGATAAGGTTATGATTAAGGTTGCGTTAAGGGTAAAGTAAAGTTTAAGGTTAGGATAAGGTTAAGGTTAAGGTTATGGTTAAGGTAAGGTTAAGATAAGGTTAAGGGTAAGGTTAGGTTAAGGTTATGGTTAAGGCAAGATTAAGCGTAAAGTTAAGGTTGGGTTAAGGTTAAGATAATTTCAAGGGTAAGGTCAACATTAAGGTTAAGGTTATGGTTATGGGAAGGTTAAGGTTAAGGTTATGGTTAGGGGAAGGTTAATGTTAAGGTTAAGGTTAGGGTTAAGGTTAGGGGAATGTTAAGGTTAAGGTTTGGTCAAGGTTAGGGTTAGGTTATGGTTAAGTTAAAGGTTAGGTTAAGGGTAAATTCAAGGTTAAGGTTATGGTTATATGAAAGTTAAGGTTAAGGTTAGGTTAAGGGTAAAGTTAAGGTTAAGGTTAAGGTGAAGGTTAAGGTTAAGGTTAAGGTTAGGTTAAGGTCAAGGTCAAGGTCAAGGTTAAGGTTAAGGGTAAAGTTAAGGTGAAGGTTAGGGTTAGGTTATCGTTAAGGTGAAGGTTAGGTTAAGGGTAAAGTCGAGGTTATCCTTAACCCTAACCAGAATCTTAACCTTAACGTTTACCTAACGTTAACCTTAACCTTGACCTTAAGGGTAAGGTTTGTTCAAGGTTAGGGTTAGGTTATAGTTAAGGTTAAGGTTAAGGCTAAGGCTAAGGGTAAGATAAGGTTAAGGTCAAGGTCAAGGTTAAGGGGGTAAGGTTAAGGTGGAGATTAAGGTTAAGATTAAGGTTAAGTTAAGGTTAAGGTTAAATTAAGGGTAAAATCAAGGTTAAGGTTAAGGTGAACAAGAAGGTTATAGTTAAGTTAAGGTTAAGCTTAAGGTTACGGTTATGTCGAAGGTTAAGGTTAAGGTTAAGGGTAAGGGTAAATATAAGTTTATGGTTAAAATTACGTTAAGGGTAAAGTCAAGGTTAAGGTTAGGATAAGGTTAAGGTTAAGGTTAAGGTAAGGTTAAGATAAGGTTAAGGGTAAGGTTAAGGTTAAGGTTAGGTTATGGTTATAGTTAAGGTAAGGTTAAGGGTAAATTTAAGGTTAAGGTTGGGTTAAGGTTAAGATAATTTCAAGGGTAAGGTCAACGTTAAGGTTAAGGTTACGGTTATGTGAAGGTTAAGGTTATGGTTAGGGGAAGGTTAAGGTTAAGGTTAAGGTTAGGGCTAAGGTTAGGGGAATGTTAAGGTTAAGGTTAAGGTTTGGTCAAGGTTAGGGTTAGGTTATGGTTAAGTTAAAGGTTAGGTTAAGGTTATGGTTATGGGAAGGTTAAGGTTAAGGTTAAGGGGTTCAAGTTAGGTTAAGGGTAAGGTTAAGGTGAAGGTTAAGGTGAAGGTTAAGGTTAAGGTTAAGGTTATGGTTATGTGAAGGTTAAGGTTAAGGTTAAGGTTAATGTTAAGGTTAAGGTTAAGGGTTTGGTAAAGGATAGGGTTAGGTTATATTTAAGGTCAAGGTTAAGTTAGGTTATAGTTAAGGTTAAGGTTAAGGTTAAGGTTAAGGTTAAGGTCAAGGTTAAGGTTAAGGTTAAAGTTAGGTTAAGGGTAAGCTTAAGGTTACGGTTAGGTTATAGTTAATGTTATGGTTAGGGTAAAGGTAGGATTAGGTTATAGTTAAGTTCAAGGTTAGGTTAAGGTTAAGGTTAGGTTAAGGTTAAGGTTGAGGATAAGGTTATGTTTATGGGAAGGTTAAGGTTAAGGTTAAGCTAAAACCCTTAACCTTACCCTTAACGTTAACCTTAACCTTAACCTTACTAAACCCGTAACCTTAAACTTAACCTTACCCTTAACTATAACCTAACCCTAACCTTGACCAAACCCTTAACCTTAACCTTGACCAAACTCTTAACCTTAACCTTTAACTAACTAAACTCGTAACCTTAACCTTAATCTTAACCTTAACTATAACCTAACCCTAACCTTGGCCAAACCCTGAACCTTAACCTTAACCTTAACCTTAACCCTAACCTTAACCCTAACCTTCCCCTAACCTTAACCTTAACCTTGACCATTAACCTTAACCTTACACCCTTAACCTTAACCTTAACCTTAACAATTAACCTTAACCTTACACCCTTAACCTTAACCTTAACCTTAACCCTAACCTTGACCAAACCCTTAACCTTAACCTTAACCTGGACCTTTATCCTAACCTTAACCCTAACCTTAATCTTAACCTTAACCTTAACTATAACCTAACCCTAACCTTGACCAAACCGTTGACCTTAACTTTACCCTTAACCTAACCTTAACCTTAACCATAAGCTAATGCTAACCTTGAGCAAACCCTTAATATTAACCTTAACCTGACTAAACCCGTAACCTTAACCTTAACCTTACCTTAACCTTAACCTTGCCTTAACCTAAATTTAACCTTAACCTTCCCCTAACCTTAACCGTAAACTTACCCTAACCACACCCTTAACCTTAACCTTAACCTTAACCTTGCCCTTAAACTTTGAATTAACCTTAACCTTAACATGATTAAACCCGTAACCGTTAACCTTAACCTTACCCCTAATGTAAGGTTCCGAAATGGAAATCAGCAGAATTTTTCACCACTTAAATGTTCCTTTGTCGGAAATATTAACAAGGCTATGTCAGAGATGGACTGAGAGGGATTTTACCAGTTATCTCACCTCTAAAGAGAGGATGATAACCGGAGGCTTCCTGGCCCTTTCTCAGACTCTGCCTATAACTATGCAAATATTTCTTCCTTCAGGAAGATCTTGCTCCCAAGTGATGAGCTACAGCAATACATAAGCATGAGCTGGAAAATAGCAGTGAGTGAAGAAACTTCAGAAAATGCAATAAAACCTCATAGCTTTCTCATTGATAATATGGTAGCAGAAATGTGTAGAATATCTTGAGGGAATGATCACTCAAGCTGAAGCATAGACACAGATACAATGAACATGAAATATCCCGCTACATATACATTATGCCCAACTATGACTGTGCAGTCTATATAAGAGGACTACTGCAAAACAATAATACAATGAAGATATGACAATGTGAAGCTTAAATAAGAAAGGGGGAGATGAATCTCAACCCTTGGAAACTATAATAAACAATCCCTAAAGGGATTGGCTGCAATACATACAAAATGGAAAATCTACAGAAATGCCGGAGTAGCTGGAGTAGCTGCTACTCTAAAATGAGAACCTAAAGGAAATGGCTGAATGATGCTGCATAAAATGTATATACCTCCTCCAATGGAAATCTAAAGTGAAAGGCTGATCCTTTCACCAAAGATCTCACTCTCCAAAATTTTGGTGCAACCCCTCACTGCAATTGCACTAAGGAACTACGTAGTCAAGGAGAGGAACTGTGCTGTAGGTGATGGGAAGAGATTGGCCTCCTACCAAAATATGAGAAATGGAGCTAACATCTCCCCTACTGATCTCCTAGATGCATGAAAGCTTCCTCCTCTGAAAATTGAGCGACAAAATGATGATGTGAGAACCTCCACTGCAACCCCAACAACACAATGGCTCTTGCTGCAAGAATCACTGCACTGAAAGGAATAGCTTTGGCCTTGAGCCAAGATGTGGAGAAGATGAAGATCAAACCTTCAAGATCTTCTCAAGAAAGGAGGGAATTCTTGAACAAGAAATCCCTTGTGCTGAATAGCACAGCTATCACAAAGTGCAATTGTGGAAAGTAATTCGAAATATCCAAGCTAGCTCAAAAATGGTTGTTTTCCCCTCCTTTTATGCCAATGAAGGCTCCTTAGCCATGGAACCCACACATTAGGGTTTTCTCCTCCTCATGAAATTTTGTAGGCTTCCCAAGCAAGCCACACCTCCATTTATTGCGTAGTTTGACTTGGTCAACATGACCTAGCCCTCTTTGCAATTAACCCTTTTCACACATGGACTGTGAAAACAAGCTCCAATAATGCTCCTCTTTCATAATGTGAAGGATTTTATTGATGTTTTTCATAAGCATGGGCCTCCTTAACCAATGTATTTAGCTGCAATAATATAAAATAAAAATTCTAATGTTCCATTTAGCCATGTGCTAAAATGGGAACATTACAATTAACCTTCACCTTAACCTTAACCTTGAATTTACCCTTAACTTAACCTTAACCTTAACTATAACCTAACCCTAACCTTGACCTTAAATTTACCCTTAACCTTGACCTTAACCTTAAACTTAACCTTGACCTTTACCTTAACCTAATATTAACCTTAACCTTCACCTTCACCTTATCATATCCTTAACCTAACATTAACCTTAACTATAACCTAACCCTTAACATTAAACTTAACCTTAACCTTAACCTTAACCTTCCCATAACTATAACCTTAATGTTAACCTTGACCTTACAATTAACCTTAACCTTAACCTTACCCCATTAACCTTAACCTTCCCATAACATTAACATTAAATTTTAACCTTAACCTTAATATAACCTTAACCTAACCTTAACCTTCACCTTGACCATAAACTTAACTTTCATCCTTAACCTTACCTTAACCTAACCTTAACCTTAACCTAACCTTGACCTTAATTATAACCTAACCCTAGCCTTGGTAAGGTCAAGATTAAGGTTATCGTTATGGTTATGGGAAGGTTAAGGTTAAGGTTAATGTTAAGGGTTTGGTTAAGGTTAGGTTTAGGTTATAGTTAACGTCAAGGTTAAGGTTAGGTTATGGTTAAGGTTAAGGTTAGGTTAAGGTTAAGGGTGAAGGTTAAGGTTACGGGTCTTAACCTTAACCTTCACCCTTAACCTTAACCTTACCCTTCACTATAACCTAACCTTAACATTGACCTTAACTATAACTTAACCTTGACCTTAACCTTAACTATAACCTAACCTTGACCTTAACCTTAACATTAACAATACCCTTAACCTTCACCAAACCCTTAATCTTAACCTTAACCTAACCTTAACCTTGACTTTAACCTTAACTTAACCTAACCTTAACCTTAACCTTAACAATAACCTGACCCTAAACTTGACAAAACCCTTAACCTTAATCTTATCTTAACTTTAACCTAAACTTAACCTTAAAATTAACCTAACTATAACCTTACCCTTGACCTTAACTATACCCTGACCCTCACTTGGACCAAAACCTTAACATTAACCTTAACCTAACCCTAACCTTGACCAAAACCTAACCTTGACCTTAACCTTAGCCTAACCATAACCTTAACCTTAACCTTTTCCTAACCCTAACCTTAACCTTACCCTTAACCTAACCTTAACCTTAACCTTAACCTAAAATTAGCCTTAACTTTACCCTTAACAGTAACCTTAACCTTAACCTTAACCTAATCTTAACCTTAACCTAACCGTAACCTTAACCTTACCTTAACCTTAACCTTAACCTTAGCCTAACCATAACCTTAACCTTAACCTAACCTTAACCTTAACCATAACCTAACCCTAACCTTAACTTTACCCTTAACCTTAACCTTATCTTAACCTTAACCTAAGCTTAACCTTGACTTTACCCTTAAGATAACCTTAACTTTAACCTTAACCTTAACATTAACCTTACCTTAACCTTAACCTTAACCTTACCTTGACCTTAACTATAACCAAACCCTAACCTTGACCAAACCCTTAACCTTAATCTTAACCTGAACTTTTACCCTAACCTTGACCAAACCCTTAACCTTAATATTAACCTGAACTTTTACCCTAACCTTATCTTAACCTTAACCTAGCCTTAACCTTGACTTTACCCTTAACGTAACCTTAACCTTAACCTTAACCTAGCCCTAAACCTTAACCTTAACCTTAACCTTAACCTTAGCTTGACCTTACCCATAACCTAATCTTAACCTTAACCTTGACCTTAACCATTAACCTTAACCTTTACCTAACCTTAACCTTAACCTAACCTTGACCTTAACTATAACCTAACCCTAGCCTTAACCTTAACCTAACCTTAACCTTGACCTTAAGTGTAACCTAAAATTAAGCTTGACCAAACCCTTAACGTAACCTTAACCTTGACTTTACCCTTAACGTAACCTTAACCTTGACTTTACCCTTAACGTAACCTTAACCTTGACCTTAACCTTACCCTTAACATTAACCTTAACCTTAACTTTACCCTTACCCTTACCCTTAACCTAACCTTAACCTTGACCTTAACCTTAACCTTACCTTACCTTAACCTAAGTTTAACCTTAACCAAAACCTTAACCTTAACTTTACCCTTAACCTAACCTTAATGATTTAGTCAGGTTAAGATTAGGTTAAGGTTAAGGTTAAGGGTTCAGTTAAGGTTAGGTTAAGGTTAAGGGTTTGGTCAAGGTTAGGGTTAGGTTATAGTTAAGGTTAAGGTCAAGGTCAAGGTTAACCTTAACCTTACCTTTACCTTAACCTTAACATTAACCTTACACTTAACCTTAACCAAACCCTTAATCTTAACCTTAACCTAACCTTAACCTTACCCTTATCCTTGACCTTAACCTTAACTTAACATAACCTTAACAATAACCTAACCCTAACCTTAACCAAAACCTTAACCATAACCTTATATTAACCTTAACCTTAACCTAATTATAACCTTACCCTTAACCTTAACCTTGACCTTAACTATAACCTAATCTTCACCTTGACCAAACCCTTAACATTAACCCTAACCTAACCCTAACCTTGACCAAACCCTTAACATTAACCTTAACATTAACCTTAATCTAATATTAACCTTAACCTAGCCGTAACCTTAACCTAACATTAACCTTAACCTTAACCTTGACCTAACCCTAACCTTAACTTTACCCTTAACCTAACCTTAGCCTTCAACTTAACCTAACCTAACCTTAACTTTACCCTTAACATTAACCTTGACCTTAACCTTATCCTTAACCTAATCTTAACCTTAACCTGACTGTAACCTTAACCTAACCTTAACCTTAACCTTAACCTTAGCCTAACCATAACCTTAACCTTAACCTTAACCTAACCCTAACCTTAACTTTACCCTTAACCTAACCTTCACCTTAACCTTAACCTAACCCTAACCTTAACTTTACCCTTAACCTAACCTTAACCTTAACCTTATCTTAACCTTAACCTAAACTTAACCTTGAATTATCCTTAACATAACCTCAACCTTACCTTGACCTTAACTATAACCAAACCCTAACCTTGACCAAACCCTTAACCTTAATATCAACTTGAACCTTTACCCTAACCTTATCTTAACCTTAACCTAACCTTAACCATGACTTTACCCTTAACGTAACCTTAACGTTGAGCTTAACCTTAACCTTAAACTACCCTTAACCTAAACCATAACCTTAACCTTAACCTTACCTTGACCTTACCCTTTACCTAATCTTAACCTTAACCTTGAACTTAACCTTAACCCTTAACCTTAACCTTAGCCTAACCTTGACCTTAACTATAACCTAACCCTAACCTTAACCTAACCTCAACCTTGACCTTAACTGTAACCTAAGCTTAACATTGACCAAACGCTTAACGTATCCTTAACCTTGACTGTACCCTTAACGTAACCTTAGCCTTGACCTTAACCTTACCCTTAACATTAACCTTAATCTTAACTTTACCCTTAATCTTGACCTTAACCTTAACCTAACCCTAACCTTAATCTTGACCTTAACCTTAACCTTAACCTAACTTTAACCTTAACCTTCACTTTACCCTTAACCTAACCTTAAGGGCTTAGCCAGGTTAAGGTTGAGGTTAAGGGTTTGGTTAAGGTTAGGTTAAGGTTAAGGTTAATGTTAAAGGTTTCGTCAAGGTTAGGGTTAGGTTATAGTTAAGGTTAAGGTCAAGGTCAAGGTTAACCTTTACCTAACCTTCCCCTAACCTTAACCCTAACCTTAGGTAAAGTTAAGGTTAAGGGGTTAAGGTTAGGTTAAGGTAAATTCAAGTTTAAGGTTATATTAAGGTCAAAGTTAAGGTTTTTTAAGGTTAAGGTTAAGGTTAAGGTTAATGTTAACATTACCCTTACCTTCAAATTACCCTTAACCTTAACCTAAACCTAACCTTAACTATACCCTTAAACTAAACTTAACCTTGACCTTACCCTTAACATAACCTTAACCTTAACCAAACCCTTAACCTTAACCTTAAGCTAAACCTTAACCTTACCCTTAACCTTGACCTTAACCTTAACCTTGACCTTAACTTAAGGTCAAGGTTATGGGTAAAGTTAAGGTCAAGGTTAGGGTTAGGTCCTAGTTAAGGTTAAGGGTTTGGTCAAAGTTAGGGTAAGGTTAAGGTTAAGGTTAAGGTTAGGTTAGGATAAGGTCAAGGTTAAGGTTAAGGTTACAGGTTTATTTAGTTTAAGGTTAAGGTTACGGTTAAGGTTAAAGTCAAGGTTAAGGGTTTGGTTAAGGTTAAGGTTAAGGTTAGGTTAAGTTAAGGGGAAAGTTAGGGTTAATGGTAAAGGGTAAAGTTAAGGTTAATGTTAGGGTTAAGGTTAGGGGAAGGTTAAGGTTATGTTAAGTTTAAGGTTAGGTTAAAGTGAGGGTTAGGTTCTATTTAAGGTTAAGGTTAGGTTAAGGGTAAGATAAGGTTAAGGTTAAGGTTAAGGTAAAGGTTAAGGTTAGGTTAAGGTCAAGGTCAAGGTCAAGGTTAAGGTTAAGGTTAAGGTGAAGGTTATGGGTTATGGGTTTAGTCAGGTTAAGCTTATGGGTTACGGGTTTAGTTAGGTTAAGGTTAAGGTTAAGTTTAAGGTTAAGGTCAAGGTTAAAGGCAAGGTTAAGGTTAAGGTTAAGGTTAAGTTAGGTTAAGGGTAAGGTTAAAGTGAAGTCTGGTGTAGCAAAAACCGGTACAAGGCACGTTGCCTCTTTAAGATGTTCAAAGGCCTTAGTTGCTTCAGGAATCCATGAAAATGCATATTTCTTCAATAATGTCTTTAGAGGTGTTGCTATTCTCCCATAATTCTTAACAAACTTATGATAATACCCTGTTAACCCAAGAAATCCTCGCAACTGCTTTATGGTTGTGGGAACTTTCCATTCCTTAATGGATTTAATTTTGTTAGGGTCCACCTTAACACCCTCGTGAGATACAATATGACCCAGATATTCCACTTCTTGTACTCCAAAGAAACATTTGGATGTTTTTGAATATAATTGTTTCTCCTGCAATGGTTTGAGCACCTTATCAACATGTTGAACATGATCCTTCCAAGGCCTGTTGTAGATTAGTATATCATCAAAAAATACTAGCACAATTTTTCTAAGGAAGAGTTTCAAAATGGAATTCATCAACCCTTGAAATGTAGAAGGTGCATTGGTAAGGCCAAAAGGCATGACCAAAAATTCATAATGACCCTCATGAGTTTGAAATGTTGTTTTCGGAATATCCTCAGTCTTCATTCTAATTTGATGATATCACTTCCTGGAATAAAATGAATAGCATGATCATGATCATGAATAGGTGGGAGTCCTTACCTTAACCCTTACCCTTACTCTTAACTATAACCTAACCCTAACCTTGACCAAACCCTTAACCTTAACCTTACCCTTAACCTTAACTTGCCTAAACCCATAACATTAACCTGAACCTTAACCTGAACCTTAACGTTAACCTTAACCTTAACCCTAACCTTACCCTTACCCTTAACCTTCCCATAACCTTAACCTTATCCTTAACCGTAACCTTCCCCTAACCTTAACCCTAACCTTAACCTTAACTTTACCCTTAACCTAACCTTAACCTTAACTTTAACCTTAAAACAATGTTACCGATGAAATAGGTAACCGCAATGTTACCTACTTTTTTTTG